>CM070620.1:13276799-13913225 GCA_036346255.1 Ampelocalamus luodianensis
GGCACCACGGCGGCTTCTCCTCCCCCTCCCCCTCCTCCTCCTCCTCCGTCCCCACCGCCGCCTCCTGCATCACCACCCTCACCCCCTCCACCCGGTCCGTCGACTTCTCCGCGCACCACGCGGCCGCGGACGACGCCGCCGCGGCCGTGGCCGCCTCGTCCGCGTCCTCGGCGCCGCGGAGGTACTGGGCGTGCCCGGTCAGGTACTCGGAGTACACGCCGTGCGAGGACGTGAAGCGGTCGCTGCGGTACCCACGCGAGCGGCTGGTGTACCGGGAGCGGCACTGCCCCGCGGGGCGGGAGCTGCTACGGTGCCTCGTGCCGGCGCCCCGAGGGTACCGCAACCCGTTCCCGTGGCCGGCCAGCCGCGACGTCGCGTGGTTCGCCAACGTGCCGCACAAGGAGCTCACCGTCGAGAAGGCGGTGCAGAACTGGATCCGCGTCGATGGAGACAAGTTTCGCTTCCCCGGCGGCGGGACCATGTTCCCCCACGGCGCCGACGCGTACATCGACGACATCGGGAAGCTCATCCCGCTCCACGACGGCTCCATCCGCACCGCGCTCGACACCGGCTGCGGGGTAAGTGACCAACTTTCTTCCGCTTGCTTAGCTAGGATCAGAAACAATCGGTCGGCACCAGCGTTTTTTTTTGGGGATAAATATGAGGTTAATTCTTAACCACATAAGTAAGAAGTGGGAGAGGGGGAGATCTCACGGTCAATAGGGCGGGGGTCGAACATGTTGAAATATAAAGTGAATTATTCGTCTTGTTTTATCAACTTAAAGTTTTACGTGAATTTATTGGTACATACAAATCAATATGGTATCAGAGCTCAAAGGTCTTGAGTTTGAAACCCGGTTAACGTAATTAAATAATAATAATTATAATATATTTCTATTCCACGTCTTAGACCTAAGAGAGTCTACACGTGAGAGAGAGTATTGAAGTATAAATAAATTATCCATTTTTCATCATCAGTTTAAACTTTTGAGTGAACTGATTGATACTATAACTTAATAGAATAGATCTAAGAGCAAGCACTACATACTCATAGCACGTTGCTCAATAAAGCAATATCAGACATTTGACACGGTTGGGCATCTTGTTGGATTGGGAAATTTTCACCCTATGCAACTATGGATTACAGTACTGGTACTAGTTTACAAATTTTGCTGGCAATGGTTTTTTCCCAATTGGGACAGCATAGGTGAAATGGAAAAGCTGGTTGTCACTTCACTTGTCAGTCGGTGGTACCAGTGACTTGCTATTTGCATTTCGTGATCATTTTTCAACGAATGCATAGTTAGCACTGCAACTGTGACATCGCTCAAATGCGAAGTAGATCCTGTTTTTAGTCAAGTAACAATGACTTACTGTCTATGTGTTGGATATTTTGAGAGCTATTCGGTAATTTCTTATTTTGAAAAAAGAATAAATAAATAAGAAAAGAAGTTGTGGGGCCCACCTATCATTGAGACGAGGGAAGGGATAAGGGTTGGAGATTTTTTTATCTCCAACCAAAGGCAACATGCTTCGGGTGTTTGGCTTCAGCCCGATGGTGGCGACGCGGGCGACTCGGGGCATGCGGGTCCGTAGGCTCGAGCGAGTTCCGCGTCATCCATTGGTTGCGTTAGTTCCTCCTCCTTTTCATATCCCGGCTTTTCCCCTCTTCTTTCTTCCACCCCGAATCCAGTGAATTCTTCCCCCTTCGGAGGTTTTCTTCTTCTCTTCCCATTGGGATTCGATTTTGGCCTTCTGGAACTGTTGCTCATGCGTGGTGGTTCGACGTTGGTGGTAAGGTCCGGACTCTCGGTTTTGCACATCTCGCTGGTTCCCCTTTCTTGTGCCATACCCTCTGTTGGTTGGCCAATGTGGAACTTGGCACTTGCGCGACTTGAAGGTTTGATCCAGTCGGCTCTAGTAGATCTTGATCTGAAGAAGCATTCGGTTTTTGGTGCTTGGTGTTCTCAGGTGCACTCGGCTAGTGCACTTCGATTGGTCTTGTGCGACATCTCCTGTACCTCGACTTCGTCTTTCGGTGCATCCTGAATTGCGAAGATTGGCATTGTATCTCCGTCAACCTTGTCTGGTATTCGCGGCATAGCAGGGCGATTGGTTTTCTCAGACAGCGCCATTCGGCGTGGCTTGCTCGGTTTGCTGCTCGGTGGTTTTGAGTGCCATCCGCATTGTGAGTATTGTTGCTTTCCTTTTTCACATCACTGTGCATGTGTTGTGCTAGTAGAAGTCTCAAATTGTGATTGATTTGATTGAAACTAGCACCGGGAGATATTGCTAAGTGATGATTGTGGGCTCGGATTAGTGCTCGATGATGATGATTATCATGTTATGAAATTGAATTGATAACTAAATCAGACTTGAGCCAATTGAATTGCTTATTGTTGTCAGTTTTATCTCTAGCAGTTCTGTTCTTATACTCTCTGCAGTTCAGTTGTGACTGAAAGGAGCTTGATCATTTTGTTTTGAGATCTTGTTGATTATGTTTGCCGAAAGGCTTAAGTGCTAAATCTTGTGAACTCTTTGCACTTAGATATCATGTTTACAGAAATTCTAATGTGCTGAAATTGTGATTTTATTTACACTGTTGAACAAATGATCCTCTGTTGATTAGAAGTATTATTGTTGTTTATGAGATAAATCTTGACATATTAGTAAAGCATTAGTTTGAGCTCAAAGTTTGATTTGTAGTTGTCATATTTAATTAGTGAAAAATATTAACAAACATGGTGAGGAGGCCAAGATAACATCTTGAGCAGCCCGACATATGAGAGCAATAAATAAACAATTAAAATTTGAGCATTGTGTTGATTTATATTGTTGTCAAGTTCTATCTTTTGATTATTTTATCATGTTTAAATGACATGAAGATATTACATGGTTTTATATTAATTTTGTCATTTAAATGTTGCTAGAATTATGCTTTAATTATCATTAATTATGCTAGAATTAATTCTGAATATTTGCTAAAACCGCTAATTTTACAACACTATGGTTTAGTATCGATTTTTATGAATGAATATCGGGGTTTCTTCTGGAGTGAAACTATACAGAAAAGGACACGGGAATTTTATACAGGTTCAGGCTTTCTCCTGAGAGAATAATAACCATAAACCTGTGTTGCTGTATTGATTGTGTTTACAAAAGGGAGAAAGTCATTAAAACTAAGGTTTAATGACTTTTGTCTCTCGTTGTCTCTTCTCTGTCTTGATTGCTTGATCACTTGATCTTCTGTCCACTGACATTACTCCTTACAGAGCGCATGGAAGGGTTAGCAGTTGTCCACGTCAAGAGGCGTCTTGTTATTTGATGTAATGCGCACGTTTAGGGGCGGTTATTGTCAGAGACATATCCACCCACGTCGCCTTTCGGTTATGTCAGAGACAGATGTTTAATATGTGTTGTTATATTTAGGAATAACGACACATATTAACTACTGCGTATATCAAACACAACGCACAAATGTCTCTAGTCGATTGGACCCGCATATCTGTAGGCGGTCGTAGCTGACCTGGTCATAGTAATCCTCGAGTTTCTGTTGAAAAAATTAGTAGTTGCAAAGGTCATGTCCTTTTTTATGAAAAGGACACCACATAGGCTTGTCGTTCCTCCGTTCGGGGCGTTTACCTTTCCTCCGGTTGGAGTATGGTTTGGAGCTCCAAGACTCCTTGTTGCTCACAGCTAAGACATCCTTAGAGCTTTTGACTTGAGATTTTTGCCCTTTAGTTTTGCTGTTGGATTTTCCAGCCTTTTGTCTTTCTTCTTGCTACCTTCGTCCACTCCTCGTGTGTCCTTATCGTCACGATCAATTGTGCGATTCTATTCGACTGTTTCTGTTGCAGTTGCATAACAGTTGGCCATTTCAAAGAGCTCGGTGATGGTAGTTGGAGAATTTAGAGCGATATCCTCTGTGATCCTTCGATTGCGGATTCCTTGCTTCAATGCCCGAATGACAGAAGAGTTAGAAACTTCAGAAATTGAATTGCAAACCTGACTGAGACGCTTGATGAATTGGCATATGGTCTTATGAGAATCTTGTTGCATTCTATATAGGTCGTCCTCATTTTTAGAGCGGTTGTAAGTGCCTTGGAAGTTAGCTAGCAGTAAGTCGCAGAGGTGCTGCCATGAATAGACCGACTTTTGTGGCTGATTTAACAGCCACGACCGGGCAGATCCTTCGAGTACAGTAAGAAGGTAGTTGGCCATAACATACTCTCCTCCTCCTGTTGCTCAAACTGCAGTGGTATAGATTTGAAGAAACTCGATGGGATTTTGTGATCCATCAAACTTCTCCATATTCACTGGTCGGAACCGAGACGACCAACAAACTTTTCAATGGTTAGGCGAAAACGCCCGACATCCGGTAATGATATCATAACGCATTCTTTGCAGGAAATAAGGGTTGATATCACTAGGCGATCGTTCTCGACGATATGTAGTGGTAAATGGACCTGATCTATCATAGATCTCAGTCCTACAAGGGTAATACTCCTTGTACTCCATCTACGAATGCAGATTTCTTGGAGTTTGTCGATCACCAATTATCCGTGGAACTCTTCTCCGACTAATATCGTGGTTGGGAGATCGACCAGACTTGTGGTGCTGTCGTTCTCCACAAGGAGAGTCGTTCGAATGATTGGCATTCGATAGAGTTGTACCGGTACGACATCCAAGATGGTGTTGCCGATTCTACTCAAGTCTGGCCATTGTGTTCTGAAGTCTTCGTGCGATCTCTTAAGCAAAGAGATCGTAGTCTGGCGCTTGTCCAATCTCTTGAGCCGGGTTTTTAATCAGGTCATGGATTCGTTGAAGTTCTTGAGCTTCTTCTGACTTGTATTGGGTGCGCCTAAGTAAGAACCTATGGGTAGCAATTCTTCTTCTCCGAATGGTTTGAATATCATCAATATCTGAGTCAGCCGGAGCGTGTCTCAGTGGAGAGCGATCACTTCTAGGATTTCAACCGCGCTCATGAATGTGAAGATCATGGTCGTCATCGGAGGCGTTCTCGCCATCACCACGAAAGCCCAAAGCGGGTGGGCAATGGGAAGCAACTCTAGTCCTGCCTCTTAGAGAGATTAGGATCTAAGGGGAGGACAAAAATCTCCTCAGTGCTATTATCCCCACTTGCTGAGTCCTCCTGACTCGAAGAGTAGTCGAAAGATAACGCCTCGCGATTTGGAGCAATCCCCTTCAGAAAGAGAAATTTTGGGTTATAGCCATCTCCGGTTGAAGGTGGACCTTGCTAGGGTATCGTCAAATCCGCAGGTGAAGTGAGCTCAACCACACACCTCGTGGGGGTAACCGAAGGGTGGAGGTTATCATGTGTTGATTGAGTCCCGGTGGCAGTTATTAGGTGTTGATTGAGTCCTGGAATCATGGATTCCAAGACTTGTGCCAGATCAGACGGCCTCAGATGGGCTTGAATGTTTGGAGGGGGAACCCTCACTGTGTTCAACACTCGACGCGGGGCGATCCTGATCCTTGTCGGTTGGACCCTTGCCCTTTAAGAGTTATGGTTTCTCCTCTGAGCGTAATGTTGTAGGGGAGAGGGCTCCCTCATACCTTGTCCATGGCACGGTTCCCTGGGTCTGGTGAAAGATCTCTGGAACCAGCATCGCCATCGGACAAAATGATGCTCTGCTCGTACTCGTAGTAGGGATCTATGTCGAGTTCTGCGTAGTATGTCAAATTAAACCAATTCTTCTCATTCCACCCTCCTGCCATGAAAGTATCAGAGTTGAAAATGAAGACAATTTATCGAAAAAGAAAGGAGAAATAGGAGATCCCCACGGACGGCACCAACTATCGATGGTTTAGTATCAATCTTATGAATGAATGCTGGGAGCTCTCCTGGAGCGAAACCATACAGAAAAGGACACATAAATTTTATATAGGTTCAGGCTTTCTCTTGAGAGAATAATAACCCTACTTTTGTGTTGCTGTATTGATTGTGTTTACAACAGGGAGGAAGTCACAAAAACTAAGGCTTGATGACTTTTGTCTCTCGTTGTCTCTTCTTTGTCTTGATTGCTCGATCACTTGGTCTTCTGTCCTTACTCTGTCCACCGACTTTACTTTTTATATAGCGTATGAACGGGTGGCGGTTGTCCACGTCAAGAGACGCCTTGTCATTTAATGTAATGCACACGTTTAAGGGAAGTTATTGTCAGAGACATATCCCTACGTCGCCTTGCAGTTATGCCAGAGACAGAGGTTTAATATGTACAGTTATCTTTAGGAATAACGGTATATATTAACTACTGCGTGTATTAAACAAGGCGTATAAATGTCCTTAGTAGATTGGACTCACATGTATGTAGGCTTTATCGACCATAGGGTGATCGTAGTTGATCTGATCGTAGTAAGATAGATCTACAACCATGAGGTGATTGTAGTTGGACTTACGACCGTATAGGGTGGTCGTAGAATAGCTTACGACAATTAGGTGTGTATGATCTGTCTCATTGTTAATATTGTTGGATAAAAATTGTATAAGAGACATTAAATAATTTAATTAATTAAGTATTACTAGATGTAATCCTCGTCACTCGCTATTTGCATAGAAGTTGGGATGTACCGTATTTGCACTGCTACTTTCTTTACGTAAGTTTTCAATGTAGCGCAACTGCCCAGTTGTACTTGTTAACTCTACTGCCTTCACGTGCATCCACGTACGGATGAAATTAGTACTAGTTGCATGTACTAGTGTCGACCTGTTTGTGGAACTGTGAAGTTATGCCGCGAAAAACAATTGCACTTGACCGTGGAACCTCCCGTAGCCGCATGGAAATGGCACCTAGCATTTTACTCTTTCCTGCCGGTGTGGGCTAATGCGTCGGCGCCGGCACGTACGTCGTGCCGGCCCCGTGCAGGTGGCGAGCTGGGGCGCGTACCTGCTGTCCCGCGACATCCTGGCCATGTCCTTCGCGCCGCGGGACTCCCACGAGGCGCAGGTGCAGTTCGCGCTGGAGCGCGGCGTGCCCGCCATGATCGGCGTGCTCGCCTCCAACCGCCTCACATACCCTGCCCGCTCCTTCGACATGGCGCACTGCTCCCGCTGCCTCATCCCCTGGCACCTCCATGGTAGTACATCCATTACCCCGCACTGCCCTCTTCATCCAAATACACTCCACTTCTGATCATTCAGGAATATATGTACTGTCAACGTGCAGATGGATTGTATCTGATCGAGGTTGACCGCGTTCTGCGCCCCGGAGGATACTGGATCCTGTCCGGGCCGCCGATCAACTGGAAGAAGTACTGGAAAGGGTGGGAGAGGACCAAGGAGGATCTGAACGCCGAGCAGCAGGCGATCGAGGCAGTTGCCCGGAGCCTCTGCTGGAAGAAGATCAAGGAGGCTGGCGACATCGCCGTCTGGCAGAAACCCACCAACCACGTCAACTGCAAGGCCTCCCGCAAGGCCGCCAAGTCCCCACCTTTCTGCTCCCACAAAAATCCCGACGCAGCATGGTAATTACAGTACTACATTGAGTCATTAACCTATGATTAAATCAATAGTATACAGGTTGCATCGCTGTAATTGATTTGCACGTAGGTACGACAAGATGGAGGCCTGCGTGACTCCTCTCCCGGAGGTATCCGACGCGAACGCGGTTGCCGGTGGCGCGCTGAAGAAATGGCCGCAGAGGCTCACCGCCGTGCCACCCAGGATCTCCAGGGGCAGCATCAAGGGCGTGACGGCCAAGACGTTCGTGCAGGACACCGAGCTGTGGAAGAAGAGGGTCCGGCATTACAAGGCAGTGATCAACCAATTCAAGCAGAAAGGACGGTACCGCAACGTGCTCGACATGAACGCGCGCCTTGGCGGTTTCGCCGCGGCATTGGTGAATGACCCCCTGTGGGTCATGAACATGGTCCCGACCGTGGGGAATTCCAGCACGCTCGGGGTGATCTACGAGCGTGGGCTCATCGGAAGCTACCAGGACTGGTTAGTAGTTAGTACTTCGCACTGGGCACACCATATGGTCCTTCTATCACAGTGATTACAGCGGTGTGTCGGTGCCATGGTTGTTGTGCAACGATTACAGCGGTGTGTCGGTGCCATGGTTGTTGTGCAACGGTTTATGTGATCTCACTACATTCACTGCAGGTGCGAGGGCGTGTCTACTTACCCACGGACTTATGATCTCATCCACGCGGATTCAGTGTTCACGCTGTACAAGAACAGGTAACATAACTTGCATTGAAACTCCCTTGGAGACAAAAGTCACCGGGGACGGGGGTACGTAGCCTGACAATTTTCACCACCTCTGCCTTGCAACTCTGCTAGGTGTGAGATGGGCAACATTCTCTTGGAGATGGACAGGATCCTGAGGCCGGAGGGCACGGTGATCATCAGAGACGATGTAGACATGCTGGTGAAGATCAAGAGCGTCGCAGATGGGATGAGATGGGATAGCCAGATCGTCGACCACGAAGACGGCCCGCTCGTCCGGGAGAAGCTCCTACTAGTTGTGAAGACATACTGGACTGCACAGGACCAGGACCAATAGCAGTAGTGTGAAGTAAATTTTCTACATGCTGATAAGCACATTGTTCAGAAGATCTCATAATTGGATCGCCATTTCCACCTCCTTGTGTTACTTTTTCATGTTCTTTGTTGTTCTTTTTGGACGGTAGTTCTCTCATATAGGAAATTTGTCTCCAGTAAGGTGTAAAACAGGGCATATGGAAGGGAGCGGGTATAACTCTTGCAAAGATTTTCACTTGATCGCCAAATTGTGCCAAGTGGTAAATAGAAGTTACTGTTGTGGCTTTGTGGGTCATTTCAGATACTACATTGAATTGGGTTCATACTACTACATTTCAATGTGTGATCCTTTTGCTAGTCTTGTTTTCAGTAAAGTTAACTGCTGAACAAGACTGGATACAAGACCCAGATCTATTCATAAGAAAATGAAGCTCTACTAATATGGTCCCAAATCACAGAGGTAGATCTCGCAACTGTAACGACGAGTCCACCTGCTTAGGATGCAAGAACGGCAACAAAAAGGGAATCGGTCCCAGGAGCTCGGGAGGAGCAAATGAACAAACAGGATAATGGCGGCATGGATTGAATTGATACACAATGACAGAGCAGGAGGCCCCTCTAACAAGTCCGATCTGAAACTTTCCCCATGGCCCATGCCCACATCTTTTGCACACTACGGAGAAGTGTCCAAATGCTCATGATGGAGGTTGGAACAGTGATAAGGTTTCCAAGATCTACACAGACTGCTAGTAAGTTCAACAGTTTTGCAGTACACGAACTGGTCAATTTATTCAATCCTGATTAGTTCCCTTTGGTAATCGACCTATCGTTGGAGTATTGATGGTACTACATTTTTTTTCTTGAGATGAGATGGTACGACAATTATGCAGTATACTGTCTCGCGGTTGCAGTGTTATTACTGGGCTGCTTTTCCTGGGCCCTTGTTGAATGGACGGTTCTAAGTTTGATATTTCAATTCGGCCCATCCATACTTGTTCTGTAATATGCAAATCCGGCGGAACGTCGTGTTCTAAAGGACCAGGGAAAAGTGGCCGTTTTTGCGAAGCCAAGGGGCAAAGTATTTGCATCGAAAAGAAACAAAACGGTTCCACTTGCATAATTAGTTGATTACTTCTAAAAGAGTGGTTTGCAAATTTTACAAAGTGAGTAACTATGTGCGAACTACTAACTTGCTATGTGCCAACTACTACTAGTCTAGTATATAAATTACTAGTAGGGTGCTCGTGTGTTGTAACGGAACTTCAAAAGAGAGTGATATGGGATCCTAAACCGCATAATAAATATCAATTTTCTTTCAAACATATAAACAGAAACATTAACTCCGCATATTGCATCACTTATTACTACTACCCGAAAATTACAATTTTGATCAAATAGATTGTTTACCTTTGGAAGTTGAAGTTGATGCTGACTTTCCTGTCCGATGTGTTGCCTATTTTCAGCCATTACTGGCTGACAAGGAAAAGAGCTACGCGTCGATGGCCACCTTCTTCTACTCTGAACCCAAGCCATAACTCGGTTTTCATGGCCATTGGCCTCTGCAACTCTCGTCAGGCACATTGCGGGGAGGAGGCGGTGGCAGCATCGCGGTGGTTAGCGAGGAGGAGGCAATGATGCTTGCTCAGCTGGCGCGGAGCAGGAGGCGGCGACGGCGTAGGGGGGGATTAGGATGAAGAGGACACAATGCAGTGAACTCGAGAAGGTGGCACTACTACACACAGCCTCATCACAGACGGTTCGGAACAGTCATCACAGACGGTTCCGAACCGTCTGTGTTTTTGTACGTTTGTGATAAACTGGCGGTTATCACATACGGTTAAAAATTCGTTTGTGATAAGTCACAACACGAGCGGTTCTAATTATATAACAAATCATGTGTTATCTAATTATCATGACGGCTCTATTAAAGAACCGTCTGTGCTATCTAATTATCACGAGCGGTTCTATTTACAAACCGTCGTGATATGCACATCGCCCCACCCTTCCACACTGCGGCGGTGCTCGTGCACCGTGGCAATCCTCGACAGCGCCACACCGGCCCCGGTGGCGGCCTTCTTCCCACGCCGCTGGACCATGTCGCGGCGAGCCTCGCACCGCTGCACTCCGGTTGGTCTTGGCCGTCTCGCACCCGCCGGGTCGGCTTGTCCTGACTCGGCTGATGTAGTGCTTCCCAACGTCGCGCGTCTCGCGGCGTGTAGAGAGAGGAGACCGAGCACGTAGGCGCGCGCCTTGTAGCGCCACGCCGCCGTTCAAGGAATATGAGACCGCCGCATGTCTTGGGGCGCGAAGACAAGCCCGAGGCCGACGATGAAACAAGCCCCGGGTTGCCGGCGGCGGTGGTTGACGACGGCGAGTAGCGCTCGTTGTCCCGCCACTTCATCGCCTCCTCTCGCTCGGCGCCACGCGCCTCCCACGCACGTTCCTTGGACACCTTGTACAAGGCCTTGCAACTATCGTACATACATTCAAGATGTTAGAATAAATAGTAGTATGTACGTGCGTATATTGTAGATATAAAGATGTACATACGTTAATCGTAGGTGCATAGGTCCTCCATGGGCTGAGGAGAGCTCGCGGCCACGGCCAAGCGATGTCGGCGGCGACATCGTGAGAAAGAGCGGCGATCACCGACCTCCTCGCCTTGGTGCGCGCTTTGGCGCTCGCATGCTCACCTTGGCGATTGACGTACTCAAAACCGTGAGACGAAGAGCGATGGTAGGAGTTTAATCTTCGGTGAATTATTCCGTCTTATAAAGAATTATGAGTAATCGCACGTGAGGCGAAGAGACGCATGTATCGTCGGCGTGCGAGACGAAAGAGCGGTTGTCGCGACGGTGAAGAGACACATCGCGCGGAGACGAAGAGGTTGGATATCACGACGGCTCTATAGGGAACCGCTGCGTGATAATAATATCACGACGGTTATTTAATAGAGCCGTATGTGATAGTAGCTATCACAGACGGTTTAAAAATAAAACCGCTCGTGATACTTCACGACGGTTTTATTTACAAACCGCTGCGTGATAAGTTGTCCTCATCACGAGGCGGTTCATATTACGAGCGTGCGTGATACTTCCTGACGGTTCTTAATATGAACGTGCGTGATATGTCCTCATCACGAGCGGTTCTTATTACCAGCCGTTTGTGAAGCACAAACGGTTGGTAATAAGAACCGCTCGTGATGAGGACATATCACGACGGTTCCCAAACGGTTCCAAAGGGAACCGTCTGTATAAGTTCAACACAGACAGCTCCTTTGGAACCGTCTGTGATGAGGTGTCTGCTATTGCCTGTTTTGTAGTAGTGTGGTGCGACAAGAGAAGGATGCCTTCGTCTCTGTCTCTTCCTTGTGCGCCATCGTTGCCTCCCCTCCCTTACTCGGTGCCGCCGCTTCTCCTCTAAGGTACCACCTCCTCCTTTCCTCCCTTCCATCCCAGTGCCTTCTCCTATCCTTGACGCCGCCACCCCTCCCTGCTACCTCCTCCTATCGCCGGTGCTACCTCCCCGCTTTACTGCCTCCTATGTTATCGGTTCCCTCATCTTCATGCACGCCGTCATTGCAACCCGCGGACTGAGTGCTGGAGGAAGTCGTGATCTCTGAGGCACAAAGCGATGAAACACAGGTAAGGATCCAGAATTTCGGTAAGGAGTGGGACGACGACGAATTTTGGTGTGTGCATATGAAGAAGAAGTGGTGCGGCGACGGTTTGGAAGGTTGCGGAAGAAGTGGAGGCATGGATACATTCGTGAGTCATCGATGAGGAATTTGAGAGAGGTAGGAGAAGCCAACCACACGCACAGGAAAAATGACATTATCTCGCTGCACGGGTGAACTCATTCTTTTATTAGTTAAGGTAAGTTAAAGCACCTGCAAGTTGCACTGTTTCCAGCTGGTTGCTTCAAGCCTCTATCCATGCATTCGCATGCATCCGAGGATTGATTTGACCAATCTCTCGACTGTTGGACCGAAAAGGCGACTAGAGGGGGGGGTGAATAGGAGCACGATCTCTTTTTCTCCCTAACTGAATTCAATATGAATCTCACTCCAATAGCTATGAAAGCTATGAAGATCAATCAATCATGCACATGGAACACTTGTATTGAATCAATCAAAACCCGAAGCAAAATATTCAAAACATAAAACTCAAAACCTAAATGAGTTGGGCGGTCGACCTCCAACTAGAAATCGAGTCGACCTTTGGAAATCGGTCGACCTCTCAATACATGGCGGTCGACCTCCGGGCCAATGAACGATGAAATCGGCCGAAAAACCAAAACATAAATTGATCTAACTTTTGATTCGTGCGTCCAAACTTCGTGAAACTTGACACACACCTTCCTAAGGATGTCGGAACCTATTCCAGCGGCGATCGTGAAGATCCTTGCCAAAGTTCAGACCTTTTCCCGTTTGAGTGAAGGTGGGTCAAAACCGAGTCAAGAACGAAATATGATCTAGAAACTTGCTCGTGGGTGATTGATGACCAAGATGACCCTAGATGGGTTCCCAAATGTTGCAGCAAGTTAGATCATAGCAAGAAACCAACCAAAACTCGCGGATCAAAGAAAGACTCAAAATCACCAAATAGAGAGAAAGAAGGCAAATGAACTCATCTTTGAGAGAACTTTCTTTGGATTGATTTGATATGGTATTGGTTTCTGACCACTCCATCAATGGAGGACAAAGACTCAATACATGAGCACGAAATCAAATCCAACTCTCTAGAACCCTAACCTCCAACTATCAACTCCTAAGCACACAAGCAAAAACTAGGGTTTACAAGTAATGAAAGGGTTGAGGGTGCAGCCACCTCCCTCCTCTATTTATAGTGGAGGTCTAGACCTTCTAGAAGAGTTTCCATAATGGGCTCCGTTAAGGCCCAAAACAAGCGGGTCACACACGCACGCATTTTAAAGCGCCGTCTTCATCTCCTCTTGACCTAATCCGCTTCTCCACGCACCGTCTTGCGCCGCGGTTAGCAAAGGTCACCAAGGCGGTATTTGGTAAGATTACCAAAATACCCCTTCTCGGTCCTTCTCAGAAGACCGAGTCCAGATGTCAGCGGCACTCGCTGTTCGCCACGTGTAGGTTGATCCAACGGCTCTCATCATGTCGGCAAGTCTCTCCCATCCGGCTCCACCAAAACCACCATGGCACTTGCACCGCCCGCGCGCCGCTTGATCCAACGGTCGCGCCGAATCGCCTGTTCGGTCACCTTTGTCCATCTTGCACCATACTTGAGTCCAATGACTTCACCCGGCATCGTCGATCGTTCGAACCTCGGCTCTCCAAGCCTAGTCCGATCATCCTCGCCGTTGACCGTCGTTGACCACCAAGCAACTTTGCACAACAATAGACAAGCAAATCGAAACCGGAACAAGTTCTTCACAACTTGACCCGTTAGTCAAAACATGCATCATGCAACACATATGCAATGAAACCCATGAGATTGACCTAACAAGCAACCATCGCGCCACACAAAGCCGACGAGTTAAGTGAAAACCGGTCGACCGCCACCCTTGGCGGTCGATCATCCTTCGATCGGCCGCCAGCGAAGGCGGTCGACCGCCATCCGAGGACTTAGCCAAAATTTCAACATCAAATCCGCAACCTCTCGGAAATTTAAAGCGAATAGAACTTTTGATTGGAGGCTCCAAAATTATGAGACCAAGTGCGGTAAAACTCTCACTTGCCTACACCTCTATTTTGGCCCAACTCAAAAATCAATGCCACTTATATGACGGTCGGACCGCTCATCGACGCCCGGTCGACCGCGATCTAATTCACCCAGAGCATGGCGATCGACCGCCACTAAGGCCGTCGGATCAGCTTGAGACTGACAGAACTCGAACTTTGTCGAAAACTCGTGTTTCGCAAACCTTCAACGCCATTGCCAATTGTCACATCATCCTAAGATTATGAGCATATCCCCATGATATCCACAATCTCCCCTTGATGAACACATTGGCAATTTCAAAAATGCAAATTTTGAGGTTTAAAAGTAAAACTTCGGCGTTTTGCGCGCAAAGGCACAACTTGGTCCATATGCAAGAGAAAGCAATGGAAATGACCAAGTGGCTTCGAATAGTATAGGCAAGTGAGATAAGGCAAAAGAAAGCGAGAAAGCTTCATTTTTCAGAAAGAGTCAAAATCTCACTTAAGGTCCATATGAAAGAACAATTGTTCGATATGACCTTTGATCATTGTGAGGCTCAAGAATTGCAATTCACGTTGAAAAGAGCAATAAGACCATAAGAATGCAAATAAGAAACTCCCCTCACTAAGATCCTCAAATTTGAAAACTTCAAGTTCTCAATTTTCTCCCTCTTTTTAATACTTTTAAATCCTCTCCCCTTTACACATTTTGAAATATCTTCTCCCCCTTTGACAATGGAGTCATCAAGGAATCACGCCTTCCTCTCGTCCAGAGATAACAAATGCAGAATGAGGAAAAAGCATAAGAAGGAGCATGCATGAAATGCAATGGAGTGGCTTCATATTTTTGTATTGGTCAAATTTGGATTACAAGAAGCTTTGAAATTACCCAAAAGAACAAGCTAGCATTTCTAATATTGCACAAACAACATATCACCTGAATGCGCTAGCAAAATCATGATAAGACATATATAACAAAGCTAAAGCTAGAAGGCTCAATATAAAGCAATGAATTTTAGCATTTTAAGCAAAGCTTCAAATCTAGCAAGTTCATCAACGAGGATCCTAAGATGATCTCGCCATGTCAAAATGTCAATGTGAGATCAAAAAGCTAACAATGACCACATTAAGAGACAAGCAGTCTGAATTGAATCATTTTGCTCAATTGGTCTCAAACGCCCATTTTCAACGGTTTTCATTTGCAATGAATATTGAAATTGATGAAAGGTATATCTTAGTGAAGAAGATCTGGACTAGGAGCCATCCACAAACTCTTCCTAAGCTTCTACCAGGGCAACAAATCTTGAGGTTCATGTCGATTTGACAAGCGATCCCCATGAGATCGTGCGGATCATCAAACTACCTCCAAGTTCATGTCTATGACATGCGGTCTAAAGAGTAGTTTGGCACATTTTAAGCATAAGACAATCTTTAAATTTGATTTTCATTTTTCACGAGCGATTTAGATTCTTAAGAGAACAAGAAGCTCAAGTAATGATCAATACTAGATTCAAGATCTAACACGACAATTTTGCCAGGGCCAATGTCACAAAAGGAGCACTAATTGCGCAACTAGCTAAAACATCCACAAATTGCGGTTTTAGTTCAAGTTGTCTTAAAGTTACGGCTCATTCGGCAAAGACTTAGCTACACATGTGAAAGCATGATAATTCTAGCAAGTCAAAGAACTAGACATGGCATTGAGCGAATTGAAACACTAAAGCTCAAAGGGTAATAAGCAAAGCTTCATCAATTTTAAAAGACAAGCATAAAAGCTTATATTACAATGCATCTTTTTGGTTTTTCATATAAATGCAGTATGATACAATGAGATGCATAAAAGACTTAAAAGCCTAAAAGATCAAAAGATCAAAAAGAAAATACCACTAGAAGAAGGTATCGAAAAGATCGAAAAGCTCGGATGAACAAGGAAAGTTGAAGCAGGCCAACTCCCCTCAAACCAACCGTGGGATAAATTACCCTAACTCACTTCTCAAGGTGGCAAACCTAGTTGGGTCTAAAGGCTTGGTGAGGATATCATTAATCGAGCCTCGGACTCCACGAAATGCGATACAATATCACCCTTCTCGACATGATCTCTAAGAAAGTGATAGCGAATGTCTATGTGCTTGGTCCTAGAGTGTTGCACGGGTTTTTAGCAATGTTTATAGCGAAGTGTTATCACGAAAAGAGGAACACTATCAAATGCCAACCCAAAATCCTTAAGAGTGGACACCATCCACAAAATCGACTACAACAACTAGCAACAGCTACATATTCACTTGAGATGGATTGTGCAACAGAAGATGTTTCCTAGAAGACCAAGAGACAAGAGAAGTGCCTAAAAGTGACAAGTGCAGAGGCACTCTTCCTATCTAGCCGACGACGCAAAATCGAATCGAAAACCCCGAATGGACAGGGACGAAGCGGAAAACCAAATGCCATATTGGAGGGTAGAGTGTAAATACACGAAGATGCGCTTAACGGCTTGGCGATGGGAAGTCCTCGGAGGCGCTGAAACCTCGCACGCGAGGCAAACGCGAAGTGGATGTCGGTCTTGAGGCGTCAGTGCGGGAGGAGCCGATCATCTTTGCGTACTCGCGTTGATCCACGGCTTCTCCTTCCTCATCGGATCTAGAAACGATCGAAATCGCCATGGGAGTGGCGATGAAACTGCGATCACCCATCTCGGCGCTTGAGCGGATCCTTGGTGTACTTCGTCGATGGATGAAGATCCCTTCCTTGCATTGCTTGATTTGAAGCCCAGTAATTGAGTTCTCCCATCATACTCATCTCAAATTCCTGGACATAGTCTCGGAAAAACTAGAAACAAGAGCATGAGAAGAACCACCAAAGATAATATCATCTACATAAATCGAGCAAGCAAGAAGTCATTGCCACGCCTAAGGATGAGCAGGTCTTGTCTACCTTACCCATCTCAAAATCATTCTTAAGCGAAAGGTCTTAAGTCTATCATACCAGCTCTAGGGGCTTGCTTAAGACCATACAAGGCTTTGGATAGCTTAAAAACATGATGTGGATGTTTGGGGTTCTCAAAGCACAGGGTTGCCTAACATACACTTCCTCTTCTATAAAACCATTCAAAAGGCACTCTTAACATCCATCGATATAATCTAAAGCCCTTAGAAGCGACAAATGCAAGCGAGATGCGAATGGCTTCAATCTAACAACAGAGCAAATGTCTCATCAAAATCTAACCCCTCAACTTGGCTAAAACCACGAGCTACCAACCTAGCCTTGTTTCTAACCACGAACAGTCCTCATTTTGTTTATTTTTGAACACCCAGCGGTTCCTATCACATTATGACCACTAGGAGGCTCTACTAGGTTCCGGACCTTGTTCCTCTCAAAATTCTCTAACTCTTCATGCATGGCATTAACCAGCTAGAATCGGATAATGCATGTGATATATCGCGGGGTTCGAAAGAAGCAACAAATGCGAGAATGAGTAGAGACTCGGATCGTGATACAGGCGAGTGACTCGCTCATGAAGATTACCAATCATCGATCCGGAGGATGGCGCCTCTGAATGTGAAGTGGGCGCCGGGAGACAATATCTCCTCAACCTCCGCAGTACTGCGATGAAGAAGATGCGCGGGAGCCTCAATTGGAGGTGAAGCGATCGTGCGAGTTACGGAGCTTGGGCGAGAGCCTCAACGGCGGTGGAGGACAAGTATCGGCTTCGTCATCATCTTCCTCCACAAAAATGCTTTCACACTGTGTATCACACAAGCGTCGGATCTAGCTCGGGGCTAGTCTCATCAAAAGTGACATTGCATGTCTCTGGACAATGTTAGTTTCAACATTAAAACCGAAAACCCCTCGAATGTGCGGGATAACCCGAAATAAACCATCAAAGTCCTTGATTCAAATTTATCTAGGTTTCTGTCTTGAGAATGAAACACTTAGCTCCAAAAACTCGAAAATGAGAAACAGAGGGTTTTCTACCAAATCGAAGCTCATATGAAGTCTTGCCCAAAGAAGGTCTTAAGAAGACACGGTTTGAAATATGGCAAGTCAGTAGCAATAACCGGCCCAAAATCTCCTCGGTGTGCTATACTCATCTAGCATCGTCCTAGCCATCTCGACTAAGGTTACTGTTCTTCCTTTCCACAACGTCATTCGTTGAGGGCGTGTGGAGAAGAGAATGATGCTCAATTCGCGCTCGGCACAAAAGAAGCAAGCGAAGCATTCTTGAACTCCGTGCCATTGTCATGCGGATCGCTCTCAAGGCACCAGAAAGTTCAGAAGCCAAACGAAGAACAAGATCACGATAATGACCAAAAGCTTCATCCTTCGAAGCAAGAAAGAACACCCAAGTGTATCTCGAGAAATCATCAACTATGACAAGAATGTACCACTTGCCACCAATTGATCGAACCTAGCGGGACCAACGGTATCCATATGAAGCAAGCGTCGGTCAGTCGGTCATGACCAAAGTCACTTTGAAGGGTGTGGCGGCAACTTGCTTGCCATGCCTACGAGCGCACATCTGACATCCTTGCGGCTTTGAGTTTAGGCAAACCTCTCATGAGATCAAGGTTGCTAACTCGCGTCGATGATCAAAACCAATGTGCCCCAAGCGTCGGTGCCAAAGCGAACTTCGAGAAGAAGGTGTAAACAAACATTTAAGAGAACTAGCAAGAGATCCGGAAAAATCAGCTCTAAAGATCCTAGCAACTCTATAAATCCCAAAACGAGCTCACCAAAGAGAATCAAGCACCGACAAGCATTTTCTTAAATATAGTCTCATAGCCATCATCAAGAAGCTGTGAGACAGAGAGTAAGTTAAACCTGAGCTTGTCCACAAGGGCGACGTCCTTTAGGATGAAATTGTCGTTCACCCTGATTGATCCCGTTCCTTCAATCCGCCCTTGAGTATTGTCTCCAAAGGTGATGAGGACATCACCTATCGACCAGCGTGAAGGAGGTGAACCATTTTGAGTCTCCGGTCATGTGGCGTGAACAGCCGGAGTCGACGAACCACGTGTCCTTCCTTCCGCGGCGATCCTGAAAATCAAGGCACAAAAGATCGATGTGTCTCAATACTGGGGTTAGTTAAACATGACTTGGGAACCCAGTACTGAGACACACGTCTGCGAGTAGTATGCAAAGCAGAAGTGCTATCCTTGATTCTATTTGAAATTACAGTATGAGCAATGGTAACTCTAACTTGAGAATTATCCTGTCTAGGAGCATGAGAATGATTAACATGTGAAGCAAATCCTAGACCAGGTTTCTTCCTCTCTAAATTACCATGTCTCACAAAAGCTCTAGGTTGATTAGATGACATTCTAGCAATATTTTCTTAGCATTTTTCAACCTCATGTGAACTCAACCAAATGCCCATCCTTCTTGCAATAGGTGCAATGGTACTTGGTACCACTTTGGGAGAAGCACCTTTTGGTGAATAGATGGTTGGGCAAAACCTGCAGATTTGAAAGTGATCTTTGCAGGTTGGGTATCAAATTCAACTAAGCCATTTTTCAAGATTTGAATGCCACTAGATTTGTCCTGGGCAAAGTTGTATCCTAACCCTTGCTTCTTATAAGGAGTTTTTGACTTGTCAAGAATCATGTTTAACTGTTTCTTACCATCAGAGAATCTTTCTAATGTGTCCTTAAGGTAAGCAATTTCTCTTCAAAGTTAACACATGAATCACAAGTTTTAGCGTTAACCTTCTTCTTATAAAGAGCAACTTCAAGCTTAAGAGCTTCACATGAAGCACAAGTAGCAGAATTAATACTGTCCTTAAGCTTGGCATATTTAACTCTAGCTGCTTCTACAACATCATGTACTTCACGTTTACGTTCTAAGCAGACAGAGCAAGAGCTAGCTTCAATCACACCAGAAACAATCAACTTGCTAGACTCTAAGCATTTTTTGCAAGGAGTAGATTTAACTTCAATTAGCTCAGTCCTAGCATTTTCAAGTTGTTGCAAAGCAATATCATGAGCAGATTGCAGTTTAGCTAGTTCAGAATGTAAAGCATAGCAGGATGAACATTCATCAGATTCAAGACTCTTAGCATTCACAAGTTCTAATGTGAGTTTATCTACTTGTGACTCTAACTCCTCATTCCTAGTCATGATGAATTTTAAGGCTTTATCCTGACCTAGCATTTGCTCATAGACAGTTTCACATCTAGCAAAGAGAACATCATAGGAGGGAGATACCTCATTGTTGTCATCAATATCGTCGGAGTCGGCCATGAAGCACATGCCGGTGAAGTCCTTGGCATTTCCCTTCTTGTCTTGAGGAGCTCCTCCTCCTTGTCCTCCTCGCTCCCGAGTCCACATCGCTCAGGATCGATCCCCAAGAGCGGCAAGAACACGGTGGCGACCTTCACGAGCTTGGCATCATCAAACTTGGACTTGCGTCCACGAGGCTTCTTCAAGCTGGCTTTTCATCCTTGTAGTTGCTCTTACCTTTCGGCTTGGGGCAATTTGCGGATGTGATTAAGCTCTCCACACTCATAACAAGTCACAGGGCGCCTCTCTTTTTGTTTCTCATATTGTTGTAGGCCCGTGTGAACTTCTTAATCAAAAGTGCCATCTCGGGCTCAGAATACTTTCAAGATCCTCTTCTTGAATTGCGGATAAAGAAGCAAGAGAAAATCGAAGAAGACTCAAGCGACCCATCGGAGGTTCTCTTAGCGGTCCGCTACAAAGCCATGTTACCCTTCTTAGAATGGTGACTTTACGGATCTCATGAGTCTGAGCTTGCTATAGAAGCTCCAAGGTCGGATCGAGAGAATTTGACATTTTCTGAATGGCGGTAGCCTTTATCTCCCACTCCACGGTGTTGATTGCAGCGGGAGATGGATGGCATTTTCGGTGGGTAAATTCAATACCATGACCTTCATCGATTTATCAACGTGTTAAAGCATTGAAAATGTCATCGATGCTCTCACCAAGACGCATCTCGAATTTGTTATATTCTCTTTTATAGACTGTTTGGCGTACTTGTTTGATTTGGAAGAACCCTCATGATAAGTTTGAGGTCTTCCAAATCTCATGTGCGATCTCGAGATTGCAAATCCTATCATATTCCTGTCTACCAAGCCCACCATCGAAAAATTCTTTGCCTTACGGTCATTAGCCAAGAGGGCTTGAGGCGGCGTAGCAACCTCGAGCAAGATGGCGGATCTCGAGCGAGCTTCCCAAATACCTCGTGGTTCGCTCTCAAGAAAGACACGCATGCGGTTCTTCCAAAAGGCATAGTCGTGCCCATCGAAGATATGCGGTTTGGAGGAGTACTTATCCATCGCCAAGTTCGGTGACGGTTAAGATCAAGATTGAACTAACAGGGCTCGATACCACTTATTGGACCGAAAAGCGACTAGAGGGGGTGAATAGAGCACGATCTCTTTTCTCCTAATTGAATTCAATATGAATCTCACTCCAATAGCTATGAAAGCTATGAAGATCAATCAATCATGACAATGGAACACTTGTATTGAATCAATCAAAACCCGAAGCAAAATATTCAAAAACATAAAAACTCAAAACCTAAATGAGTTGGGCGGTCGACCTCCAACTAGAAATCGGTCGACCTTTGGAAATCGGTCGACCTCTCAATACATGGCGGTCGGACCTCGGGCCAATGAGCGATGAAATCGGCCAGAAAAACCAAAACGCAAATTGATCTAACTTTTGATTCGTGCGTCCAAACTTCGTGAAACTTGACACACACCTTCCTAAGGATGTCGGGAACCTATTCAAGCGACGATCGTGAAGATCCTTGCCAAAGTTCAGACCTTTTCCGTTTGAGTGAAGGTGGGTCAAAACCGAGTCAAGAACGAAATATGATCTAGAAACTTGCTCGTGGGTGATTGATGACCAAGATGACCCTAGATGGGTTCCCAAATGTTGCAGCAAGTTAGATCATAGCAAGAAACCAACCAAAAACTCGCGGATCAAAGAAAGACTCAAAATCACCAAATAGAGAGAAAGAAGGCAAATGAACTCATCTTTGAGAGAACTTTCTTTGGATTGATTTGATATGGTATTGGTTTACAGCCACTCCATCAATGGAGGACAAAGACTCAATACATGAGCACGAAATCAAATCCAACTCTCTAGAACCCTAACCTCCAACTATCAACTCCGTAAGCACACAAGCAAAAACTAGGGTTTACAAGTAATGAAAGGGTTGAGGGGTGCAGCCACCTCCTCCTCTATTTATAGTGGAGGTCTAGACCTTCTAGAAGAGTTTCCATAATGGGCTCCGTTAAGGCCCAAAACAAGCGGGTCACACACGCACGCATTTTAAAGCGCCGTCTTCATCTCCTCTTGACCTAATCCGCTTCTCCACGCACCGTCTTGCGCGCGGGTTAGTAAAGGTCACCAAGGCGGTATTTGGTAAGATTACCAAAATACCCTTCTCGGTCCTTCTCAGAAGACCGAGTCGGTTGTCGGCACTCGCTTGCTCGCCACGTGTAGGTTGATCCAACGGCTCTCATCATGTCGGCAAGTCTCTCCCATCCGGCTCCCACCGAAACCACCATGGCACTTGCACCGACCCCGCGCCGCAGTCCAACCGATCGCACCGAATCGCCGTTCGGTCACCTTTGTCCATCTTGCACCATACTTGAGTCCAATGACTTCACGGCATCGTCGATCGTTCGAACCTCGGCTCTCCAAGCCTAGTCCGATCATCCTCGCCGTTGACCGTCGTTGACCACCAAGCAACTTTGCACAACAATAGACAAGCAAATCGAAACGGGAACAAGTTCTTCACAACTTGACCCACGTTAGTCAAAACATGCATCATGCAACACATATGCAATGAAACCCATGAGATTGACCTAACAAGCAACCATCGCGCCACGGGCGGCGAGTTAAGTGAAAACCGGTCGGACGCCACCCTTGGCGGTCGGCCGCCATCGATCGACCGCCAACGAAGGCGGTCGACCGCCATCGAGGACTTAGCTAAAATTTCAACACTGAAATCCGCAACCTCTCGGAAATTTAAAGCGAATAGAACTTTTGACTAGAGGCTCCAAAATTATGAGACCAAGTGCGATAGAAACTCCTCACTTGCCTACACCCTCTATTTTGGCCCAACTCAAAATCAATGCTACTTATATGACGGTCGGACCGCTCATCGAGCGCCGGTCGGACCGCGATCTAATTCACCCAAGGCATAGGCGGTCGACGCCACTAAGGCGATCGGACCGCTTGAGACTGACAGAACACGAACTTTGCCGAAAACTTCGTGTTTTATGAAACCTTCAACGCCATTGCCAATTGTCACATCATCCTAAGATTATGAGCATATCCCCATGATATCCACATCGACAAACCCAACCATGATCCTGTCAAGTCAATTCCTTTGGGAACATGCAACCTCTCAACTTGCACTTATAGTAGCTCATTCAGAAAGGAGACGATCCTTTCATCGAAGAAAGAAAAGAAAAGAAAAGAGAAAAGAAAGAAAGGAGACGATCCTCCTACATGTCTAAACGATCGTCGACCTGCTGCCTGAAAAATATTCCAAGGTCCTACATGTCGAAACGTGCCGCTGCCAACTTGTCATTTGACAACATCGAAAAGATTAACCATTAGGATCGATGGGCACTGAGGACATTGATCATCTGTTCTTCCATTGCCCGCTTGCAAGATATATTTGGAGAGTGGTTTCCATTTCTTTTGGCTTTTCTATACCTATGGACACCAATCACTTGTTTGGTGCTTGGTTGGATCAGTTTGGAAAACCTCTTACGAAGTTGATTTTTGTGGGTGTTGCTGCGTTATGTTGGGCGATTTGGCGCACTCGAAATGGTTCTTCCTTCGAGAATGCTTTTCCTATACATCCTAATCAAGTGGACTATTTCGTGTGCCATTGGATTCGGTTGGCGTGTTTGCAGAAGGGGAACTTCAGGTCAGCGCCGGAGGATGGAGCGTTGAAGATTTGCGGTGTGGCGTCTGAAGTCTTCTGTAGAGCTCGGGGCTGGGGTGATACAAGATGTCTAGTCACAGAATGGTGTTTAGCTGATGAAGATAACGGTATTTCCTTCGTTGCGACTGGGGTCGGCTGAGAACTGCTAGGAGCCTAGGATTCTGTTTTTGCTCTAGTTATCCTGTATGTTTGAGGGCTGCGTCTCAGTTTTTTTTTTACTATTTTTGTTGAAGTATAAGTGAATTATCCGTATTTTCTCTTCAACTTAAGCTTTTGAGTGAACTTGTTAGTACATGTGACTCAATATGGTATCAGAGCCGAGAGGTCTTGAGTTTAAGACCGATTGACGTAATTAAATAACAATAATTGTAGCACACTTCTATTCCACTTCTTACACTTGAGGGAGCCTACACGTGAGAGGAAGTGTTGAAGTATAAGTGAATTGTCTGTATTTCCTTATTAACTTAAGTTTTTAGGTGAACTGGTTGGTACATGCAACTCAATAGTTTCAAACAGAGGCGGAGGTGTAAAAAGTTATCTCCTTACTTGGGAAAAAATTTGGGATCGATGGGCAATATATCCATGTCTGCTGTTAGGACTCTCCATGGTATGTTCTGCTAGCCAATGCGTGTACACTCGCGTTATCTAAAGCTATTCTGCTGTTTCACTAGTGCAAATTGTTTGATATAGATAATGTATGGTTGCAATGCAATGCTCAATGATATACGTGCATGAAGCTACCTATCTAATGGGTGAAAGAATCCGAGGCATCTCTAAGTCAGACAGAGGAAAGGAAAGAATAACCGTATGGACTTTCTATGTCTTAAAATTTCTTATTTTTCAGTCACTTATTCTCACCTTTAGATTTCCATCTAATGGTACGGAAAAAAAATTCTAAACTATAGACAAAAGTAAATCTAGGTGAACACTACAAATATAAAAAAATAGAAAAAAAAATAAATAGAACTAAAAGTTACAGTGGAGTTATGCTAACATTGCATCTCACTTGATACTGTAATTTTAGGTTTAGTACTGTACAACTGTAAGTGACTGATAGATAAAAAAATTTCAGGCAACTGAAATTTAGCAAATCCATAACCATATACCCCTCAAAATTGCGTTAGTTTTTTTTTGTTTCTTGGTGCTTTCGAGGCTGGTCCTTGGCATGCACATCCGAGGTTCCCTTTGACGAATCTTGCAACAAAACCCAACCATATGCATGAGGACGTACCCGTATGAATCTCTCGTTAGTATATGTTTAATGTCATCTTGCACTGATCATGCATGAGCTCACATAGCTTGTGATCGGGACATAGCTTGTAAGTTTCTTACTTTCTCTAACGTCACGTGTAAGCTAAAATTCGACACTGCCAACAACGCCAAGTCCCATAGCATATAGAAAAACACACACACACCGTGCATGCATGCATGAGTTGCTCAACTCGCTGCTGGTGCAATGGGAAAACTAGCCTGGAATATTAACTTTTGGGTGGTGCATATGTTGTCTACTTGTCTACAGGTGACAACTCTGGCAATCTAATTTAATTATGTTCTAGCTAGCTAGCTATACCAGCATGTATTTGTTGTACGGCCACTTGTATGTGCTGCATGTGCCTGTGTCTCACACTGTCTCTCGAGCAAAGCTCAAAGCTTGCTAACTCAACAGTTTCAGTGTACCTGCAGAGATGTCCTCATGGTTGCTGTTTATCACTTTGTGCTTAACCCAGCCTGGCGTCTCGACAAGCTGTTGCTTTTAGGTGGTGATGTATGCCAAGTAACCCTACTGCACACCCTGGAAAAGAACAGCTAGTGTGTAGAGTCCTGTTTGCTTGTCTCTCTTAGGCCATGCAGCCTTGGTGCCAAGGTTAGTACTTCCGTTCTTTTTTATTTGTTGTTTTGGGCAACGATGGTCTTTAATACACATATTTGATTACTATTTTTTTCTAACTATGTGTTACCAAAAAAATGATAACAAAGTATTTTTGATGAAAAATCTACCCATATAATTTTCTAGTTTTCTAGTGACAAATCTAAATATTTTTTTAGAAATTAATGGTCAAAATTTTAAAATATTGGTTGCACACATTCTAAACGACATCTATTTCAAAATTGATGTACTTTAATTTCTCGTCTTAGTTGATTCTTAAATCAAATACTCCCACCGGTTCACAAAAATATGCCGTTTTGGATATCGATACGTCCCCCAGAAACAACTTTGACCACTATTTTTTTATTGTAATATATTTATAAAACCAATAAAATTATAATATCGTAATAGTACTTTTCGAGACGAATCTACACATATGGTTTTTATGTATCCAAACTAAATATTTAAAAATATATCAATAGCTAAAGTTTCGAAAGTTTAAGAATTCTTTTTATTATTTAATCCCTTTTTAAAGGTTATTTTAAAGATAACATCTTCCTAACTTTATTTTCAATTCTAACCCCTTTAGTCATGCCATGACCCATAGCGTGACTAAACTGTGCTGTCACGCCACCGACCGCAGTGTGATCAAATTGTGTTGTTACGCCATTCCTCTTGGCGTGACAGGACTTAGCCCCAAAACGAGCGCGTCCAAAAGGGTCGGTGGCGTGACAGCATAGTTTGGTCACGCCGCGATCGGTAGCGTGACAACACAGTTTGATCACACCACAGGTCATGACGTGACCAAATGGGACAGAATTTGAAATAAAGTTAGGAAAATGCTATCTTTAAAATAATTTTTAAAAGATTAAAAATAAAAAGAGGCTTAAAGTTTAACTGAACCGGAGGGAGTAATATAATAGTCAAACAAGTCTTCCGTTTAGCTCCTTAACGTTGCTCCCTTCACGTGAAATCATCTGAACTACATGGTCAAAACGTATTTCCACTTGATCAAGAATCCAATAAAGGGAGTCAGAAAGCTCCATATGCTTGTAGTGTGCTTTGTTGGCCTACCAACAGAACAGAAGCAGCTTCACATGTACATCAGTACATGTACGTGCTTCTCTCCTTTCTTTCTTTTTCTCATTTTGTTGTGATACTCTGAGCCATACTTTAAATGTTTAGAGTGCATATATATATATATATATATATATATATATATATATATATATATATATATATATATATATATATATATATATGTTTTTCTCTGAGCCAATGCTGAAGTCATATCAGAGTGCAAATTGTTCAGTCAACAATTGGGAGGATTCAATCGTACGTCTTGCACATTTGTGAACTTTGGCAAACCCGTCTATATAAAATCAATCCAAATCGACAAAAAAAAAACGTCAATATTTTTCGAACTATACCAAACATATAAATTAATTGATCTGTGGCGTAGCTAGCTCTGTACGTCTGTTTGGTCTGGCGTTTTCCCGAATTCAAATGTTGCGTGCAAAAGCCTTTGTATACACTATCACTCCCGGGGCATATGAAGCTGTACGTGCGTACGAAGGTCGTGTGTGATGCAGTGAACGTATAAATACGTACGCGGCGGAGGTGTTTAATCGAATACTTTGACCGTTCCATAACCTACGTAGAGCTCACTAGAGAGCTGACTTTGACCGTTTGACTGGAAACCTATCGACGCGGCTAAGCAAAGAGAGAGAGCGAGCGACGTCATCAGTGACATATGGCACAAGAACACAAGGGCTTGCATTGCGGTGGTCAAAATTTGATAATCATCAGTCGTCTGATTTCAACCCAAAATCGATCCATAATCAAAATAGTAGATTTATAAATTTCCAGATGCAGTTCTAGTCGCTGCATTAATCATACATAACTGCGTGCATGCAGGAAGCATATAAGTATTCCATGAGCCAGCAAATAGCCAAATCTAGGGAAGATGCATGAAGTGATCGAACTAAGGCCCCGTTTGGGACGGCTTCAGCTTCCGGCTTTCGTCCGGAAAAACCGGAAGCCGTCCCAAACGGCCGGCTTTTCGCAGCTGCTTTCGGTTGAAGCCGCTTTCTCTCTTAACGTGTGGAAGTCGGAAGCCCGAAGCCGCCCGCGGGGCGCTTCCGCCGTTACCAAATTACCCCCGAAGTTCGGGGTAATTTACCCGCCGATTGCCATCGCACAAAACCCCCTCTCCTCCCTCCCCTCGCGCCCGAAACCCTAACCCTCCCCTGTGCCCGCAGCTCCTTCCTCCCACGCCTGCCTCATCCTCCTCCCCAAGCGCCCCCGAGCCCCTCCTCTTCCTCCTCCCCGCCGGCGCCACCCCTCCCTCCTCTTCCCCACGCAGCCGAGCCCCTCCTCCTCCCCGCCTCCCCGACGGTCACCTCCTCCCGGTGCCCTCCTCCCCGTGCCCCTGAGCCCCTCCTCTTCCTCCTCCCCGCCGGCGCCGCCCCTCCCTCCTCCTCCCCACCGGCGACCCCCTCCTCCTCCGCGCCGCCGCCCCTCCTCCCGCGCTGGCCCCCTCCTGCTTCCCCGCCACGCGACGCCTCCTCCGACCCGGTGCGCCCCTCTTCCTCCCCCGACCAGCGCCACCTCGTCCTCCTCCCCCCCCGCCGCCTCCTCCTCCACCTCCCGAGCTCTGCGGGCTTCCTCCTCTCCCCCCGAGCCGCCGGCGACCTCCCCCTCCTCCTCCCCCTGAGCCACGCAACTCCTCCTCCTCTTCTCTTCTTCAGCACATCAAAGACAGCATATTTTCCAAGTTCTTGTATCTAATTTTGATTCCATGATGCCACTGGAATTGCTACATTATTGCTCTGTTAACTTAATTGAATATATTTTCTTGTGTTTTGATATGCCCATCAATGTTTGTAGGATTAGTCATGGTGTAGCAATATGCATATTGATATTGTTGAATTGTGAGCTGTAACGAAATCAACATCTAGTATTCAACTTTGTTCCTATTTGGTTTGTCAAGAAAGCTTCAGGCTTGATTCGAGAAAACTGATGGGGCACTTTGTGAGAAGATATCACCTTTTTGTGTTAGAAAGTTTGATTGATCAATGATCATAGATATTGCTGTCATGAAGTTCTTTAGTCGATTGAAATTAACAAAGTATATAATGTGATTGACATTGAGTATATAATTTGTCCATGATGTCTTGTTCTTGAGCTATACCTTCCAGATTAGATAAAATCAGGCAGGTCTCTGCTCCATTTATTTAGAGCTAAGAAGAGTGATAGAAAAAGTTCCTTTAGGCTCCTTCAATTTTGATTTCTGATACGGACAATGTGATTTTTCTTTGACTGACTTTACAACTAGAATCCATGAATTGCATAGCATTAATGCATGTTCCTGTTACATATGCAATGGATCATATCTTATCGTGTAATTACAGACAAGTTTGGTATGGGTTATATACATTTTCAGAGCTAAGCATTAATGCATGTTCCTGTTTCATATGCTATATGGCCATACCCATATTTTTTCTCTTTTCATTTCTCAATTCTCAGGACAGGCTTTGTACCTTGATCAAACTGTGCTCGGCAAAACATTGTTCACTGCATCATGGGTGGATCTTTTGGTATGTTACTTCTTGGTCAGGCGAATTTCATAATAATGTTCACTGCTAGAATGGATTTGTAGGAATATTGCCTATTTGTCCTGTTTTCTGTGAGCTATAACTTGCATATCTGACTTTGCTTTGGCATTGCCTACTTGCAAAATGTGCAAGAAGCCATGCCATAAGCTTGTTGAATTGTTGATGAATGCCTGGAAAAGAAAATTCTGGGCTAGTGCAAATTGTTTCTCTTTGTTATGCATCAACATGTATTTGGATCCTAGCATGATCAATGGATGACTAGTTGCATGTTTGATGCTGTCATGGTACTCATTGACGATCTAGGTATGAACTTTAAGTATGATGCTCGCGTGAATCATGTATTGAGATCATGATCTATCTGAGAATTGATATTTGAAGTATTCATGTTTTTCTGAGTGGATATGTTCAGATCTGTTTGCATTTTGATTTGAGTGTAGATTTGTCTTCATTTAAGATTTGCATGAACACTTGGGGTGCGTGTGAGGTGGGGTGACTAACATCGCCGATCTGGGTCCCAAGCCGGAAAAAGTGGAGGGCATGAATTGTCACTTTGTTGTACTGAACTAACTAATTTGGATGCCTCAACATCTATAGAAATTTGTTCGGTTATCCTCAATGTTTGTGTCTATGTAAAAATTGTCAATAATTGCCTTCACATGAATTTCAGAATAATGATTGTAGTGGTTAAATTTTAGTGTAATATTTATTCATTGTAATAATTGTTTTAGTTGTATTCATTATTCAATGTAATAATTGTGTGTAATAATTACTTATTGTAATAATTATTTATGTAATAATTGTTTGTAATAAATATTTATTGTAATAAATATTTATTATAATAATTGTCGTTAAATACGTTAATTGTGGTTTATTGCGTTGTTTACGGTATATTGTCCTTAATCTCGATCAATATCGGTAGTTCTCATCAATTGTGTTAGTCGTCGTTAATAGTTGTCAATTGTCGTTAAATGTCGTCAAATATTGTTAAATATCATCAAAAGTTGTTAAATATCGTTAAATGTTGTTAATTGCGTTAAACGGCATCAAACAAGCCATTACTATCCTCAGGGGTATTTCAGATATTTCACATCTTAGAAGCTGCAGCCAGCCTACCTAAAAGCCAGACAACCAAACACCAAATCAGAAAAGCCCAACCGTTTAGCCCGCAGCCAGAAAGCCCTGCAGCACAACCCGGAAGCCGCTTTTCAGAAAAGCACAGCTGAAACAAACATGCCCTAACTATACTAGCATCCGATGTACATGGCGAATGGCGATCGACGCATACGAACGTGACCTCACTACTACAGAAAGGGTCATCACAGACGGTTCAGAACTATCATCACAGACGGTTTTTGAACCGTCTGAATAAGTTGGTCTCTGATAACAGGTGGTTATCACGAGCGGTTGGCAAATGCGTGATACGAATATCACGAGCGGTTTTGTATTAAAACCATGCGCGAAGGCCAATATCACAGACGGTTCTATACATGAATCGTGCGGAAGTCAGTATCGCGCAGCGATTTCTTCATAGAACCGTGCAGTGATACTCGACTTCACGCGACGATTCGTGTACAAAACCGTCGTGATCTCGCCTTCACGAGCGGTTTTAATACCAAAACGATCGTGATAGTTCATTACACTAACTACATTTTTACTAATTTTTGGCTAGCCTCAGGAATTGTTAGCCATGCCCTCTGAAAACAAGCATGAAGAAAAACAGATACATCACAGATAATCAATTGTCGACAAACTCAAACTAATCATTACTCAAAATAAATTACAAAAGATCACATTTGTTCAAGTATTGTTACAAAATAAATTGGATTACAATTGAGTCAATTGTTTGCAGGTGGTTAAGAAGTGTCGGCAGGGTGATGCGCTGGGTCGGCGACGGAGTGACATTCTTCGGTGTCCTTAATTATATCTGATATGATAAAGCTGCAGAGCTTCCCTCGAATGTCATTGATCTCATTCGCAAAGGGTCCATCTAAATCTATATTCAAGGCCTGTCGCTAGCAAGAGTAAAGTGTTAAGCATATATATTTAAATTTATAATTAGGAAATAATTATTTCGAGATTCACAAACCTCGGGATCCTTCTTCCTAGCTATAATGATTTGCTCCATATGATGGCAAATATAGATTGCACATAACTCATCATTTTTTTGCTGACGGCACTGCAAAAATAGAATTACATATATCAGTTCGAGACGCGTTATTATAAAGTATGATATAGGATTATCGTGTTGTAGCGCGTACCAAAAATTTTGTCTTGTGCGTTAGTTCGGCGCTCTTTCCATCGTATATTCCTTTGTTAGCAACATGGTCGATGAACGACCAACATGATTCCAAAAAAGTTATCTTCGACCATTTCAAACTAATAAAAACTAAAATAGAGTTATGTATGGAGGAAATGAGCATACCTGTCGAGTATTCCACTCAGAATGCTGAACTTGTGGTCGCTGCGGATTAGGGAATCAAGGTATATCATATGGTTCCTCCTTGGTATAATGACTAAAAGGATCCAATGGTATCTACTCATGTATGTCGCTATAGTCATTAAACATAAGTTCGTGCTGCGTATAAAGTACAAATGAAATTTGTAGAGCAAGTAGTGACACTTACCCCTCATTGTAGGGCACCACTATGTACTTCATGTTGTGCTCATGAAGCAATGCTTGCGTTATGTATTTCTCGACGAAGGACGAGTCTGCTTGGATGGTTTGCAACGATACCACATGTGGGTCGAGGAAACCCACCTGTTCTTTCCATTCCCGGATATTTTTCATCATGTATCTATATATAAGAAATGAGTTGTGATATTTATCGGTATTACGTAAATATAGAACTTGATTCTACCCACTTACAGTGTCCAACATCGTAGAAGCGAGACGTCGAGGCCAACGAGGTTGAATAAGTCATATAAGTTGTTGAAGCCCACGACGAAGTGGTTCGTCCCGTTGAAGAAATGCTTATGCTCGTATCTGACGATGATTCCAGTATCGCACCCCTCCTTTTGGGTCTTCTCTAAGTACCAGGCATGCAAAGCCTGACAAGCATATCCAGCATGCCCTAATACTATGTCGGAGCACAACGGTTTTTCGATGATGTACTTTCTGGATATCCCGGACTTGAGAGGCGCCGTAACGTTCGTCGATTTCGATTTGGTCTTAAGGATTGGCAGCGTCTTCCTGCGAGACGACTCAGGACCCGATACGACGGCACATTTTTCTTGTTCCTTCGACGTCTTCTCCACGGGAACCGATAAGGTGGCCTTCTGAGGCAAAATATGAGGTGGAGTCATCGAGGGTCCCGTTGGAGAGGAATGGTCGTGTTGAGATCACGGCACTGCTGGGTCCAGGACGATGTCCTTCTTGGGCCACTAGATAAAACTGTGTACGACATCCCCTAGTGTTGTGATCTCTTCGTTTAGGCGAATTTCCAGCGGGACGACCATGAAATGTTCATGTACCATGTCCACCTCCACCCTGATGTAACCCTGCGCCACCTAGACACCGTGCTACACTACCCCTTCCTGGTATGGATGCACCATCCCCCGCCCAGCCTCAATAGAAATGGACCCAACTAACCTCACTTGGAGCTTGCAGGCCGTCGGCTCCTACAAAACGATACACAATTAGCTAAGGCGTCCTATAGGTCTATCTTTGGTACATTCCAAATCAAGTGAAACCAATTTTGATACTCCACATTACAATGAACGTCCACATTGACATCAATATCAAAGATGACAGGTTCGTTACACATTAACACATGACAATTCCACGTTGACATCAAAATATATGAGAGACTACAAGTCCATAACACATGATGTTATGGAATAAATTAATTACAATGGAGTAAATTCTTAATTAAAATATAGCACTTCATGATGATCGACGTGCATATAGCTAGCTTCCTCACTGGGTTCTTCCTCGAGCCTGATATCGTCTCTGAAAGGAGGCAACTTGTCAAATTGATTGTATTCTTCCTCGTCCACTACATTCTCAACTCCGACAATTCTTCTTTTTCCTTGAAGAACTACGTGGCGCTTCTTATTTGCCGGGTCGGTTACATAGAAGACTTGAACAACTTGATTAGCCAGTACGAATGGTTCGTCTTTGTATCCGACACGTTCGAGGTCCACGGTAGTGACGCTGTACTTGTCGACCTTCACCTGTGGGAGATGGACTCAACGGCACCGAAATAGGGGGATCTTGAAAAGCACGTAGTTGAGCTCCCATATCTACTCTATTTGCCTATAGTAGGAGCTCCTCAGCTCATCGGTACTGAATGCATCTATGCGGACACCGCTGTTCTGGACTGTGCTCTTCCTATCCTGAGCTGCCGTATAAAATATGTACCCATTTATGTCGTATCCTTGTCATGTGACAATTGTAAATTGTGGCCCTTATGCCAACCATAGCATCGTATCATCACTTGATGACCTCCCAGTGATTCGCACCTTTAACCATTCGTTGAACCGACGGTTGTGCTCTCTCATGATCCAACCTCCGACCGGTTTGGGTTTTGTTGGCATACCATGTCTTTGTGCTCGTCGATATACGGGGACACTTCGATCATGTGTTGCAAGACCGTGAAATGGGCTTGAGCGTATGTATCCAGATCGGGAGTGATTGATTTCCTTTCGATGGTGCCGATACCATCCAGTCTCCCCTCACGATGAGATAGAGGCACACCTATCGGATCCACCTGAGCCATGTAGTCGACGCAGAACTCAATGACCTCTTCCGTTGTATATCCTTCGATGATGCTGCCCTCCGGTCGAGATCAATTTCGTACGTAGGACTTGAGAATTCCCATATACCTCTCGAACGGGTACATATGACGTAGGAACACAGGGCCGCATATCTTTATCTTTTTCACAAGGTGAACAATGAGATGGACCATGATATCGAAAAATGACGGAGGAAAATACATCTCAAGATGACATAGAGTCGTCACCACCTCGACCTGCAGAGCATCTAGTCCTTGGGGATCGATGAGCTTCTCAGCAATTGAGTTGAAAAATAACACAGCCTCAAGATTGCCACTCGGACCTTGTTCAACAAGATACTCCTAATTGCAACAGGAAGCATTTGTGTCATCAGCACATGACAATCGTGCGACTTCATACCAATTAATTTCAAATCTTGTATAGAAACAAGTTTCTTAATGTTAGCAGAGTAACCAGACGGGACTTTCACACCATGCAAGCTCTGACACAATTCATTTCTCTCGGCCTAGGACAAAGTGTAGCAAGCTAGGGGAATGTACGTTCGTCCTGTATCGGTCTCTTGCGGTGCTAACTCGGTCCTTATGTTCATATCGACCAAGTCACGTCGTGCGTTAACACCATCCTTTGTTTTGCCACTAATGTTCAGTAAGAGACCAATCAAGCTATCACATACATTCTTCTCTACGTGCATGACGTTGATGTAGTGGTGAACTTCTAAGTGCTCCCAATAAGGCAAGTCCCAAAAAATTGACCGCTTCTTCCAGATGTTCTTCTGATGGGTTCTTAATTAATGTCCCTTCCCAAGCACAACATCGATATCCTTAATCATATCATAGATCTCTTTCCCTCTAAAAGCCTTTGGAGCTGAACCGTCCTCCTTATTTTCGTCGAATTATTTCTTCATCTTGCAGTATGGGTGACTCCTGGGAAGGAACCTACGGTGACGCATATACACAGTTTTGCGCGAGTTGTTCAGCCATACACTCTCTGTAGCATCTAAGCAGTGCGGACAAGCTTTGACTCCTTTTGTACTGAAGCCCGACAGGTTACCAAGGGCAGAAAAATCATTGATGGTGCAGAACAACATGGCGTGTAAAGTGAAGTTCTCTCGTTTGTACGCATCCCATACCTGTACCCCTTCGTTCCACAGTGTCACAAGATCTTCCAGCAATGGTGCTAGGTACACATCAATATCATTCCCAGGTTGTTTCGGCCCTTGGATAAGTAGTGACATCAAAATGTACTTTAGCTTCATACACAACCAAGGAGGAAAGTTGTACATGCATAGATTCACGAGCCAGGTGCTATGTCGGTTGCTCATGTTACCGAAAGGATTCATTACATCTGTACTCAACCCTAACCTTATGTTCCTCGGTTCTGCACCGAACTCTTCGAAGCTCCGATCGAAGTTTCTCCACTGGGCAGAATCAGCAGGGTGTCTTAGCTTTCCATCTTTCTTACGCTCCTTCAAGTGCCAACGCACCAATCTTGCATCCTTTGGGTTCACAAATAAACGCTTCAAACGTGGGATCACAGGCAGATACCACAACATCTTAGCAAGAGGTCCTTACTTCAACCTAGCAGTATTCTGATGCTTGTATCGGGATGCTTTGCACACGGGACATGCATGCATGTCTGCATACTCTTTACGGTAGATGATACAATCGTTCGGACATGCATGTATTCTTTGTACTTCCATTCCCAATAGACAAAGAACCTTCTTTGCTTGGTAGGTGGTGTTGGGCAACACGTTTCCCTCTGGAAGAATGTCCGCTAGGAGACCTAGCAACGCCGTGAAACTCTTATCGGACCAACCATTACTTGCCTTCAATTTAAGCAGTTCAATCACGGTTGACAACCTTGTGTATTCCGGCTTGCAGCCAGGGAACAAAGGTCTCACCGAGTCCTCCATTAAACCCTCGAATTTACAAAACTCTCTCTCACTGTAGTTCTCTTCTGCATCCCGTAGCATCTGATCCAGATTGTCATCGTGCGACATATCCTCATCAGAAGCACAGTCTACACCCGGCATATCGTTGACTTCCTTGGCGATGTCATCATTACTAACTTCCTGTGTAATCTGCTCTTCACCGTGACTGGTCCAACATGTATACCTTTTTTTGAAACCCCTTCGAATCAAATGCGCTTCTATCTGCGCCGGGTTGTTAAATATCTTCAGATTACCGCAATCAATGCATAGATAGTACATAAATTTTACCCCTTCTTCAACATATCCTGCTTGGCGGCTCTTCTAAAAGCAACCACGCCATTAATGTACTCTTGACTCACACGGTTCACACCATACATCCAGTTTCGGTCCATCTACGCTACACATGTAACAAAATAGTGTCAAATTAGATTAATAAAATCTCTCTCAACCGCTCTCTCTCTCCATTTTCTTCCCCCTCACAGAACTTAATGCATATGCTAACCATCCAATGAAAAATATTATTCTATTCACTTGCATCCGGATGCAAAAGTTTGCATCGGAATAGGCAGCTTCCACGTGTGGAATCGGTTTCTAGCATCAAATCTAGCCATTTGAACCGGCTAATTAAGCACGTATATTGCAGATGCTCTAAAGGGTTATAGATTGTTACCCTCAGAGCTCACGATGAAAATACCAAATCTCTCGAGATTTCTCTCCTTCTCCTCTCTTTCTCCTCTCCTTCTCCTCCGCTCCCTCTCTGTCGGCGGCGCAGTGGGCGTTTACCTGGGTGGCGGCTCAAATAGGAATGGGCAGAGGGTAGTCCAGGTATTTATAGCGCGAGGATATCACAGACGGTTCTTATTATGAACCGTCTGTGATATACAACTATCACAAACAGTTCTTATTATGAATCATCCGTGATATTTCACATACGGTTCTATTCATGAACCGTCTGTGATACTGGAGATTATCACAGATGGTTTCCTAATAGAACCGTCTGTGATAGTTCACGGATGGTTCTATTAGTAAACCGTCTGTGATACGAGAGATTATCGCAGACGTTTTTTTAAAAAAGAACCGTCTGTGATATTTTACAGACGGTTCTATTCATGAACTGTCTGTGATAGATGCCTATAAGTAACCGTCTGTGATAGGTGACAGTGCAAATGCCTCATCCCAATAGACCCAACACAGACAGTTCCAAAGGATGAGACATCTACTATAGTCTATTTTGTAGTAGTGCCTATGCCGATTGATCGATGTGCGGGTTTTGCTGCGTTTGCGCATGCCTGTGCTATATAGGACCAGGCCGAGATGTTCGCGAAATACTTATAGTTTGGAGCTGAGCTAACGTGCATGCATGTGTTCTCGTAGGCACGCATGCTGGATCTCCTAGAAGGCTAGAAGACGGGGGGAACTTATGGCTGCATGCATGCTTGGATCAGCAAAAAGCTCTATGCTACATGCGTTTGTTTTTTTTTTTTTTGCTTACGAGCTGCAGCTAATTCTGTGTACTTTTCTACGACTGGAGTCTGGATTCTATCATTCTAATTTCTAGATGCCGGAGCTACAGCTATATCCTTTTCTCTGTTGGTTATATTATGTCAGGCAGGGCTTTGAACGAACTATGGTCACGAAATCACAGCTACTCCCTACGAAAAAAAAAGAAAGAAAAGAAAGGAAATAAGGGAAGTAATAAGAGCTACTCGTATGTATAGTCGTATAGCAGAGAGGAGCTACGCATATACGTCAGAGCCTTAGAGGAATCTTCCATTGATTTCTTTTTCTTTTTTTTGAAAAGGAGGGCTTGAGCTCTGCCAACAATTAAAGTAGGGGGCAAGCAGGTTCAACTGTACAAGAGTAGGAGAGCCTCTAGTACTCTAAAAAAAAGCAGAGGTACAACAGTATTAGGGACACAAAAAGGAAAAACAACCAGAAAAGCTCAAGCCCTCTAGGAAATGTTCTTTTCCTTTGCTCAATTGCCTCTTTTGTTTGCCTTGCCATTTCTTGCGGTGTAGATTGTTGGTTTCTTTAATTTCCAGATGTTCCACATTATGTAAATGGTTAAGCCGTTGAACTCACGTACGTCGACCATCTCTGGGCGTCGCCTTGGAGGCTTGTTACCACCAGTTAATGATGCTGTCGTAATCGGAGGACGGAAGTTTTTGCATTACATCGTAGTTGTACCAAACCCAACAACGTCGTCCAACTTCGGAAGCAAAGGGGCAACTTACGCAAAGATGAATATTCCATTGAATAACGCAAGTAAACTAGTGGTCCAGAAACGAAGCGAGACCAACGGATCGATCTAGCACACAATTACGGATTAGTTGATCGCATCAAATGTGCCATTTTGCTGATCAATTCTTTTGTTCTTTTTTTTTTAAAAAAAATAGGAATTTTGTTGAGTTGAACCATCCTATTCGCGGAGCGATATGCTACAGGTTGGAGTTCAGATACATGGAATATCTGCAAGATTTGGGTCTAATCCCTAACAATTCCCCCCACGTAAATTATGCACACGCACCTTATCGTATCTAGCATTAAGATCTTTGTGAGTTCCGCAAATAAACCTTATGGGTAACTGGTCGGAGGAAGGGAGCCACGGGAGAAGAATAGAAAGATGATACGCACATCCTTGCTTCAACGGACGCGTATGCTCTATCATCATTATGCAATGTCACGGGGAACAATGTCATAACATTGAGTAGCACTCGTTGGATCAGAAAGCAACGACTGAGATTGTGACTTCACTGTTCATGGACACTGTAGCATTGCTGTAGCGATTGATCTCATCCATTCTTTCCTAATCGAGCGTTTCATATCTGTGGAATGTCCTGGAACAGGATGCCAATTGATGAACCATGTGGAGGTAACCACATGTGTATGATGAGTAATTGATATTGGTTTAGGTAAGTCGAGTTGGTTTAAGTGGTTCGGAGTCGAGTCGTTGCGTGGCGCAGTCGGGCTCGATCGGACTTGGTCAAACTTTGTCGTATGGGATTAGGATGCATATTCGATAATTTCGGCGAGTTTGGTCTTCGGCATGGTAAGTGATGTTATTTACGCTTTCATATATCGGCGGTGCTATTTGATGTGTTTCTTGTGCGTGTGGTGCGGGACATCGAGGCGGAGTCGTGGCGAGACACGGTGGACCGGACTAGGCGTGGCGGCGAGGTCGAACGGTCGGGATGTGTCGAAGGCGACGTGGACTCGAGGTGGTTGCGAGGCGTGCGAGACAAGGAGCGCGAAGCTTCGAGAAGGTGCAGGAGGGGCGAAACGGGAATTTCGCAAGACTGCACAAGCGGGAGCGGGCTCTATTGGACTTAGCGGGCGTAACGGGGTGGAGACCCGTTAGCCAAGGCTATATAAAGGATTGAGGGGCTGCATGCCCATGGGAACACTTGTGAGAGAGTTAGGGTTTTGTGAGTCAAAAGAGGCTTTGGAGGTGGTTTTACCTTTGTGTCTTTAGTTGGTGAGAGGGGTAGAAGGCAACAGAGTGTGTTCCCTGGGTGTTTTCTTCCATGTCCCCTATGTGAGAGTTCTAGAGAGTGTTCATCCCTTCTCAAGCATGTATGGTTGAAGGATTGAGAGAGGTTGAGGTTGAGGATTAAGTGGAGAGTCTTGTAATCATTCCTCTATATGTAATCGTGGTATCGGGACTACTCTTTTGTTTTGAAATGAAGATCTGAACTCATTTCCCTTTCATTCCTGTCTCTGTTCTTCGTTTGTCTCAATGTTGGATTTTTGATTCTTTGATTTTCGAGTTCTTGCTTGCTGGGATTGGCCAAAATGGGTTGCTCCATGATGGGTGAGTACTTCAAGATCATTTGATCAAGGATCCCAAGAGCCAACCTCATTTAATCTCGATTTGGATTTTTGGCTTGCTCTGTTCATTTGTTTAGTTCTAGGGTTTAGGTGGAAATCTCGTTTCCCTTTTTGAGATGGCTTGAAATTTGGCTTGTAGAGTCCAAGGGCTATTGCTAACATATCTGCAAAGTCTCATTGCCAAAGGATCAAAAGGTATGTCAATTTTAGTTTTGGTTTTTCAGCTGTCGGGACGAACTCCAGGATAATCGGTAGTACCTTTCATTTGCCTGCGGTAGTACCTCAGTGCGGTAGTACCTCTGAATACACTGCGGTAGTACCGATTATAGGTAGTACCTCTCATTTGCCTGCGGTAGTACCTCAGTGCGGTAGTACCTCTCAGTACACTGCGGTAGTACCTATAATAGGTAGTACCACTGGTTACACTGAGGTAGTACCTATTGCCCTGATTTCTTTAGCACTTTCTCGGTTTTTGTTTGTTGAGCTTGGGGGTTAGGAGTAGATTCAATACAAGTCTTCCACTGTGCTTAATTATTGATCTTCATAGTTCTCATAGCTATTGAAGTGAAATTTGTGTTGAATCCATTTTAAACGAAAAATCGGATCGAGCTCCTATTCACCCCCCCTCTAGTCGCCTATTCGGTCCTACAATTGGTATCAGAGCCGGTTAGCTCTAATCAATAGATCTTAACCGGTCTCAAGAGCCATGGCGACGGACAAGTACTTGACCAAGCCGCCCGTTTTCGATGGCATCGATTACCCTTTACGGAAGAGCGAATGGAGACATACATCCGAGCCCGGGGTATGCCATCGGCGGAAGGTCAAGGTGCGATTATTGCTCTGCCGATGAGAACATCAATGCGGAACGTGGCTGATGTTGAGGCGAATGCAAAGGCAAGGAACATCATCATCCGGGGTTTGAGTCGTGGCGAGTTTGACCGTATATCTCACCGTCGTCCGCCTCGACATCCGGGTGACCTCGGCGCATACCATGAGGGCACCACCCGGATCAAGACGGTTCGACAGGATCGGTTCAAGCGCGAATACAACAAATTCGAGATGCTTGTTGGTGAGTCCACGACGAGTGCTTTTAGCGATTTCACAAAATCTTGAGCAACCTCCGGCGGTCGGTCTCACATACCCGACTTCGGACAACGCTCGTCGGATGCTTGCGGCACTTGATCTGCGTGTTTGGGAGATGAAAGTGACCACCATCAAGGACACGATGACCTCTCGACCTTGACTCTTGGCGCGCAGACTCGCGCCTCAAGACTCACGAGATTGACGTTGTCTCGTAAGTCGAAGTCACGATCGATGGCTTTGGTCACGATCCTACGTTGGCTTCGGTTCCTCTTCTTACGATTCTCTTTGCGGATTCTCCTTGTTGCTCTCGTGACATAGCGATGATCGATTAGAGCGACTTGCGGATGAGCGGTGGCCCTTCTTGCTCGAAGATTCTCCCATGCTTACAAGGGAGGAGGGACGAGAAGAGAGGAGGACCGGTGATTTGCTTCGAGTGTGGTGGCCCCAACCACATTCGAACAACCGCCCCAAGCCGGAGAAAGGCAAGAACGATTATGGCGGTTCGGGCAAAACGACTACACCGACAAGAACCGCAACAAGAAGCCTTCACTCTGCACAAGGCAAGAAGAAGTTCGCGACTTTGGCAAAGCCAAGAAGCTTTTCCACCGCGTCCTCACCGCCTTCGACGACCTCGACCTCAGCGAGGTGGAAGGATGGAGTGACGACGACGGGACGGGTGACCAAGAGCCCAAGGATGGTGGCAACGACTTCTCCGGCATGTGCTTCATGGCCCTCGGGGGCGAACTGAGCGACAGCGAGCTGTACTCCGACTCGGACGAGGTATGTCCCACTTACGACCAGCTCAATCATGCTTTTCTTAAGCTAGGTGGTTTTCATGCTAGAGCTAGGGCTAAGTGTACTGAGTTAGAGAAGGAAGTAGATAGACTATCACGGGAACTTACCTCACTTACATCCGCTCCCTCCGTGATGATTGTGATACTTGCGTGTGCTCTGTTAGGTGACATGGAGAAACTAAGGACCTCGCATGATAGTGTGTCCTCAGAGCTTGATAGTGTTAAGGTGAAGAATGTTAGTCCGCTTGCTGAGTTAGAGTTGAGTAGGATGGCTGTTACCCTACTTACTACTGATGAGACTACTTCTCCCACCTCATGTGAGGATAAGGACATTGCTGCTAGAGGATCTTGTGCCATGCTCCTTGATCTGCCCGAGTCTTGTGAAAATTGCAATAACTTGAAGATGAACTTAAAACGGGCAGATCATAAAATTGTTGAACTACAAGCTTCTTTACTTGAGCCGATTGATTCATGCTTGAACTGTCCTAAGTTAATCTATTTGAACTTGGAGCCGTCTCTAAACAGTTTCAAGATATGATTGATCATGATAGGAAGTTGGCTCAGTTGCTTCTAAGGACCTGTTAGCTCACCATGCATTAATTGTAACAAACTAAAATCGACTTGATTGCTTTGGATGAGAAATGTGTGAAGCTAACTAAGGACCTTCTAGAGAAGCCTCATTGTGCTTGTAATGTGATTGATGGTGTGGGAGAAGCCCGGGGTAAGGGTGAGACGCCTAGAGACGCGAACCAACTTTGCTAGTAGTAGGACTGTCCCTCAGTAGTGTGTGTGTGCACAAGCCATTCTTTCCTCTCTGTTGGTTCTTCTTACGCTCCCTTACCTTCTGCTGTCTCTTCTTCCCCCTGCTCTTCTTGCACCTCTCTGTTTCGGGAGTGTCAGTACCTTATGAACACTCTCGAGAGATTTGTAGGAGGCAAGAAGAAGCTCAATCTTATTCTAGACCAATCTAAGATCTGCAGATTTAATCAAGGTCTAGGATATGATTTTTATGAGGACATAAGGAAGCATCCACCTGCTGTGCTTAGACCCATAGCACCAGGTGTGATCAAGACTAAGCCTAGGACCGAGAAAGTCCAATTTAAGTCAGCGGGCTATGTCCAGGGGATTTCTGACAGCAAGGTGATTCCACCTCTGCTTCAGCCTCTCAGAAGGTGAAGCCTCCCCGTGCTGCTTCTACCTCTCAGAAGGTGAAGTATCACCGCACCTTCGCCGGAAGATGGACACACAGTCGATCGATGCTTCAGGCGCGCCAAGATCGCGCGTAGAGACCGTGTTGAGTCTCTTAGGCGTATTCAGGGTCGGCCCGAGACTTTGAGTGCACCTAGGACCAACACGAGATCTAGGACTGTTGAGTCTGTGTTTGGCGAGTATCGAGGACTCGGTTTTACGAAGTTTTCGGTTTCGTCCTCGATATGCTCTGGTCGTGACTTCCGCCGTCCTGAGGGTAGATCTCGTTTTCTCCATCAAGATAGCTACCCGCGGCGTGATCAGCTTGTTGCCAGTGTTCCGACTCGCTCTCCCTTAGCAGTCGGACCTAGCAACAGCTTCAGGTCTGCTCATAGACTTTCTGCTTTGAGTGACAGAGAGCGTAGGATAGATAGAGGTCAGTCGTGCTTGACTACTTCATCTGCTCGACGTATTACTCAGTATTGGGTGCCAAAATCACTGTTGATTTACCCTAGTACTGAGACTTTACTCTCTTGTTGACTCAGGTTCGCCGGGCAGGGAAGGGAAAGGATTGGCTTGTAGACTCTGGGTGTTCACGACACATGACCGGAGATTCCCGTTGGTTTTCTTCCCTTGCCCGTGCCCCAGGTGATGAGACGATCACCTTCGGAGACGCTTCGTCTGGGCGTGTCATCGCCAAAGGTACAGTGCACGTTAATGATTCTTTTATCTTAAAAGATGTTGCTTTGGTTAGTAAGCTGCAGTATAATTTGCTTTCAGTCTCTCAGCTTACCGATGACGGTTTCGAGGTGAACTTTAAGAAAAATGCTTGCAAAATCCTTGATTCTTCGGGTAGTCTGGTTTGCGGGATTTCTAGATATGGGAGGATCTTTCGTGCTGATTTTATTGAGTCTTCTGGTAATCCTCTCAGGTGTTTAGTTGCTTCTGAGTCCCGTGATCTCTCTTTCTGGCATAGGAGACTTGGTCATATTGGTTTTGACCATTTGACCGGAGTTAGCGAACACGATCTCATTCGTGGTCCGCCAAAACTCAAGATGGTCAAAGATCTTGTTTGCGCTCCATGCCGTCACGGCAAGATGGTTGCCGTTTCTCATCCTCCGATCCACGATTACTATGACCGATGCACGACAGTTTGCTCCACATGGACACAGCTTGGACCACTGAGTCTGATCGGCGGGAGGGAAGTGGTATGTTCTTGTTGTGGTCGATGACTTCTCGAGGTATTCTTGGGTGTTTTTCCTAGCCTCAAAGGATGAGACGTTTTCACATTTCCGAGGTCTTTTTAGTAGGCTTTCTGTTGAGCTTCGAGGTGCCTTACGAGCGATCCGCAGATGACAATGGCACGAATTCAAGAATTCCTACTTTGAGAGTTTCGTGGTGAGGCAGTGTAGAGCACCGTTCTCTTCTCCATCGTCCCTCGTCAGAATGGCGTTGTGGAGAGGAAGAACCGTACCTTGGTCGAGATGGCCAGGACGATGCTTGATGAGTACTCTACACCGAGGAAGTTTTGGGCTGAAGCCATTGCGACCGCGTGCCATGTTTCGAATCGAGTTTTTCTTCGGGCACTCTTGCATCGCACTTCTTATGAGCTGAGATACGGCCGAAAGCCCAGCGTCTCTCATTTTCGTGTGTTTGGTTGCAAGTGTTTTATTCTGAAGTCTGGGAACCTAGACAAGTTCGAGTCACGTTCCTGTGACGGTATCTTTCTAGGCTACTCGACTTCTTCGCGGGCTTATAGGGTCTGGAACTGCGAGTCTAGCAAGTTGGTAGAGACCTGCGAGGTGACTTTGACGAGGCGGTCAGGGACTAGGCCGATATCTCGAGTTCTCTAGAGCGATCCGAGACCATCTTTGTGGATGATGAGGACGATGGAGACGATGGTTGTTTACGATCGGCTCCTCATCCTCCCTTGAGATGCCTTCTTCCACGGCACCTCAAGGTGATCGACCCTGCCTACCATTTCCTCGGAGCTAGTGGCTCTGTTCTGCCTCGTCGCACACGAGGTAGAGGCCACTTCTTCTCCTCATCCGGACCTCCCGACATATCCGAGAAGACATCCTTGAGAGCGGATGATTGGAGACCTCTTGAGCGTGTCACACGCTCTAAGTCCGCTTTCTCAGTCTGTCTCCATTACGCTTTGTTGCCTCCTTTGAGCCTAAGGGCGTTTGTCACGCCCTTTCGATGAGTCTTGGGTCTTTGCCATGCATGAGGAGCTAGAAAATTTCGAGAGGAACAAGGTGCAGTCGCTTGTTGAGCCCCTAGAGGTCACAATGTCATAGGTACCAAGTGGGTTTTCAAAAACAAGCAGAGTGAGGATGGGGTGGTCATTGAACAAGGCTAGATTGGTAGCTCGGGGTTTCTCCCAGGTTGAAGGTTTAGATTTTGAGGAGACCTTTGCCCCTGTAGCTAGGCTAGAGGCTATTAGGATTTTGCTTGCTTTGCGGCGTCTAAGGGCTTCAAGCTTTACCGGATGGATGTCAAGAGTGCCTTCCTCAATGGGTATATTGAGGAAGAGGTTTATGTTAGACACCTCCGTGTTTCGAGAACCCCAAATACCCAAACCATGTCTACAAGCTTTCCAAAGCCTTGTATGGACTTAAGCAGCCCCTAGAGCTTGGTATGAGAGGCTTAAGTCCTATTTGTTGAGTCATAGGTTTGAGATGGGTAAGGTAGACAAGACCTTGTTCATTCGCAGCATGGCGATGACTTCTTGCTCGTCGGTTATGTGGATGACATCATCTTTGGCGGCTCCTCTCATGATCTTGTCTCTCGGTTCTCCGATGTCATGAGTTCGAGTTTGAGATGAGCATGATGGGCGAGTTGAGCTTCTTCCTTGGCTTTGATCAAGCGGACTCGGAGGGTACCTTCTTGCATCGGGGCAAGTACACTCGAGACCTCCCGAGACGCTCGATATGAGTGATGGAAAGCGGTGTCCACTCCTATGGCGACATCGCTTCACTCGACCTGATGAGGATGGCGAGCGATTGATCGAAGGAGTTTCGCGGCATGATTGGCTCCCTTTGTACCTCACCGCCTCGAGACCGGACATACACTTCTCCGTGTGTCTATGTGCTCGCTTCCAGGCTTCTCCTCGCGTATCTCACCGCCAGGCGGTGAAGCGCATCCTTCGGTACCTTCGAGCTACCATTGACTTTGGTATCTGGTACTCTTCCTCATCCTGTCTTTCCCTGAGAGCCTACTCAGATGCAGACTTTGCTGGCTGTAGGATAGATAGGAAGAGCACTTCTGGCACCTGCCAATTCATTGGCACTTCTCTTGTGTCTTGGTCTTCTAGGAAGCAGTCCGGTGTTGCACAGTCCACCGCAGAGGCCGAGTACGTTGTCGCCGATTCTTTGCGGCCAGTGCTGGATGGTTTCGACATTGCGGGACTTTGGGTTAGCTATAGACAGCGTTCCACTCCTTTGTGATAACACTTCTGCTATTCACATTGCCAAGAACCCAGTGCAACATTCTCGGACCAAGCACATTGATATCAGATATCACTTCCTTCGAGACCATGTGGAGAAGGGTGACATAGTGCTCGGTTTGTGAGAGTGACCACCGGTTGGTGATATCTTCACCAAGCCATTGGATAGTTCAAGGTTTTCACTCTGAGGGAGAACTTGGGGTGGTCTGTCCGTATGGACTGTAGTGAGGGGGAGTTTCTATTCTTTACTGCTTTACTTTACTATTTTTGCTCTTACTCCTTGTTGTTGCATTGCATTTAGGGTGCATTTGGGTTTAGTCCTCCTAGCATAGATTAGAGTGTTTCTCTAGTCGAGTTGCTTAGACTTCCTACTCTTATTTTGTGATTGTAGGATGCTGCTTATTAGCTGTCTCTCTTCTCACTAGGTTGAGCTCACTCACTGCTTATAGGTTCTAGCGAGGTCGGGCCACCCTCGGACAGGCAGTGCGTGTTTGCTCTCTAGTGTGTGTTTTCTTGTCGACTAATAGTCCTAGAGTCATATGGGGTAGATGGGAGTCGATCCTGAGCCATAGTATTCTCTATATCTTATCTATGCTTTAAGGATTTGCTGTTTTATGTTTTCTTTGCCGACTTCTCGATTTATTGCTTTGGTTCAAGGGAGTTCATTTGGGAGCTTACGAGCTTAATATTGACATAACTCAACTTGAACTAAAAGTTGCATCTAATGTTGAGGGGGAGCTGGATCTTCTACATTTCTAGCATTCTGCATTGTAATATAACTACATTGAGCCTTGATTATTATCCTGCTATAACATGTTTACAATGCTTTACACCTTGCCATGACTTGTGCTTATTTGCTAGATTTATCATGACTTCATATGTGTAGCCTAGCTTTTGCCATGATAAGTTAATTAAAATTGCTCAACTTAAACTAAAACTTGTCATGTTAGCACTTGAGATTAGTCTTTCTTGAGCTATCCTTTTATGATTCATGCCATGTCAAATAGGCTGGGTAGAGCGTTGAATCTATATTGAGCCTTAGATTGAGCTGTTTTAGTCTCTTGATGATGCATGAGTTAGTACAACTTGTTAAAAGGCAAAAAGATCTCTTTTGTGCGAAAAAACTGATCTCACTAATTCTCTCCTATGAGACAGCTTGCCATTGCACTTGGCATGAACTTAGGGGGAGTTTTGGGTGACCTAGACTATCTTCTTAAGCTTCTCGCTTGGAGTAGTCGCATAAGGCTTGAGACCTAGCACATGATAAAACAAAAATCTGATTGGCAACAACCATGAATTTCAAAAGAAAATATGTTTTATGTGTTCAATTTGCTTAAAGCTACAAAAATAATCAAGTACTTAACCAATGTTTCATTCTTGAGCATAGCTCTCTATTTTGTCTCAATAGTAGTTCCTTGTTCCGCTTAGCTTATTGACATGGCTGCATCATCCTAGGATATCTCTAGCTAAACTTTGCTCATTGATGACTTGACTTGCTCATAAAATGCATTACATTTCAGCTCGTCATCTATGTGCTCGAGCTAGGATATACATGTCTTGTCATGATCTAGATAGCCTTTTATTGAGTTATGGCTTGGTGTATTACATTATGGTCGGTATGGATAATCCTCATGGCTCTAAATGCTTAAATAAACAAACTTGATCTTTTCATCATTTGACATGTCATATTCTCTCTATTGCATCTTGATGCGGTTATTGCCAAAAGGGGAGAATAGAGAAGAAAAGTCCATTGGAAACAATTTAGAGCTTTGGAGATCAATTTGCTCTTTCAGCTTGTTGCTCTAGTGTTTCTTACATCGACATGGTCATTAGCTTCTTTTTCTTTTCTTTGGACCATGTTGGTTTCTTCAAAATCAAACTCAACTTCTTGCTTTTTCTGGGTTTGTCAATATACTCATCAAGGGGGAGATTGATGAACCATGTGGAGGTAACCACATGTGTATGATGAGTAATTGATATTGGTTTAGGTAAGTCGAGTTGGTTTAAGTGGTTCGGAGTCGAGTCGTTGCGTGGCGCAGTCGGGCTCGATCGGACTTGGTCAAACTTTGTCGTATGGGATTAGGATGCATATTCTGATAATTTCGACGAGTTTGGTCTTCGGCATGGTAAGTGATGTTATTTACGCTTTCATATATCGGCGGTGCTATTTGATGTGTTTCTTGTGCGTGTGGTGCGGGACATCGGGCGAGTCGTGGCGAGACACGGTGGACCGGACTAGGCGCAGTGGCGCCGAGGTCGAACGGTCGGGATGTGTCGAAGACGACGTGGACTCGAGGTGGTTGCGAGCGTGCGAGACAAGGAGCGAAGCTTCCCGAGAAGGTGCGGGAGGCGAAACGGGAATTTCGCAAGATCGCACAGCGGAGCGGGCTCTATTGGACTTAGCGGGCGTAGCGGGTGGAGACCCGTTAGCCAAGGCTATATAAAGGATTGAGGGCTGCATGCCCATGGGAACACTTGTGAGAGAGTTAGGGTTTTGTGAGTCAAAAGAGGCTTTGGAGGTGGTTTTACCTTTGTGTCTTTAGTTGGTGAGAGGGGTAGAAGGCAACAGAGTGTGTTCCCAGGTGTTTTCTTCCATGTCCCCTATGTGAGAGTTCTAGAGAGTGTTCATCCCTTCTCAAGCATGTATGGTTGAAGGATTGAGAGAGGTTGAGGTTGAGGATTAAGTGGAGAGTCTTGTAATCATTCCTCTATATGTAATCGTGGTATCGGGACTACTCTTTTGTTTTGAAATGAAGATCTGAACTCATTTCCCTTTCATTCTGTCTCTGTTCTTCGTTTGTCTCAATGTTGGATTTTTGATTCTTTGATTTTGAGTTCTTGCTTGCTGGGATTGGCCAAAATGGGTTGCTCCATGATGGGTGAGTACTTCAAGATCATTTGATCAAGGATCCCAAGAGCCAACCTCATTTAATCTCAGATTTGGATTTTTGGCTTGCTCTGTTCATTTGTTTAGTTCTAGGGTTTAGGTGGAAATCTCGTTTCCCTTTTTGAGATGGCTTGAAATTTGGCTTGTAGAGTCCAAGGGCTATTGCTAACATATCTGCAAAGTCTCATTGCCAAAGGATCAAAAGGTATGTCAATTTTAGTTTTGGTTTTTCAGCTGTCGGGACGAACTCCAGGATAATCGGTAGTACCTTTCATTTGCCTGCGGTAGTACCTCAGTGCGGTAGTACCTCTGAATACACTGCGGTAGTACCGATTATAGGTAGTACCTCTCATTTGCCTGCGGTAGTACCTCAGTGCGGTAGTACCTCTCAGTACACTGCGGTAGTACCTATAATAGGTAGTACCACTGGTTACACTGAGGTAGTACCTATTGCCCTGATTTCTTTAGCACTTTCTCGGTTTTTGTTTGTTGAGCTTGGGGGTTAGGAGTAGATTCAATACAAGTCTTCCACTGTGCTTAATTATTGATCTTCATAGTTCTCATAGCTATTGAAGTGAAATTTGTGTTGAATCCATTTTAAACGAAAAATCGGATCGAGCTCCTATTCACCCCCCCTCTAGTCGCCTATTCGGTCCTACACCAATCCTGCTTACTGTCTAGCAAGCTAACACGTGCCAAAGGGCACTGTTCTGTTGTCTACACACACAGCACAACTCAAGCCCTACATGTTCCATAATCCATATCCACATCCACACATTCCAACACAGAAACCCTACTATCTCACATGGAAATTAAGGGGGCTAGAGAACGACCAATAGGATTGTAAAGAAGCTAGACCTAACTAGCAAGCATGCGTAGTGATTCACCAGTGTGGATATAATCTAACAGTTGCTTGTGCTTGGCATCGATCTGGTGGCCAAATTCTATAACTATATCTCTCTTAGTACTTTGCATGAACCTTTTGTCATCATCTGAACTATTCCCTCACATTTTGTTACGATTATACGGTAGGTGGGGAGCAATGACTCGATCAGCCTTCCACCCCTTCCTCTCGATCGGTCGTTCATGCGTATCGATCTACACGAATATATCCTCCAGGTTTAAACTTCTCCGGCTTGAGTTAATTAAGCAGCCACGCGAACAACGATACTATTTAAGAACGGCATGAATGGAATTACAAATGTGCAACTATATTGGTCGTCGTCAATCGTTGCTAGGGATGAAGGGGAGCATGACCGGGGATACCTTCTTTTTACTAGTACAGTACTACTACCTTCCAGGCTTAATTTCAGAGAGAATATATGCTGCCTGCAACAACTCGCACAAGGGGAACCATACATGGCTCTCAATCTGGCCTGGAGCTCGCTGCTCGCCTGCTCCTCTCCAATATTTGGATCTTCACCGTCAACATTGCCGGTGCCGGTGCCGGTGCCGGTGCGTGTGTGTGTCTACGTCCGGGCGTCCGCGGTTTCATACTTGCAGTCGTAGAGCCAATGTTCGGATCGATCGACGGTGCAATATTAATCCAGGAATGAACACGTGTGTGTATGTATGCAGTACATATGTAGCTAGATAGGTACATGCATGAAACATCTGAAGAAGCCCGATCCAGATATATAGGATCTACCGACAGACACGCGGACAAAACGGCGGCATGAATACGAAGAACCGAAGGGCGTAGGCGTACAGGTGGCCGTACGTACGTGGAAGCGCTTCTCACGGACACATAATCCGATGTGACGAGTTCGCGCGTGATAGAGGGGGCCTAATCCCAAGACCATCTCCTGCTGACGTTCATGGAAGATTCCGCGATCTATATCGATCTGATGTTGCTGCAGTACGTATGCAAATTGCTGTGCTGGATTCAGGCTAGCAGAGGCAGATTTATGCATAAGATAGTTTTGAACGGGAGAGCGAGGCTGGATTCAGGCTAGCAGAAGCAGATATATCATATATGCATAAGATAGTTTGGAACGGGAGAGCGAGGCTGGATATTCAGGCTAGCAGAAGCAGATATATGCATAAGATAGTTTGGAACGGGAGAGCGTGACTCGCACATACACTTCGCTGCTAGCTAGCTAGCTGGGGGATGGCCGGCTGGGTCTACCACACTTGTGATCGTGACGTTTACTAGCTCGTTGCATCCTCACAACAACAAACCAAAAGCGAGCTAGCGCAGAAAAAAAAGCTGGACTGTTGACTCGCTTTTCGATTGGTTCTTTACAATTTGGGTGTGCCGGTGCATATTCAATTAATCCTTTTATTCTACTGTTCTCTGTTCTGTTATATTTTTTCTCACAGACATGCACCAAAGGTGTTCTTATCCGCAAAGTTTACGTAGGATCGAGCGCTATTTTTAGTCTAAAAAAGACTGCACCTGAGAGTCCCTAAGCACGTTAAGTTCTTCCATACAAATCGACTGATTCTGAAATTCGCCATTGGGAGTTAGGAGTACCGTTGCATTTTCCTCGTCAAAAATTATCGTTGCATTTTACAAAGCTCAACAATTTTATTGATGAGTAGTGCTTCCATGCTTTTCCCTCCAATAGGCTTGCACAAATCCTAAAGCACTTTAAAGAGGTAAGTTGCACTCATCCGTCGAACTAATTAATGGCAATCTGTATTTGAGTTTTGGAATTGCTATTTCTAAGTTTACTGATTTTTTTAAGTTTAAATCAATTATTGTGCTGTTGAATTAGTGCAAAGATCGATGTGCTGTATGATTGGATTTGATTTAATTGATAAAAAATGTGACTTTTGCACATTACGAATAGACAACCCCTTTGAGTTTATCCAATGGAAAGACACCATGAACATTCAAAACATAACAGCTTATGTTTGAGCTACTGGGCTAATGGAACCATCTAACTGGGAGAAAGGAACAATTCATGGTCTGGAGAACAGCCGGCAATCCATTGCTAGCTGTACATGCTTTTATGCTAAACCGTGCGCACTGAGCCAACCATAAACAGGCAGCCACTCTAAAAAGTTGAGAACAGAACAGCTTAATTCCTGTGGCATGCACCACAGTCTTCAGAACATCACAACACAATACAAGCTTCTGGGTGGATTCTTTCCGTCAAAAAGAAAAAAAACATTTGGAAGGATTCTGTGGCAATAATTCCTCCCCCTCCATTTGTTTATGTTCCTGCCGTTCACAGCATTGGGCTAAAACCTTTATATAAACAGAAGCAACCCCCCACACACTCCTATAACAAAGCACACACGGCTGACAGCTCTCGGTACATGCAAACCATATCTCGCACTAGCTTTTCTTGCCTCCCCACAGCCATTGACCTTGCCCTAATAGAAACACTGGTTTATCACTAGTAACCTTCTTCTCACCACCGATCTTGGAGGCCATGGAAACAGTGGTTTATATAGCAGTATGGGCTGCGACCTTGGCCATGGTCGTAGCCTCCATCCTGTGGGGATACAGATGGAGCCACCCGAAAGCAAACGGCCGGCTGCCTCCGGGCTCCCTCGGCCTCCCTCTTCTCGGCGAGACCGTGCAGTTCTTCGCGCCGAACCCTACGTGCGACGTGTCCTCCTTTGTCAAGGAGAGGGTGAACAGGTACGTATAAGTACTTAACCACGCACGTACCGGCCAACCGGCCGTGTCGAAACCAAGCAGATCACAATCACATTGGTTGCATCCGTGGCGTAAGTATGAGAGAGCTTGCTGAAACGTTGGATGTGTAGGTACGGCACTATCTTCAAGACCAGCGTCGTCGGCCGGGCGGTGGTCGTGTCGGCGGACCCGGACCTGAACCACTACGTGTTCCAGCAGGAGGGGAAGCTGTTCGAGAGCTGGTACCCGGACACCTTCACCGAGATCTTTGGCCGCGACAACGTCGGCTCCCTGCACGGCGTCATGTACAAGTACCTCAAGACCCTCATACTCCGCCTGTACGGCCAGGAGAACCTCCGGGCGGTGCTCCTCGCCGAGACGGACCACGCCTGCCGTGCCAGCCTCGCCTCCTGGGCCGGTCAGCCTAGCGTCGAGCTCAAGGACGGCATCTCCACCGTAAGACCATATATTTTGTGTTGTAACCACTAATGCTGCGTTTAACATCAGGTTAGATTGCTGATGTACATCAATGTCTTGAAACTTCTCTTAGCTGATATTTGATCTCACTGCGAAGAAGCTGATCGGCTACGAGCCGTCAAAGTCGTCGGAGAATCTGAGGAAGAACTTCATGGCCTTCATTCGCGGGCTTATATCGTTCCCTGTGGACATTCCCGGCACTGCATATCATGAGTGCATGCAGGTATGCACAATTGCACATGCACATGCACATAATACATCTTGAGCAACGTAGTGAACAAAACTGCACATGCGTGCCAAGTCAACAAATGGCCATTCACATGCGCACAGTCAATGGTTCTCGAGGAATCCACTCCGTTAAGCTTCTCCTATCTTGAACACTTGAGAGAGCAGAAATTGCATGTGTAGGGGAGGAAGAACGCGATGAAAGTGCTTAAGAAGATGATGAGGGAGAGGATGGCCGACCCGGGGAGGCAATGCGAGGACTTCTTCGACGTCGTGATCGAGGAGCTGAGGAGGGAGAAGCCCGTCCTCACAGAGGCCATCGCGCTCGACCTCATGTTCGTGCTCCTCTTCGCGAGCTTCGAGACGACGGCCTTGGCCCTCACGCTAGGCATTAAGCTCCTGGCCGAAAACCCGAGAGTGCTCGAGACGTTAACGGTTAGTGTAAACTGCAGTTGTTTACTTCTCTCGACGTGGTGTGCCTGACAGCCTGAGCAAGGCAACTAGGCGAGCTACTGCCTACTTGTGCCAAAAAACAATTGACGAGATGATGCTCTTGTGTGGCCAGGAGGAGCATGAGGCGATTGTTAGGGACAGGAAGGACCGTGATGCCGGGCTCACGTGGGCCGAGTACAGGTCGATGACCTTCACATCTCAGGTGAGCCTAACCGGGACTAGCTAGCTAAGTGCAAGTTTTTTTTTTTTCTGGCGAACACTCAAAAGCTTTGCGTGTGAATGTATTAGCAGGAATAGCTAAGTGCAAGTTGCACTGTTAAGAAAGCTCGATCTAACATTAATTGAGTCATGGCATTATCATATAGAGTGGCAAAGCACAAGAACCCTAACAGACCAATGCGATTTTGCAAGTGCTTACTTTGTGTTTCGTGCTTTTGTAACCAAATGCACAGTCCACGAGAGAGAAGATATGGTAGTTATATGTCTTAACAACCACTACTACTCCGAATAATATTAATTGAAGCATCCAAAAGAGAGAGAAAGAAGAAAATGGTAGAAAGAAACTGGATTTGACTACTTGAATTAGCGTTCTGAACTGACACCCCTGCCCTTTATTTTTTTTTGTTATGCATGAAGGTCACATTGGAGATAGCAAGGCTGGCAAACATCGTGCCGGGGATTTTTCGGAAGGCCTTGCAAGACATTGAATTCAAAGGTACATAGAGTAAATATCCTGACGTGTTTGAACTTTAATTGAACAAACATATTTTTCTTTGCAAAACCAATGAAATTCAACATTTTCCTATATATGCTACTTTGGATGCATGCAGACTACACCATTCCAGCAGGATGGGGAGTCATGGTGTGCCCTCCAGCAGTGCACTTAAATCCCGAAATATATGAAGACCCATTAGCGTTTAATCCATGGAGGTGGCAGGTTTGTGCTGTTTGATCTATATGCAAGCTGAAATCCCCTCTATTCCTTTGGAATGCAACTGAATATTAGGGTTTCGGCGTGCCGGATTTAGTTGAACTGACTTCCAAGATGGAGTGCAATTGTATATGGTAGTTTTAGTTTCAGGGTTTTGATTGTTTAATTCTTCCAAGGTTCCCAGTGCCCAGCAAACTAGCATGAATCCTACCCTGAAATCTGACCACTTTAATCAACTATAAGTCACCATGTTTTAGTGAACTAACTACTTGTAATTGTAAGCTATTTGTCGTATCTATAAACTAGACAATAGATAAGAGGACCCTGGGCTCTCTACGATGCGAAGGGGAAACCCCGAAGGTCCCCAAAGATAAGAAAACGGTATTAAAGTGTATTAAATATGTCTCTTTATTGGTCAATAGCCCCCTAACCACAAGGGGAAATGGACTATTTATAATGTTATATTCATAGTACAGGATATTACAGTCCTATCTCTAAAAAGGTCCTATGACTATAGGGGCTTCAGCGTCTTTGCACCTACTCAAGCGTAGCCTCTAGTGCACGGTAGACTTTCGTAGGTTTGGTCCACCACGTACATCTGTACTTCTGGTTCACAAGTGGCCTTGACTCCCTTCGCTACATGCAAGGTGGCCTCGGAGTAAAGGCTCCTTGGACCCCCTTCACTTCGTGCGAGGTGGCCTGGAGTGAGGGCTCCCTAGACCCCCTTCGCTCTAGGCTATGTTGTACTCTTCTGTCGAGGTTGCATTCAACTACCTTTTTGTACCCTTCGGTCTGTGCAAAGGGGTACCTGGTACCCTTCGATCGACTTGGTCAATGTGTACCCTTGGCTTGGTGACTTCGCTAGGTTGTTGGGGCCGATGAGCCACCCCTACGCCACTATTGAACCCAACTGCGAAATTCAGTCAATGATGCTTGAATTATGGAGTTTCTCCAAGTTGTAGTATAACTTGGAAGGATAAGAAAAAGACACACAAAGTTTGCACATGGTGTATAACTCACACTAGTAAGTAATAAGCGTAAAGTACTGTGCCAGTCACCTTGGAAGAACGTACCAAAATGTAGTATATTTTACAACGAATTGCGTGGGTTTATGACCAGTAATGTACTAGCATGTCTGGGTTTTAGGGTTCTAATCCGACAATGACTCAATGCGGCAGGTGAACCATGCATGTGCTATTTCACATATCCCCAGTGAAATCAGAGAAGAAACAGAGGGAACATATATATAAGACGGGAGTAAATAAACCTATCTTGCCTATCTAGGGGATGAACCTGGAAATGCAGTAACAATAAGTTCAGCTCTTTGCGTCAAAAAAATAAGTTCAGCTCTTTGTAAGTTTGTATTGTGCTAGGTGATTAGCCCACATGGGCGCAGTCTAGTCAGTTCATGGAGAAGCATATTGTCAAATCTACATCATTGGAGGATCTCCTAGATACACCTACGTTAATCTTAAAAGGTAAAAATCTAGAAACTCCCACATTAATCTAAAAAATGGCTAAAAATTATGTTATTAATCACAAAAAAAACATCTAATCCGTCCAATTGATATATCCAAGTACAATGATATCTTAGATTCACTCACATTGCTGGTGGTGTTTTACAACAAATGAAGTTTCTTTTCGTTGTTAACTTGGACTTGGTTCTCCTTCGTAACAAACATAGACTCCACAAGTTTGATTTGTACTTTAATACATACAAAAGATGGAGTATCTGATTCTGACACATGCAAGGATATGGACTCTCAAGATACATGCATGTGTAATTTGGATTCTAGAGTTCACATGTCATTTCAGAAATCAAGTCCCATGTTAACCCTTTAAGGTAAAAAAATCTAGAAACTTCCACATTAATCTAAAAAGGAAAAAATGGCTTGAAATTCTCTCATTAATCAGAAAAAGAAAACACCTAATCCATCCAATTGGTATATCCAAGTACAATGATGTCTTAGATATTCACTCACATCGCTGCAGGTGTTTTACAACAAACAAAGCTTCTTTACGTTGTTAACTTGGGCTCAGTTCCCCTTTGTAACAAATATGGACTCCACAAGTTTGATTTGTACTTTAATACATACAGAAGATAGAGTATCTGAATCTGACACATACATGGATATGGACTCTCACGATGCATGCATGTGTAAATTGGATTCTAGAGTTCACGTGTTATTTCAGAAATTAAATTTTTAAAAATATGAAACTAAATTTGGTATAAAATTTATAATTATTGATAATAACATCATTACTTGAAATATGTGACACGGGTTGATGAATAGTGTTACTTAATTCTCACTGTTCTGCTTATGTGGAACACGTAGGAATAAAGAAAGGAAGCGGCCTAAGAGTCATAACAGTAGGAACAAGCCTGAAGCAAATTACTGTTCAGTAGCGATAGAATAAGATCTGCTTCTTGAAGCCTCCATGCATGCATTCGTAAGCATGAGAATAAAGTGCTGTGTCTTGAACTTTTGCGTAGTCTTACTGAACTATTTCTCTGGACAACACTTTTGGTTCTGGCTTGAGCAGGACAAGCCGGAAATCACTGGTGGAACGAAGCATTTCATGGCCTTCGGTGGTGGCCTCCGGTTCTGCGTTGGAACCGATCTCAGCAAGGTCTTGATGGCAACGTTCATCCACTGCCTGGTTACAAAATACAGGTATCAATTTTTTTTTTTTTGGAAAGACCTACGGATATCGTCTGTCACTTGTACATAAATTAAATGTATAGTGCAAAGTGCTTCCTTCTGAAAAAATTGGAATCTAAGCACACAATTGCTCATTTCAGGTGGAAGACAATAAAAGGAGGAAACATAGTCCGTACCCCGGGCCTCAGCTTCCCAGACGGCTTTCATGTTCAGCTTTTCCCTAAGAACTGACACTTCTGTATGGTCATGGCTGCTTGCAGCTAAATATACAAGAAATAAGTGTAATTGTGTAAAGAAGGCATATCTAGGTGATGAAGTCTGTATGACTGTATACTTGAGGTTATTTTAGGGTACCTCCTTGTTAGTATAGTGGTCCCATGGCTGAAATATTTAGGCCTCTAATCCAAACAAGAGGTATTTTTGTTGTTTGTTTCCCATGTGGTTAGTCGTCTACACGGTCTGTCTACCCATATGTTGTGTGTATCTGTTTGTGTCCACATGGATAGTGCAAATTTAAAAGAAAGCGTTTGCCTATGTATACTTTCATGACCTTTTTTGCATCTGATACAAATATTTGCAAACACTGGCAGCATTGTACCATCACTCACGCATTCCTCTTCCTCTGTAGCTCTATACGATTTGCGGTAGCGAAGTACACCAAAATATGGACCAAACATTAAATTAGGTAACATTGTTCACCTTGCAGTTTCAGTACTAATAAGATTCTCAGTGTAAGTAATAATAATATTATTGTGGAGACCATGTGGTTTGGTCCTAATCTAGATAATGAACAATAGAAATCGTTGTCAAATAGTTTGGGGGAGTAAACTCTCATATTTGCAAATTGTCAGTTTGTTGTCAGGGTATAGGCGATCTGACCAGCTATGGGGGGCGGTCAGATCGGCGGAGCAACCTTTTGATAAATGGGTACCAAATACTTGTGTGGGAGTATTTGGGAATGTGTTTGCATCAGGTGCTATTGAAAATAGAGATTGGATGCGAAACTAGATAAAGTTTAACCGAAAAGTTCAGATATGGGTGTTTTGTGGAAATGGAAAGCGGTCTGACCGGCCGTTGGTTGGCAGTCTGACCGGTCCTCTGTTAATGGAGAGAGTAGTCAGACCGGCCAGGGAGGTCAGAGAGGCTATGGGTTGGTGGTCTGATCAACCAAAGGCTGGCGGTGGCGATTTCAGCATAGTGAGGTGTGCTGATTTTGGTGATTTGGTCAAAGTCATGGGATTAGTGCGTATGTGTTACATGATGCATGTTTTGACTAACGTAGGTCAAGTTGTGAAGTACATGTGTATGAAATCGATTTTTTAGTCTATTATTGCGCAGGGACGTTCATAGTCAACTACAGTCAACGGCAAGGATGATCGGGACTTGGTTTAGTGAAATCAAGGAACAGAATGATCGAGAATGCCAGATGAAGTGGTTGGTCTCAAGCAAAACGTATGGAGAAGAATGAGAAGTTTGGTGCAACGGATTGTATTAAGTGGCTTGGGTCGGTGCAAGTGTTGAGACGGTCCGGTGGGAGCCGGATGAGAGAGACTTGCCGGAATAAGGAAAGCCATTGATGCACCTACATGTGGCAAAGCATGGGATTGCTTCACAAGATTGAACTCGGTCAAGATGGAAATATCGAGAAGGGGTATTTTTGTATCTTCACCGAAAATATCGGGTTGGCGACCTTCGAGAAACCGCGACGCATGACGGCGCAAAGAAGAAGCGGTTTAGGTGAAACCCGCTTTGAGAAGCATGCATCAGTGTAAGACATGTTTGTTTGTGGGCTTAACAGGTGCCTTATAAGGTTTCTCTTTAGACCTAGCATCCACTATATAAGAGTTGGTGTAGAATTGTAACAACCAAGGCTCTGAGAACCTTAATGTGAGATTTGTGAAAAGTGGAGAGAATAAAAGAGGTTGGGCTTTGAGAGATGTATTGAGAGAAAAATTGTAGGATTGGGTACTCATGAGTAAGGTTTTGTCCTCTATATAGGAGTGGTTGTAAACCTTCAATTTCTCAATATCAATCAAATCGTGCAAAGATGTGTTATCTCTTATTCTTGCTCTCTTTCTTGTGATTTTGATGTTCTTGTATTCTAGGGTTTTGACTTGGTCCTCTGCTTTAATCTAGCTTACTAGGATTTGTGAAAATCAATCTAAGGTCATATTGACCATCTTTCATCTACGAGCAAGTTTTTAGATTAAGTTTAGATTTCTACTGGATTTATTGCCTTCTTGCCATCCAACAAGAAATTCATGTAACATTAGTTATGATTGTCTCGATCTTCGATTGAAATAGGTTTTTAACCTTCTTGTAGAGCTACGTCTAAAATCCCTAGTGTTTTGGGTATCTAGATCAAAAGTTAGGTCGTTTTGTGGATTTTTCATTACGCTATTTTTCTGTCAGAGGGAGCGGTCAGACCGATCGTGCGGTTAGACTGGCTGGGTGGCGTTGAAGTATGATTTTTTTTTTTGCTCAAATCTTCTGTTGTGATTTTGAGAATTTGATCTTTGTAACTTTGCATTGCTATTGGAGTGAAAAGGGAGTCGAATACCATAGGAGAAAAAATCTTGCTATTTCGGTCAAGAATCGTAATTTAGTATTCATCACATCTTGACGAAAAGTCTCCCTGAACCGGACACTTTTCCGAGCCCCTCGAAGAACTGAAAATTTGCGAGCGAACTAGATGAATTTACCTTGCCGGGTCCGTCGAGGTTTGGATTCACGGTAGTATATCTCCATGGCTACATGCTCCTTGGCAGAAGCGCATCTGAAGTTGGTTTCCAACAGGACGAGGCGGTCGCCGCCAGACCTCGCTCGCCTTGCCCCGCCCGCCAGTTCTCGGCCACACGGACGAACACGATCGTCGATTCGACCGACGTGCCGCGGTGGTTTCTTAGTGTTAGCGGCCTCCACCCTGGCCCGTGGTTGTTTCGGCCCTACTTCCCCTCGTCATGGCTAATATTCCCATGTAAGGAGTGGATTGGAAAGATAGAGTACCATGCAACGCTAACGTCTTCTTGGGCCTTTACGCTGTATGGATAAGCTATGGGCTTCAGGTCCATACGTACTATACAAGGACCGGCACGAACTGTCAATTGGTGTATGCACCATGGATCAATGGTAGTCACGGACATAAGCCTGTCACGAAGGATTAGGGGTGAAAATGGGACGGATATTTCCCAATTTGAAGCTGGATTCGAGCGGAAGGATCTGGGAAGGGAATTTACTATTCGGCCAGAGTTGGGACGGTATCCGGATTCGGGATAGGTTACGAAGCGGGTAATATCTGACAGATCCAGGATGGGACCCGGATGTCGGATGTTTTACTTACCGGATATCTAGCAAATCTAACTCATGGCCCGGTCCCATGGCCCAACCCACTCTTAGTCCTAACCCTAGACTCACTCCTCTCCTCCACCCAGCCACACAACTCACACCTAGTCCTATGGCCACACCAGCTCACCTCTGCCTCCCACTCCTAGGTTCCCAGCCGCATCTAGCTCCCATGCCCTAATCGCTGACTCGCCACCGTGACCCTGTCCCATCCAAGGTTGTCAGAGTCGTGATTCTGAATCAGATCGGAGATACTCCGGTAGGATCTCATTTTAGGATCGAATTGTAGAATCTAAGATTCTACCTGGTTCCACTAAAGATACTTTTTTCCAATGTGTAGTGTATTTCAAGAGTGATATGAGTGTTTATTTGGTCATTTGACATCTAATTTGATTGATAAATGTCTAAATCATAGTTTAGATTCCATATCATTCAGAGCTACAACTAAAATATTGATTTTAACAACCTTGCTATTACCTGAACATTTTACATAAAAAGTAAAATAAATAAATAAAATAATTTTTATTATTCAAAACCTCCAAATCTTAATGTCTAACCTACAAATTACTTAGTATTTATCATACAACTTGAATTGAGGGATATGACACAACCAAACACCTAAATCTTTTATAATTTGAGGTGATGCGTGATTCTACCCGATTCTACCATGATTCTACCACGATTCTATGACTAGGAGAGTGACTCTTCCACAATTCTACTAGTGTGACTCTAGATGCGATTTGAATCGTATTGGTGTTGTAGGATCGTAGAATCGTACGATTCTACGATTAGAGTCACGATTTTAACAACCTTGGTCCCATCTCCACCCGCCCGGAGCCACAACCGTCGGAGAGGGACAACCGAAGGTGGAGCCTCTCCAGTCGTCGTCATCGTCGGCCCCTCTACAGTCGTCATCTCCACCCCTCTCTGGTCGCCTCCAGCTGTAAGATCGAGGAGGCCGACTAGTGGGGGGTTGAATAGGTGGTTTTTTAAAAATTCTTTTGGTTAAAACCTTTCTAATGAGGAAGCTAATATCAAAACGGTTTTGCACAATCAAAACATCAATCAACTAGTCTTTACTAAATGCACCAACAATATAAGACTAAACAATGATAGCAATCATACAAAGATGAATAAACAATTTAATTCTATAAATGTAAATTGCAATAAAGTAAAGCACAAGAGATCAAACCACAATGACACGATGATATTTTACCATGGTGTTCGGAGACTTGCCGGTTTCCCATAATCCACGTTGAGGTAAGCCCAAACCAATTGGACCGGCTCCACAAATTAAACCAACACCTCCGAGATAAGTCCAACCACTTGGACCGGTTCCAAAACAAACAAACACCTCGATCCACTCAGGGTTGCTCTTCCTCTACTCTGGAGATGGCGAGCACCAAGCCACTTACAACCGCCAGGCCTTCTCACACTCTTTGTTGAGAAGATTACTGGATCACGACGCCTCTACGCCATCTAGGTGTCAGCACACACCAAGAGTAACAAGTCGAAGACTCTCACTTGAACTAATCAAGTGTCTATGCTCAATGGATATACAATCCACTACCTAATGCAACACATGCACTAGAATTTACCTCTCAAAGCTCACTAAGTGCAACACATGCACAAAAGAGAGGAGAGGGCTTGCTCTTTGCTTAAGGGAATGAATATGGCACCAGTAGCATCTCCCACAACCGGTCAAGGTGGGTATTTATAGCCCACATATAAAAACTAGCCGTTGGGGAGTAGTCACAGAAAAATAGGGATAAACTAGTCTGACCGTCAACTAATGGCGGTCGGACCGTCCAAGCGCAATGACTATAAAACTAGCCGTTAGACTCACTTCCGGTCTAATCGCTCAAACCCGGCGGATCGCCAAGGGTGCGGTCGACCGCCAAGGAATTCTACTAGTGTGACTCTAGATGCGATTTGAATCGTATTGGTGTTGTAGGATCGTAGAATCGTACGATTCTACGATTAGAGTCGCGATTTTAACAACCTTGGTCCCATCTCCACCCGCCCGGAGCCACAACCGTCGGAGAGGGACAACCGGGGTGGAGCCTCTCGATCGCCGCCATCGTCGGCCCTCTACGATCGTCATCTCCACCTCTCTCGGTCGCCTCCAGCTGTAAGATCGAGGAGGCCGACTAGTGGGGGGTTGAATAGGTGGTTTTTATAAAATTCTTTTGGTTAAAACCTTTCTAATGAGGAAGCTAATATCAAAACGGTTTTGCACAATCAAAACATCAATCAACTAGTCTTTACTAAGTGCACCAACAATATAAGACTAAACAATGATAGCAATCATACAAAGATGAATAAACAATTTAATTCTATAAATGTAAATTGCAATAAAGTAAAGCACAAGAGATCAAACCACAATGACACGATGATATTTTACCATGGTGTTCTGAGACTTGCGGTTTCCCATAATCCACGTTGAGGTAAGCCCAAACCAATTGGACCGGCTCCTCAAATTAAGCCAACACCTCCGAGGTAAGTCCAACCACTTGGACCGGTTCCAAAACAAACCAACACCTCGATCCACTCAGGGTTTCTCTTCCTCTACTCTGGAGATGGCGAGCACCAAGCCACTTACAACCGCCAGGCCTTCTCACACGCTTTGTTGAGAAGATTACTGGATCACGACGCCTCTACGCCATCTAGGTGTCAGCACACACCAAGAGTAACAAGTCGAAGACTCTCACTTGAACTAATCAAGTGTCTATGCTCAATGGATATACAATCCACTACCTAATGCAACACATGCACTAGGATTTACCTCTCAAAGCTCACTAAGTGCAACACATGCACAAAAGAGAGGAGAGGGCTTGCTCTTTGCTTAAGGGAATGAATATGGCACCAGTAGCATCTCCCACAACCGGTCAAGGTGGGTATTTATAGCCCACATATAAAAACTAGCCGTTGGGGAGTAGTCACAGAAAAATAGGGATAAACTAGTCTGACCGTCAACTAATGGCCGGTCGGACCGTCCAAGCGCAACAGCTATAAAACTAGCCGTTAGACTCACTTCCGGTCGACCGCTCAAACCCGGTCAGACCGCCAAGGGTGCGGTCAGACCGCTCAAGGAATTCTACTAGTGTGACTCTAGATGCGATTTGAATCGTATTGGTGTTGTAGGATCGTAGAATCGTACGATTTTACGATTAGAGTCGCGATTTTAACAACCTTGGTCCCATCTCCACCCGCCCGGAGCCACAACCGTCGGAGAGGGACAACCGAAGGTGGAGCCTCTCCAGTCGTCGCCATCGTCGGCCCCTCTACAGTCGTCATCTCCACCCCTCTCTGGTCGCCTCCAGCTGTAAGATCGAGGAGGCCGACTAGTGGGGGTTGAATAGGTGGTTTTTTTAAAATTCTTTTGGTTAAAACCTTTCTAATGAGGAAGCTAATATCAAAACGGTTTTGCACAATCAAAACATCAATCAACTAGTCTTTACTAAGTGCACCAACAATATAAGACTAAACAATGATAGCAATCATACAAAGATGAATAAACAATTTAATTCTATAAATGTAAATTGCAATAAAGTAAAGCACAAGAGATCAAACCACAATGACACGATGATATTTTACCATGGTGTTCGGAGACTTGCCGGTTTCCCATAATCCACGTTGAGGTAAGCCCAAACCAATTGGACCGGCTCCACAAATTAAGCCAACACCTCCGAGGTAAGTCCAACCACTTGGACCGGTTCCAAAACAAACCAACACCTCGATCCACTCAGGGTTTCTCTTCCTCTACTCTGGAGATGGCGAGCACCAAGCCACTTACAACCGCCAGGCCTTCTCACATGCTTTGTTGAGAAGATTACTGGATCACGACGCCTCTACGCCATCTAGGTGTCAGCACACACCAAGAGTAACAAGTCGAAGACTCTCACTTGAACTAATCAAGTGTCTATGCTCAATGGATATACAATCCACTACCTAATGCAACACATGCACTAGGATTTACCTCTCAAAGCTCACTAAGTGCAACACATGCACAAAAGAGAGGAGAGGGCTTGCTCTTTGCTTAAGGGAATGAATATGGCACCAGTAGCATCTCCCACAACCGGTCAAGGTGGGTATTTATAGCCCACATATAAAAACTAGCCATTGGGGAGTAGTCACAGAAAAATAGGGATAAACTAGTCTGACCGTCAACTAATGGCCGGTCGGACCGTCCAAGCGCAACAGCTATAAAACTAGCCGTTAGACTCACTTCCGGTCTGACCGCTCAAACCCGGTCAGACCGCCAAGGGTGCGGTCAGACCGCTCAAGGAAAGCAAGCCAAACCAGAGAAAACATCTTCTCTGGAAAAAGCGTACCGCACAAAGGATCGGTACTACCGCCTTGCGGTAATACCGCTTAAACAACTGCGGTCATACCGCTGACTGGTCCGACCGCCAAACACATGCCGGTTAGACCGGCACCCAAAACAAGAGAAACACATTCTCTGGAAAAAGCTGACCGGGTCACTTGACCCGAATGTCCGGTCAGACCGACACCCCCCGGTTAGACCGACTAACATGGGCGGTCAGACCGCCCACTGTCAACAAGGCTGAAAACTGATAATACACTTTGCTTCAACTCAATTTGCAAAACACATTTGCCAATTGACGCAAGATGCACACAAGGGATGAAAGCAAGATTCTCAACAAGGTGGGAAACACATTTGCTGACTTTAGATCCAATGCCATAAGGAATAAGGTACATGGATTTAAACTATTTGCAAAACATATTCACAAACTAAAGTCACATGTTACAAGGATTATATATGAGCCTCAACTATTTGCAAAACACATTCGCAAAAAATAGCATCATGCTAACGAGAGCTAAAGCAAGCACAACGAGCTATCAATACATGACTAACTCAAGCTACTAGTCAAGTCCCCTCTTAATAGTACAACAAACTATATTAGCAATCCAGTCTCTAACTAAACACCAAGACTGGTAAAAAACTAGGAACACATCTTTAGCCCTAGCTAGTCATACCTTTGCCTTGCACATTCACTTGAAGCTTGATGACGCACATCTCCACTTCAAGATTAGTTCATTGACTTGATAATCATTAACACATGATGATTTTCTTCACTTCGGGATCTTGACTTGATGCTCATCAACACATGATGATATCCTTCATCCCGAGTCTTGATATGTATCAACACATGATACATCCTTCATTTGCCCTCCATCAATACATGATGAGCCTTCTCTTGACTTGATGATCAACTTATGATCATCTTCTCTTCTCGAACATCATCAACACATTATGATTTTCTTTCCTTCGAGATCTTGATACGCATCAACACATGATGTATCCTTTACTCCAAACTCTTGACTTGATGACGATCAACTCATGATGTCATCCAAAGTCTCCAATCTCCTGGAACATAACCTATTCATCCAACTCATGGAAAACGTTAGTTTCACAATATGATTGTCATTAATTATCACAACATACCATTAACTCATAATGGTGGGATAAGATACTCCAATCTTTCCTTTTTTGGTAATTGATGACAACCATCACAATTACAAATAATTGAATATAAAGAATGAGTATATATGAACTACACAAGTTCTATATACCCAGGGATATGTTTCAAAGTAGAGATCACAAATATATGTGGATGAAGAAGTATGGATCAATACTAATGAAACCACAAAACATAGAGTGAACTCTCCCTCAATGTGTGAATACACGAATATGTAATAAGAACATATGCACATATTCAAGTTAACCTTTTGATGGAGTTCAACCTATATTTTGGATTCGAGGAATGCAACAAGGTATAGGAATATGATGTCGAATGCATACCTATTTGATTTTCACCTTTATGTCCAACTGAGACTAAACAATAGATAACAAGTGAAGTGTTAGTCTCACAAATAGATTTGTTATCAATCACCAAAATACTCAATTAACTCATAATAGCGGGTCTAGATTCTTCACTAGCCCCCCCTCTGGTCGCTTCTGTAGCTGTCATCGGTCCCTCTCCGGTCACAGTGCCATCTCGATCCATCGGGAGCCATAGTGGTCGCGTCTGACAGTCGTCGTCGCCGCCCCATCTTTGGTCGCATCTCGAGCAACCGGAGGAGCAGTACCATGATTCCATGAAGATGTTCGCCATTCTTTTCCTTCTGAGTTCTATGGTGGTCGCGACCACACATTTGCTTTCTTATTATCGTGTATGGTCAGTAAAACTTCATGTTGGAATAATTGTGGTTTGCTTGATATTATCATGTATGGTAAGTACTTAAGTTATGTAATATGTATAGACTCATGTTCGACGGTTAAAACTTGAAATGATTGTGGTTTAGTTGATAATATGTATGCTTAATTAGTCGGTACTTATGTACCGATGTTAAACTAGAGCTGATACATGTTATGTTTTACTTATTATCTCACCTTATTCATTCCTGTGAGGTGTTGTAGAATGCATGTTCTGCTTTATATTTCCCTCCATTGCCTATTATGAAAAGATATTTTCATGATGCAGATTGATTCCAACAAAATAGTTATATTCACCTTTAAGCATGATGACAAGTTACAAGAAAATTCAGAATGTGATTTCTAGGTAATCATAAAATAGACTAGATGTTCCTTTTATTTTCCTTGCTTGACTGCCGAGTTTTGCTTCATACAATTTGTTTCATGGTAAAATTTTGTTATATGTTTCTAGTCCTCTTAGTGGTGAAGTACTACAATATGATCGTAAATAGTTGAGAATGCTGTCCGAAAATATTCTCAATACCAATGTTCAATGCTTATGTTATTAACTTATTACTGGTATGGTTGATATTGTGGCAATGTACTCATGTGGTTTGGTCTAGACCTATTCAAGCCTCGGGCCGGCGGGCTTCAGGCCAGGCCTAGAAAAGCCCGATCTTGAATGGGCAAGCCTCGTCCGAAAATTGGGGTTTCCAATAAAATAGTATTATTTCAATTCTTTTTTGAAATAAAAATTAATATTTAATTCATTTCGAGAACTTAAAAATAATTTTAAAATTATTTTTATTACCATTGTTGGGCTTTCCAGGCTTCGGGCCGAAAATCAAGGCCCAAGCACGAAAAATTTGGTCCAGGCTGCCCACGAACAGGTCTAGTTTGGTCCAACATGTATTTCCTCTATATATATGTGCGTACTATCTGCCTGTTTTTATCCGTTTCTGACCCGATTCCATCGTATATCCGTCCTGTGTCCGTGTTCGTATCCCGAATAACTCAAATTCATATTCGTATCTAATTTACCTATATCCGGCTAGAGAATAAAATATAGGATAAGATACAGGATGAGCACTGTCTACCCGTATCTGGCCCATTTTCACCTCTACAAAAGACTCACAATCGCAGTTTACTTTTATGACGATGACTGCAACTCAATTTGGTTCTATTTTCTCCCTTGACTGGATAAGCTTAGTTAACTCAAACATTTGGAGCTAAAGTTCAACGCGTGCAGATCGCGCGCGCAGCGGAGTGATGAATTTTGTAGGGGACCCACAATCGCAGTTTCCTTTTATGACGATGACTGCAAGTCAATTTGGTTCTATTTCCCCCCTTGACAGGATAAGCTTAGTTAACTCAAACATTTGGAGCTAAATTTCAACGCGTGCAGATCGCGCGCGCAGCGGAGTGACGAATTTTGTTGCCAATTTGGCGATGCACGTATGCATGCTTGCTTTTTCAACCAACTTTGACGAGCGAACGTATAGAGCCTTTAATTTGTAGTTACATATGACCACTAGCGCAAATTTATTCTGTGCCTGAAGCGACTAGCAAAATGGTAATACCGTAATAGCACACGAACATTAACGTTGCGCGCTATAAGATTCCAAAGACAGTGACCCAACTGCTACCCTGGACGAATCACATATTCACATCTGAAACATCCAACCTTACCACTAGTCTAGCGCAAAACATTCTACCGATTTGCTATTTACAAGTCGTCTGAAATTTTCTTAAGTTTAAGTTAATTGTCGTGACCATTAGATTTGTGCTAGATTGATATGTCATATGATTGAATATTAATCTAAATAGATAAAACATATGACTTATACTTAATAAAAATTCAATCACCTTACGAATAAACAATCACAAGACTCTATTGCTCCATGCGTTCTTCCGTAATAAATCTTGGACGCCCACCGGGTCTCGCTGGTCACTCACCGGTAGCAATCTGATCTCGGTGCACGGATGCTGCAGCCAGCCGAAAAGATGCCCCCTGCCAATTAGTCTTTGCTGCGCTTACGCCGCTGTCCACGCACATGCACATCACCACTGATCAATCAGGCCTAGTAAAAAAGACGACCTGTCCTGAAAAAGCACTATAGCACTTCCCAGCTCCAAAGCCGGCTCGGCACCGAAAAAGTTACGAGCGACCGGCGCCCTACATATGTCAGCTGCTCCTACGCAGCGGTCTTTCGCACACGCGCGACACCGGCAGTGTATCGACCAGAAGCTCGTACGGCGTACTAGGCTGCGTGCCCCCGCCCGCCCGCCGACCGGCCGAGACACTCGTATTAGAGTTACAAGAATCTTACAATAACATAATAGTCTAAAATTTGGCTGCTTAATCTAGAAGAAACTTTGCATTCACACTGCTGCTTCTTACAAAGGGACGAGACCGCCTATTAGTCTTACTAGTGGCCTGGCGGAAAACACGAGGTTTGACGCTGAGCTGAAGCTGCGAATGAAACATCCCAAAACTCCATTTTGAGAAGACATAATAGGATAATTGGAAGGAAAATATATTTTGAGCATACTTGATATGAGAAGCTGCTCGTGCATGGTTTTTTAATTGTTTATAAAAAAAGCAAATAATGAAATTCATACAAACATGAACTCGTAAGAATTTTAGGAAAAAAAAGAATAAAAATAGGTGAGAGAAATTATTTAGAACCCATTTGCATAGGAAAAATTTATTGAGCATCAATTAAGAAAATTTTCATCTAAAGCAACAATACATTTCAAGAAAACAGTAGCATGTGAGCATTTTTTAGAAAATCACAGAACATATAAAATCCTGAAAATTTTACTTAAATAACTATACTGTTCCAGGAACCCTCCCAAAAATTGTCATAAATTTTGGAGCTATATTTCTATGTTTAAAAATTCCCTAAAAATCCTCAGCCTTTCTTCTCAAAATTCTGAGCTAATATCTCTCTCCTCTCGCTGACGCGTGGGAGCCACACGCCAAACTCTTTCTTCCACCTCGCATTGCCATCCCCTCCGCCCTGTAGTAGCACCAGAGCTCGCCATGTAGGCGCTGCTGTCATCCTCGCATGCCCACGGGAGAATACCGCAACCGCCCGGTCTCACCTGCCTCGCCCCACCGATTCTCTCCGCCGAGGACTCGTCGCTGTGCGAGATATTCGCGAGAACCTGGGCCATCCGCATCTCTCTCGTCGCCATTCTCGTCTCCATCTCGCTATTTGAAGCCCTTCGGAGCATGTCAAAACATTCCACATCCATTGTTGGTTCCATTTCTCCCTTCCGTTGTAAGTTTCGTCCACTGTAGCACCCGGAACACTTCGTCGTCCCGAGCTCCGGTGCGCGCGCTCTGCCCAAGCGCAACTGTATCCCGGAGCCCCGAGCCAACGACGTGCGTGTCAGCTTGCGTCATTTGTTTCACTCAGTCACCCCCTCACTCCCCTGCTCTTCTTTTGCAGTATAGCGCTGCAATCGTACCTTCTTCCTCATCTCCGGCGCCAGGGTAGCCGTAGAGGATCTCCAAGCTCAGTGAGTCCCAGTTGACTTTGTGCCCAGTTTAAGCGTCACCCCGTCTCACTAAACCTCCTAGCACCACCCATTTCAGCTATCTCGCCCACACTGAGCTACCACCGTGAGCCTCCTTCCACCGTCACCGCTAATGACAACGCCTCTCGTGAGCCCTTGACCCCATCGGGCGCTTTTCCCATCTATAGACCCTCCTCCGAAGCTATGCATGCGCTTCATTTCGCTTGATTTCACCGTGATGTACGTCATCATCAAGCTTGTCGCCGCCATCGATCATCGCCATCAAGGCACCTCAACCCTTGTCCGACCCCATTCTCGCCTTCTCGTGATCGTGGTAGCTATCATAGCATAAGCCTCCTTCAATTTGGATAGTGTAGCACTTTGCGCCAAAATCATCGAAGAAGGCCTATGGCGCCGCCGGACATTGCCGCCGGCTTGCCTCAAAGCACCCTAGGCTCGAGCCACGCCTAATAGCATTGCGATAGCACCCTAAGTCGATTTGAGCTTCAAGCCACCTAGTCTTTGCCCTTAGCGCTAATGTCCTATTCACCGAGAGTCCTTGCCGCCACTCACCGTCGCGCCACCGACTGGCCCATCTCTCCGCCACCTTCACTTCTAGCGCGAATTGAACCTCTACTATTTCTAGGCTCCCAGTTTTTCTCAAGACATGCCCGTTGCATGCAGCTTCTTTCTCATGGTCATGCGCGCTGCATTCACCTCACTCACTCTCTCTCTCTCTCTCATGCGCTGGGACCCGCACCGCCCATCGATCGCGCCATTAGAGACCCCGTATGCTGCATCTCCTCCGCCTGGTCCATTCAATGGAGGAAGCACCGGCTGACTGGCGGTGGCGCAAGCAGAAGCACGAGGAAGAAGCACTGCAAGAAGAAGCGGTCAGCATTGCAAGCATATTCGGGCCGCTTGGGCCATATTCTTTGCATAATCCAATGTTATAGGCCCATTTTCGCAATACTCAAATCCCCAAATCCCCATTCGCCACAACCCATTCGGCCACTCCCCAAAATCCCCATCTCTCAAATCCCTAATTCACAGAACTCACCTGGTGACTTGGGCGGGCGCACCGCACACGCGGCCGACGGTGACGGCGGGGGAAAGGCGGCGAGCGGGGCCACTGGGGCGGCGCGAGCGCGCCGGGAGGAGACGGAGCGAGCCGAACAACGGTGGAGGCGGCTAGCGCGCCGGCTAAGGGCGCGGCGGCGACCGCGAGCCTCGGATTCAAGAATCGAGAGGCCGAGGCGGCCGGCGGCCGGAGGCCGAGCCGGCCGGCCGGTCTGCGCGTTAGCGCAGCGCGACGGGCGGCCGGGTAGGAGGTAGGAGGTCGGAGGCGCGCCGAGCAGCAAGGGAGGTGCGGGTCGCGCGGGCTGCGGCCAAGAGGAGGCGGGCGACCGGAGGACGGACGCCGCGCGCGAAGCCAACAGGGAGGGGCGGCGCACGCGCTGCGTGCGCTGTAAGAAAAGGGAAAGGAGCATCACATCATGTGTGTCTTGCGCCGTAAGAATTAAATAGAAGAAATGGGGAAATGGGGAATGTGTTATGTGGTCTTGAGTCACTGAGATAATCATATATGGTGATAACTCACAACTAAGAAGGTGAGCTGAGGTAAAATTTCTAACTCACTCAGTTAATATCAATGATAAATGATAATATCAATGTGATGTTGAGATGATGTTGTGAATGAATATGATGTTGTATTGTTGTCTACTTGTCTAGTCTAGTTACATGTATTTAGTTTTAGTACTTATGGATTACATACAATTTATTGTAGATTTATAAAAGATGGACAAACGAACTTTGCATAGTTATTTCTTGAACAATTCAAATACAAGTATTACTCCTCATACCAATGAGAGTACAACTCAACCAAAGAAGCCTCGGATTGATTTTAATCCCGGTGACACCATTGCCGATCCAGCATGTCGTATACCAATTGAAGATTATCCAAGTGAAATTAGAGATCAAGTGAGGAGGGCATATTTGTTGAAGGGTCCAACTCGACCAATTGGCTATGTTTTTCCAAAGAAAATGATGGATTGTTGGAGATCCTTTCAAGAAGCATGGTTTAACAAATTTGATTGGTTGGAATATAGCGTGTCAAAGGATGCCGCATTTTGTTTCTATTGCTTTCTTTTCAAGAGTCCGTCACATCCTCATTATTTTGGCAATGATGCATTCACAAAAGTTGGGTTTGTTAATTGGAGGAAGGCTTTGAAAAGTTTGAATGACCATGTTGGTGGACCTAGTAGTACCCATATCTTTTGTAGGCAAGCATGTGAGGATTTCAATAATCAAAGATTAAGTGTGTCACATAAATTAGATGCTCGTGGTAAGGCAGACGAAGTTGCATATAAAATTCGTCTAACTGCTTCTCTAGATTGTGCAAGATTTCTCCTAATGCAAGGTGAAGCTTTCCGTGGACATGATGAATCTGCTACTTCCATCAACAAGGGAAATTTTAAGGAGTTGTTGGAGTGGTATACAGATAAGAAGGAAGAAGTAAAGAAGGCATTTGATGTAGCTCCTAGGCATTGCACCATGACTTCTCCTTGGATTCAAAAAGACCTTGCAAAAGCTTGTGCAGAAGAGGTCACTAAGGTGATTATGGGTGAGATTGGAGATAAGAATTTTTCAGTACTTATTGATGAATCTCGAGATGTATCAATAAAAGAGCAAATGGCTGTGATTATGAGGTTAGTAGTTGGTTTTATATTTTTAATTATACCATTTATGCATTGTGTGTCCTAACTTGCATATCTTGTGACATGTAGATTTGTTAACAATCAAGGGAAGGTCAGGGAAAGGTTTATTAAACTTGTACATGTCAAAGAGTGTACTTCTGCTGCATTGAAGGGTGCATTGCTTGGTGTGCTTGCAGGATATGATTTATCTCTTTCGAGGCTTCGTGGGCAAGGATATGATGGAGCTTCAAATATGAGAGGAGAATTTAACGGCTTGCAAAGACAGATTCGAGATGAAAATCCGTATGCTTTCTATGTCCATTGCTTTGCCCATCAGTTGCAATTAGCAGTTGTCACCGTCTCGAGTAGTGTCAAAGCTATTGCTGATTTCTTCAATTATATTCCCCTAATAGTGAACACTGTTAGTTCATCTTGCAAGAGGATGGATGCTTTGATTGAAAAGCAACGTGAAGTCTTATTGCAGAAGGTGCAGAATGACTTGATTATCACTGGAACAGGGTTGCATCAGGAAACTAGCCTAGCTAGACCTGGAGATACTAGATGGGGCTCACATCACAAAACCTTGCTCCGTTTGTATGAAATGTGGGAGGCAACTGAGGAGGTGTTAGAAATTGTAAGTGATGATAGTCGTCAACCATCCAATTCTGGTGGAGCATATGGTTTGATAAGAAAAATGGAAACCTTTGAATTTGTGTTCATATTGCATTTGATGTTGGACTTGTTGGGCATTACAAATGAATTATCACATGAATTCCAAAGGAAGGATCTAGACATTGTCCATGCCATGGGTTTGATTATGGATGTAAAAGAGAACTTGCAAAACATGAGGGATAATGGGTGGGAGCCATTGCTCGAGCGTGCAAAAAGCTTTTGTGAAGCAAATGGCATCACTGTTCCGGATATGGATGAAAGCACCCCAATTATGGGTCGAATGTCACGTCGAGGCCATAGAGTGACTCAAGATCATTTTTATAGAGTTGACATCTTCTATGCGGCTATCGATGCCACTAAGTCAGAGATAAATCATCGCTTTAATGAAGTTTCTACAGAGCTATTGATATGTATGTCTTATCTTGATCCAAGAAACTCATTCTCCAAGTTTGATGTGGACAAGCTTTTGCGACTTGCTGAGATTTATGCTGATGATTTCTCCATAAGTGATCGTATATTGTTAAGAACTCAGCTTCAAAACTACATTCTCAATGTTAGGAGAAGTGTAGAATTTCGTGGATGTCGTAACCTTGCAAGGCTCACTAAAAGATGGTTGAAACCGAAAAGACAAAACATTCTCATTGGTGTATCGTCTCATTGAGCTAACATTGATTCTTCCTGTGGCAACGACATCAGTTGAAAGAATCTTTTCGGCAATGAAAATTATTAAGACAGACTTGCGCAACAAAGTCTCCGATGAATGGCTCAATGACTTGATGGTGTGCTACACTGAGCGAGAGATATTCAAAAGCATTGATGATAAAACAATCATGGATCGTTTTCAACAGATGAAATCTCGTAGAATGGATTTGCCTCCCGCTCCTAGTCATAGCTAGCGGTTTTGCGGTATGTTCCATACTTCCATTTCATTTCAATGTTTGCAATTAGTCACGATTTTCTGATTGTCACGCTAATTTAGCTACTATTGTTTCACAGATTGCTACTCGTATGTATTTATACGCATTTGGATTGTTATGTTCATTAGCCAGGTACTATCTTAAGTTCATTTTACATTCTCGCTTTATCTTTTATTTATTTATGTATAAATTTGAATTGCATTAGACATTCAAATGTATTATGTATGTTTTATACAATTTTATTATATTAGCTTCAGCACCCCCTCTATTTCTATCCTGCGTTCGCCACTGCCGGTGCGCGTGCTCTGCCCAAGCGCAACTGTATCCCGGAGCCCCGAGCCAACGACGTGCGTGTCAGCTTGCGTCATTTGTTTCACTCAGTCACCCCCTTACTCCCCTGCTCTTCTTTTGCAGTATAGCGCTGCAATCATACCTTCTTCCTCATCTCCGGCACCAGGGTAGCCGTAGAGGATCTCCAAGCTCAGTGAGTCCCAGTCGACTTTGTGCCCAGTTTAAGCATCACCCTGTCTCACTAAACCTCCTAGCACCACCCATTTCAGCTATCCTCGCCCACACGGAGCTACCACCGTGAGCCTCCCTGTCTCCACCGTCACCGTCAATGACAACGTCTCTCTGGTGAGCCCTTGACCCCATCGAGGCAGTTTTCCCCATCTATAGACCCCTCCTCTGAAGCTATGCATGCGCTTCATTTCAGTTGATTTCCACCAGGGCGGTACGTCATCATCAAGCTTGTCGCTGCCGCCATTGATCATCACCATCAAGGCACCTCAACCCTTCTCCGACCCCATTCTCAGCTTCCTCGTGATCGTGGTAAGCTATCATAGCATAAGCCTCCTTCAATTTGGATAGTGTAGCACTTTTGCGCCAAAATCATCAGTAAGGCCTATGGCGCCGCCGCGGGACATTGCCGCCGGCTTGCCTCAGGCGACCCTAGGGCTCTGAGCCACGGCTAATAGCATTGCGATAGCATCCTAAGCGATTTGAGCTTCAAGCCAACCTAGTCTTTTCCCTTAGCGCTAATGTCCTATTCACCTGAGAGTCCTTGCCGCCACTCACCGTCGCGCCACCGACTCCCATCTCTCCGGCCACCTTCACTTCCCCTAGCGTCGAATTGAACCCCTCTACTATTTCTAGGCTCCCCCGAGTTTTTTTCCGCACATGCCTCGCCGTTGGCGAGCTTCTTTTCCTCATGGATGTGCGCACTCGCTGCTCACCTCTCTCTCTCTCTCTCTCTCTGTGCCAGTGGGACCCACAAGTTTAAGAGATAGATTAGTGCTTAATGACAGTAGTTAAAAGCACTAAGTCTATGACATGTGGGACTGGATGCAAAAGTAATCAGAAATCTAATTTTAAACATGTTTAGTACATGAGTTAGTGACATGTGGGGACACACACTATTCTTGATTTTAAAAACACGTTTGAAAACCCGAGAGGCTGACATGTGGGCCCCAGCTGTTAGTTCATTAAAATAAAAAAAATCGGTTTAATCATTAGTTAATAAATAAAGAATCTATGACATGTGGGACCGCTTCTATTTTATAAATAAAATCAATAAAATAAAATAATGAGTCACTCACAAGTAGGCCCCACATGTAAGTTAATAAAAATCCAAAAAAATGAGAAAGTCGCCTTTAGTTCTGAGGAAAATATATTTTCTCTGTTAGAAAGCATAAATCTTAGTAGAACTCACAGAAGAGTATGTTTTCTATACTGGAAAGCATAAACTTCGGAAAATACGCTTTCGAGTCACCTTTTCTATTTTTATGGAATTTTCAAACCGAAGTAAATTGAAATCTTAATAACTTTTGCATACAAACTCCAAATGAGGTGAATATTTTTTTTCTAAATTCATCTAAATCATACTCTACCTGCAATGCAAAAGATTTGAATTCAGTTGCTGTTGAAATTATTTTGCTACATTTAATTTGCTTCTAGCTCTTTTTGAATAGACGTCGATTGTTCGGACAATTTTTACAACGATATTACATCCTCATATTTAGAGCAACCAGAGCAAGGCAAGCACCTCCTTTGACCATGTTGATCCTACTATTTTAATTACTGTATTTTATTTTGTAAAAATCTATTATACATGTGTGTATGTTTGATATGAAATTGCTATGTTTGGGATAACGGTAGTTGTAAATCCTATTCAATGCATGAACATCCTTGAAAAATTGGTATCCCCACTGTTGTAGCCATTAGGTTATGGTTTAGGCATTAAATGATGTCAATTTGGAAATTTCAAGTGCGAATATCGCTCGATCGCTTAGTCGGGCTATAGTCTTTAATAAAATTTGTGAAGAAGGATGACATGATAAATATGAGTTTGGGAGTTTTTGAAAATAAAGTCTAGAGGGGTGTATAAAAAATACAAAACCTAGATTTTGACGCGGGCGAGTTATATTGTATTTTGAGAAGTATGAGAGGTGTCCTCACAAGTAGATAGGGTGAGATTCTCGCCTAGGTCAATTAAGAACCAAACGCCAGCAAGCCCTATCTAAACCTTAGCGTAAAACCACATGCGCCAGTATGGGACAACATTAGCTAATTAAGTCATTGAAAACTAGCCTTACACGTTGGTAGGCCGTAGTAGTGCGGATATGACCAGTGTAGGCTTGTTCCAAGGGGCTCCCATCACCACGGTGTTGGGCACAAAGTTTGCTGACACAACGGCGAATGCCTTACTGAGACGGGGGTGTACCCGGGTGAAGTGAGGGTGTTTATTTGCTGGGCTAGTGCAAGGATAGGACTAGATGATGTAAAAGCTTTAATGCGTGTTCTAGAGTGCTTACCAAAGGCAGTGAGTGGTGGTATCGACGGATACCAAACAAACTAGAGAATTTGTATGCCGTGGTAAAGTTGTACACATCTCTAGAGTGTAAATCTATTTAAATAGACGTACTCACGATCATGAGTGTGCTTAGTGCATCCTTAATGGGTATAGTCTTGATTTTCATGAAAATGGTTTCGTTGGAAAATGTGGGAAATAACTTGTGGGTTTATATTTGAGTTGAGTGCCATGTCTATGGCTGAAAACAAAATATTGCCCACGGCCAAGGAGGGTTGCAAGTTGTTATTTATTCAATTACTTACTTGTTGCCCTTTATCTATTTAACTGCTCTTTAAACGTCCGTTGCAAAGTACTACTTATCGATATTGCAAATAAAACTTACTTAATGCTGAAAACAACTTGTAGAGTAGAGCACCACTCTTTGATAGCCTTGCATTTATATAAATTTTATGATACACTACAAGTTTTGCTGAGTACACAATATACTCAATCTTGCTTAAATTATTATTCAGAGTATGAGGACAAGCTTACACCAAACGACGTCTTCTTTGCACCAAGAACCGGTGTGTTCGGTGACGGGACTTGATAGGACTTGTCTCTTGTTAGTTGCCTTTGGGTTTGGATGGGTATGCCGCTGGAATTTTTGGACTTATTACACATTTTGCTCCCGCCGTTACTCTGCTATTTCTAATACTTAAGCTTTTATTTAGCCGATTGGTCTATGTGATGTAAATATTGTAATCGCTTAAGTTATGTAACATTTTCACTTTATTTTGTACATATGAATGTATGGATGTGATTATCAACGTTGGAGTTGTATGTACTAGCCACTGATCATGGATTAGTACGGTACACACAGGGCTTCGGGTATTCAAAGCCTAGGGTCCAAGAACGAACGATAATGCTAGTGAGGTAACAATGAGCATGGAAAATCATTAAAAGATATGAAGATGGAACACAACATCAGACTGTTCATTACTGGTAGCATATTGGCCATATTATAGCTTGGACTATGGATGTTAAGCAAAAGCTACAGAGAGTTCTTCATCAGCAAGCATCGTTTACTAATAGTAGCACTAAGTACGCATTGGACTGTTTAGCACTGATAGATGGAGATAATGTGTGGCACCACCATCACTGAGACTAATGATTACCTAAGATTGTAGAGCAGGCAGCATTGTTAAGGCATATAAACAGGATATTACACTAAGCTAGACCACATTATACGCTTCATAAGGGGGAAACGCGGTTGTGAACTAACTGCAAAAGAAAATCGTAGATGTTGTTGGTCGGCAAAATAGGGCGTAGCTAAGTAGGGCAGAAGCTGAATAGATGCTGCACGACAGCAACATATTGGCCGAGACATGTTGCAGTAAGAATATGTGGTGAACAAACTGGTTAATAAACAATGTTAGGGAACAATTATGGGGCTGATAAATATGCATCTAGTGGGAAGCAAACAACCATGAGAAAAAAAATAGTAGCGTAGGTAATATACCTAGAATTTAGTGCTTGTTTTTTTTATCCAAACAACCCTTCTTCACGAGGGTAGAGGTGGCGGCATCGTTAAGCAATGTGTGTGTTGAGCTATCAAGCATATGAAGTTTATAAGGAGTGGATACATGTAAGAACGAGTAGACTGTGAATTCGGTGGATCGACAGGGAATGACAGCGATTAGAAACAGAATAAAACAACTTTTTTCCCTAGTTGGGTTGCCTATAGCTAGTTCTATATTTTTTTTATATTAGTAAGTCTTGAATGCTATGTCTATAGATATGCAGTAGTGCTCTAAAAATAGTGGTGATGCATAGCAGAATACAAAATCCTCACATAAGGTAGTAAGCACTACTAAAAGTAGTGAATCACATGTTAAGTAAAACCCAAAGAAAAGGGAACAAACATAGGTGGCAAACTACTATATAATATACATAATAACTTACATTTGCTATGTTTTTTTCCCAGCAGAATCAATGGGAATGTCCTTGTCAGTGCTGGCAGTATTGTCCTCAGAATGATGCTCACTCTATGTACTCTGCAATGGACACATACTTGGTTAGCTAGGTATGACAATATAGAAGATAACATGGCTTATTTTGTCTCTATTAGATATGATATGACTGCCTTAGAAGTACTATAGTTAGTAACAAAATGTCATATGAAGATTTGGTGGGATTGACGACTTGGTCTAAAGCGAAGAACAAATAGAGATCAACGAACCTTTGCACCATCGGCCAATGAAACAGAGCAGTAGTCACACAAACCGAAACGTGGAGACTAACTAAAGAGAAAGGAACAACATGTAAGGCAAAGCTTGAGACCTAAAAAAAGAACATGTAGGCAGCACACAATGGGGCTAAAGAACAAAACCCACCTCAAACCAGCACATCCATGAAAACCGAACTGAGTAGCACACCGAAGAACACAGACGACACAAGCAATCGAAACGAAGAATGTGGACACATGAATCTACACAACAGAACAGAGAAGTAAGCACAGCGAAAAAATGGTCCAAACAGAAACAAAAAGGAAATAGCAACGTGGAAACATCCATTAGATTAGCAAACATTGAAGACCAAAAGAAGGAGGCGAGGGCAACAATGCATGCGAAGTTGATAACAAGCCCATGAAAAATAGAAAGCGTTGCAAAAAAAATTAAGGAAAAAGAGGTGAGCCCCAATGCACAACAAGGGGAATAGCCAGACGACGATGGCTGAAGATGAGCAGAAACGGGAAGCCAACGAAGGCAAAGGAAGGAAAGGGAAGAATCAAAAAACATGATGGTAATAAAAACAAAGTAAATGGGAGGATAAAGGACCGTAGACAACCAAATCAGCATAGATCCATGGAGGAGGACCATCCTCCCCTCCCCCCATAAAAAAAACTACGGATGAAGCAACCATAGATCGGCTAAGAACCATCCGCAAGAGGCAAAGGACCACGGACAACCAAACCAATGTAAATCCATGGAGGAAGAATATCCTCTTCCCCTAGAAAAAAGGTGGGCGAAGCAATGTAGATCCATAGAGGAGGACCATCGTCCTCCCCCATAAAAAAGAAAGAAGTCCATTCTACCCCCTCAAGTATCGACATGCGGACACCTAACCCCCTGAACTAAAAAAATCGGCCTTTGACACCCTTAAGTTGCAAAACCAGATAACCTACCTCCTCCGGCTATTTTGTGCGGTGATATTGCTGATGTGGCGTCCGCGTGGCCTGATTTTGCCAGGAGAGGAGCTGATGTGGCGTTTCTCTTCCTTTTCTTTAATCCCTCATCTCCTCTTCCAAGGGCGGAGCGTGGCGGCCCCAACGGGACGCGGTTCGCGGCGAGCATCAACAATGTCTCCTTCGTGCTCCCCTCCAGCCTCTCCATCCTCTAGGCGCACTACCAGGGCGCGCCCGACGTCTTCACCGCCGACTTCCCCACCAACCCGCCGGTGCAGTTCGACTACATGGTGCAGAACGTAAGCCGCGTGCTCTGGCCACCCGTGCCGGGCACCAAGGTCTACAAGATCAAGTATGGCTCCGTGGTGCAGATCGTGCTCCAGGGCACCAACATCTTTGCAGGGGAGAACCACCCCATCCACATCCACGGCTACGACTTCTACAGCCTCGCTGAGGGCTTCAGCAACTTCAACACCGCCACCGACACCGCCAAGTTCAACCTCGATGACCCGCCGATGCGGAACACGGTTGGTGTGCCCGTGAATGGGTGGGTTGTCATCCGGTTCGTTGCCGATAACCGGAGGTGTGGCTGATGCACTTCCATATGGATGTGCACATCACGTGGGGCCTCGCCATGGCCTTCCTGGTGGAGGATGGAGCTGGAGAGCTGTAGTCCCTAGAGGCACCTCCACCAAACCTGCCAATTTGCTGAACACATCAAAGTTTTGGTCATTTTGCTCACCACCTTATGCTGATTATTTGGGGCATGCATCATTCTCACATTTAGCTATCTACATTTGATTCATTAAGATACATTTCAATGTCATTCAGATATTGAAACAAGACGGATACTTGCAGCAACAACTCTACATTCTCAAATTAACAGAGGGGATTGCGTGGTACACTGAAATCTTATGAAGTGCTCAATAAAGTACAATTACCATCTACCACTGCATTGGATTGAAGTATCCAACAACAACTAGTTAGGCAACATTTCTAAAGAAAAATTGGTCTGTCTGAAATAGATCTAGCTGGCTGCTTGGCTAGTTGAAGCTGCAGTAATTTGTTCATGCATTGGTTTTCTTACCTTCTACAACCACAAAAGCTCAAATCAAAAACTAAATTAAAAGCAAAATCAAAAGAGGAAAACCGATCCAGGGGAGCGTACTGGTGCGGACCGAGTAGGGAGACTGGTTGGGAGCAGCTGGAGGCGCAGGCCAGAGGTGAGGGGTGGTCGGGTGCATCAGAGAGGCGGTGGCGGGCCAGCATGCCGGGGGCGGTGCCAGCTAGGAGCTGGAGGGGAGCCATGGAGGCGGCGCCATGAATTCCTTTGGCCAAGACAGAGAACCAAGAAAGAAGGAGAAATGGGGATAGAAGAGGAGAAGCAAAGCCACGAGGAGTTCGGCCAGGAGCAAGAAATCACCAAGAGCAAGAATGAAGAGAAAGAGATGAATGAAAAAGAAAGCTTAAGGAAGAAGCAAGAATGAGCCAGGGACTCTCTCGGCCGAACGTGTGAATGAATGAGAAGAGAGAGAAGAGGAGATGAGGGATTAAAGAAAAGGAAGAGAAATGCCACATCAGCTCTCCTCCTGGCAAAACCAGTCACGCGGATGCCACATCAGCAATACCACCGTATGAAATAGTCGGAGGGGGTATGTTGTCTGGTTTTGCGACTTAGGGGTGTCAAAGGGCCGATTTTTTAGTTTAAGGGGTTAGGTGTCTGCATGTTGATACTTGAAGGGATAGAATAGACTTCTTCCTAAAAAAAAACTACGGACGAAGCAACCATAGATTGGCTAAGAACCATCCGCAAGAGGCAAAGGACCGCGGACAACCAAACCAGCGTAGATCCATGGAGGAAGAACATCCTCTTCCCCCCAAAAAAGGGGACAAAGCAACCATAGATCCAATAAGAACCATCCACAAGAACAAGTGAAACAAAGGGGACGAGAATCGTAGAAAGGAGAAAGGCGAAGGACGAGCTGCGACAACCTAGGCGAAGAGGCCGGTCGGGCGGCGGAAGCAAGGGGGAACCAACAGAAGCGATACAAGCGAGGAGAAAGAGACCAAGAGGGCGAGGTGGGAATAAAAGGTGGGCACATACACAACAAACGAGATACCGACGACATGGAGCAACGAAACTGCACCTAGTGGACCGAACCGAACACAAGCGAACAAGATGGCAAATGAACCCAACACCCAAGAAAATCAGATGCGGGGAAGAGCAAAATCAGGAAGTCAATGAGAAAAGGGCGTCGTGGCCACCCTACCCGCGCCCCTTTCTGCCTCCTTTTATAAAGAAGGATTCGGTCATATATCCGCACTTTTGCTGCAACTTTTATTCATGTGCATGTTGTTGCACTGCTTCGTTTGGTTCCACCTCCCACCCTTTCCTTCCTCTACCGAGCATAGTTATAAAACCTGGACCGGTCATCGACCCGGTCGAGGTCTCGGGTCACTGATCCGGTGGTCAAACCTGTGGGTCAACCGTAGAACCACATGTTTTTAAATTTATACACACACACACCCATATAATAGGAAAAAAAATCATCTATACACAACAATAATAATTAAAGAATTTGAATTCTAAACAACAAATTAAGTCTATCAAAGAGGGACATCATAGGTTCACACATAAATCAGATCATTCAACTATTGATGTTCTAGTCTATTTTTCTTCTTTGAATGTATATGTTTAAATATGCTCCAATTCCTCTCACATTGAGATGTACTACATATTTGACTTAATACATGAATTGCCAACTTAGATATTACTATATACGTCTTAGATCTAACTGTGTTAATCTATACTAATCTCTAATTAGATAATCGAATGGTAAAAAGCTAACACTTACATCTTAACTAGAGACTAGAAAGTAGAGACAAGCAAAGCAAGCTAGTTGAAAAATGCATCATATGCCGATGGAGGCAAAGCTCAACAGAGAATAGAGGGGAGTTGCCGGCTAGAGTGGGAGAGGGAGAAAGGTGGAAAAATTTTATGTGTAGCCGCCAATTTCACAAAAGCATGTCTACTTAAACCTAGCAACACCAAAAGTAGAGACACACTCTTTAGTTTTATCTAAAAAAACTCTTTCATTTGAAGGTTTTCTTGTCTATTGGTTTAATGAGCAAAACTTGGCCTGGTCAAGCCAAACTAGCCTGATCGACCGAATTTTTCCAAGTCAATTATATATTTGATCCCATAAGTGTGCCGATTCGGCAAAGTCTCTGGGCCTGAGTTTTATAACTACCCTACCGAGTGTATAGTAGCAAGTAGGAGAGAAGAAAATCAGGCAATAACCATGCCATTGCAGAGCAGAATTGACTACTGAGAGGGGATGGGCTGGCCAACGAGATGCCTCCGGGGGCTCTTCGGGGGCAGCAAGAGTGCCTCTCCCAGCTCGACCGAATCGAGACCGCACAAGGAAAAGAAGCTATGGAGTTTCGGCAAGTCGTTCCCGGAGAAAGAATTGACCGATCCTGCTTCGACACCACCGGCGGCTCCCCAATGGACGCACCCGGTGGCGGGGAAGGAGGGCGGGGAGCAGAGCAAGCGGGCGATTGCCGTTGCGGCGGCGACAGCGACAGTGGCTGAGGCTGCCATGGCTACCGCTCACGCGGCCGCGGCTGTGGTGCGGATGACCAGCAGCGGCTTGTCCGTGGACGCAGCGGGCCAGCAGGAGTTAGCCATGGCTGCGGTTCGAATCCAGGCCGCCTTCCGTGGCTACCTGGTTAGCTTCTCTGAGCCCTGATCTCTCTAGCCTTCTCCCCCGTTTCTATTCTGTTTGTGTGCGTTTGGAGTTTGATGAGAAAGTTGGGAGCTTTGTGTTTGTCCGCGCAGGCGAGGCGCGCACTGAAGGCGCTGCGTGGGCTGGTGAAGCTGCAGGCGCTGGTCCGGGGCAACATGGTGCGGCGACAGGCGACCGAGACGCTGCGGTGCATGCACGCGCTCGTGCGTGCCCAGGCGCGCGCGCGCGAGTGCCGCGCCCTCCGCTCCCAGCACGGCGCCGCGCGCCCGGTAAGCAACGTAGCATGCGTGCCACTGCCACCAGCTTCACCACAACACTACCGAACTCCATGTCAAATTTGCTTGACGCGCTGATGAACCTGGTCTATGCATGTGTGATGGAGTGATGGTTCTGACAATTGCTCTGTCTTTTGTGCAGAGGAGCACGTCAAAGACGATGTGCGGTGGGAGGGTGAGCACGGAGAGATCACTATCTTGCAGGAGGAACTGGCTTGACGGATGGACGGAGAGGTGTACGGATGATGAGAAGAGTGTCAAGACTCTCGAGGTGGAGACGGGCAAGCCTGGCCGGCACTCTTCCGGTTCCCGGAGGCGCGTCCACGGCGGCAACAACATGCAATCCTCGTGCTCAACGCTGACGTCGGACCGGAACAGCTGGAGCTTCGCCACCTTGCCGGACTCGCCGTCCAAGGGCTCCACGGCGGCGGCGCATATGTCGGTGCGTAGCCCGTCCTCCGTGGGCATGGGGGAGCCCCTCGGCGCATGGCAACTTCCGGTGGACATCGCTGAGCTCTGCGAGACCCCGCAGCTCTTCTCGGCCTCGTCGCGCCCCGGCAGCTCGAGGCGGAGCGCGCTCACGCCGACAATGAGCGAGTGCTCGCGCGGCGCCGTGCCCGGGGGCTACTCCGACTACCCGAACTACATGACGAAGACGGAGTCGTTCCGTGCCAAGGCGCGGTCACAGAGCGCCCCGAAGCAGCGGCCGAAGTACGACAAGTCCTGGCCTATCCGTAAGCCGGCGCCGGCCGCGCAGAGAGCTGCCTCGTTGCGTGCCGAGTTCACCAGTACGACCTATCCTGGCTCTGGCAGGTTGGATATGCTTGGCCTGGCCACCAAGTATTGATACTACTAGTCTACTACAGATGATCAAGCCTCGAGCAAGACTACTACCGTGAAGTAAATGTATCATGCAGTGGGTTAGTTGTTTTGTTACTACACCTGTTAGGCCTTTGATGATGTCACTGCTAGCTACGGTTTTCTTGTCCTCGACTAGCACTACAGTACAGTGATTAAGTTTATAGTGGGTGAACTGCTTAATTACGCGCCATGTCACCCTCACAAAACTCTAGCTGCACTGTCATATCCTTTCTCACAAAACTTTGCGCATCGATCGACCTCGCGCCTATTCGGTGAACTGCGGCTTTTTCCAGGGCATTTTAGCCGCCTGCTACAGTACTTTGTGCATTGATCGACGTACATATACCTGGACCGGCTGGCTTGGCCTCTTGGCTTATGTAACAGACTGGACTGAAGCTTAGCCATGACCTTTGGGGAGATATGATGATCGAGCAGGAGGAGGTTTGGGTTTTGTCGTTAGTTGTGATGGGATCATGGGAGATGAGGCTTGGGAGGTGTCGGCGACTCGGCGCGCCGGCCGCGCGGTGCGGTGAGGCAACGTTGGAAGTTGGAACCGTTCAAGGCCCACTTTTGCTGACTTCCAGTATTACGCATGCAAACCATTCCTTTTCTACTAGTATTTATCAGGACGACAGTTGGGAAATGGGCCCTCGAGCGCGCCGCGGCATCAGCGCCATGCGTCGTGGAATCGACAAATGTTTTCCTTCTCCCGGCCACCCGCTTGCCTCTGGGCTTTTTTACCAAGTCCGATATGAGCATGCATGGGCAAGGGAGGCTGCAGGCCGAGCGAATGAGTTGCTCCCAATGCTTATGATACCATCTTCCCAATGTATGGTTTCTTATATTGTAGTATCTTAAGATTTAATCACCGTATGGCTGTAGTATCTAAATTAGATACTAGAGTACCTTCTCTCTTCATTAACTATGGTGCCACATCATTATTTTGCCTACATGGCAAGCTAAGATACTAGCCAAAGTGGAGCATTGGGAGCAGCCTTAGGGTGTCGGATCAAATACAAATTAAATAGTAGTTTTTTTTATATTTGTATATATATATATTTTTAAATGAATACAAATTCGAATATACTCGAATACGAATAGAATATTATAACAAATACGAATCGAATACCTACTCAATTCAGTCGGATTCGAATATCCTACAGCATAACGAAGTTTAAGAGTTGGCACCAGATTTACAGTAATACTTATGCCATTTTTTCTATGGTTTATCATGTAATCATTGATCATTGGTTTCATTTTAAAACTAACTCTAACTAATTCTAGAGATAGTGTAAATAAATCGGTTATAAACATGTCGAATTTGGCTAAAAAGCTTTATTGGGGGATGTGCTAAAATAAAATAAAAATCAAATGCCAAATTAGAGTCCACCATGACGACAACCTCGTCGAGATGATCAAAATACATATATAATATACCCAATTTAGAGATTAAATGCAAAAGATATGTAATAGTTAGTTACTGTTATTACGTCGAATCTCTAGATTCATATTCGATTCGAGACCTATTTTGCATATTATATTCATATTCGTATTTAACAAAAAAAAACAGATACTATCCGGATTCGTATTCATTTTGTAATTCAAATGCATTTTTGTTTATCATATTCGCTACTTTCCAAATACGAAGAATAACGGATAATCCGAATCCATTTGACACACCTACCCAGAATGGGACTGATGGGACCCCGTGCGGAGGACTTTATCACTTCTCCAATGGAACAGTGCATGCCTGCTTGAAGAGCATGTGCTTTTCAAAAAAGAAGAAGAGAGCATTTTTTTTCTCCGTTTCACTGTTCTTTCGATGGACAATCTACCATGCACATATGCTCCGCTGCGCACATGGCTTGTCCGGCCGACACCTTATCATTTATCATCCTGTCGGCTGAATCGGGTCATGCGGCCGGATGCAAGAACTTGAGAAGGAAAACAAGACTTTTTTTTTTAGATAATGAAAGTATAATTTTTGGTCTCTACATTAATTAATTAAGGATGTACATAATTATTATATTATTATCAGCTAAAAGTTTAAAATAAAAAATAGCCAAAAGTCAACAATGATAAATAAATTGTCATGCAAAGGCTAGCAAAAAAAAAACCACCTAGCGCCGCCTCCGGAACCAATCAGGAGATCGTCCACACGTGAATAGCCGCTACGCAGCAAAGAGGTGATGATGGGCTAGTTTCCGTAGCGACGCCTCCAAGAAGGGATACGACTCACGTCGTCGTCGCCGGATCAGGAGTTTTCACTCCAGAGCTCAGGTATCGATTCTCCAAAGCAACGCCTTCAAGAAGGTAAAGCCGCTCAGGTCGACGTCGTTGTCGGATCCAACCAACGAAAGCCAAATCAATAGTTTTCACCCCAAATCGAAGGTACCAGCGCTTTAAGACCACGCCACAGCACGACCTCGTCATTTGATCCAACCAATGAAGGCCAGATCGCCAAGACGACGTCCGCAACATCCCTAACGGCCAATCACTGCCAGCACCAAAGAAAGGCGACGTCCACCACAGCCCACGCGTCGGCCGGTTAAAAGTCGTCCACCGGGAAGGAATTGGGCGCCGCTCAAGCCATCACCACCAAGCCGTCGCGATCTCTACCAACTGCGCCAAATCTGGATCTGCACCGCGCCACCTCCGTCGTCATGCCATCGACGAAGCCGCGCCGTCGAAAGAAGCCGACAGAGAAGGGCCCCGGATCGCGACGCCCGAAGAGGAGCCAGTGGAGAAGGGCCCTAGATCCAACACCGATGAAAGTCCACACCGTTGGAAATCGACGGACAAATGTCGGGCGTCGGGAGCGCGATGCAGATCAGGCACCACCATTGAGGAGAAGAAGCCCCGCCGCCGCCGTTGGCCGGCCGACGGCGGCGGCGAGGAGGTAGGGAGGAGGAGAGGGAGGCTTGTTTGGTGGTGGGCAGGGTTTTTAGGAGAAAGTGCGACGGTTTTTGGAAGAAGGGAATTGATACCAGTCTATGTATGCTTGGCGACAACGCCTCGCCCTGCATGTCCATTGCAGCCACTCTTTTCTTTTCCCTCGACGTTTCTCTTGTACCATGTCCAGATAGGCTAGCATTTGTCGCATGCACTTGAGCCCAAAATATTCTGTTTGGCAAAGTCGTGCTTGTCTCTCGCAGAGAGCAAGAACCATAAGCAACGTGCAGTATATCAGCGTTTATCATATATACACGCGTACGATGAGCGGTGCCAGTGGTCTAGAGCCCACCTCGAAAACGCCCTAGCCACTTCCTCGATAATACAACCTAGCAAACAAAATCAGGCCACTTCTCCACTTCCAAAAACCAAACCAGCCCAACCCACATACAAAATCAACCCAAACCAAATAATTTTCCTGAAATGGGTTCCCACCCAGCCCCACCCCTGTCAACCCATGGAAGCAACCACTCGGGCCCACTCCTCACCAAAGCACCAACGTACTTAAGAAATAACATTAAATAATTCATGCGAACAAGGAGAGTATTATGTAAAATCAAGGGGGAAAAGGGAAATTGAAAAAAAATAGAAACTCACGAAAAATAAGGAAAATCCGTAGAATCACAAAATACAAGGAGAAATTCAGAAAAAATAACGAAAATAATGACAAAATTCACATAAAATACTAAAAATATTAAAATTGCTACTACATCCATAATCTGTATCATACCAAAATAGATAAAAAAATACATATCCCTAATTAGTAGCAAATTGCAAATACATCGTAAAAGGCTAATGCTTAATTGCTTATAATATAGCTTTACAAATCATTAAATGATTCTACTCTTCTCCAAAAGCACACTTGATCGAAGATCTCAATCATCGACTTCAAGTAGGATGAAGTCCTGCCATTTTAGTATAACATGCATTAGTAAAGCACAAATGACATGTTATATCTTGCACACCCGAGATGATGCAAGAATTAGCCACTGTTAACACCTGAAACTATAAAATTACGCATCTCATTCCCTTATCATATAGTAATATCTTTTTAGGGGATATCACGTAGTAATATTTGCTGTAGATTTCTTTCTACAGATATCTTTGTTATGTAGATTAAGACCTTACTTCAATATAAAAAGCCATCTTGTCGTTTAAATTTTTTGTTCTTTTGTATACTTATCAGTGAAACAAACATCACAATTTCCTCACAAAGATATTCATTTTTGTCTAACCTTGTAATACAACTATAGAACAGCAACTGCACAAAATTTTGGATCTTTATCACTGCAAAAGCTCAAACAAGTCTTCTCACCCGATTAAAGCATCCATCGTAAGCACTCTTCTCATCTGACTAAGAGAAATTTTCAGCAAAGACAACTAGGACATATAAACAAGCATCGATCGTAGGACATATAAAAAAAATCTTAACAAAATGGAACAGATCCCAAAGGATATAAATTAAGGTGCAACCACATAATACAGTATGATGGACAAAGCTAAGCAGATTTTTGCCATCTAATTTAGCTTTTGGAATCCTTTGAAAAAATTCACATTAGACGAAATTAAGCAAGAGTTAAATAAAGAGTCTCGTGGAGTTGATTTAGTACCTGTTTTGAGTTACCATATTAAGCGTCATGGCTATGATCGCACTCCATTTTCACCTACACAAAAAAAACACAAGTTACATCATAGAAATTTGTGATATATAGAACATCTATAAAAAATAACAATTATACCTTCGCTAATTGGAACTTTGGTTAGCCAATCTTTCCCTCAGACCAAAGCTTCAAGCATTTAAAGCTTTAATGAGCTTCGAGTTTCTCCAAGAACCCTACCACTACAGTTGAAGGCAGACTCAGAAGACACGGTGGATAGTGGTATTGCAAGGAAATCCTAGGCCATAGCTGATAACACTGGGTACTTTTCAGCATTTTGCTTCCACCAAGACAAAACGTTAAACTTGTTGGTGCTATTCTCAAACTCATATTCCAAGTATGTGTCAAACTATGACCTTGGTTCACGCCATCTTCTTATTTGCGCCCTATACTGAGCAAGCTCTTCAATTTTTCCTTTCCCAAGAACCGGTGTACCAAAACCATGGCTAGCATCGCTGGCACAAGACACTGAGTTTTCACTGTTTTTTGTTACATGTTGTTCATATTTTTGGAAGTACTTATTTATCCAACCCTAAAGCGATTCCACATTTTTATCAATGTTATCCACGTTTTCACGCACCTTCTTATAAAAGAAATCCAAGTATTTCATTTTTTATGGGTCTAATACAGTGGCAATGACAAGGGCAATGTTGAAGTTGTTGTCCCAATACTTGACAAGATTTGTATGCAGAGCACCAGCCAATGCCTTTATCACATCATTGATCTGCCACTCCCGTCTTCTAAAGCTAGCATGACTAATACATAAGACAATATGCAAGAAGAGATGTGAAGCTAGTTTCATACCAGCTGATACTACCTTTGTAGCCTCTTCAAAAGCTTTGAGGAAGGTTCATATTGTCACAGCATTTGTCCACTCTTGATCATCTAGTGAAGGTTCTGATTTCTCTGTGGTGTATCTAGCTAGTACAACTTTGTACTCTAAAGCTTCTCCAATCATATTGAATGTGGAATTCCAACGATTTGGGACATCAAGAATTAGTCTTGATTTTGCTGGAAGACCCATCCAAGCAGCAGTCCCATTAAATGCTTGGAGTCGTGAGGGTGAAGATTCAATATGCCTGAGCAGGTGACCTATCTTTCCAGTTGCTACATGAATTGGATTCATTCCATCCTGAATAAAGATATTTAGTATGTGCGCACAACATTTTACATGAAAATGTTGACCATCAAACAACAGGTCTTGTTTTTGGTTCTCCTCTAACAAGTTACATGTTGCATTATTGTTGCTTGCATTCTCTAGGGTTAGAGCAAACAATTTACTTTTTATAACCCATTCTGCGAGACACTTGGTAATAGCCTCCTCAATGGCTAAACTTGTATGTAGATACTTAGCATCCTTGAATGCTACTATCTTTTTTTTGAGATTGAAGTTGGCATCAATCTAATGAGCAGTGACACATATGTACCTTAAGTTTTGTATTGAGGTCCATAGGTCAGAGGTGAGGCAAATGTGAGAATCAAGGCTTTGAAGCTCAGCGCGTAACCCTTGCTTCATTCGCTCAAACAAACTAAAGTAATCATTACGAAGTGTTTGCCGCCCGAAGGCTCTAAAGGTTGGTTGCATGGATGCCATCTAGTCCTCAAAGTAGGGGTCCTCAAATTTCTGGAACGAAGCCTCAACATGGATACAAAACTTAGAAATTAGCTCACGTGTTCTGTGGGGATCAAACATAAATGAAATTTGTGATGGTTGTTTCTTGATAGTTGCTTGGAATCTCTTTCTATCAGTCTCTTCTATTCTTGGGCACAATTTAGTAGTATGCTTTCTAAGTGCCACTTTTATGGTTACATGTCAGCTTCATATGACAATATCTACACACAGCTTTTCGGACACCATCCTCCATTACCGAATTTTGATCAAAGTGTTCCCAAACTTTTGCCCTCCTATGTGGAGTTTTTGATGAAAGCTCATCTATAGAGTCACTGTTACCCGAGCTCTCCAACATATCTACAGATATGTTTAAAAACTTGTTCGTCGCCAAAATTAGCAAATCACCTTTCTTCTAAAAATAATTTGATTATATACAATGACGACTCCAAATTTCTAATTAGGTCAGGATAGGTCATAGTGCCATTCGAGGATATGTGGTTTGTGCAAGTTCATAAGTCGTTGAACAATTCTAGAGAAAATTTTGGCAGCATCTCCATGCTAGTCTCCAAATACATGTCTTGACAATAAGTCAAGAGGGTGTGTATCTGGAGAACAATGGCCAGATATTGTCGAAATTTTCTCTAGAATTGTACAATAACTTAGGAACTTGCATGGACCTCATATCCTTGAGTTGTCTAAAATTTTGTGGACAATTCAAGAGCATTTGCTTATAAATATGCCATGTTAGCATATTTATTAACAAGCACCCTCGCAGGGAGACGTAGGTTACGCAACCTAAACTCTAATGTTGAGCACATTTTATTCATACTTTCCAAGAAAATATAAAATTTGTTGAAACACCAGCATAAACTAATTGTGCAAGCGACTTGAAGAGAACATAAATATAAAAAGGTTGTGATTCCCTTGCTTAACTTATAAAGGTGACAAAAAGAACAAAAGGTAGTCATACTCGCAAAAAAAAAACACCAAAAGAAGAAAAGCCTTAAATTCATCTATATTTACCTCAATACAATAGCTAAAATTTAAAGGTGAAAGTTTAACCGGAGGTGTTTACTTGAGACCTAACTGGAGTTTTTTCATGCGCTAGGGACCAAAAGGTTTTAGTTTGAGTTGTCAATCCTACCATGGCACAACTAGAAATATACCAGAATTCTCATCACTGTAGAATGTACTACTTGCCCTATCAATTTCTACACCCTTAAACATTAGCCACTAGGGAGCAAAGTAAAGGATGACAAGAAGCAGGCACCTCAACAATCATCGGGTCTAGAGTGCTAGCTCATACTACTAAACAATTCTTCTCCAAGGGAGTAGCAAGCAAAGCAAAGGCATCCATCCCTACCAAGTTCTCGCAAACAAATCTTGGAGAAATCCAGGGGTAAAGGCGGTGCAAAGCAAGAATATGTGAGAACCATAACGATTAGACTCATCTAAGCAGTAAATTAAATTCATCTCAACGGTAATAGCAAACAAATAGAATGTGTGACAACTCAATAACATACAACATCTCATTATCAAGAGTTTACAACATGATCTTCTCAATCAAGAATACAACATCGATACAAACTCTGACTAATTACAATAGTTCTTTACGTCAATGAATAAATAAAAATTTACAACTTTGAGTACATTACAAAATAAAATTTTCAACAAATGATTAAATTACAAAACCAAAACTCCTGCATGCTTTGTAGCCTCAATCAACTACATCTCTTTTTCGTGTATTGTGAGCCAGTAGCGCCTTCCCGAACCAACCCAAAGTCCTGCCACCTTGCCATTTTCATTGTCCACAAAAACTAAAAGACCAACAGCAAACCAAAAGCTATGAAGTGAAGTTAGAAGTAAAAAAGTACTGTCATTAGATCGCATGAAGCTCATCGAGGTCCCCAGACTGATCGAGGTCAGTCGGCATCCTCTCACTTCGGTGGGTTTCATCACCCGATAGTTATAAAAATCCGATACCCACGTTCTACAGACTTACCTCTACTGCAGAAAATCTGGAGCATAGTATCAGAGACCTCCCTTGGACCAAAGGTCCTTAAGCCAACAGTCAGCTGTGAGAGTGGAATGGGTAAGGTGAGGGCAAAACCGGCATGCACAGGGAATGAGAGAGAGGGTGATAGAGAGCTTCTCAATTCATAAGCCCTCCTCCCTCACAAAGCCTCACAAGCCACACTCACAACCGAGAACCCCACCTAAGCAAGCAAGCCAAGACCAAACCTCAACATCTCCACCCCACCCCCATTTCCTTCCCTCAACTGAAGGCATCCAAAGACAAAGCAACAAGCAAGTGCTCTGTTAAGCCAAGAGCAAAAAACCAACCGTGGAGAGGTAGTGAAGAAGGAGAGGAGCTCAAAGGAGTCAAGGAAGACCGATGGAGCAGGGACGACAATAGCGACAACCTAGAACCATCAACGACCACTGGGGACCAAGCCAAGCCGACAAGGACAAGGAGGGACAGAAGGGACCAACGAGAACACGAGGAGAGCTCCATCACCACCACGACCATCATCATCAACCCGACCAAGCTAAGCAAGGTAGCCCACCATTCTCCCCCCACACACACTGTTATTTTTGTACAATAGGAACCACACCATATGAACTAAACAGTGCACAGAGAGCACGCAACAATAGCCATACCATCACCCAAGTCCATCACAAAGCAAGGGAGGAAGGGGTAGAGAGAGAGAGAGAAAGGGGAGTAGACGAGAGGTATACCTCGGTGAGACCACAACAACGACGACGTACCACTGTCGGCATAGCTACTTGCACCCGACGACCTTCGCACTCCCCGGTGTGCGGGAGGCCTCGAGCCCTGCCGTAGCTAGCCAAGGTAGCCCACCTCTATCATCTTCACCATGCGTGAGGAAAAAACAACAAACATCAGCAAATGAATCAAGTCCGAGACATAAAACCGAAATAACAAAAGGGGAAAGGGGGGAAATCGAATCCAGGTGAGAAGGAAGCCAAATCCTAGCCACAGTCCATAGATCCGGCGGTCTAGCAATTGGAGCTGGGTGGGCCAAACAACAGAGAAGGCGAGCAGGCAGGCCAAACACAGAGAAGGCGAGCAGACCGAGCGGGCCTAGCCGCCGGGCGTAGGGCAGTAGGGAGAGGCCGGAGACGACGCCAGAGAGCAACCAGAGAGAGAGCGCGAGAGTTCCTCATGAGCAAGCCTTCAGCCGAAGCAAACACCGGAGAAGAAGAATGGGGAAAAGAAGAAGCAGGGAGAGGTCGGCTAAAGGCTTTCGGCTGAGTAAAGCAAAAGGGATTAGGTGAGAGGAGAGAAAGAGAGATAAGTGCTAGTGAGGAGTAGTAGTAGTAGGGTTAGTAGTAGAACTGAACACTACTAGTAGTAAGTGTCAGTGCAATGTAGCGTGTGCACGGCATACCTGTGGATATCGGACAAATCGTAAGAAATACAAATTTGTGAGCCAAGTGAGGAAAGATAGCAATAGATCGATTGGTAGAAAATAAAAGCGAGAAAAGGAGCAAAATTAATTTAAGGTGCTAGAATTAAATTGTTGAAAAATAAAATCACTAAACTGAATAAAACTCAGTGATAGACCATTCGATCTAATAGTGATTGAGGGGAGGGATTAATCCACTGATGACACTTAATTAAATCAGTGCGAGTGCGTGTAGTAATTTGGGCGATAAAACACGAGAGTAGGCAACCTCGAGCCTAGAGCTGATAGACTAGAACAACCGCCGATGGGGAGTGTTAACCTAATGGGGATCCAAAAAATATTATTAAATTAAAATATGATGAAACAGAAGATCAACTGATTAATGTACGCATAGTAGCACCAAAACCAACCAAGTATTTATTTTTTATTCGCGTATGCCATATATTTGCGAAAGACGAACCGGCTTAGGTAGGAATAACTGATCCAGGATCCATTGACGCTGATCTTTACTACGATTACGAAGGCCAACCTATCACTTGAACATCAACTTAGTTATATTAAATGTAAAAGTTACCTTTTTGTATCATTATATATATGTGCATCAAAATTATCTCTCAAAATCAAATCGGATAAAAGAGATAAAGAGAAAAGAGATGAAGCATGAGAGAAGAGAAGTACAGATGAGATGAGCAGTTGTACTGTAAGAGAAATATTAGGATGGTAAAAGGGGCCCTTGGAAGGAAAGAGAAGATGGAAGAGGTGGGACCCTTTACATATGGATAATATATAAGGACCAACAAAATTCTTACTCAGATAAGGGGCTGTATTTATGTGCTAGCCATTTTCCCGTTTGGTTGGCCAGAAAATGCTACCTTGTTATGTGGCTATACCCTTCACATCGTGTAAGTAATATCGTGTGAGTTATATAGGAACCCAGAACCGGTAGAAGTCCAGAAGTGGGGGATCCAAGGTGCTATAGTAGCGCAAGGTGGAGTGTTGGGTGCGGAGATGACCGGCCCAACCAACACTATTGGAACTCGGTGGAGGACTGGGTGAGCGCCCCAGGACAGTGACGGAAAATAATGGGTGGAGACTTAATCACGTAACATGGAAAACCTTCCGTACTCTGAACTTGACATCGCATCAAAGGAAATGTGGGAGACCTAGCTTAAGAGAGCTCAGGGTAGCTATGGGTAAAGTGGTACAAAGACTGTGCAGTGCTATATAAAATCATGAATTCACGCATGTCTCCTGGATTGGAGTCTACGGTGACCGCTACAGGTCTATCTTCTCACCGAGTGATAAGTAATCTTTTCAGAATTAAAACTTGTTACTTAAATTTTGATGAATTATTTTCTAGAGAAAGAGGTGAGCTAGAAAATGTGATAATCAATAGAGAAGAGTCATACAGTGCATCTTTGCTAATAAATACTTGCTGAGTACACTAGTACTCATTCTTGCTATTATTCTACTTTTTAGATCCTAGTCCAACCGGGGATTATCACGAGTGGGATGAAGGATACGCAGGTACTGATGAGACCCTAGGAGGCGAGGGCACTTACTACGAGAATTAGGGTGAGGTGGACAACCTATTCTGCGATTGGGACGAGTAGGCAGACGGTTCCATGATAGAACCGTCTGTGATATGTCTTTCCTATCACTGTCTCCCGCGCGATGTGTCTCTTCATCTCACGACCGCACCAATATGTACCTCTTCATCTCCTGCTCCAGCTTTAGTACTTGTTTTATAAATAGACATCCCCTTCTAAAAGTGATTTCTCACGAACCTCCTTGATCCCCTTTCTCCACAAACTCCAAATGGCTTCCTCTCTCGTCTCGGCTGTATTGGGCTACATTGTGGTTGTGTACTCGCACCTCTCTGGTCGCAACTTGGCCTAAGTTGCGAACAAGCCGTCTGTTCGCAATGTCATCCGTTGTAGACCCTTCGATCTACCGGAGACCATAGAGGCCATCATCTGTCGATTGGAGCTCCTCCTCCAACAGACCAGTGCGAGGGTCTCCAGCATCCGGCTAATAAACCTCATCGTGGAGATTGTCCTATGGAACTATTTGGTCCGCACTGAGGATGCAACCCGGAGAGTTGAGGATGCAGGAGAACGGGTCGACCTCGCCGAGACGGAGGAGACCAGGGCTGATGGCCTCTGGGCTATATGGGGCTTGATTACGGAGTCCGAACGGCTACAAGAGCAAATTGAGCGTGCAAGGTCACAGGTGGAGGCGTTTGGTGAGACAGTTGCTGATCCCGCCACCACTGAAGCCGATGAGACGGCTTACGAACATTTGAAGACTAAGATAGGATCGCTGATCCTTTTTTATCGTCTGTGATGTAAAAACGATATGGTATTTTTTATCGTTTGTGATGTAAATAGGATATGGTCTTTTTTATCGTCTGTTTATTACTGGGCAATTCATTTTAGTAATTAATTGCGCATATACAGGCTCCGTACGCTATCACAGACGGTTCCATCAAGAACCATATGTGATAATATCCTCATCACAGACGGTTCCAAAGGAGTCGTCTGTGTTGAACATCACAGACGGTTGGTAATAAGAACCGTCTGTGATATGCCTCATCACAGACAGCTCTTATTACTAACTAGGGATGTTCATTTCTAAACCGAACCGAAAAAACCGAACCGTACCGGTCAACTCGGTTTGACTGGTATTCGGTACGGTTTTTGAAAATTTGGTTTTCTGGTATTTCGGTTTTTTCGGTAAAAACCGGTCAAAAACTGAAAAAACAAAAAAAAAACAAAATCTGTAAACATACGCGCTCTGGTCGGCCACTCGGTCTTGGAGCCTCGGATGCTCGCTGGTGTCTTTGGTGTGGTGGGTGGCTGGCCGCTGAGCCGCTCGCCGCCTTTGTCATTCTTGTCTTTGGCGCCGCCGCCTAGGTCTGCGGAGTCGCGGCCGCCGCTAATCGATGTGCTGTGTGGGACTACGGGAGTGCAGGGTGCCATGCCATTGCCACCGGCTGCTGAGTGCTGTGCCCAGTGCAGCTTGTTGACTTGTTGCCTTGTTGGCTGCTGCAATGGCTGCACACATGAATGCACTGCCGATTGCCGAGTGACACAACCAAAAAACAAGGGCATTAATTATCATGCAGTGTATTACCGTATCATGGCAATTAGATGTTGTTGCATAATTGCTTGCTTCAACAATTATGAGTATTGAGAAGAGCTGAGTGCAAGTTGGTGAATAGTGTTCATTGCTCATGTGTTAGGGCCAATAATCAATATTTGTGAGTTGCGACCGCACTAAAGAGTCGTCATATCATATCCAATTCACGTCAACTTTGGTAAATATGGTATTTACCGATACCATACCGAAAAAATTGGGATTTACCGAAATGGAACCGTATTTTTAAAAACACCGTATTTACCGAACTAACGATACCGTATATACCGTATTTACTGAACCGAACAAACCGAAAAAACCGAATGAACACCCCTATTACTAACCGTCTGTGATATACTCCTCATGACAGACGGTTCCTTTGGAAGTAGAAAGAATACATGCATGTCCGAACGATTATATCCTCTACCGTAAAGAGTATGCAGACTTGCATGCATATCCCGTGTGCAAAGCATCCTGATACAAGCGTAAGAATACTGCTAAGGTGAAGCAAGGACCTCCTGCTAAGATGTTGTGGTATCTGCCTGGGATCCCACATTTGAAGCGTTTATTCGCAAACCGAAAGGAGGCAAGATTGCTGTGTTGGCATTAGGATGAGCGTAAGAAAGATGGAAAGCTAAGACACCCTGCTGATTCTGCCCAGAGGAGAAACTTCGATCGGACCTTCAAAGAGTTCGGTGCAGAACCGAGGAACATAAGGTTAGGGTTGAGTACAGATGGAATGAATCCTTTCAGTAACATGGGCAGCCGACATAGCACCTGGCCCGTGAATCTATGTATGTACAACCTTCCTCCTTGGCTGTGTATGAAGCGGAAGTACATTTTGATGTCACTACTTATCCAAGGGCCGAAGCAACCTGGGAACGATATTGATGTGTACCTAGCACCATTCTCGGATGATCTTGTGACACCGTGGAATGAAGGGTACAAGTATGGGATGCGTACAAGCGAGAACTTCTCTTTACGCGCCATGTTGTTCGCACTATCAATGATTTTCCGCCCTTGGTAACTCGTCGGGCTTCGATGCGAAAGGAGCCAAAGCTCGCTCGCTGCGCTAGATGCTACGGAGAGTGTATGGTGAACAACTCGCGTAAAACTATGTATATGTGTCACCGTAAACCAAGATCAGGTTCCTTCATCAACCGACACATGTGCTAGCCACCCATACAACAAGATGAAGAAACAATTACTTGTTAATCAACACAAAGGCAATATTCAAGGAAATAAGGAGGATTGCCTCTAGGCATATCTCCAACATGGCTTCAGCCACCCATACCGCAAGGGATTTTAGAGGGAAAGAGGTCTATGATATGGTTAAGGATATCGATGTTGTGCTTGGGAAGGGACGTAGATTAAAAACCCGTCAGAAGAACATCTGGAAGAAGCGGTCAAATTTTTGGGACTTGCCTTATTGGGAGCACTTAGAAGTTCGTCACTGCATCGACGTCATGCACGTGGAGAAGAATGTATGTGATAGTTTGATTGGTCTCTTACTGAACATTAGTGGCAAAACAAAGGATGGTGTTAACGCACGGCGTGACTTGGTTGATATGAACATAAGGACTGAGTTAGCACCGAAATAGACCGATAAAGGACGAACATACCTTCCACCAGCTTGCTACACTATGTCCAAGGCCGAGAGAAATGAACTGTACCAGAGTTTGCATGGTGTCAAAGTCCCGTCTAATTACTCCGCTAACATTAAGAAACTTGTTTCTATGCAAGATTTGAAATTAATTGGTATGAAGTCTCATGATTGTCATGTGCTGATGACACAAATGCTTCATGTTGCAATTAGGAGTATCTTGCCGAACAAGGTCCGAGTGGCAATCTTGAGGTTGTGTTATTTCTTCAACTCAATTGCTCAGAAGGTCATCGATCCCCAAGGACTTGATGCTCTACAGGCCGAGGTGGTGACGACTCTATGTCATCTTGAGATGTATTTTCCTCCGTGATTTTTTGATATCATGGTCCATCTCATTGTTCATCTTGTGAAAGAGATAAAGATATGCGGCCATGTGTTCCTACGTCATATGTACCTGTTCGAGAAGTACATGGGAATTCTCAAGTCCTGCATACGGAATCGATCTCGACCGGAGGGCAGCATCATCGAAGGTTGTGCAACCGAAGAGGTCATTGAGTTCTGCGTCGACTACATGGCTCAAGTGGAACCGTAGGTGTGCCTCTATCTCGTCATGAGGGAAGGCTGGATGGTATCGGGACCATCAGAAGGAAATCAATCACTCCCGATCTGGATACGTACGCTCAAGCCCATTTCATGGTCTTGCAACACATGATCCAAGTGTCTCCGTACATCGACGAGCACAAAGACATGGTACGCCAACAGAATCCAGACCGGTCGGAGGTTTGGATCACGAGAGAGCACAACCGTCGGTTCAACGAATGGTTAAAGGTGCGAATCACTGGGAGGTCATCAAGTGATGATACGCTGCTATGGTTGGCAAAAGGGCCACAATTTACAATTATCACATGGCAAGGATACGACATAAATGGGTACACATTTTATACGACACCTCAGGATAGGAAGAGCACAGTCCAGAACAGCGGTGTCCGCATAGGTGCATTCGGTACCGATGGGCTGAGGAGCTCGTACTATAGGCAAATAAAGGAGATATGGGAGCTCGACAACATGCTTTTCAAGATCCCCCTATTTCGGTGCTGTTGGGTCCATCTCCCACAGGTGAAGGTCGACAAGTACGGCATCACTACCGTGGACCTCGAACGTGTCGGATACAAAGATGAACCATTCGTACTAGCTAACCAGGTTGTTCAAGTCTTCGATGTAACCGACCTGACAAATAAGAAGCGCCACGTAGTTCTTCATGAAAAAAGAAGGATTGTCGGAGTTGAGAATATAGTAGACGAGTAAGAATACAATCAATTTGACGAGTTGCCTCCTTTCGGAGATGGCATCAGGCTCGAGGAAGAACCCAGTGAGGAAGCTAGCTATATGCGTGTCGATCATCATGAAGGGCTATATTTTAATTAAGAATTTACTCCATTGTAATTAATTTATTGCATTGTCATGTGTTAATGTGTTATGGACTTGTCATATTTAATATATATTGATGGCAATGTGGATGTTCATTGTAATTTGGAGTTGAGTTGAATTAGATATGAATTTTTGAAGTCAAACGAATTGTAAGTGGATAAATTGATTTTCAGTCAAATTATTTGGAGATGTGTTATGTCATCATACTTGTCACCAGGTTATTCATATGGACTTGTCATGATTGCCATCATACTGGTTTTCGATATCACAGACGGTTCTTTAATAGAACAGTCTGTGATATGTGACGGTTATTTAATAGAACTGCATGGATACATATCATGATTATCTATATATGCATCACGAGCGGTTCTATTAAAGAACCGCTCGTGATATGTCCACATCACGAGCGGTTCTTTAAAGAACCGCTCGTGATATGTCCTACATCACAGACGGTTCTTTAATAGAACCGTTTGTGATATGTCCCGCATCACAGACGGTTCTTTAATAGAACCGTTTGTGATATGTCCCGCATCACAGACGGTTCTTTAATAGAACAATCTGTGATATGTCCCGCATCACAGACGGTTCTATTAAAGAACTGTCTGTGATACATATCACAGACGGTGAATCATCTGTGATAGGAACCCTAGGGCTCACCTATTTATCTCCCCGCCCATTTATTCTCCCTAGTGCCCGCCCATTCAGCTCCTTCGCCTTCTCTAGGGTTCGCCGTAAGCCCCGACGCCGCCGCCGCCGACATCGACGACGCTGTCGCACCCCTCCTCCCTGCGCCATCCTCCTCCCCGTGTCGGCGCCCTCCCTCTACACCGGCCTCCCTCCCCTCGCCGTCGACCCCGTGTCGGCCTCCTCCCTCTGCACCGGCCTCTCCGTGTCGGCGTCCTCCCTTTGCATCGGCCTCCTCCCTGCGCCGTCGACCACGTGTCGGCCTCCTCCCCTACACCGGCCTCCTCCCCCCGGTACACTACCCTCTAGTCCTCTCTCTACTCCTTTCCTTGCTTTGTGATGGGTACTGATGAATGTGAGGACTCGATCACCTTTCACCTTTCAAGAACATTAGGGTTTGCTAGTTCTTGCTGGATCTTTTTCGTTCCCACTAGATGGTAGGATATTGAAGGGCACTTAATAGCAGATGACTGTTCCATCAAAAGCCTCGCTCTCCATTCCAGGAAACTTTGTTTTCAGTCAAGTTATGAGATAGAAATTCACTCTCTAATGAGAAATAGTGTTGGCTAAACAAATGTAGTAGTACATACTGTTTCTGAAGGGTAATCATTTGGCGCATACCCACTTCTGAAGGGTAATCATAGTAGTACATACTGTTTCTGAAGGCCCCATGTCCATGATGTTAATTGTGATCATAAGTAGTAAAAACAAATGCTCACGAAACCCAATAATAGTTTTCCAAAGTAATATCAAGCATACATGTTGATAATTAGTGTTTTACAAACAATAAATCAGAAACTGAACAAGAAATCACTATATTAGAAAGCTATATGGATGAGAAGAGCATGTGTACAAAGCTAAGTTGTAGATCCAGCCTAGTAGTGGCTTCATTTTTGTCATTTTAGAGGTTGATATTAGGAGGGAAAAGAAAAGACATGGTACAAGGATATGATTCCTTCAAATGATTGATGAGCCAGTACTATTGCTCATACATATTCCTTTCTTTAGGTTGAACCACCATCATAGATGGCAGTGAGGATGTGTTACAGTGGGTTTTGTTGACATGCTCTGTGATGAACTTTGTCTTATACTGAGATTTAATGTGATAGTTAGTTCATTCTTGAGATCTATTGTATTACTTGCTACTGTCAGTTTGATATACTGTTAATTGGTTACTTTCGGTTGAATGCTAGTTATGCTGATTCTTCTGGTTCGCTCTGTGGTGAACTTTGTCTTATATTGAGATTGAATGTGATAGTTAGTTCATTCTTGAGCTCTATTGTATTACTTACTACTGTCAGTTTGATATACTGTTAATTGGTTACTTTTGGTTGAATGCTAGTTATTCTGATTCTTCTAGTTCTTTTGATCTCTAGCATTTAAATTGACTAAAACTGTGACTTCATGTTCAATTTGATTCTTCTAGTAGTCCGTTTGACTGGAAGTTTAATATGTTTTCGGTAACAGTTAAGATCATTTGACAGTTAAGTAAAGTATTGTTTAGAGCTCATAGTTTGAATTTATATTATCATATTCATTTAAAGAGTATAGACAATAGGATTGAGATGGCAAAGACTTGTTCTTTTGCAACTCTCCTTCTGAGAGCACAAACTATCATGCATAATTTTCATCTACTTGCAATTTATCTATATATAGACTGCTCTGATTTCAGTTGTGGACCAAACATTGACCACTGATCGCCTTGTTAGCATAAATTTAATATCTGAAATTACATATTAATTTATGTACAATCTTATATTATTTCTGTACATATTATTTTGCATCCCTTTTGCTTGTGCTACTACTAACATATAGTGTCATTTGAAATCTTTAAAAACGTTTTACTGTATGATGTAAAGGAACATTGTGCCAACTATTTCTAGTTATTTATATAGATAGCAAATAAGTGACATGGCGTCCGCACCGTCTTCGCCGCCGTCATCGACGCCACCGAATGCGTTTGGATCTCCGAGGAAAGTGGTACGTACGCGAGATGGCAGAGGAATATTGAAAATTCCTACGGGCCTAATGACCGTCACGGAGGTCAATGCCAATGGGATCCCTGTGAGTCCCCCCAAAGCAGCGGCGAGATTCTGGACCATCTGTGGGATACTTGGAAGGGAACGGGTCCCCATCACCACACTAAGCTGGGACACTGTGTCAGATGATCGGAGAGGCGAGCTGTGGAAAGAAAATTTAAAATCATTCACTTTCCCAGAAGCAGACATGGCACGCGTGGAACGGCAGGCGTTGCTCGCGATGGGAAAGGCGTGGAGGACCTATAAGAGCACGCTTGTCATGAAGTACGTGAACATGGGTCGAACACCCTTCACGACGTATAAATTCTTGTCGCGGGATATATGGGATACCTTTGTACAAATGAAGACGTCGACCGAATTTCGTGAGCAAAGTGCGGCGCACAGGGCTCTCCAGACACTGAACACTCACCCCCCACAAACTCGGCACCACTAGGTACGCGGGTAAAACAGCGCAATGGGTGGCGGAGAACGAGAACGAAACAAAGCCATTTGCTGAGATCACAGACGAGCGCGCTCTCTCCTGGTTAAGAGCGTGTAACATCCCAATTTTCTGAGCTTGAAAAACCTTTTAAATAGTTAGTAGGGAGAAAAATCACCATTTGGTTTTATTTGAATTTAATTCAAAAGCTTAATATTGGACTTTAGAATCAAAAGCATTTAATGTGAATAATCGCAACATGAACAATAGTAAAAACTATTTTATTTGGGTTCTATGTGCTCAGATATATTTTCTAGATTTTTCTAGAATTTTTCTGAGTTCATTTGCTATTTTCTATTGCTTATTTGAATTCCTGGTATTTTATAAAATAGAAAAGCTATTGAAAATCCCAGAAAAAGCTCCAGGCCGCATCTTCGCAGCCTCATCTTCTTTTCCCGCGCGCATGGCCCGCTTGCGCGCGATTCGCCAGCTCGCCCCGCTCGCACGCGTCCCCGCCTCCGTGCCGCTGCCAGGTGGGCCCATCGAGTCTTCGTCTTCGATAGGGTTTCTTCCTCGTGCAGCTCGCAGCCGCGTCCGCCATTGGAGCTTCTAGAAGCTCAATCCGACAACAGGACTTCTTCAACTAAAAACCTCTGGATTTCCTCACCAAACTTTATCTCCTTTCTTCTCGCACCCGCATCTACTCTCAACCGGGATCAAAACCAACTCTGTCTCTGTTTTCGTTTGAATCCGAGAATATCCTGATTTGGGATCTCCTTATCCTGTGCAGCCCCGACCCTATAAATAGGTCCTGGAGGTTCGCCCTGCCCTCCGCAACCCAAAGCCGCCATCCACTTCATCGTTAAAGCCTTAGCGCCGCCGCAATCTCAATTCTAGGGTTTCCGGCTAGAGCTTCGTTTCTTCATATTGCGCCGGCGCCGGTGACGCCCCGCCCCCGTGGAGTACACCGCCGTCATCACCGTCGCCCACGCTACCTCCAGGAGCCTTCGCTGTCGCCTAGATCTCACCAGAGCGTCTGTCCGACAAAAGCCGAACCCTCTCCGCCGTTCAACCCTCGCCGCCAGCCGCCACCGACGTCCCCGACCACCCGTGAGTGCATCCACATGTGCGCAATAACCTGGGCTACCTCCTGGTACCACTCACCTCCGGCGAGGCGCCGCCGTTCGCCGTTGTCGGGCGGTCCAGAGCGCCACCAGTCGCTGCCAAGCCACGTGGACATCCACGTCAGTTGCCATCTCAGCCTCTGAGCGCACGTGTCGTCTCGCGTGGCATCCTCGTCATGTCGCGCGTGTACGCCCAAGTCAGCGTCCTGGTTAGCAGCTGACGTGTCGCGTCGGGGTTGGTCAAGATCGGATCCACATGGTAGTCCACCGGTCCCCAGGTCCAAGGCTCGGTAAACCTTGTCTACCATGAGCCGTGAGACTGACATGTGGGTCCCACATGTCAGTATTTCCTTTTTATTTCTTTTAATTTCTGAAATCCCTGTGCTGACGTCATGCTTGCGCAATAATCCAAATTTTCTATGAAGACATAATTCGGAAATTCTAGTAAATCCAAAATTAGGGTTTCTTTTATATTGAAATTTCCAGAGCCCATAACTTTTGCATCCGAACTCCGATTGAGCCCATTCAAATTCCTAAATTTATCTAAAGTCGAGATCTATTTATCTGAGATTTTTATTTAATTTTTGGAGTTTGCTTTGCCTCTGTTATTTATTTGTTTTGTTTATTTGTTTCGTTTGCGAGTAGACGTCGATACGTCGGGGAATTGTGGAGAAGAAGGAGCACCTCAAGATCAAGACCAGTACCTAGACATTTTCCAAGGTAAGTCATACCTTTGATCATCTTGAACCCAGATTTCAAATTACTTTGTTCCAAAGTATTGCATCATACTTCAATTATTTATTTAAATATTTTTGGGTATAGTTATTATCCAATTTGTTATAACACCTTGGCTTTGTATGTCATAATCCCTTGTCACCCTAGATTGGTTTATTAGTTGGTAATATTGTACCACCAACGTGGGTTGGTTAGATGCGAGTACAATTGCTTAGCCATGCTACGAGTCTCATATCTCATTTGAGTTGCAAATATTAAATCTGACTAAGTGACTATGGAACTTTGTGTAAAACTGTGTGCTATGTGTTATTACTTCGTGATAGCATGTGTTGCACTAAAACCAACTGGGTGGTAAAGGATTTGGACCGAGGCAAGTGGTGGATACTGTGTGATATGGTGGAAGCTATGTGTATGGGATTTAATCTGTGTGACATAGTTAGAAAATGGAAGTCTTGCCTTGGTCAATTCAGGACTTAACTTTGTGCGCCATTGAAGTGAGCCTTACTGTACGACCACATGCCTGATGGGACGGGCCTAACATAGTAGGTTATGGATTCTCACCATTGATGTTCAGGTGGATAGGTTAGGCTATGTGACAGGGTGGAGGTGTGACAGGGTGGAGGTGTGACTACCTGGTAGTTGCATCCCTGTTCAGCGGTGTGTGTCGGACTAGCATTCTTTGTGGACTGGTCTGGCGGGAAAGCACATTGGGAATGTCAATGTTTGAGATGAACTTTCTGAACTGTTTTGTTACGATTGGTGCTAGCTACACTAGTTGTATCTTGTGGGTAAAGTGTACAAACTCTGCAGAGTGTTAAATCAATCTATTCGAATAGCCGCGTCCGCGATCATGGATATGCTCGGGGATTTCACACGAGGGGTAGTTTTCATAAAATGTTGGGATGGGAGCTATGTGATCTAAGTCATATAGCTATGTGAAATAATCTGTTTAACTTTGTGTCTTTGTGAAAACAAATGTTAAATTAATATTGTCTATTTGTTTTGAATTATGCTTTCAATCTATTATTGTATTCAATTGCAAATATTGCTTTCATAAAAAAGAACCACATAAGCCTTTTCTTTTGGAATAAGCCAGTATTTATAAATTGCATTCTATGGTATGATTTGCGAGTACGGTTGTGTACTCACGCTTGTTGTAAAACTTGCGCCTAAACCTACAGAAGAAGAGGAGTCTACGCCTGCTTTCGAGGAGGAGTTCACCGAAGGTTGCTGATCGTTAAGATCTGGATCCCAGTTGGTTGCCTATGGTGAATTGATGGGATCTACGCTGAAGTTATTTCTGTTCCGCTACTGTTTTATTCTTTGTTAGCCCTGCGTGGCTCAATAAGTGTAAACTCGACCAAAAGGTCAAAACTGGTATTTATTATTCAAATTAATCGTTTACTTAATTTATCGCTTGTGTGGATCGATATTCACCTATGTTGACACTGTGTGCACTAGCGTCATCCTGGACTAGTGCATTATACACAGAGGGTCCAGAATCATAATTTTGGGTCCCGACAGAGCGAGGGCATCAGCCACGTCTTCGGGTGGAATCTCTTTCACAAACCCGGCAGACCAGGAGGTGGCCAAACGTGTGGTAAATATGTCGAACTACCTAGTTGTTAATAAGTCTATAACTTCATAGTGTCTATAATAACATGATGACCTCCTTGCAGCAAGCATTGACTTCCGTATGTTCCGAAGGCTCCTTCCAATCAGACAGGGAGAAGGATATACTATTTACGGCCCGGGAAAAAGGAGCACCCGGGTCACACGCAAGGCAAAGGGGTTAACGTCCCTTGGAGGGATGGATTCGCAGACGACTACTACACGTACGGGAGTAGGAAGAGATCCAAGGCCGAGTACAACCACCAGTTGGAAATGAGGCTTACTGCAAGATTTGAAGGACATATAACAAGATTGGAGGATCGAATCAATCAACTCCTCAACCAGTCGCAAGGCGTCCCCGTTATTTTGGGAGCCAGTCCTACTCAACATCGGAGTAGCGTCGCGTCCACGCAAAATTCTGAGCATAATGGCGCCCAATTACCTATTGACGCCATCAAGGTAATGTACATCTCTGGAATGCTCCAAAGATAGACCTATAGGACACCTTAGCTAATTGAGTATCGTTTTGTAGGAGGCGACGGCCTGCACGCTCCAAGTGAGGATGGTGGGTTGTCTATTGAGATCAAGGCGGGGATGGCGTATCCATGCCGTGAAGGGACAATGCAAAGACAAGTGCCTGTGTGGCGCAGGTTACGCCAAGGTCCAAGTGGACATGGTACATGAAAATTTAAGGGTCGTCCTACCGAGATTTGCCCGAACGAAAAATCGTAACACTAGGGATGCCTTGTACACTTTTATCCGGTGGCCCAAGAAGGGCATCGCTCGACCCTACAAAGGCCGCCTCAACCTTCGATTCAGAAGGCCTCTCCAACAGCACCCTCGATGACTCCACCTCAACCATCTCGACACGACCATGCCTCTCCAATAGGACCCTCGATGACTCCACCTCAACCATCTCGACACAACCCTGCAGTGCCGCCTCAACCTTCGGTTCAGAAGCCCACCTCATCGGTTCCCATGGAGAAGACGCTGAAGGAACTAGAAAAGCGTGCCGCCGTATCGGTTCCCGAGTCGTCTCACAGGAATACGCGTAGCGGCAAGTCGTTAAGTCCAAGTCGAAATCGTAGAACATTAAGGCGCCTCTGCATCCCAGGAAATACTCCATCGGAAGTTCGTTGGTGAGCAACACAGTATTAGCCTACGCTGGACTAGGTTGTCAGTCTTTGCATACCTGGTACATGCGTAAGACCAAAGATACAGGGTACGATTCTGGAATCGTCGTCAAATACACGAAGGAGCATTTCCTCCACGAGCTGGGCCACTTCGTCGTGGGCTTCAACAACTTATTCGACCTATTCAACCTCCAAGCCCTCGACGCCTCCTTCTACGATGCTGGACACTGTAAGTGTGTACAAACCATTGCTTATGTATAGATACATGATAAAAAATATCATAACTCATTGCTTATATACATAGATACATGATGAAAAATGCCCGGGGATGCGGAAAACCGGTGGGTTTCCTCGACCCACACATGGTCTCTGAGCAAACCATCAAGGAAGACACATCCTACGTCGTGAAATACATAACGGCGGGATTGCTTGCTCAGGACGACAAGGACTACATACTGGTGCCCTATAACCAGAAGTAAGTGCTTCACTACTTGTTTTACAAATTTCATTTGTACTTTATACGCAGCACGAAGTTAGGTTTAATAACTATAGCGACATACATGATCGTAGTTTCCACTGGATCCTTTTAGTCATTGTACCAAAGAGGAACAAGGTAATATACCTTGATTCCCTACTCAGCAAACTGCACGACTTCACCCTTGTGCAAAGAATACTCGACAGGTATGCTCATTTCCTCCATACATAACTCTATTGTAGTCTTCCTTCATTTGAAATAGCTGAGTAAATTTCTACGTTTGTCATCATATGCACGAAATCATGAGTGCTAAGATGAAGGATCCTGGGGTTTGTCAATCTCGCAATAATTATTTTTTAATTATAAATTTAAATATATATGCTTACTACTTTACTCCTGCTAGCTACAGGGCTTGAACATACAATTAGATTCACTCGTTACGAATGAGCTCTTGGAGGTTCGAGGGAGACTCTGCAGCTTCATCATGATGAATATCGTTCACACCGACGGAGAGTTTCACTCCGTCGACACCACTGAACCACCTTCAAACAATTGATTCAATTGTAATTCACTTTAAGTAGTTGTAATTCGAATTGTAACTCTAGCGACAATAATTGAGTAGTTGTAATTCTTTTGTAATTGATTTTGAGTTGTAAATGATCACTTTGAGTTATCAACGATTGATTCATCTGTGATATGTATCTATTTTCTGCATGCTTGTTTTCAGAGGGCATGGCTAGCAATTCTTGAGGCTAGCCGAAAATAAAAAAAAAATAGTTAGGATTAAAGAACAATCACAGACGGTTCGATAGTTAAACCGTCTGTGATATATATGATATCACAGACGGTTCTAGTTACCAACCATCGTTGATATCGTGATATCACAGACGGTTGGTAACTAGAACCGTCTGTGATATTAGGATATCACAGACGGTTCGTAACTAGAACCGTCTGTGATATCATAATATCACAGACAGTTTTTGAACCGTCTGTGATAACCGCTGTTATCACAGACGTAACAACACAGACGGTTCGAAAACCGTTTGTGATGATGGTTCCGAACCATGTGTGATGAGGCTGTGTGTAGTAGTGCATAGTCTTGCGTGGCTACTTGCTGTAATAAAGTACAGTTTCTTTCTTATTGTTCTGTTGCGTTAACTTTGGTAAGGCTTATTATTCGTTAGAGCGGTGTCCTACCAGGTATATGAATAACAATCCATATGCTTAAGTATGATTACCCTTCGGAGTAATGACACGGGGTGCCACAGAATATCTACTAGAAATTTACTCGCAAACAAGGCAAACACTCGAACAAGAAAGGCAAATCTTGAAGCAGGATTGGAGATGGAAATTAGTAGCAAGAAACGGACCAACCTCTTGGCGGAAATCCGTGGGCGCAATATTCTCCTCCTCCTCCTCCTCCTTCATGTGGGCACGGGAAAGTAGGAGGTGGGGGACGCGGTGACACACGGAGTCGAAGGAGGAGTGGGGACGCCAGTCGCAGCGGCGTGAGGAGTCGGAGGAGGAGGGTTCTTGCTGGTGGGAGATGCAGGGGAGGATATCCAGAGGTGGAAGCACGTGGTGGCCGGCGGCTACGAAGATCAGGGGAGGATGAGGGAGTCGACGGCGGGCAATGGCGCTGGAACCCTAGCCTCTCACGGGTGTTGGAACTCGATAGCTCACCCTCTCCTATAGTCCCACCCATTCCAACCTACCCAGGCCAAACCTATGGGTGGAAACCATACAAACTTGAAATTTGTTAACCTAAACCAAACCTAACCAACCCGTTTTCTGTACAAACACAAACCAAACCAAACCAAACCGTTCGTGGTCTCAACCTATTTCCACCACCCAAAGCCAACCCAAAGTAAAACACAACCAGTTTCACCCATTTCAACCCAACCCATTACTAGACCCCTGGCGTATCCCATACTTTGGACTTTGGATAATCTTGGTGGATGGACTTACGTCAAGAGGCTCTGACAAGAAAACCGTTCCTACATAAGAACTGAAGAAGTGATTTGTTAGAACTAGGCCACAATCTTCACACAATTCATCGGTCGCTGAGGCTGTCGTCTGTGCTCCGACGTTCGTAGTAAAAACTAGAATGTTGATGGTATCGTGGCACTCCTAGGCCTAGCAAGCAAAATGGCAGCGAAGCTGCGAATATTCGACGCCACGATATATCACCAATGGCGATTCACTGTGAAATAGAATTTCTATTGGTACTAGACTAACACAGCAAACACTGGATTCACCGGCCCAACAGATGCAGCTACGGGAAGCAAGTGAAAAACTTTAGTCAACGCAATGGATTGAGTATTGGCTTCAGTCAAATCCTAAAGCTTTTTTTTTTGAGTTGGCGTATGGCTCTTGTGGTTGCCTCCTGTATGGCCGTACCGCTGTTTCAGCACGTTTTAGTAAAAATGATGAACTTCCCCTGTATTTGCAAAAATAGCACCCTAGACCGCAAAGCCATCGTGCAGACAACTATTGGGCTGTCATGTACCAATTCCGCAAGGTGACTGTACGAATTAGCCAAAACCGCACAGTGCGGATTAGCCAAAACCACACGACCACTGTGCGGTGGAGCTGGCTCCCGCACGGTCACCGTGCGGTGGCGCGAAATCCGCACGGCCACCATGCGGTGGCCACCTTTTTCACCGCCCGGCCTCCCCTCCCGTCACCTCTAGTCACTTTCATTAGTCGGCGCCGCCACTTTATTCCCCGTCCTGTCGTTGTCACATCGTTGTCTGATGCATGTATGCAAATTTCATTCAGCTCGGTGCGGGGGAAGGATTCCCTCCTGCATGAGCTATAAATTAGTGAGCGAGCGAGCGCGATTTCGTTTTGTCGTCGCTCGCTCACTCTCTCTTTTGGCCGCTCTCTGGCTCTGTCGATTTCATTTTTAGAGACGTTTTAGCGTTATTAACTTCTGCCATTAGAAGCTATATTAGCATGTAATTTTTATCTTTGTCAATTTTTCATCATTTGTAAATTCTTTATTAATTGTGTTGTTAATAAATAAGTCGTAGTAAAGTTTGCGTACTTAAATAGTTGTAATTTTACAGGCGCTCCTATTGTAGTCGTTCTGAAATTTTTGTAGCAAAATTTGTTTCACTTTATTAGGCGTATTTAATTAGCCACAGTTGAACTAATGTTATGTAATTAATTAGTTTTAATTCTTAAGACACTGTTAATTAGTTACCAAATAATTAGTCGTAATGCACAGTGTTTGTAAACACAAAACTACATTGTAGTGCTGAATAATTGGCTAATGAGTTCTACCTTGGCTTTGTTCTGTAATCAGAGAAATATTAGGATCTCTATCTCGCTCTGTGTGTGTGTGTTGTGCACCGTTTCTGATGTGGTCAAGTAGTAACTGATTTTTGTGGCATGGAAAAGGGAGAACAAGATTCTTAAAGAAATGAAATTTTGTAATGGATCAAGTACAAACATTTGTGCAGTTGGTTTCTTATCCTTACCTTTTGGAATTTTGAATGCACTATTAAATGTCTTTAATTTGCAGCTGAGAAACGGTAAGCACTTACTTAGGAGTTTTTGGTAGCAAAATGAACTGATTTAGTAGTCGTATTTAATTTTGTACTAGTAAATTAGTGTAAATCAATTTGTATGGTTCATTTGGTTGTAATTTTTAATTTACAGTATTTTATCGTCATTATCAATCTTCTCACTAATATTCCGTCTATTCCATGTGTTGCAAACCATGTCCCTACGGCGCTTCTAGAACCCTTCTACGATAAGAACTACCGGTGCAAGCTGTGGATCGCCGATGACGCGGATGGCCCTCCGCCCCTACTGCTTCGGTCGAGTAGGGATTACTGGTAGCTGGACGCTCGCTACGTCCTAATCCTCCGGGACACGGGCTTGTTGCCCCTTGCGAGGATGATCTTCGTCAGACGCTAGTTCACCCTAGATGTCAGTCTGCAACACTTGTCGACCCTAGAGGCCCGAGACACACACATTCCACTTTTGGTGGGGTGAGATGATAGTCACTCTGCAGGACGTCTCATTCTTGATCGGTCTCTCGATCCAGGGTGAGCCACTTGTTCCAAGCATTCCGTCGGAGGACTCGAAGGCTAGGCTAGGGTATCGGTTCGGCATACCTGTCCAAGGACAGGCTAGCGTGCATGTGGCGTCCCCTGAACTTGGCTGAGGCATTTCAGTCAATGCCCGCAGGATGCACCTGACGAAGTCGTTAGGACGCACCTCGTTGCTTACCTTCTCCAGCTGTTTGGTTGGGTCCTGTTTCCAACCACATAGGGTGATTGGTGCTACTCCAGCTTCGTCTACCTTATCGAGTCTTTGTCTAACGCGGAGGCTGGGGTGATGCCTCGGTACAGCTGGGGATTAGCCGTCCTTTATGACACATATCGGGGGGGTTGTGTGATGCTTCGCGGCGCGGCACCGATGCTACGCCCAACCTGACCGTCTACTACGTGCTCCTACAGTCTGAGTTCCCTAACCTTTTCTATAGCCAGCATAAATCTCAGGGTCGGGATTTCTTTAAGGGGGAGGTTTGTAACATCCCAAAATTTGTCTTTTCAAAAATCTTTTGAGTAGTTCTGGTCCCTGAAAAATTTCACCAATTTTATTTGAATTAATAAGCTTAATTAGGAATTTTCCTAAATTCAAAATATTTAATCTGACTAAACTAAACATCAATTAAATAAAAACCAGTGTTATTTGGTTTCCTTATGTTCAAGGAATTTTTGGGTATTTTTTGAGATTTTTTTCAGATTTATTTGCTATTTAATTGGTCTCCTTGATTTTTGGTATTTTTCTCTATCGTGCCATGTGCTACAGTACCCCCAATTACGGTTCACCATGTTCCCAACCGAACCAAAGAGCAATCCTGTAACCGTACGCACACATCTGAAGCTTCCAAAATTGATATCTTCCTCCTCGGTGCATATAAAAGGAAACCGATCGTGTCCAAACGTCTATCTTGATCTCCTCTCCCAATCCCCCAAATTAGTTTCGTGGATTTCGATCTATTTTCGTCGTAATCTGCAAAAGACCGAGCTCTAACTGAAGGTCTTCTCCCGCGAGTTGTGCCTTCATCCGACGTCTCCCGGCCAAACCGTCTGTGGCATTGAGTTTGTGTCGTCGCGTTCTACGTCATGTTTCCATCCCCTTTGCCCGAAGATCGCTGGAGTACTGTCGACCATGTTGAGCCATGACACTGAAACACGTACGTCGAGCGCCACGCCTCCTCAGTGAGTTTTTCCAAAATACGATCACGTCATATTGTAGCCCTCGTCGAAACCTATTTTCCCCATCTTTTAGTTTAAAGTTTCATCCACCGTGCGTTGAGAATTGAGCGTTCTCTCTCGTCTTGTACGTGTCTCCCTTCTTCGGTCAATTACTCCGCAATCGTTGATCCTCTGCCTTCAACTCCACCACCGTTGAGTTTGCTTCACCGCGTTCTATGCCATGCTCACCTCCCATTTCACAGAGCATCGCCCGAAGTGGTACACGCCTGTGAGGCCGCCGCCACTGCGTTAATTGCCTCGCTGCCGTCGCATGGTGCCGTTTCTTGCTGTTTTGACCGCATCATCTTCTCCAGCTTGTCGTCGCCTTTCCGTTTTGCCCCTTCGCCACCGCTGGTTTTCTTTCGTTCGATGTCCACCCCGTGCGTAAGAACCGGCACCTCTCTGTTCTTCGTTTTCAACCGCGTGTATGCCTCTGTTGTTCTATTCTATTGACTTGGTCAACATATTTTTCTCTCTCGTAATATGTAGTCCCACTTATCATTCAATTAATCAATCCATACATCCAGCTATCTCTCTCTTAGATGTGGGTCCCTTATGTCATCCACCTAAACCATAATTTGAGATCTCTCCTCTCTCCTTCTTATGGACCCCACGTGTCATCCTCCTAATTAAAAACCCTAATTATTTCTCTCACTTACATACGGATTCCGCATGTCAGTGACTCTTGGTCAACCCTTCTCCATGAGCTTGGTCCACTGTGGACTAGCATCTCTCCGTGGACCTGGTTCATAGACTAGTGGCCCACATATCAACCCCTAATCCTATTTTCGGGAATTGATTTAATTCTTAAAAAATCCTTTTATCTCAGTGGCCCCACATGTCACTCTCTCTACCCTATTTCTAGAATTATTTTTATTCTAGAAATTCATAAATACCAATAGGTCCCACATGTCATACACTCAGCTATTTTCTAATATTTTTGGAATAGAATATTCCGATAATATTCAGTAGACCCCACTTGTCAGTTTCTCTCTCCCTTTTTTTCATCATTTCATGTGAATTTCAATCTTTCGAGAGCTCGTTCTTTCTTATACGAACTCCGATTGGACCCATTCAAATTTCTAAATTCATCTAAATTCAATATCTATCCTCCAGTACCATTCAATTTCAATTTGGAGTTTATTTGATTTGTCTTTTGAAATTTTTTTGTGTTTTCTTTCTTGTTAGACGTTGAAGTCCTGGAATCGTCCGAATGAGCTAAAGGTCAAAGGAAGTAGAAGATTGAAGATAATATAAGAACATCATTGCTATAGCAAGGCAAGTTGTACCTTTGATCATATTGAATCTAGATTTCCAAATTTACTTTGATTCAAATTATTGTATTTTACTTTAAGTATTTATTTAAATATTTTGGGATTTAGCTATTCACTCAATTCATTATATCCACCTTGCCTATTGTATTATCATGATCTTTTATCACTCTAGTTGGTTAATTATTAGTTGGTATTATCGTAGCACCAACGTGGGTTGGTTAGACGCGAATAGTATTGCTTAGCCATGCTACGAGTTACACATATCACTTGAGTTACAATTATAAATTTGACTAACAGACTATGAAACTTTGTGTAAAACTATGTGCTATGTGTTATTACTTTGTGATAGCATGTGTTGCACTAAACCAACTAGGTGGAAAAGATTTAGACTGAGGCAAGTGGTGGAAACTGTGTGATATGGTGGAACTTTATGATTGGGAATGGTAATCTTTGTGGCATAGTTAGAAATTGGAAGTCTTGCATTGGCCGATTAAGGACTTAACTTTGTGTACCATTGAACTGAGTCTTACTGTACGACCACATGTCTGGTATGGGACGGGCCTAACTTAGTAAGTTATAAAATCTCGATATTGACTACTCAGATAGTAGGTTAAGCTCCGTGCCAGGGTGGAGGTGTGTTTCTGTCTCCATGGCGATTCACATTTATGAGCGGTTTGCCATCTTCCGGTCCAATGGTGTGCAACGGGCTAATTTTATATGTGGGCGTTGGTGCCGTCAGTAAAACACATCGGGAGTGTCAATTTGAGATGAAGTTTCAGAAAGGTTTTATTGTGATCAGCTCTGATCCAGTTGATTGCATCTTGTGGGTAAAGTATACAACCTCTGCAGCATCTAAACTATTCGAATAGCCGTGTCCGCGGTCATAGACATGCTCCGGGATTTCATACGAGGGTTAGTTTTTCATAAAAACAATTGGGAAGGGACGGTTGTGTGATTTAATTCATGTGGTTGTGTGAAAGAATTTGATTAGACTTTGTGTCCTTTGTGAAAACAATTGTTAAACTATTATTGATTATTTGTTTTGAATTATGCTTTCAATCTATTATTTGTATTCAATTGTAAATGCTGCTTTATTGCAAAATAACCACAAAAGTCATTTCCTTTGGAATAAGCCATCATCTATATTTGCATTATATGGTGCAACTTGTTGAGTATGGCTGTGTACTCAATCTTCCTATAATCATTCAGATAAAGTGGAGAAATCGTCATTGACAATGTCTACTTCAAGAATTGTAGAGAACTACGTCGCGCTACCCCAGCCGATTGCCTGTGGGCATATGGATGGGCTTCACTAAAGTTATTCAGTTACCTTCTGCTACAGTTTAATTGAGCTATTCGCCTTCTGAGGCATTAAATGTAAGCTTTGACCTTAAGGTCATAACTCTGATAATTACTGTTATTTGTCTATTTATTAGTTATCTTTGCATATGTAATAATATTTCATCGATATTGCCATTGTGTGCACTAGTGTGATCCTGAACTAGTGCAGTATACACAAAGGGTCCAGAATTGCTTTTTTGTGTCCCGGCAGGTTTGGACCGGGGCACCCACCCCTGTCATACATTGACCAGTATGGAGTACCGTACGCCGGGCAGAGCTCCTCAAGGGTCGCAGCCACACCGTACGTTCAAGGCCAGAGCTCCTACGCACGATTGGAGTTGCAGATATCGTACCTTGGGGGCGGACAATTCGGGAGTGGATTTATGCAGTCCCTCATTCATGACTTCATTGCAGGTGGCCCCCAGTTTGGCATATCTCAGCAGGCCGACATCGTCGCTTACCAGACTCAGCTTCCTCCGAGTCAGCTTACTGGTGCACATTTGCCCACTTAACAGACTCAACTGTCTTCGTACCCCCTCCGATCCGACACGTGCTCTTCGGTCCGGCTGACGTATCCCATGGGATATGCTCGACACAAAACAAGGACACACACACGGACGCAGACGCTTCGAGCTGAGAGTAGTGGCTCAAACGAGTGAGCCATATTGTATCCTGTGTGATGTGATTTTATTTTGCTATATTTGTATGCATATTTTGTATGTTATGTGTGTACTGCTGCGCTATATCCACATGAAAATAGAGAATAGGGAGTGTCGACATTTCTAATGGAGTTGTAATGTAACTTTTCACACATAAAATTAACGATATTTCAAGTGTTACCGGCATTACATGATACACGCGCAGATTTATTGCAATCGGCATGAAGGAGGAGGGGGTATTATCACATGTACCCCGATCAAATAGGATACTCTTAGTTAATTTATCAGTTTAATATGGATGATATCTTTAATATTGTATTGTACCATAGGCTAGATAAGCTTGTACATGAACTGACTGAGGGAAATGCGTGGTATACAGATCATATAACAATGTACTATAGCCTCCGACTCGTGTGCGTTTCGAAGGCTACAGTATGTTTTTATTTGATCTGCATGGCACTCATTTTCCTTAGTTGGTTTGTGTACAAGCCTATCTAGCTTGTGGTACAATACTGTGTTAAAGAATATCATCCACGTTGAACTGATAAATTAACAAAGAATATCTTATTTAACAATGTTATTCATGAGGGTAGTTGGATCTATCATCTATGCAATTATGTCTGCAACTAGTCTCCGCGGCGCCATAGCCATTGCCCCTTGTATCGGGGCTACCCATAGTGGCGGCAAGTGTCGAAGTTGTCCATATCCTGCGATTCCATGATGTAAGTAGATCGTACAATAACAAATGTAACAAGGATGTAAATTTCATATAACTCACGTCTTTGATATGGAGTGCCCCTGGGTGACCGGATATGCTACAACGATGGTCGGTCTTAGTCGTAGGAGCCTTCCCCTTGTCTCAGGACTCCCCACGTCGGTGTCATATGTCGAAGTCATCCATGTCATGCGATTCCATGATGTAAGTGCACTGTACAGTCAAAAATGTAACAAGAATGTAAATTGTACATAATTCACGTCGTCGATATGGAGTGCGCCCAGACGACCAGATACGCTATGGCGACCGGGCTCAGTCGCAGGAGCCTTCCCCTTGTCTTGGGACTCCCCACGTCGGTGCCGTGTGTTGAAGTCCCCATGTTCTGCGATACGAGTTGGACGATTGTATGTTGTTAGAAGAACGAAAGGGCAAATACAAAATCAGGACGCGAATTGTATGTAACACACCTCTTCGATATAGAATGCTCCTGGGCGACAGGAGAAGCCATAACGATCATTCGCCTCAGTAGTAGGAGTCTTCTCCTTGTCCGTCGGGCGAGTCCTGGGCTCCTGCAGTGCCTCCTCAGTAGGGTTAAGTACGTAAGGTTTCCACCGCACGAAGGTCTCGGCCCGCATCGAGTTATTTAGCATGTACTTCTGCTGGATGAATGCCCTGTCGTACATCTTTGGGTCATTGATCCACTGGAAGAAGTGGCAACACATCTTGAGCTGCCATTACGCAGGGATGAAGTTAAAAATTTATAGAAATCGACGTAGGGAGTGCAAAATCAATGTGTGCGAAACAAACACTTACGAGGTGGTTCCCGCACATGTAGTACACCCGAGCGGAGGTGTCTGGGTGTGTCGACTGAATGATTTTCGTTGGCTCTTCACGCACACACTACGAGGCCAAAAACCGTGGTGGTACCGGAGCATATTTCATTGAAAAATCTGGGTATTGTAGTTGTTTGGCCTTCTTCGTAAGCCACTTACACTTCTGTGATATCCTCGCGTAGAAGTTTGCCAATGAGTTCGACATATATGGGAATCGTAGATGTTTCATTGTACATAACAAAACAAGGCTAACAATACATTGAATTACGACACTGAATGATGACTAGACGAGCTCGGTCTGTAGTGGCAATCATTCATTGAGTGCACAGGGGTCTTACATATCCTCCACTTGATTATGCGACTAATACTAGTATGTTGGCTGGCATCCATGTTGTTCCGAAAGCGTCGTGTCTGCCGACATCCCTTCCCTATTGTCTTTAAGGCCATGTTCGGACCCCATTGCACCCCATCCGACCAAAGATCCTTGTAGTTCATGTCCAAGCTGTACAAGTGAAACTTTGCACTCCATATACCGAAAAGGTGTTGCATGTCGTAGTACTCGGAGATGAACGGCGTAGACATCTGCCTCATTTGCGCACACGCCTTGTACACATGCGAGCATGGCTTGTGCAAGAGCTTCAGCTTGTTGTAGGTGCATGTCGCCATATCACCCAGGGTGCATGCATGTTTCCTTTCCCCCCTGGCATGACTATTGTCATATTTCTACCGAACCTTGATCTAGTACTTCCTCCTGAGGCCATCGATCACCCGGATGTTGTGCATTCAGGCCTTCTCCATCATCTGGTCCATGTTCCTCTGCATGTTCTCGGACCACTGTTTGCCTTCCTCCGTCTGTCACTTGGCTGCGGTGGCTCTATTGATGAAATAACCAACAGTGCGAGTTCATGTATCCTCAACGATCGCGGTGAAAGGGAGGCACCACACACCTTCGAGGATGCTGTTGTACACCTCAAACATGTTGGTCATCATAATCCCGTACCTCGCACCATCTGTGTCATAGAGAATGGACCATTTCTCCAATTCAAGAGCGTGGCGATGAATTCACTCCAAGAAACTTATGCCACTCCTGGGTTGCTCTCCCTCCAGTACCTCTGGAGTGGACTCCCTTGTATGCATCGTAGTCCAGTGTTCGAGGTCTCTCCAGATAGACTTAAACTTCTGCCTCTGGTTCTGCACGCACAATGCCTTGAATGTCTTCACAACTTCCTGACTACGGAACCATGTAAACAAGTTAGATGCAAGATGCCTCATGTACCACCGGGTTTGCACGTCGTTCCACTGGTGAGGAAGTTCTGTCACATGCTGCATGATGTTCAGGGACGACAACAACCCAGTATTGTGGTCTATGATAAGGCATACGTTGCGCTAGTCTCCCACCACCGCCCGCTTCACGTTCGCTAGGAACCACAGCTAATTGGATGTGTTCTCGCTCTCACAATGGCAAATGTCACTAGGAGAAGCTGGTCATTTGCGTTGGTCGCCACCGCGGTGAGAATGGTGTCCTTGTACCTCCCCGTCAGGAAAGTGTTATCCATCGTGAACACAGGACGACAGAACTAGAAGCCCTCAATGGCCTTGGTGAAAGCCCAAAACACCCAGTGTGGTATGAAGCAGTTGGGCCCTTCGTTAGCATATTCACTTTCGAGCTTTTTTATGTATTTGCCAGGGTTTGATTCGGCAATCTGGTCAAGCAATCTCGGCACAAGGTTGTATGCCTCTTCGTATGTTCCGTACATGGACTCGATGACCTTCTGCTTAGCTCGTCGGATCTTGCTTTAGCTAACTGGATAACCAATCAGATTGGCGACTTTCGACATCAGCATCTTGGGGGAGACGGACATGTCTACCGCAACTAGGTGGCTAATGAGGCTTCCCACATATGCAGAAGTCATGTTCCGATGCTGCCGCAGGGGCTCGCTAAGCTCGCAAGTGTGGTCGGTCACCGCCTTGACCGTGAAGACCGAGTCAAAGATCTTTGCTTGTTGAGCGCTGACCTTGCCAAGGCAGCTTCCACTATGCACTTCAATGCGTAATGTCCTGCGTTGGACCAGTGCAACTAGGTACACACGACTGATGGACAAGGTGTACCGTACTATAACTTGTTGCACGGTCGCCATGCTAGGGAAGCGCTGCCCAACTAAGAGGGTGTTAGCATCAAAACCCCACTGAGAGCCTTCTTCTTGCAGCAGTATGAGCGAACACACTGCGATCTCATCAAGTCTTGATGCCACGTAAGGCACCTCCGATGACACAATTCCCCCGGTTGGACCACCGGTCTGGTGTGCATCCTCGTCGCTACCATCTGAGCTTAGGTCAACGGCCTCGTCGGACTCCAACCCGAGAGGCTGGTCCGATAGATACTCGTGGCAGTCAATGTGTGCCGACCACCATAATTTTGCCTCCATTTCGCCCAAAATTATACGCGAGTCTTCCCTCCGAGACAGCACATTCTGTGCAACCGTCTTCAAGCTCGGCCTGCGATTGAGTGCTTGTAGAGGCCCCGACATCATCATGGTTTCCCAGCATCCTGCATACGAAATTCACGTATACCATCGTCCTGCCGTAAATGGCCGCCTCGGGCTGGGAGGCAATCTACATGTACTGGTTCCATGCTACGCTTCCATTAACCTTGACGAGCTCCCACACGGTATTCGTGCAGGTGATCCCCTTGATCACAAATTTCTTCATCATTGCCTCTGTAACGAACTCCCTCTGGATGCAGCTTCGAAGCTCGTGAATATTCATCGCATCGAGCCCTCCACTTGGAGCACCTTGTACTAGCATCTCAACAAGTCCAACCCATTAGGTCTGGCCCGTACGTGACCATCGCCATAAAACACTACCAAGTTTTGCTTGTTCGAAATTACCTAAAGCCACAACAACCCGATCTGCGGTACGCGATATAACAAACAATGACGACAAATTGCATGCAAGTGCTCGATTACATATGTGTAATTAAATATGAATAATTAATTAATTACCAACAATTTGATTACTCCTCCGAAAATTAATTACGAGTAATTCATTACAACCGTGTTTATCACTATTAAACCATAAGCTAATTTGCACTAAATTAGTTACGACTAACTAATTTGCACTAAATTAGTTATGCCTAACTAATTGCTAGTAAACTAATTACGACTGATAATTACCACTAAATTAATTACGAGTAGTTAATTTTCACTTATTTAATTTGTCGGACTGATAACCACTAAACTAATTATGACTGATTAATTACCACTAAACTAATTTATGACTGATTAATTATCACTTAACTAATTACAACTAATTAATTACAGCTATTTAATCCCAACTCATTATGAACCACTAACTAGTTCACACCGAAAATAACAAAGCCTATGAGCATTATGACTGGTTAATCACCACAAAGTATCATGCACTAATAAATTACGCATAACATAACTACGACTATATTATAAAGGTTACAAAATAAGCTTCATTAATTACGACTAGCTGACTAAGACTGATTAACTATGACTATGGTAATAACGACAAAGGCATCCGATAAATAATTACCTACCCTTCAAGGCAAGCAATAAAAAAAGTCGAGCGACGAGAAGCAAACAAATAATAACTCTCCAAAAAAATTAAATTATGTTATGTTATCTGAGTTCTCAACGACGAGCGTAAGAACGTGAAGCGAAACACAATTGAGATGAGTGATGAGCAACTACGATGGTTTGGTATTTATTGTCAAGCGAAGGAGGAGCCGCTGCGTTGGCATCGGGAATTCCAGATGCGTTGTTGAGGCATAGCACTACGGGCAAGGGGGAACAACAGTGATGGGGCGACAGATGTGTGGAGGAGGGAGCCCGGGCGGTGGAAAAGGTGGCCACCGCACGATGGTCATGCGGTTTTGGCTCTGCCGCACGATGGTCGTGCGGTTTTGGCTAATCTACATGGTCACTGTGCGAAATTGTGTACATGTCGGCCCAATGGTTGTGATACGGGGGAGGCCCGATCTTCTCGGTGAGGAACCATGGATAGTGGATGCGAAGTAAACGATGTCGCTAGCTGAACACTCACGCCCATGCACGAACCCTCAACTCTTTGGATAACGCCCAAACGCACCGGGTAATTGTTCGTCGTGAGACCACGAACGACGAATGCCAAGTCCCCAAAACGATGGCTTGACCATGAATTGCAGCACGAAATGATGGATCGCCTAGTCCTCTCTCAAAGTCCTCGCATGAACTCTGGTTTCGAAAGAACAAGCAATAGCTATGGTTCAATCTCACACATGGCCTAGGGCCAGCTGGTCTAATGGATATAAGGGAGGGGCAAGGGTACTTAAGGCACCCTCCATGACTCACACATGGCCTAGGGCCAGCTGGACATGTTAAATCAAACTCCAATTCGGCTAAGACCCAAAAACACACAAAAAGGAAAACCTAACTTTAAGCCATCACATTGTTTCGGCCATAGAAGTGCGACCGTAAGACATATGAAGCTGTGGCCATACCCATTGTGTGGGCCTTGGAATAAGCTTTCAAACAAGTCCAAGAACACCCCAATCGAACTCCGTATGTAAAAGTTATGCCCTTTTTATTACAGGTCTGTTGGACTGTCCCGAACTGAATCCGAATTGAATTCTGATTTGATTCTGAGATGAATTTCGGTTGGCCTTGTGGAAGATCCGAATTGGGCTTGAATTCTTAGGCTTTTCTCCCCTTGCTTGACCCACGTGAGCTTCTCCTCCATTGCTTTGGCTCCGGCCTCCATCTCGATCCCAAAGGCTTCACAATGTTCAAACCTTAGAATGCACAAAATATTTGCATGAGGTAGTACCCAATTCTCATCAATGACAATAGAAGATTCATTAAGAAATAAAATCACCCATTGATTTAGAAGTTTGGCTCTTGCTCTAGTCAGTGAACCAATATGCACTTCTGCACTTGTATTACTTGTAGCTTCACTTATGGCGTCTATCTCAGTATGTGTATCATCACCAATAGGAAAAGATGTATAAGTGCTACGGATGCCATCATCATGTTGTCCGCACGGTGGTCGTGTGTTCCAAGATGCTATTTTTGCAAATACGAGGGGAAGCTCATCATTTTCGCTAAAATGTGCTGAAACAGTGCCAATATGGCCAAAAACTCGAGAGGTAGTCGCCAAGGGCTATGACCTCCATGGGAAGCCCCTAGTGTTACTGTTTATGAGGACGAGGAGCTGGGCACATTAGCACCTTTGCTAGGCCTTATCCATCCTAAGGAGGTGTTTGTTATACCTCCAACATATATAAAAAATGATTAATTCTTTATTTACTACTGAAAGTTGGCAGAATCCCTCTTATACCATCGAAAAAATGTTCATCTCTTCATCACCATTGGATCTCAATTTTCATCCCTTATTTGCCACTTCTGTCGGTCTATAGTGAGTTGACTATTAAGTGTTACATGAAAAGATGGTCATGCCCATCTTCTTCCTCTTTCTCTTTTTGCTCCAGCCAACGAGAGCCCAAGGTGCCAATGGAGGCCGACCGATGACAGCAGTGCCACCACCATGCCCCACACGATCACCTGCTCACATCGCCGTATCCCTACCTCCCACGCTCGAGCTCCTACCGCGGCTGCCCACCCCTAGCCGCTCCCCTCCCTCCTTCCCCATCCCACCCTTCATCCCCATCCCACCCCCTTCATCCCCGGCAAGTTAGCGGCCTCGGTGGGAGGTGGGGATGTGGCGGCATCGGCAGTTGGAGGGGAGGAGGTGCCCTCCTGGGGTACTGGATCTCCGCCGCCTAGCGTCCCCAAGGCTGGCCAGCGGGTGGAGGGAGGAGGCCAGCGGTGGAAGGTGGGGATGCGACGACACCAGCAGTTGGAGTGAAGAAGGCGGCGATGGGAGGAGGAGGCCAACGGTGAGAGGTGGAGGCCAACGGTGGGAGGTGGGGATGCGGTGGCACTGGTGATTGGAGGGGAGGAGGTCGGCGGCGGGATGAGGGAAGGAGGCCAACGGTGGGAGGTAGGGACGCGGCGGCATTGGTGGTTGGAGGTGGGGAGGTCGGCGGCGCGATGAGGGAAGGAGGCCGGCAGCGGGATGATGGAAAGAGGTTGGGTCTCTCTCGAGAGAGAGAAGAAGGTTGAGGAAGAGAGGAGGAAGAGATGTTTTAGGGTAAGTTTTTGGGAGTTAACGGTAGCTCCTTCTAACTGAGTTGAAGAATCTAGAACCACCATTATGAGTTAATGGAGTATTTTAGTTATTAATGACAATTCTTATCATAAGACTAACACTTCTATTGTTATACCTACTGTTTAGTCTCAATTGGATATAAAGGTGAAAATCAAAGAGGTATGCATTCAACATTATATTCTTATACTTGTTGCATTCCTCGGATCCAAAATATAGGTTGAACTCCACCAAAAAGTTAACTTGAATATGTGCATATGTTCTTATTACACATTCATGTATGCACACATTTAGGAGAAGTTCATTCTATGTTTTGTGGTTTCTTTAGTATTGATCCATATACCTTTGTCTACATATATTTGGGATCTCTACTTTGAAACATATCCGTTGAGTATATAAAACCTGTGTAGTTCATATATATACTCATGTTGCTTTATATTCAATTATTTGCAATTGTATTATGGGACTAATGTGTGTGCTAAGATGTTTTCAAGTTTTAGTCCCGGAGTTTGAATGGTTTCAAGAAAAAGGAGTCATGCTTTGCATTCTAATAAACTTCTGGAACAAGTTCAGTGGAAATCGGTATGACCGTATTTGGTAATCGGTATGAACCTTCAAGCTAGGGTTGAGTCCACGCTTGAAACTCTTCTGACGTGCATCATATGTGGCGACGTCTTCTTGAGCATATCACGAGAGTTGAGTGAATTTATTGAGGTATTCACTCACGGACATGTTTCCTTGCTTCAGCTCGCGAAACTCATTCTTCTTCATTTCCACCTTTCCATCAGGGATGTGGGAATGGCGGAAAGCTTCAGAGAACTCAGCCCAACCGATGTTCTGGTGGTTCTCATGGGCGACACAATAGTTCTTCCACCATTCTGCTGCGGTACCTTCAAGTTGGTGTGCAGCATACATGACTTTCTCACGGTCATCACACCGGGTAATGGCTAGCTTCTTTTCAGTAGAGCGCAGCCAGTCATCTGCATCCAGTGGCTCGGAGGAGCTAGAGAATGTACGTGGATGAGTCCTCATGAACTCAGCCAGCCTGGACTGAGGGAAAGCTGGTGATGGTGGCGGGGTTGCGGCAGTGGCTTGACTGTTCTGGTTCATTATTGCAAGAAGGGCAGCAGCAGTCTGGCTCTGTTGAGTCATCATCTGGTTCATATTATGCATCATTGAGCTCATCAGCTGTGTCTGAGCTGCCATGAACTGACCCAGACCTTGATCTGCCATGGTTGCTGGAGGAGGTGGTGGTGGTAGGGTATTGAGATCCATAGGGTCAACTTGGCTTGCAGTGTTGCGGGTCTGAACCATATGCACAAAACCTTCCAGGTTTAATAGACAAGAGGGAGAAAGCACGATAGATAAGAGGGAAAAGCACCAAAAGACGAGGAAGAACAGGGGGAAAAGATAGAGCAACCTAATCGGGGATGTTCGGTTAAACCTGAGGAACGGATAGCCGGGAAGCTATCAGGAAGCAGCAAAAACTCGAGCCTAACGGCCTTACTAAACGATACTACAGCTAGGAGGGTAGCCCTACTAAAACACTTCTAATCTAACTTATTTGGGATGGTCGACCAAAACAAGGCTCGATCCTTTAGAGATTACGGAGGTAAGAGGGATAAATTTGGATTTGAAAGCCAAGTCTCAGAATAGAGAAGAGGTAGGAACCTAAGAATGAGATGAGTGAAGAATAGAATTAGGTAAGAGAAGAATAACTATTCAAGTTAATTGGGTTGGTTTGATTTATAAAATATTTTTTTGAGGTTTTGACTAGACGGCCATGCTAACTATGGTTACGTCCTACAGTCGATATGGCTCTGATACCAACCTTTGTCGCGACCCCGGGTATGCAACCCCAGGACCCTCTATGCATTCTGAACTAGTCCTAGATCAGTAGCTAGCTCGCACAGTTACAACATCGGTGTAATCACAACCATACAATAAAATGACGATGAAGCGGACAAATTAATATTAAAGGTAGCAAAAGGGACCTTATGGTCAAGTCTTACAGAGTGCGCCACACAGGGCTTAGCAACAAAATACAACTTGCAGCGGAAACATAACATCTCGTGGTGGCCACGCGACATGCCCACAGGCAATCGAGTGGAGGACGCAACCTAGTTCGCAAAGTCTTCGGGATACTCCTCTTCATAAAACTCTGAATTCCCTGGTTCTTCTGTGGGGATTTAACACACAGGGCGCGAGCCGTGAGTACTTTGAATGTACTCAGCAAGTCATAGGGAAATGTATGCAATTATTATTCATGCGAGACTACACATGGATGGCTTTATGTTTTCTTTTGCGGAAAGCAACATTTAACAATAATTACAGTAAGTAGATTAAAAGCACAATTTAAAAGATTAGTACATAAGTAATTCAATTCTTTGAAACGACTAGAGATCAACCCAACCATTCCATCCAAACCATCATTCCCACCATTTTACTAAAAACATCTACCCCTTGCGTGAAATCACCGGGCATGTCCATAATCGGGGACACGGCTATTCGAATAGTTTTTATACACTCTGCAGAGGTTGTACAGCTTTACCCACAAGACATAATCATCTTATATAGTCAGGCGTTTCACGCTTCCGAAGGCATGTGACTAAGAGATTATCACAAGGCCATTACAAAGCTTTGAACTGGCTAAGAGCTGCCCGCTAAGGTTTCGCTTCTAACGAGCTTCACACCCACTAGATTCATGCCCCCTCTTGCGCCAAATCGACGCCACCGCTGAACCTAGCCTCATTGCTAATTATTAGGCGTCCACCTCTGGACATGTGGTTGCGATGACCCAATCAATGGTTCAAGGTTAAGTCCTCTCGAGACTAATCCACGTCCCGATGTGCGTTACGGCACCCACACTTACCACCATCCACTCGCCCGAGCATAAAATATTTTCGGTTCAACCCAACCAAAGACCACCCTAGCCTTGGCACAACATCTTTTAACAACAGTGGCCGCACCACGATTCCATAATTCATTTAGCCAGTTTTATTTCATATGAGCATGCGGTCATGAGTCCCAACGTACAACTACATCATGGCTAAGCATAAACGATACCCGTGTTGGTAATTTATCAAAGTCCAACTAATATAAACCCTCCTAAGATATCCAAGGGTTCATGTCATTCAAGGGTACATGTCGTTTGCAATTTATCAAGGAGGTATTCAGCAATTAGGCATTTATCTACTCCCGAAACAATTTAATATATAAACTAGCAATGCATGTTTATATAAAACAATATAGTTTTATAAATATGGGTTCAATATGATCAAGGGTCTATGACTTGCCTTCGTTGAAGAGTTGAGGTGCTTCGGTCGTCGGATCTGAGAAATCTTCCGAAAAGCTGGTTTCTACACGTGCGAAAAGAGAAAAATAAATAAAACAACTCCAAATAAATACCAAATTAGCACTAACAGCAAGAGGGGGATTTTAGATGAATTTAGAAATTTTAATCACTCGAATCGGAGTTCGAACGAAGAAGTTATGGCCTCCCAAAGTTTGGAAAACACATAAAATGAAGAAAATTGGATTTTCCTCAATTTTTGATTTATTTTTCCAAAGGAAATTCGGATTATTGCGCCAGCTGACGTCAGCGAGGGGTTTTAATTTTCCGGCCGAATTATTTTTCAACGGGAAAATCAGAAAAAGCCACGTGGCGTTGACTGGGCAGCCACGCGGGCAGAGAGGGGTGACGGGGTGCCTCGGTGGCGTTGGCGTGGGCAGCCACGTCGGACCCGAGCGGCGGCGCACTCGGCCCGATGGCTCACCGGCGAACGGCTGGACGGCGGCCAACGGCGAGGGCACGGTTGCGAAGAGGAGCTCGCGGTGAGCTCGTTGCTCACTTGCTTGACGACGCGGCGCGAGGAGGCGGCCGGCGACGGAGAAGAAAGCGGCGGCGACGGTGCTCCGGGGGGTCTCCGGGGTCGGGGATGCGCGCCTGAGGTGGCCCTCGGCGAGGCGATGCCGACGGCGGGGTCGGAGGCGGCGGCGCAAATGGCGGGGAGGCGGAGCTCGGCCGGCGGCGAGGAAACATAAGAGGGCGGGAGAGGCGAGAGAGAGAGAGATGGGAAGCGAGAGAGGAAGGAGGCAGTCTCGGGGCTCCCTTTTAACGAGCTCGGGGAGGGGGACTGTCGGGCGGCCATGGCGGCGGCGTGTGGCTTGTCCGCAGAGAAAAAGGAAAAGAGGCGCCGCGCGCGCGCGCGAGCGGGGCGAGCGCGCGAGTAGCGGCGGCGCGAGCACTAGGCCAGCGCGAGGAGGAGGCGGGTCGGCGAAACGCGCGGCGGCGTCTTGTGCCGGTCGCGCGAAGAGAAGTCGGAGGTGGGCGGCGCGCGGGGCGAAGGGCTGGCCGTCCGATCCAGTCGGACGGTCGAAGTGGAGGAGGTGTGGCGGAGGCGGAGCCGTCCGATTGCGATCGGACGGTGCGGGGAGGGGAGGGGCTCGGCGCACGCGGGCGGAGCGGGCCGGGGAAGTGGGCCGAGGGTGAAATTCGGCCCACGCGCCAAAAGAGGATTTAAACAGATTTCCGAATAAAGAAATCCTGAAAAAGCAAAAAGACTTTTAGAAAATAGTTAATAGAGTCTAAAAATTCCATAAAAATTCACAGAAGTCCCTTGAATTATTTAGAACTTAATAAAAATACTTTTAGCTATACTTTAGTTTTTAATTTTGCAAACAAAATAGATTTTGACTTCAAACAAAAAGGGAAAAGCCAAATTAAAATCCAAAAAATGCAATAAAGGCTTAAAATCCAAATAAAATCCAGGAAACTCCAATAAACTAACTTTTTGATTTAATTGAAGTTGGATTAATTCCATTTAAATGGTTTTTTATTTTTCTAAATTTCAATTTTAAGCTTTTTGCAACTTAAACCATAAGGTTACTTTTAAAACTTTTGAAAATTCAAAAACTCGCAAATTAGGGATGTTACAATTAACTACTAAGCATAGTCGAGCGTAGTGTACAGGATCCTTGATCGATATGATCCATATGTCTGTGGGATTTATCGATTATAAGGTGGTCTTAAGTCTACCTAATCTAATAGACCTCATGACCATATGATCATCGTAACCTAAATTGGTCGTAACCTTCCCTAGTCGTTGCATGTATCAACGACTAGAGGTATATTTAAGAGCTATTTAAAATACCATTATCCGTAATGAATATTACATATGGACGCCATTTCGTACTCCTGAGAGTATGTTCTCCTATTTCCAATATACCACTTAAACGTACATATTATATTTCTTTATCACTTTTAGTATACTTAAATACCAATTACAAGATACTCCAATATGACTTGATTGAAGAAATTTCATTGGAGCTCTTTGTTTTTTTGCTATATACCCTTTTTCATATATAAAAGGAGTATATACACAAATTTTGCTATAAAAAGTGGACTTTAAAGAAATTTTTCGTGGAACTCACTTTAGGGTATCTTATAATATTATTGAAGTATGCTCAAATAAATAAAGATGTATCATCATACGATTTAAGTGGTATATGAGAAGTGAGAGTACGTACTCCTAGGAGTACCATACCATTTTCCATTACATATAATTAATTTCATTATATATTAATAGAGGATTGTTGAATCCTCACCCTTCATAGCGATTTCTGAACAATTAACGAAACTTAAAACGAATGGCAGCAGTATATATCGCATTCTCGCATAATAAACTGATCCAATGAAGATGAAGAGCACCGGCGTTCTAGAAATTAAAGTGACACCTGGAAACCGTTATTCGACTTATATATATTCATGTCATTACCCCTGTTTTCCACATATATACTTGCCTCCTCTACTAGGATCTGTAGCCATCTCTTTCCAATGATTCATCAAGTTCGTCAATGGTTTCGAAGTTTGCAATTGGTCCACATCTAAACCCATACCCGATAAAACACAAGTCCCTTTCGTGTTCAAGTGTGTTTTTGTCGCCATTAGACTTGTGAGTTGTGATGCACACCTGCATCCCTGTACACATTGATGGAGAGAGATGTCACTTACTTTCCAGGTATAAAAAATCAACATTCCTTGAACAATTCCAATTAACTAGTCTATCTAGGATCGTGACAGGTCAGGTTGTGAAAAAAATTTCGTACAGAGTACATATAATAATACAATGATAGTCCATAAACTTCGTTATATCGCTTACCACCTCTGTTAGAAAAGTAACTGAACAAACCAACATGATAATTGATAGATCACGTGATGCCATTGCTGAAATTCACTTTGTTGCACCAATTATGGCCTGAATCTGCCTGATGTTGATATTTAGGTCCTCAATTTGTCATTCAACTAATAAATGAACCAAAATAGCAAAAAATAACTGTAATATTCATCTTTCAAATAAACCCTTAGTTTTATATTGATTCTTGTCTTAAATCATATGTCTATCCCTTTCGTCCTAACATGCCATAACATTAAATTTAAGAACATGTGTGGACACATCTGCCATGGTTGAGGATATCTAAGGGCATCTCCAATGCTTAATACCCACTAGGGCGTTAAGGTGAGTCCACATGGTTTGTTGCAGCTTCCACGGTGTTTAGGGCCTATTTGGATTGAAGGAAAACCAAAGGTATTATGGCGGAATCCATTCATATACAAAAATTCATACGTGGAGTATCTGGTTCAAAGGAAATGCCAAAAGGATTCCTACGAAATTCCTATGGAATGATGTGCTTTCATGGGAATTTTGGAGAAAAACAAATATCCACTCAAACCTCTTGGAAATTTTTCTTTGAGTCTATGACAACCATGACAATCACCAAAATTCATGTGCTTTTCCTGTGGTTCAACCAACAACATTTGTTACACATTCCTGTGTTTCTAAATCCTATAGGATTTAACAAGGCATGACATCCAATTCATATGGTTTTCCTATATTCATGTGTTTCTCAATTCCTTTGTTCCAAAGAGGCTCTTAGTGCAGGGCCTAGAAGGAGGCCTTAAAGCGGGTCCCATGTCTTAATATAAAAAAAGATTCCACCTGGCCCTCACTTTCTCCCTCCCCTCCCCTCCACTGTTCCATCCATTGTTGGCCCCCTCTCTCTTACCCTGGCATCCTGACGGCCGGATCTGGAGGGGGCGACCTTTCCTCGTCGCTCTTCCGTTCCTTCACCCTCTCCAGTGCGGTGATGTGATGGATCTCGGTCAAGGGATGGTCGAGTCGACGATGCCTAGGACAAGGCAGGGTTGAGGTAGATCCAGATGAGGTCGACGGGTAGGACTCCTTCCCCGACCTAAGGGACCTCCTCCTTGGCTCCCAACGATGAAGGTGCCGACTGGACACCTTGTTGCTCCCGGTCGATAGTGAACTGGCGATCCAGCTCCCTTTCTCGGCGCAGTGGTTCGTGAGTCGTGACCACAAAGAACACCACATGCCTTCGCCATCTGACAAGTAGGCCTTTTGCCATTTTTTATTGGATGGACTCCTTATATGCCACTGAAAGTATGCCTTATCTTTTATATGTCATTCATTGTGTTACTGATATGCGGACTCTGACCCCATATATCAGTGACACAATCAAAGATTTCTCAAAATTCCGGCATCATTTAAGGAATTAATCCTTTTTTATTCCTTGTGACTGGCCCGCAAGCGTGAGGTCGACTCGTCGCTGCTGCTCCTTGATCGATGCCAAGTTCCCCGATGCTTAAGGTCGACCACAAGATTGTCACATAAGCTTGATTCACACATTGACAGACTTCTGTACAATCTACCTTAATAACGAAAAGATAATTAGGTCCATGCGTTGGAAAGTGTATAAAAATATAATTTTTGGGATATTTATAATCTGGTTTACTAAAGAGTATATGAATAGACACTACTAATTATAGGTACTTCTCATAAAGACATCTCACTGCAATAGTAGCCCAAGCTCACGCTAACCCATGTCCAACCAAATACAACTAAGGCCTCACCAAACATAGAATAAAGACAACCCAATCTAAGCACGGCAATCGTAAAACAGCTATACTCGATCACTATCTTACTCAGAAAATATTCAATATATGGTAAATTTTTAATAGTTGGGTGGCAATAAGTACTTGTTCACTGGGATGGTTGTTGATGATTTTATGACGTGGCGCAGCATGAATGTTTTGCTTGCGGTCGACTTTAGGGGGGAAAGGTGTATATTTACTCCACAGCGATATTGGATGACTACAAAATGTCAATTTCTAGTTTTAAGTATTCACATCACAGTTTTTTGGTAAGCACAAAATAGTTAGGCCTTAAATCCATTACAAAAACATTCGGCTTTCGATAAACCCAAGAAATACTTCTCCTTTGGCAATATCTTGTCACACCCTATGTCGAGTAGTCGAGGCATGAACTGGACCAAGCGAAACAATTACCGCTCCTGCAAAAAGGGATTAAAAAAGGCATCTTTTATAAGATTTTGTATCGATGCATCACATCAAAGCAACAGCAAGATTTTGTACCTTCAGATCAGACCCAATCCTCCTATTTCACTTTCGACAAGATTGGAAGGCTGCCCTTAAAGAATGTTGCGTGAAGCATTTTTTGTTTACCGATGCATTTCGTACACATTTTTTTGTTCTCCAACTTAAAAACTGCAAATAACTGATTACTTTGGTGCCACTGCCATGTTTTTGTTGTTATACTGGTGAAACGGTGATTATGATTGTTTTTTTAGAGAGATGGCGATTATGATTGTTGGCGCTAATGCTTTTCGTGCAATCGCTGTCTTGCTAATGAACCATGTCTTAAGAGGATTGCGATTGTAAGGACTAGCGAGGGGAAAACGACACTACTATGATCACCTTGTTCATTGAACTCTTGTGAATTCATTCGGCCCTCAATGAAAATAGGCACTATGTTTGCATGCTCCAAAAGAAAATGCTTTTCGTGCATATACAACGGACCTAAGACAAAAAATGAGTAGAGGCATCATGTATACAATCAAGTTAAGACCAACAGAGACACCAACGATGAAAATTAGTCTAATATCATTGCGAACCAAAAATAAGTGAGGGAATAAGCCCCCACTCAACCCTATATGTTCCACCCCTACGTGCATGGACTCCCACGCTCCCAAGAAAGGCCTTTTTTTAACCACTATGCATTAAGGCCAGCACCAGGGAGCACTTGTGATCACGTTGATCAGATACCTAAAATACCATCGTGAAATTGTTTCTCCCTTCATTGCTATCGGATATCAATTTTTATCCTTTTTTTGCCACACCTGTCGGTCCACCATGAGTTGAGTGTCAAATTGTGCGCGAAAAGACTTATTTGACCTTCTTGCTCTTCCATCTTCATTCCTCCTCTCTCTCCCAATCAGAATCTAGCGATCATTTTGGTGGCATTTCTTGATCCGGTTCAGCTAGTGTAACACCCCAGCTCAACATTGAGACAGGAATGCCACTAAACTATCCTAACAATCAATTTACATCAACCTACACTAAAATTTCAGCAAGCATAACATTAACAAAATAGTTCACGAGTCGTAATAAAAATTATGGTTAAAGATGGACAACTCTAAATTAGTTAATTTAGAAGCATAGCAAGATAACAAGCCACAGGTTGCGCGTAACCAAGCATTTAAACACTACAGAATGAATAAATGAGATCTAAATGTTCATTTAAGTTTTAAACAATTTCTAACAAGTCATAAAATTTATTCTATCATAAAGAAGTAAAGGTTTCTCACTAACTATCAGTTTTTCTCTAAATTTCGGCAGAGTTTCATTTCAATTTATGACCATTTAAGGTTTCAAAACGATATATATCAAGCATGAGCAAGATAAATAGATAATGCAATTTTAAAACATAACTCTCAACATCCACATGGAGAAATTAGACATCTCAATTACAAAGTAATAAATTCATCACGAAGTATGATCACGGTTCGTAAATAAAATGGAGCAAATAACAAGTTTTCTCCAATAATCAAGTGTGCCATTTTATTTGTCAAGGTGATTCTCAAGTGAAGTGCACCAATGTCTACCCCTTCCCATGCATGCCGCTTTCACGAGGAGTACCTAAAGAAATCATCAACAACAAACGTGAGTCCACGACTCAACAAATGTTGAACATAACAAAATTCTCATATAACCATCAACATTGAATCCATATTTAAATCTCTTCCACTTTCATACAATGCAGATGTCAAGAATGCAACTCTCTTCTTTCTTTACAATTACCGGTAATGCAGAGTAGTGCATCCAACGATACATACTCAAGCATGTGCCCTCTGGCACAGGGACCTCAAACCCACACTCCACGAGTGTGGGGACCTCTTGCCCGTCCAATACATGACAGGGACCTCAAATGAATCAATACTTGACTACCACGTAGTCCGAGATTCAAAGATAAACGCTTTGATGCCAATGAACATAATATTCTAAATCGATCATGAGCAAATATCATTCAGCAACAAGGTCACGAATTAAATTTCATACAAGTAAAACCATAGCAATTTTCATGAATTTATCTCTGCATATGCTATACACCACTTGCACTTACCTCAACCATGTGATGAGTGACGACGAGTAGATGACTCTAACCCCGGTTTCTCATCACCACCTGGCATTCGTAAAACATACTAAGAATACCATCCAAATGCACACAACATAGCAATAAAACTAAATAAACATATCCGCTCCTATTCGCAAGCTGAAACGATACCATTCCTTCCCAAATACCATTATGTCCAAAACAGAACAGTCACCTTAGAAAAATCATAACTTTTGATTTATAGCCCCAAAAATCAGGAACTCAAGCTTTTGGAATCTACACACACATACCCACAATTTCTCACATGATCGAAAGTTCAGATTATTTCATCTAAACCCTTGTTTTTAACTCCGAAGACAGATCTGTCATCTTCGATAATATCAACTTAGAAATTCTATAACTTTTAATTGGTGTATCCAAAAATAGTGATCTAAGACATTCTGGAATCCACGGGAAATTAGCTACCATAATAAATTTAATCTAATTTTTCTATTGTCCAACAAATTTCTCTAACTTAACATTTTTCTCTGACTGACCTCAATAGAAAGACAAAACTGAATCGCTTGATTCAAAGTTCCATAACTCCCATTATACTTGTCCAAAAAAATATGATCTTAGACTCTCTGGAATCATTATAAAGTTATATATCTAATTCATGGAGACCAAAAGTCCAAATTCATCCATTTCCAAATTTTAATTTGCAAAACTATGTTTGCTGTCCGAAACCCATGAACTGAACAGACACTCAGATTGTAAAAATCATAACTAATTATCTACTCATTCAAATAATGAGAACTAAGACTTCCCATAAAGCTATTGAAATTCTCTACTTATCTCTAGGAGACACAAATCCCTAATTTCGCATTGAACTAATTCAAATCTACATATCAACAGAACTGTAGATTACCGATCCACTAACAGCAGAGAACCAATCTGATACTCGACAACATTTGCATAGAAAAATAATTAAACTAACTAATGGGAAATCGAAAAACACCCTTGAAGACCATGCTGGATCCCGCTGAAATCCCCACGAGAATTCCCTTTTTTTCTCTTCCTTCTCCCTCTTGCTCTTTCCTTAGCCGAACCTCATCTTTTCTTCTCCATTGCCGGCAGCAGCAGCAGGGATCGGAGCGCTACAGTGCCCATGCGCTACAGTGCGGCGTGCTATAGTAGCAGGTGCATAGGGTTTGGTGGGGGACTACCCACCTTTTATCTCCTTATGGCCGACTCCCCCTTGGACCAAAAAACCGTGGACCGAAGGCCCAAAGTCCAATTCTCTCACAAAAATATGAATTTTCTCTGTTAATTCCTTTAATTATCTCTCTAATTTAATTGCAATCTCTAATGATATTCGGGATATTACAGCTAGCTAGCTAGCGGGTGAAGGCGTATAACACAATGACGATGTCGATCTGCATGGCGGCTGACACGAGCATGACGAGCGGCACGACGATGCCCAAGGCCGCTGAGCTGCCGACGCCGCACTTGAGCCACCCGAGCTTCACCCGCACCACATTGACCAGGGCCATCATCAGGAACCTGCACCCGCACATGGACCCACCGCCACCGCAAGGATCCTGACCCAGAGCGTCGCCCGGTTGATCCTCGTCGTCCAGATGACAACGGCTCTGGTGGAGCGACGGTATTGGGGGTAGATGCGGACGATCTGCTGAGGCAGAGCGCGACAAGGCTGGAGAAGAGGAAGCAGGTGAAGGCAAGGATGTGGAAGGAGACAAGGTCGGACTCGACGCGGTCCCCAACCACGGAGGCGGCGCCCAAGTGAGCAGCACCGTCGGTGAGCCCGGGCCCGTCGGAGAAGGGGTGCCACGCCAGGCCGATGAAGGTGGCTAATGTGAAGAACGGTCTCTCCTATCTCTTCATCTGTCGTGAAACTGCGTGCGGCGCAGGTCAAAGAGAGGTTATGTTGAGGAGACTAGGGTGGCGAATAGATGGGGAGGCCATGGACCACAGTGGAGGCGGAGGGGTAAAGGCATGAAGAAGAAAAGGAAGAGTGAGGAGGAAGAAGGGTAAGATGGGTATTTTGATAACTTTTCAGTGGTTAACGGTAGTTGGATAACGAGACTAACGGGAGTGACAAAAAGGATGGAAGTTGAGATCTGATGACAATGAAGGGAGAAGCAGTTTCGCGATGGCATTTCAGGGATCCGACTAATTTCCAGTGGCAAATAAGGAATTTTCTCTACATATAAGGCATGTTTAATTTACTATCCTTGCGAAGTAAACCAAACATGGTAACGCCAATGAAAATTGGCTGCTATTTGGTTTGCTACAAAAATTTAGTAATGTCCACGCAAATTTGGTAACATCAATTAAATCCAATGTCATACGCCGGTCGCTGGCAAACCGAGAGCGAGAAAATCACTCACCAACACTTTGGTAATGCCAAAGTTTAGCTTGGTCATGGTCCAAACAATTCTCTTTATTTGGCTTTGTTCAGGTTTGGCTATACCAAAATTTTTGCTTAGCTCATTTAAGCCACCAACAAAATAATTCGTGATGCTTGAGTGCAAGCATCAAAACTTGTGTTATGGAATGATTATACATTCATGGTCAGCAAGTGCACCTTCACATCTACGCCATTTCTCGGCAAGAGAAGCAACAAAAATACACCAAGCCAATAGCACGAAAAATTGGAAATTCTCCAAAGATGGACATGGTGCTCAAGAGAGGAGAAGGCTATTTATTAAGCCGAGCTGGTTATGAGGCAGACGCCGCCCCAGCCCCGGTCCAGCCAGCCAGGACGGTTCCCCTCCACCTACTAGCCATTGAAGCGCCTCAATATTCGTGTGGAACCTCTCCTCCACCGTCGGATCGCCCCGCCGCACCGTTCACTGTAGCACCGGCCCCACCGCCCACGGCTCGGCCACTGGCTTCGCCCCGCATTAACGCCCGCCTCCTCCTCCCCGATCTACACGTACCCATCCCACCATACACAACTGAAACCACTTGTCACGGCCAGTGGGCCCGTAAACTATACCGGGACCAGAGTCATAGTCTCGTAAGGCACGCAGACGTAGGTAACCAGGAGATTTCCTCAGGAGCGCATTCAATTCCCCCACCAAACTCCCTTCCACCCGTCGGATCCAGATCACACGGCCCCCACCCCTGCCTCGCCCGCGGTTCCCCCACTGACACCGGGGCCCACCTGGGGAGCCAGGCCAGCCCGCCCCCGGCCCAACACGGCAACGCCCCACCCAATGAGCCGCCTGCCTCGTCCTCCCGACACTCGATCTCCCCTGTCTCTTCCGTTCCGGTAGCGGTAGGCACAACACGACATGAGAAGGCGAAGAGGGCACTCAAACGAGTGAAACGGGTTCATGTCCGCAACGCAACGCAAGCAAACGAGCCGCCGTGCCGAGCGGCCCAAAGCACGACGCCGTGGAGGCATGGACGGACGGGACGGGGATCCGCGGCGTCTGAACTGACCTGACCCGCGCCCATGCAAAAATAAGCAAAGCGCAAGGCAACAAAACGAGCACGCACCCCGCCCGTTTGACTGCCGGTGCGCTACGCAGCGTCTCGCGTTTCTCTCCCCACCGTTTTTCACGCGTCCACACCCACGGGACTCATCGCAGCGCTCGTCGTCTCCACTTGCCATTTTGACCCTCTGCCGTTCCTCTCTCTCCCGCACCGCCTCCCTACATAAGGCCTTCTTTAATCGGCTGATGCTCGCCTCGCCTCGTTTGTTTATTCCTCCCCCTCCGCCGCCGTGGAGGGTTAGGGTTTTGAGGAGCCCAAATCTCGTTGTAGAAAGAGGGTGACCGAGACGAGACGAGGCTTTCTCTATCCTTCTCTGCGAGAGGCGCGGGCGGGATTCGGCTTGTGAGGTGCGCTGAAAGGTTTGGGCAGATCCAGGCGTAGGCTTTTTTTGGGACAAGGGATAGGGGCGGTGAAAAGGGGTATAGGGGCACACGCGAGCGCGACTGTACACTGGTTTTTGCTTCTACGGGCCGGGGTGAGAGGGGAGGCATGAACTTTGGGGGTCTCTTTGACGGCAGCGGCGGCGGCGGCATGCAGTTCCCGTACGCCGGCGGCTTCTCGTCATCGCCGGGGCTCTCCCTCGCCCTGGTATGTGTGTGTTCGACGCTTGTTGCGGCTGCGGTGCCCTTTTTTTCTGTGATGAGTGATTTGAAGAGGTTCGATTTTTTTTTGTTAGCAGGACAACGCCGGCGGCCTAGACGGCGGCATGGGCGGACGTGTGCTTCTGGGGACGCGGGCGCGGGCGGCGCGATGGCGAGGAACGTGGACGCGGAGAACGACAGCCGGTCGGGTAGCGACCACCTCGACGCCACCTCCGGCGCCGGCGAGGACGAGGACGAGACCCAGCCCGGCAACTCCCGCAAGCGCAAGAAGCGCTACCACCGCCACACGCCGCAGCAGATCCAAGAGCTCGAAGCGTAAAGCCCGCTCGACGCTCGTACTTGCATCCTTCTTCTCTCTGCCCACCTTTCCTTGTCCTCTAATGCATGGGTGCGTCCGTGTTGTGTAGGCTGTTCAAGGAGTGCCCCCACCCGGACGAGAAGCAGCGTGCCGAGCTCAGCAAGAGGCTTTCCCTCGATTCGCGTCAGGTCAAGTTCTGGTTCCAGAACCGTCGCACGCAAATGAAGGTAATTATTCGCAAGAAATCGCGCCATTTTCTTTTGGCCTTCCCGTCTGTTCGTGCAAATTCCTGACACGGCTTCTCGTGCGGTTGCCAAGACGCAACTGGAGCGGCACGAGAACGCGCTGCTGAAGCAGGAGAACGACAAGCTGCGCGCGGAGAACATGACGATCCGGGACGCGATGAGCAGCCCAATGTGCGGCGGCTGCGGGAGCCCGGCCATGCTTGGGGAGGTGTCCCTGGAGGAGCAGCACCTGCGCATCGAGAATGCGCGGCTCAAGGATGAACTCAACCGCGTCTGTGCCCTCGCCACTAAGTTCCTCGGCAAGAACGTATCCCTCTTGTCGCCGCCCCAGCTCCATCCACTTCTCTCGCTGCCCATGCCAAGCTCGTCCCTGGAGCTAGCAGTCGGAGGCATTCGTGGCATAGGGTCTATGCCGCCTACCCTGCCTGGTGCTATGAGTGAGTTTGCTGGAGGTGTGTCAAGCCCGATGGGCACGGTGATCACACCCGCACGGGCAACTGGATCTGTTCTACCATCAATGGTGGGCAATATTGATAGATCCTTGTTCCTGGAGCTTGCAATCAGCGCAATGGATGAACTTGTCAAGATGGCTCAAATGGATGAGCCTTTGTGGGTTCCAGGCCTGCCTGGTTCTCCCAACAAGGAGACGCTGAACTTTGAGGAGTATCTCCGCTCCTTCCTGCCATGCATTGGCATGAAGCCCGTTGGTTTTGTGTCTGAGGCCTCTAGGAAGTCTGGCCCAGTCATCATCGACAACAGCGCTGCCCTTGTAGAGACCCTTATGGATGAGGTCCGTTCTCATGTCACCATTTCCCTTCATATCATTTTTCCTTTTTATTATGCATTGTGCTGATGTTGCTGTTGCTCCATCCATTTTGCAGAGACGGTGGTCTGACATGTTCTCGTGCATGATTGCTAAGGCCACAGTCCTTGAGGAGGTGTCTACCGGCATTGCAGGAAGCAGAAATGGCGTGCTGCTGCTGGTAAATGAAGAGCAGTCCCCAGTGTTCATCATATGCACGTAGTGTAACCACATGTGACTTCTGAATTGTTAATCTTGCTTGTGTTTTCTTGCAACAGATGAAGGCTGAGCTACAGGTGCTCTCACCTCTGGTCCCCATCCGGGAGGTTACATTTCTCAGGTTTTGCAAGCAGCTGGCTGAGGGTGCATGGGCAGTAGTAGATGTGTCCATTGATGGATTGGTGAGAGATCAGAATTCTGCAATATCCACGGGTGCAAATATAATGTGTAGGAGACTACCTTCCGGCTGTGTGATGCAAGACACTCCCAATGGATACTGCAAGGTAATAAGCCATCTATGTGTTTTCTTTCTCGCGAGTTCTCTTAGAATTAGTTTGGGTTATGAAATTTGGACCATCTTAATTAGCCACATTAGCGAGAAAAAATGTTGGCCTAATGGCCTAATCAAGCTAATAGAACTGCCAATCTGTAGTTTCGAACTGGAACTTTTACATTGCAGTAACTGGTCAAAGTTTACCCCAGAGCATTAGAACTAACCATGTTAGTTCCACTAATTCTCCACTACCACTATGGCCTCTCAGAACTTGGTGACTATGACGTTTTTTTCCAAGTGTTTATTTAATAGTGTTTGATTAATTTAATGGTGTGATTTGCTGATGCCCATGCAGCATAGTGTTCACAAGTCAAGGCCCAATAGATTAATTAGGGTCATGAGCCCACTACCCACATAAACAAATCGATTGGTCAACGAGGGGGTGGGTTAAACAATTTATTTAGGAATAACTAAGCGTTTCTGTGGATCCGACACTATTACCCAAGCATGTTTCCTTTTGTTTGTTTAATCGCAGCACCAACTTTTCTAGGGGATTAGATGCTTCTACCCCTTGGATAGAGCACCTTGGGTAACATATTGTCCGCAATTTAATCAATGTGTCCCTTACATGTAGAAATCTGGACCACTTGCTCATTTTTCTGGGTTAAGAAAACAATCTTTGTGTCCTTGGGTTTTGCACAAATCTTTAACATGATCTCAATCTGTGCCACTGATGAAGGAAATAGTTTTGTTTTTAAATTCTAATGTGGACAAATGAGAGGAACTCATGCGCCTAATTTATTATCAATTTGTTGAAGGAGTAGTTCTGTGAGTTTGGAGATTAAATTCAGGAGCTTTGGAAAACAAATTTGGTTCTACCATTCTTTTAACACCTTAATCACAATGCTGTCTGATGATATGCACATCAGGATGGTGAATTTATCACTTATTGTTATTGTAAGATCTCAAAGGGGTATATAGTCTGGAACTAGTTGTATGCATCATTTGGGAGTTGGAACATGTTATGAGGCTAGGAATTTACAATGCAGAACTACTGATCAGAGTTGATGTCAAGATTTCTTGGCTAATCCATGTGCAAAAATATATGCTCTTTACTTTCGAACTAGAGATATGCTCCAGATACAAAATCTTCTTTCATTAATTTATTCATGCGATTTCCATTCCCTATTGTGCATCCCTTCCTTCCATGTTACATCTCTTTTGGATCGATCGGTAGGTTCACATCTCGAGACTGGTTAACAGGCAAACAGCCTCCATGTGTCCTTTTCACGTTTTTACCCTCCTTGACTCCCTAATAAAAAAATACTACATCATAGGGTAAAATGAAAAATGTTCTCTGCACTGTGTAGGCACAGTTGTGTTGTATTGCGCTTCAGAACTCATTTGGTGTATTGCACCTCAAGACATTTGCATGTGGGCGTGCATTTATGGACTAACTGATGCATTTACCCTGTAGGTCACATGGGTTGAGCATACGGAATACGATGAGGCATCTGTACACCAGCTCTACCGACCACTTCTCCGGTCTGGTCTCGCCTTTGGCGCCAGTCGGTGGCTTGCCACGCTGCAGCGCCAGTGTGAATGCCTGGCCATCCTCATGTCCTCTGCTACAGTGGCAGCAAACGACTTGACAGGTACAGAAAATTATGAACCTTTACTTGCCAATTGCCATTTTCCATGTACACACTGTAAAGCTCACTGTCTGTACGTCTTTAGCGACATACATTAGCTGCGCTTGTGTAGTTGACGGCATGATTAACTCCATTTCTATATTGATGTCATGCAAATAGGACAACCAAGGGTTTTTGCGAGTATTTCGAAATATCGCTATTCTATTGAAGTAAAATGATTTGTGTTGTATTTGATGCAGCTATATCGCAAGAGGGTAAAAGAAGCATGCTGAAGCTGGCACGCCGGATGACGGAGAACTTCTGTGCGGGGGTGAGTGCATCATCTGCACGTGAATGGAGCAAGCTGGATGGTGCAACAGGTAGCATCGGGGAGGACGTGCGTGTCATGGCACATAAGAGCGTAAGCGACCCTGGGGAGCCACCGGGTGTGGTGTTGAGCGCCGCCACATCGGTATGGGTGCCTGTGGCTCCTGAGAAGCTGTTCAACTTCCTGCGTGATGAACATGCGCGTGCAGAGTGGGACATCCTCAGCAATGGAGGCCCCATGCAGGAGATGACTCGAATCGCCAAGGGGCAGCAGGATGGAAATTCGGTATCACTCCTCAGGGCCAGTGTGAGTATTAGTTTTCCTGCTTCTGTTCTATTACTTTTTTTATGACTGTCTGATAAGTAACTTTTGCAAGACCTAAAGACCAAATGGTATATGTCCAGGTGGTATGTTCCACATGCTTGCCCATAAATTGGTGTATGGCATAAAGCATAGGAATGGATCGAGTGTTAGCTATGTAGGCATTCTGGTGATAGATGAGCCATCTAAGTTCCTTAAAACATGGCTACTGGGAAAATTTAGTACTACACTTTACATCACTCATTAGACTCTTCTTAACATCACTTATTAGACTCTTCACTGAAATCACAAGTAGATTATTGAAAACTGTGTGTTTTGTACGTACCAGGAAAAGTTTCTGGAGTTCACAAATAGGACCTAGCCTAATAGTAATTTTGTGGGAGCTCTCACGTAGAATAATGCTTTCTCTTCATTGCCAAAAAGGAAGCTTTCCAAGTCTGAACACCATAATCCAACAATCAATATTATACTGTGAACTGCATGACAAAAAAATTTATTATACTGTGAGCTGATGATGACATGGATAAGATCACAAACAGAAGTCTGGCAACTTTCCATCAAATACTGTTGGGAGTCTATGGTAGATGGAAAAAAGGTCGTAATCATGAACCAAAAGTTAAAGCTTACTAGAATGACTAGCACCAAACTTTACACAAGGTCTGCGGAAAGGGATAGAATGACTAGCACCAAACTTTACACAAGGTCTGCGGAAAGGGACAAACTGGGACCAAACATGGGAAGGAAGCGCAGATCTGCTTGAAAAGGTGTCAGGTTGACAACTTTCAATATTGTGTAGTGTGTACAAAGTGGCAGCATCCAAAACCAAAGCCGGCCAGGATCCTGTATGCAGTTCGTGCCAATCATGTTTCAAAGGACAGCATGACAAAAATAAAATTTTAGGAAAAACAACACCCCCACCGTTTTGACAAACCTCGAAACACTAGCACATGCTGGTAATGAGGACAATGTCTAAAACAGTTTGTTCGTCAAATATTAACTATTGCAGTCGCTCCATCACAGTAGCCTCACCCAACATGAAATTTCATCATTTTTGTTCTGTACATTGTGAGTTGCAGTATTGATCCTTTCTGTTTCATAATATTTTGCAAAAAAAAAAGTTATAATCACTTGTACCTTTTATCTGCAGGCCATGAGCGCCAACCAGAGCAGCATGCTGATCCTTCAGGAGACGTGCACTGATGCGTCGGGTTCGATGGTTGTGTATGCTCCAGTGGACATCCCAGCAATGCAGCTTGTCATGAATGGCGGGGACTCCACCTATGTTGCTCTGCTGCCATCCGGGTTCGCCATTCTACCTGATGGGCCTAGCAACAGCACCGGGCGCGAGACTGGCGGCTCACTGCTCACTGTCGCATTCCAAATTCTTGTCAACAGCCAGCCCACGGCCAAGCTCACCGTGGAATCGGTCGAGACTGTGAACAACCTGATCTCCTGCACCATCAAGAAGATCAAAACGGCGCTGCAGTGCGACGCCTGAGTGTTAGAAGGGGTTTTGCCGTAGGGATAACCGGCGACGATGAGTCTGAGTCAAGAACGAACCGCGCAACAGCAAAAACCTTTGCTAGGTGATAAGGATCTTACTTGACAGGTCCTTAGCACGGAGCAATGGTGGTGGTTCGGGTATTGACTCTGCCTCTACTGTCCTCTGTTCTCCCCGGTAACAGGTGATTGGATACAGTACCATGCATTTTGGAACATGGACATTACTTTTAAATTTTATGATTTAGCTCCAGCGTTTAGGGATTCAATCTGTGTACTTTGGCTTGCTCATTGTTTCTTTTGTATTGCCTACTTTTTGTTGTGAGATGAGCTAGTATGTAAGTGGAAGCTCAGAAATGCTGGGTTAAAGTACTAGTGCCGTTCATAGGTTGTGGTAGAAGTTTAGGATCAACATGCAGGTTTCAAGCTATGTCTGTGTGACAGTGGCATTGCTATGGATTAAATGGAATTTATTTTGCAATATGTAGCTGATCGAATCTCTGATTGATAGTCATGGAGAATGTTGTTATACCTAGCGACAATTATGATCATAAAAGGTGATCTTAGAAAGACTCTGTACTCCCAAGGCCCAAACGGGCCCTGTGTACGATGAGCAGATGGACGGAAAGATTTACATATGCAAGGCAGAATGTACAACTGTTTGGCGGTATGAAGTGTGGTGCAAAGAAACACTAGTACTCCAGCCACACAAAGCTACGACCGCATAAGATCCTATATTGCGAAAAACTAGACATTTTCTACGAGAGAAAGCACTGCGCGTTTCCCCACCGCTGCTCGGTACCAGCATGGAGTCGCCGGTGGTTATGGCGATGGCGATGGGTCATCGTGTCTACCCAGTTTGTACGTACAGTCGAAAGGCCCTTGTTTGTCATCTCATCTACCCAAAGAAAAACCGCAGTTTTTACCTATTTCACGCCACATCTACCGGATCAGAAGAAAGATAAGATATGATACTAGATGACAAGTAAATGGCTTACATTGCATTGGTTTTTTTCCCCCTCTGTTTCTCGACCCTGGACTGGAGCACAGAGCAACCACCCGAAAAATCCTAAATCTATGCTGCTTCAAGGTTTGTCCTCTTGTCAACGGCCGGCGTCCATGCCTTGACCCAGGACCCGATGTCGCTCAGACATGTCATGATGCTACTATGTTACCTACATGACCAAGCTCTAGGGGGGAAACGAAGGCACTGTATCTTTGTTCCCACATACTACTATGTACTAATGTACTATCTGCATATGTAAAGGTCTAGCAATGAGTAATGCAATAGAAGCTTTTCTTTCAAAAAAAAAAAAAGAATGCAGTAGAAGCTGCCGAAAAGTTCTTACCATTTCCCAGCTTTTCTTCAAGTAGACAGTGCTTTTGCCTTTTTTTTCTTCTCAAACCAATGTCAAGTTGGCCAACTGGCCAAAAGGATACAAAGGTGAATAAATGACCCCACACCGCCATATATGGTCATATGCGATAATCTTCCTCGCAAAAGAAAACAATCACATTTTACAAAAAAATGCTTTCATGTATTCATGTGTGAGTGGGATGAAAAATGCTATCATGTGAGCATAAGATCCATACCTAATTTACCAATGTGGTACAGAAGCTGTCCCTACCGCGAGCCATACCACACCATCTCACCCACCCACCTCCACCTTCCTAGCCGTCTGCCATGCCGTTGTCCTCTAAAGGAGCTCCCAACTAAAAAATTTAAGATTTCAACTCGTAAAATCGATAAATTTCAAGTCAAATTTCAAAACTTTCAACTCAAAATGCTTTGCAACTTTTCACCTGGAATTGACTTCAAAATCACAAGGTGTAGGAGCCAACGACAGCAGCAAGCCAACAACGTTGCCGGAACTAGTGCTTAGTTATCGGCGATGGCAGTAGGCACCATTAGACCCTAGATCTGTTGCCCTTGGCGAGGCACATCGGTCGATAGGGCAACGGGGCAATCTTGGTTTTCTCCAATCTTATCCGATCAGAGCTAGATCTGAGGAATGGGACAAAGCATGTAAACATTTAGTTTTTGTGAGGAAAACTTCGGCCTAAGGCGTGGCTCCACCGATCGCTACTTAGAGAGCTAATGAATGTGCATCGAATAGCAACACTCACACTTTTATATCAAGAAAACTACATAAAGAAATCTTTTGAAGGTTTTGTTAGAAAATAGTGAAGTGATTTTCTCCCCCAAAACCATATGGATTTCTAACCTCACGAAACACCTCGGTATACGTGATCAAACGACATTTTGGCGAAACCCCTATGGTGGTCAACGGTGAGATGGCGACGAATGAGTGCGACAACATGACCAACAAGTTAGGTGCAGTTGGCGTCGACGAATCCTCCAGCAGTGAGTTGTTTGAGATGGCGAAGAAGGTGGTGGGGCGGTAGCCGGTGGGGAAGGTCGACGACGCACCGAACGGGCCAAGGAGAGAAGGGGAGGGAGCGGCGGCAGCGATGGCTCTGCCGCGATTGAGAAAGGGAAATGAGTTAGGGTTAAGGATAAGGAGCGGGGCTTATATATAGGAGATTAGATGGAGAGGGAGATCTACCGTTGATTAGATGGCAACAAATCCGGGTTGTTTTTAGATAGAAATCACCTGAGAGATAACTATGCACAACGAAATCTTTAAATACTCGTCAGCAAAAAAAGTAAAACTTGTTCGCATTCTCGAAGGCTGGAGCGGAACCAATACAAATGGGCCTCAAATTCAATGCTGGCCTGACCCAAACATGATCCGAGCCAGTTTGATTTGTGAGCTGAAAAAGCCTGGACCAACCACCAGGAGCAGAAGGGGATGAAACTGGAAAGGCCGTGTGAAATTCCTTCTTTTTTTAAAAAAAGCTACAGCTTTGCAAATTGTTATCACCAACCGACAGTGAAGATCGTACTTGGTAGATTCAAGTTCCACTGGCACACAGAGATAATACCAAATTCACTTCGAAAGCTAGAGCTGTAGAACAACTAAGCTAATAGGTGTGACGACCAATTCGAAAACTACAACTGAGGAGCTGGAAAGGTCATTATAAACTTTTTGAAGAAAAAGGGAAATGTCATTATAAACCGTCAAACTTCAAAGAGACATGGCGGGGATACATGGTTACTCGCACTCTGTAATGATTTAATCAGCAATATACATTTGTTCATCAATTTTTTGATTGGTATTTTACAGCCTATAAAAACTAAAGCACTGATCTAATTTCAAATTTCTATTTGATACTGGTCCATGATTAAATTGTTTAACTTACGGGGGCCACCTCTTGGTGGGTGGTGGACACCAGGGTTCAAATCTTGGTGTCCATCGTGTCGATGTTTTAATATCAAACTTATGAAATGAACTCCTTAATGGAGACTACACAGGATGAGACACAGGAATTTAGACAGGTTCGGACTTTCTCCTAAGAGAATACCAACCATAGTCCTATATTCTTGTATTGATTGTGTTTACAACAAGAAAGAAGTCACCGAAGACTAGAACTAATGACTCATGTCTATTCTGTTGCTTGTGTCACTTGTCTTCTCTATCCACCGGTGTTATCCCTTATATAGCGTCTGAGGGGTGGCAGTTGTCTATGCCAGGAGGTGCCTCAACGGTTGATAAAATGCGCACATTGATGGCAGTTATTATCATAGAGATTACTCCCCATGTTCGCCTTGCGGTTATGCCAGAGACATAGATCAATACGTGCAGTTATACCAGAGAATAACGACACATATTTACTGTTGCGTGTAATTAAACACAGTGTATAAGGTTCCTAGTTAATCAGGTCCGTATAAGGTTCCTAGTTAATCAGGTCCACATGTCTGTGGTCCTTATCGACCATAGGGTGGTCATGATTGACCTGATCATAGTAAAGCTTACTATCATAAGGTGATTGTAGTAGAACTTACGATCAATAGGTGATCGTAGAAGATCTTACAACCATAAGATGGTAGTAGCACTACAACAAAAACATGCATATAGCAACGTAAATCTTGCAATGGAAATAATAAGTGTTGCCAAGGAAAAATCTGCCCATATCTAGCTTCTTATCCATATTTGAGTCCTGAGAACGCTCCCTATCCCCCATCTCATTCCTTCCTCTTCCTCTAAAATAGATCCCCTTTGCCAAACCGTCGCACACGCCGGCCACACCAAACCGCCACCCCTCCCATCGCCACCCACCTCCACACACGCCCCGCGCCCGCCGCCGCCCTCCCCTCCCCTCCCTAACCTTTGTTCTGCTGTGCGTTCCCCCCGGTGGGATCCTATGCGAGCCCCGCGCGCCCTCAGGATCGCGCCGCCTCCGCGTGCGCCAAGCACCATTCGGATTCCATATTTTTTTTCTTGGTGTTAAAATATGGGGGAATAAATGGTCAATTTGTTTTTGGATTTTGTTTGTTTTAGGGAAGCTAAGATCATCATGTCAGACTCAGAGGAGCTCCACTTCGAGTCAAAGGCCGACACGGGGGCGTCCAAGACCTACCCGCAGCAGGTTGGCACCATCCACAAGAACTGCTACCTCATCATCAAGAACCGCCCCAGCAAGGTATACCTCGATCTCGATTCGATGATGATGTGCGATTGCAATTCATGTGTGCACGAGTGAAGTTATTTCTAGTCATAACTCATACTATGATGAAATACTATTAATTGTTATCTGTGAATGGTTTACTAAATACTATTATTGTTATATGTGAATGGTTGACCGGTATGTGGAGATGGTTTTTGTGGATTTGGGTGATCAATTCCTCATGAATTAGCGAGGAGGAAGGTGGTGGGAGTAATGAGAAAAGTAATGCAAATGTGAGTGGTGCCATCACGAGTTATGTTCTATTGAGTCTTGTTTTCTGTTTCGGATGGTTAAGCGGTGCCACGTGTGAATCGTACTGAGTACCAGCTAATTGACATATCAGAGGATGGATTTGTATGTTCTAGTAATAAGCAAAAGTGTCTTATTTTGTGAATAAATGTTAGATTCAATATTTATCATGTTATTTCTTTCAGGTGAGCCTTCTTACTAAGAATGGTAACAGTAAGGATGATCTTAGACTCCCAACTGATGATAATCTCCTAAGCCAGGTTTGTTTGACAAACCTTTAAACATCTTTGCTTCTATTTTACATGTGTATATGGCTATATGCATGATGTGGCTGCATCCTTAATCATCTGTTTAGTTCTTTATGCGGTCCTCTTGGATCAAAAGGAATTATTACATCCAATTTCTATTAGTTCTTTCTGACCATAATTATCTATTTATTTGGATAGCATTTTCTTAACAACAATAAGCTAATTTCTAAATAAATTTCAGAAGGTCAAGCATTAAACTGTAATGCATTAGATTGCATAAAAATCATAGTCCTTTACTCCTTTAAGCTGTTTATTATCATTTGATGGTAATAACCACATCCACGGAGGATATTCCAGTTAGTACAAGGTGCCAGTATGTAAATTTTGTCATTTGTTGAAATCCATTGAAGACATCTTGTTTCATTTCATACTCCGTTGCAACCCTTTAAAAACAGATCTATTTGATTCCATACTTTCTTACAATCCTTGGAAGATAGACCTGTTTGATTTTGTATGCAGCCATATAGTATTTCCATGAGTTTTATACAGGAAGTGACCTCCAATAGTTTGGTTGTTCTTATAAACTGACACAAGGATAGGTTGGTACTATAGAAAGTAGAAATGTTAGTTTTATATTTCAAAATAGGGCATCCAGGCTTTCTGTTCAGGATGTGTTATGATTATCTGGAGGTCAAACTATATCATGCTTTTGGCTTTGTGGCCCTGTGGGCTTATTTGTGAATCTTGTGACTGTAGTTGCCATAAAGAAAAAAGAAACATGGTAAAAAGAAAGGAAAAGAAGGTACTTTTCTATCTAGACTGCATGTCTAAGCTAAAATTGAAAATATAGCTTATGATATACAGTACTATGCTAGGATTAAGTGTGTGGTGACAATTGAGGTAATCCATCATGTTTGGTCATAGCTAACTACTAACAGATCACATTTTGTACTTTCAGAAAAATAGCATGCACAGATATCACTGGATTTGTAAAAGCTATTGTACAAAATTTGGGATCAATATGGTGCAAAGAGGATGCTTGCCTTGGTAGTAGTATACTACATTGCGAGTTGAGGCATCTCGAGGTAGATTCAAAACTTCAAATGAACCGATTCTAAAAAAACGATAAACTCCAATAAATACCAAACCGACAATAAGTCCAAAATGGAAGAAATATGCATGATTACAGTATGCTTAAGCCATAACTACCCATATTAGTGATAATAACCCATAATATAGCTTACTGTTTTCAAAAGACAGAAACTTAGTGTTTAGTGTAAAGTTCCAGTTTTCATATTTTAAAAGAGCTGAAAACAGGACAGGTTGCAATTTTTGGAAAAAGGAATATAGAACATGCAAAAGTTCATAAATAAAACTTAGCATGATCTTTTAGGGTAATTAATATCCCAAACCAACCTTAGTCTAACCCTAACTAGTTAGATTACAACAACTAAGAAGAAAGTCATTTTTTGTCGGTTAAGCCGACAAAAAGAAACAGAGACAGATCTCAACTAGAAGTTAAAATAGATGATGACAAGAATTGAAAGATCAACTTGTCATGCTGCTAGGGTTTAGTCGAAACCTAAATAAGATGATAAGTTGACAGGAAGAACCCTAGGTTTTGAAAATGACATGGAAAACCGAAAAGGTATAATACTAACTTTTCAGTTTGAAGCAAGTTGAAGCTACTGATGCTTAAAAGAATGATTCACAGGAGCTTCTTAAGTCCTTAAGATGCTCAAGATATCACAACTAGGGTTTTTGGCTTACCAGTATAGGAAAGATACCCATTCGAAAATTCAAGTTGATCGACAGAGAGGTAAATTCTGATTTAACCTGCAAAGATGCCGAATCTTTAATGCAAGGTAAAATCAGTGCTTAAGGATGGATAAGCAAAGGATAGGAGCAAGAACTCCACTGGACAGCAAGGAAGAAAATGAGCTTCAGTGGTCAACAATGGCTGCAGCTCCAAAAAGCTAGGGTTTATATATGGATGTTGAGCTACAGAGCAAGAGGGAAAGATCTAGAGTTGATGAGGTGTCCATTTAGGGCTAATTATCCCAAAAATTAGTTGCAAAAACTTTGGGATAAATCCTCTCCTCTGTTTACAGAGAGATTTTTGCTATTGAGAGAGAGGGAAGAAGATAAGCATACTCTTACATGTGGGTCCCATTGTCATTCTCAGCCGCGCGCGCTTCACAAAAGCTCAAACGAATGTCAGCCGTCCGATTGGAAATGGGCGGCTGGGATAAATAGATAGATTAAATGATTTGAATCGGTACGCTTAATATGGACCGCACGATCTAGATTGACCGATCGGGATTAAAGCGGAGCTTAAAGGAATCTTGAGATCCACTTTCAAATCGGGCGTTGGATTGAAATCCAACGCTCACCGAAAGAATACACGCCACCTCCTTCAGATGCGATGGCGCAACACCGTTGGATTGGATTTCTACGGTCGGGATGTAAATGGAACCGGATGGTCCGATTGCATACACTCATATGGACCTTGCGATTGAAATCCAACGATCCACCGATTTTGGGCTTTAAAGGCCTACGGTCAAAAGGAGTGCCGTAGGATTGAAATCCAAAGGCCCATATAATCGCGCCTCTCGATTTCAAATTGAAATAAGCGACGCCGTTAGATCAAGAATGAATGGTCGCGATCGTGAGGGGATCCGAGTCGTCCAATGCATACACCCATCCGGACCACACGATAAAGATCCAACGGCCCGCAGGAGTGCGGGCTTTATAACACGCGGTAAAAGGAAAAGCCGAGGATTTGAATCTAACGGCTCGATAAAAGCGCCTTTAAGTTTAAAACGAAAGGTGTGTATTGTTGGATCGAGAATGAGCGGTGGAGATTGAAAGGGATCCGAGTTGTCCGACAGACACATCGATCTCGCTCGTTAGATCAAGATCCAACGGCGAGATTAAAATGCACACGTGGGCGACCGCGGGGTGTTATAGCCGCGTTCGATTGAAGATCGACGGCTCATAACACACGCGATTTTGGGCTCGTGCGAACGTGGATCGAGCTAGACCAAGTCGATTGGGTTGGACCAAGACACGTGGTCCGAAGTCGCTCTGATGCAGTTTGGATTCAAACGGGTTTAATTGACCGAAACCTTATTCAAATATGCAAAGGTTTGACTGGCTTTTAAAAATAGCAAATAAATTTATAAATTCATGAAATTTTTTTGTAAGCTCTGGGATGATATATTTCCAGATAAATTTTATAAACCACATTTTCACTTTGTAAAATACATAAATATTTATTTCAGCCGAAAATATTTATTTAAAGACAATAAATTTTCTTTAAGCCCAAATAATTTCTAAAAATGCAACAAAAATATTTTTTTAGCCAAGATAATTTATCTAGGCTTTAAGAAAAATACTTCCCAGTCATAATACAAGTTTTATCTTGTATTCCTTTAAGACTTTGAATGGTTCTTTAGGGTTTTGGCTAAAAGGAAGGTTTTTAACTTGTAACATGTCGCTTACATGTAAACATGAGCAGTAATGCTATGAACAAGATATCATTCTGTTCATAAAGCATTTTGTTACTGTTTATAAACTTGGGGCTGTTACAAACCTACCCCCCTTAAGAAAAATCTCGTCCCCGAGATTTGGAACAAGTTAAAGATTAGAAAGAAGTGAAGTAAAACTGATTTGTGAGGAAATTCAATATCTGTTGCCTTGATTTCCTTCAAGGATAACAAAGAAGAACTTTACATAACAACATAGTGTTATTATTACATCTTTGTTTACATTGCTTTGTTTAAACTTTCCTTTCTTGATTCAAGGGAAAGTACTAAACAAAAAGATGGGGGTGCTCAATCTGCATCAGATCTTCGCGCTCCCAAGTGGCTTCATCCTCGGAATGATTAGCCCACTGAATTTTCAAGAACTTGACAGTACGATTTCTTGTCCTGCGTTCCATTGTGTCGAGGATACGCACTGATTGTTCTTGATATGAAAGATCAGGTTGGAGATCAAGATGCTCATAAGCAGTTGCCTCAATAGGAACACGGAGGCATTTCTTCAATTGAGACACATGAAAAGTATCATGCACTGCTGAGAGTGATTCAGGTAGTTCCAATTGATAAGCTACAGCTCCTCGCTTGGCAATTATTCGGAAGGGTCCGATATAACGAGGTGCGAGCTTTCCTTTTACCTGAAAACGATGAGTACCCTTCATGGGTGACACTTTAAGATAGACATGGTCATCCACCTCAAAGCTCAATTCACGACGGCGATGATCAGCATAGCTCTTCTGACGAGACTGTGCAGTTTTCAAACAATCTCGAATCAGATGAACTTGCTCTTCTGCTTCCTTTACCAAGTCTGGACCATAGAATGACCTTTCACGAGACTCGGACCAATTCAATGGAGTCCTACAAGCTCTCCCATACAAGGCTTCAAAAGGTGACATTTGAATACTTGCTTGGTAGCTATTATTGTAGGAAAATTCCACATATGGCAAAGATCTCTCCCAGTCTTTGCTATAAGATAGCACATAAGCTCGAAGAAGATCTTCCATTACTTGATTCACTCTCTCAGTCTGACCACTAGTTTGAGGATGGTAAGCAGTACTGAAAGAAAGTTCAGTCCCCATAGCCTGATGAAGGCTATTCCAAAAATGGGAAGTAAACTGAGGACCACGGTCAGAAACAATGACCTTAGGAACACCATGAAGACAAACAATTCTAGCAATATAAAGCTCTGCTAGTTGCTTGCCTTTGAAATCGGTCCTGACCGGAATAAAATGGGCCACTTTAGTTAAACGGTCGATGATTACCCAAATGGCATCAGACCCTTTGGAAGTCTTGGGAAGACCAGTCACAAAATCCATACCGATCTCTTCCCACTTCCACTGTGGAATAGGCAAAGGTCGAAGGGTACCAAATGGCTTGGATGTTCACTTTAACCCTTTGACAAATATCACATTCAAGAACATACTTGAGCAATTTGCCTTTTCATTTGACTCCACCAAAATGTTTTCTTCAAATCTCGATACATCTTGGTACTCCCGGGATGTAGAAAACTTGGAATTATGAGCCTCTCTAAGAATTAGACTTCTTAGATGGGGATCACAGTACTACCAAACGATTGCGATATCGAATCATACCGCGATCATCTTCGAAAAACTCATTGGCTTTACTGCTTTCATGTTTTCCTTAATTTCGCTACCTCGGCATCGGTTTTACGGGCCTCAGAATCTGAGATTCTAATGTCGGCTCCACATGTAATGCAACAGGAAACCCGCTCTCACCAATTCAAGATTTAAGCGCAAAAATCAGCACACAAGTCTTTTCCGGTAGAGAGGATATCACTTGCATTGTGACTTTCTGCCAAAGCGTCCGCCACAACATTGGCTTTACCAGATGATAATGAATACCCATGTCGTAGTCCTTGATCGGTTCAAGCCATCTTCTTTGTCTCATATTCAAGTCGATTGAGTGAATATGTACTTGAGCTTTATGATCGGTGTAGATCTCACAACGATTACCTAGAAGTTAATGTCGCCAAATCTTCAATGCATGGACCACGGCACCAATTCTAAATCATGAGTAGGATAATTAACTTCATGAGGCGCTAATCAGGGATGCATATGCCACAACTCGGCCTTCTTGCATAAGCACACAGCCAAGTCCATGGCGAGATGCATCGCAATAAATGTCGAAGCTCTTAAGAACATCCTAAGAGTAAGAATGGAGCTTTAGTCAAGAGGGTTCTCGAAGCGAAAACTCTCTTCACATTTAGTGACCATTCAAATTTCTTCTCTTTCGCAAGAGCCGAGTCGAGGTCTAGCAATTTTGGAGAAATTTTCAATGAACCTACTGTAATAACCATGAAGTGTAACACCCCACCCAGACATGAGCCTGGAATGCTACTAAACAAACTCTAATAATTCTAATCTAGACAATCTTAATAAATTTGTAGAGAACCTCCCTTGTAAATTTAATTACACGAAGGTTCCAACACACGATTAACCAAATATTAACTAAAACTTTCATCCAAAGACATCAAAAGATAATCGAAGACATGCTAAGTATTTAACATAACTAAAGAGATATGAAGTTCCACTACACATCATTATTACATTTAATCCATTGCATGAGACAAAACATAATAATCTTTGCATTTATTAAAATCAATCATGTTCAAGAAGATCATTCATCTTTATTTAGTTCGGTGGCATGTGTGTGACTAGCATTCTACTTCCCCATGCATGACGTTCTTGGTTCGGTACCTAAAACAACAATAAAAGCAAGGGTGAGTCCATAGACTCGGCAAGTACATAAAGAAACCATAACATCGGCAACCATGTAAAGGAGATCAACAATAGAACATCTCATATGCAAATGCAATGCTCAAGGATCCTTTAACTTTAACTTTACGTGTGCATTACACCGTAATGCGAGTAAGCAACCGTCGCGCATACCCATGCTCGTGCGGCGCACGCACGAGGACCAATTGCCGTTACTCGCAAGTAACGGGGACCTCAACCCACACTCCACGAGTGAGGGATCTCGGCCCGTCACATTCATGACGGGATCTCAAGGAAACATGCTTGGTCACCGCGTGACCAAGCCTCAACATGTTCTCAATATGCATATGCTCATCTCTTATTCATCATCAATCTTACCAAAAGACAACAACATTGTACCACAATAAAGCATAAGCATAATTTGAGCAATCACCATACTTAAACAATCATCAAGTAAGCCATCTTGCTATGCAATCATATATCAAAAGCACACAAACATAGCCAATCAATCACACCCATATAACAAACAATGCACTTGCCTTAACCGTGTGAGAATGGAGAGCGTGAAGACGCAGCGCTGCCTCGGTACCAATCCCACACGGACATGAAGAAAACCCCATTCTAAGACCAACATTCTGGACCAAAATCATAAGTAGCATCGCAATTGAACTCGCTAACATCTTAGCATTTTCTAATTCTCATAATTTCTAGCGATCAGTCACTGCAGACAGCTAGCTTCTAAAATACGTAACTTTCTGCTCGGGTGTCCAAATAAGATGATCTTGGACATTCTGGAAAGGTAATTAAAATTTCTAAATAAACTTAGTTGGGGAGACCCTCTGATTCGGCCATCTACTAGTCCTACCAATCCATTTAATCAGAGCAAACATTTCACGTCGGGTTTCTGAACAGCGACAAAGAAACTATCATAACTTTCTCTACGGTCGTTCGAATTTAGTGATCTTTAGTTTTCCTGAAAGCTAAGAATATTAACCTCGTTTTTCGTTATGGTGAGACCCTCTGGAAACCCCTCTAAATATGCGCCTCTATCAGGTTAACCAACACTAGTAATTCTGCTTCTCTCCAGAAACACAGAAATACTAAGAAATTCATAACTTTGGCTACCGAGGTCCGAATGACTTGATTCTTGTCGGCAATGAAAGGTAACTACGATATATACAACTTTCTAGGAGAGGCCCAGACCCAATTCTACTTTCAACCTACGCAAAAACGACAATCTTTAACACTGCAGAACACCGACTTACTGACAGAAAACCGTCTCTGGACAGCAGTCCAACAGCAATATTCAGATGACCATAACTTTTGAGATATAACTCCGAATTGATCGTTCTTTAACAATCTGAAAAGGTTATCGAATTATCTACAATAACCTAGTTGGGTGAACCTTCAGATTCTTCCAATTGCCCTATCATATTTTAGGAAATATCCAGACAGTTTATTCTCGTGAGATTTCTGGCAGCAGAAACTAAATCGACCATAACTTTTGACTCGGACCTCGGAATCGATTGAACTCGGCGGCCACTGAAACTTAAGAAGTAGGTCCAGATATCTCTAGGAGACCAACTCTTCAGATTCTGCCTCTAAGTAGTCGAAACAGATCCCTCAACATACTGGACAGAATTGAACGAATTGAAGACAGACTGGATTTAAGCAATTCTACTATAAACGCATCTAATCACCAACAAACCTTGCAAGAAACCTGATGTTACCCTTGTAGAACCGCTGAAGATCATGAACGGAAACACCAACTTGCGATCCTCTCTTTTCCCTTCTCACTTCTTCCTTCTTCTTGCTTCTTCTTGGTCGGCCACCACTTTGGAGGTCTTCTTCTTCCAATTGGCGGCATCAAGGAGCTTCACCATGGGAGGGAGATGTTGCTGGAGGTGCTGGACAAGGATGGTGGGAGCGCAAGAAGTGATGGGGTGGAGGCCAAAGGAGAGGGAGGGGGAAAATGGCGGCCAAGCATGGGAAGAGGGTGGCGCCCTAGGGTTTTGGCTCCCTAGTGGCAGCTGCCCCTCCACCTTTGGGCTAAAATGTTGTGGGTGAAGCCTGAGCCCAGTTGTCAAAACTTTACAGGTTTCCCCCTCTATTCTTCTGTTAGATTTCCTTTCTAGTTTGGTCCTCCTCTCTAATTTATTTCTTCTCTCCAAACTAGTTTTGGAGTATTATAGCAAGTCCAAGAAAACTTCGGATCTCTGGGACACTTTTGGGAGGCTTCCAATTTAGCACATCTTGTACCTTGCTTGGATCAACAAAGAATGCCTCCTTCGGATAACACATGCCCCAAAAATGCAACCTCTCGAGCCGTAAAGCACACTTGCTGAACTTAGCATATAATCGATGCCGACGAAGTGTTTCCAACACAAGTCGCAAATGTTGTTCATGGTCTTTATCAGACTTGGAATAAATAAGGATGTCGTCAATGAACACAACAACGAACTTATCCAAGAATTCCATGAACACCGAATTCATAAGATTCATGAAATAAGCTGGAGCATTGGTCAGACCAAAGGACATAACAGTATACTCGTACAAACCGTAACGAGTAGAAAAAGCTATTTTAGGAATGTCCTCAGCTCTAACCTTGATTTGATGATAACCCGACCTCAAATCAATCTTTGAAAAGACTCGGGCACCAACCAGCTGATCAAAAAGATCATCAATTCGAGGCAGAGGATATTTGTTTTTGATGGTGACCTCATTTAACGGACGGTAATCCACACACATCCGTAAAGTGTTGTCTTTCTTTTTGACAAAGATTGCCGGGCATCCCCAAGGTGAGGAGCTCGGTCGAATAAATCCTTTGTCGAGCAATTCTCCGAGTTGCTTCTTCATTTCAACCAACTCGTTGACAGGCATTCGATAAGGACTCCTGGATATCGGAGCAGTTCCAGGAACGAGTTCAATAACAAACTCCACTTCCCGGTCTGGTGGCAATCCGGGAAGGTCTTCAGGAAAAACATCAGCATACTCACTGACAATTGGTACTAACTCCAAAGAAGGAGTGGTATCCACTCGGTGAGCACAAAGGTAAGAGCCAATTGTTTTGGAATGGTAAACAACTCGAATACCGCTCGCATTGGTCATGGAAATAGACCGCTGGGAACAATTGATTTGACCACGGTTCTTGGACACCAATCCATACCCAAAATGACGTCCAACCCTTTAGAGTCAATCACAATTAGATTTGCTAAAAACTTTACCCCAAGGATTGTTATGTTGACCCCATACAGATCGATCGGTTTTAAAGACCGACCTGTGTGATTGAATAATAAAAGATGGTTGGAGGGTATGCATGTCTAATCGATGTTGAGCAACAAATTGATTGCTAACAAAAGAATGAGATGCTCCAGAGTCAAATAAAACAAAGATTGGACTGAAATTAACTAGGAGCATACCCATAACAACTTCAGTGTATCACCGCTTCCTCTTGCAGTGATCCGGTTCACATGCCCACTGACCGAGCCGATCGGCTTTGATAGGAGGCCTCAGTGAAAGGCTGGCGCACGAGCACCGGATATGGTCGAACAGAGGCAATCCTTGCCGCTTTGCCACACACTTGTTGGCATAATGCCCTGGCGACCACAATGAAAGCGATATAACCCCAGGTTAATATTGTTAACAGACGGGCTGATTTCCACTTGGTCCCGATCGACCGGGTGGAAGGAGGTGGACGAGGGCAAACACCGCCGCCTTGGTGAAAATGGAGTCGGTGCTCGTGGTGGTCTAGACAACCACATACGAGGCCTTGGTGAGTGCCACCGTGAATAAATCGAGAAGTCCGCCGCCGCTATGCGTGACTCCTCCAACGCCTTGCTCTTACTCTCGCCACAATTGCTTTATTGACCAAATGAGAGAAATTTCAAGTCATGCAAAGCCACCGCCATCTGCAGCTTCTTCGATAGCCCATTCAAGAACCGGTTTCGACGACGAAGATCACGAAACGTCATCGAGGCATATCGGCAAGGAAGTTGAACTCATGAAGATATTCGGTCACGCACTTTCGCCTTGCTTGAGAGCGAGAAATTCTTGTTGCTTGATCATCATGACCCTTCAGAATATGAGCTTCGCGAAAAGCCTCCACGAACTCATCCCAAGTAGGGACATGTCCAAAGCAGTTGAATGGCAAGATGATTATCCCACCATATGCTAGCCGCCCATCGAGTGATAATCGCGAAAGAACCTTTTCCTCTCGGAACATTGAGCAATCAAAAGCTTCTTCTCAACGGTCCGGCCAATCCTCGCCTTCCATGGGATCCTCGAGAATCGAGAACACCGGCGGGTTAGTCCGAAAGTCGCAAGACCGCCTCGCACATGGTGGCCTCTCGCTCGACGGCCGATGCAACAGAGAAGAAGTATTACGCGCACCGCTCCAAGATGCGCGTCTCGTCCATCCGGTTGCGCTCAATTTGCATGAGCACATCGCCATCGAAGGTGGTGGAGGAAGCTCCTCTTCCCGGGGACCACCTTGCGGACCACGAGAACTGGAGGGTTCGACGGCCCTCCACGAGAATGAGGCATGGGAGTCGACATGCCCCTCCTTGTTGCGCTTGCAAGACGAGTAGTAGGTCTGTCATCCTGTTACCACACCATGGTTAACAACACAACAAGGACATACTCGCAAACACAAACAAGGTTGCAATTAGAAAAGAAATAAACACTATACATATAATGCATCATGTTATGTTATGCATTCAAGTTAACACCAAACCAGAAACTTCATATATATATATATATATAACAAAATTTCGGTTCCAGTCTTACATTATAGTCGGCCATAATGTCAGATTACAAACCGAAAGTTAAACTTACATACTTTGTACAAAATACTACTGCCCTATTACATACAATTTATTTAAGGGCAACTACTAGACTAAAAGACACTCAACCACGAGGATTCATCGTCGAGGTGCTAGCGTAAAGATCCCGGTTAAAGTTTACCGGAAACTCATTCAAAAGATGAGCTCCAGGGGAACCAGTATCAACAGGATCCAACGAGCTAATGAGACGCCTCGGGGAACCCAACAGTGGCTGATGACCTCCAGGAGGTGCAGTCCGCAGAGTGCGAGGAAAGCCTGCAGTCATCCGGGCTTGGCGCACTTGTCCATAAACAGTGCGCACCCGCCACTTCGAAGTCGGTAAAGAGCGGTGCAACGGCGGCGGAGAGGTCTCGTTGTCACCATAAAGCACGCTTGCGAGGAACGCGTTCATGTTGACTCCAAGAAGCGTGTACTCTGGCCTCATTAAGGCGATGCCTAGTTTCCCATAGCTCCTCACAAGACAATGATGGATTTGGTCCATGATGCGGACCATCCTCGCCAACCGCCGCACTGGGGTCTTCGCCAAATCGTATCTCAAGAAACATGTTCACTTGAGGTAGGGCCTTGATTCGGGAAGTGGTCATAGGGTGGTTGAGACAATTCCGTCAAATCATGACGAAGAAGGCTCATCATCCTACTTGCAGCTTCCTGAACTGCCATAGCCTCAGAGGTGGCAAGTGCTTGGACACGATGAGGAACATCGCCGGCCACGTGCCTAGCGATGACATTGATGAAGGCACGGTACTCCTCCATCCCTGGTCCTCGATCTCGTCGATAAATGGCATACTCCGGCTGATAGGTGAAATTGGAGCGCCACATCATGTCCCGAAGTAATGCTGGAAATCCATCAACATCCTCAGCTCGGGTCTCCTTGATCAAATACCATCCACTCATCTATAGACAAAAGGGAAAGGTAAGGAACAATTCACCTTTAAATAAACCAACAGAAAGTTGGGTAAGAATTGACATTAAGGAAGGTAAGAAATAAAAGATGTCATTCTTAAGCTTTCAAAAATACATTACTGTTTGAAAATAATTTTATCAGAAAACTCTCTAATTGCTTCGGCCAGGCTACTTCTAACCTACAGACAACGTATGCTCTGATACCAACGCTGTGGGCTCCCCGGGTTATTGGAAATGTACTTAATTAAATTCATACAGTAACATGATTATTAATGAAGGAACAGTACTGCCCCTCAATTAAAGATCATGCTAAAGGTATGAATTCAACAAGTAGCAATTCCAATAAACGGGATCCCCGGATATATATATATATATCTCACAATGGTTCCCAGGATCAATGACCATTGCATATATATATCCTTTAACAACATTGCATCGTATACATACAAGTCGTACATTTGCATTAATAAACATAAGTTTACAACATTCGGGTTTAGTACTACAATATAGAGTGACTTGGTCACTACAACATATTCAACAAAGAAGCAAAATAAATCAAAAGTCCACCAATGGCCTCATCCACCCGCAGCAATTGCGTGGAGGAAAGAAGTAGCGTTACTCGTTAGCGTCCACCGATCGGCGCTAACGGGTACTTCATAAAGAAAACCGTCCTCACCGCAACAATAGGTGATAGCACCTTGAGTACGGAAGGTACTCGAAGTCTTACACAAACTATTAAAATAAAGTGTTGATTAGAGCCTATTCAAAGGAGTAGAGTTTTTACATGCATAAGGTTACAACAGAAGGTATAAAGGTTCACATTTGCATAAAGCGATACACCTTAACCTACAAAGGCTAACTTTTGAATAAGCAATTTAATAAATCAAAGTTTGCTTAAAACAGTAAGTAATTGACATAAAATAAACGATGCGATGCATGATTCCTCATGCAAACCGAAAATAAACCAAAACCACATTTTTGGAAAATCAAAACTTCTATACAGGTGACATCAATTCAAGTTATCGTCCATGACCGTGGACACGGCTATTCGAACAGTTTATACCCTGCAGGGGTGTACATCTTTACCCACATGACTTAGCTAGCCCGTTGCCTTCGGATGCCTCCGAACGATGACATACTTCCTTTGGTATGCCGACCGGGGAAACTAAGATTTGGTATTTTTCAACAAGCCAACACTATTGAGTTGGACCCCCATGTGTGAACTGATCCCGCTTAAACAACGACTGATAGCATCTGCCTAACCGGGGCACACATGTTGCGTCATTAATGCCGATCCAAACAATTTAATGCGAATTGGGTTCCCTACCCATAGTAGAATGCTATCGGCACCATTAAGGTATCGTATATGCGACGAGGCACATATACGCCTCACCCTCCTAAGAACATCCGACTTCGACATACAAGCTCACATGGCATAAAACGCATCCTCGGACTGAGCATCTATGCCATACAAGGTCAATACACATATCCTTACTCTCTGTTTCCAACTCAATAGTCTCAACATTTTACTTAACCAAACAAATACCATACACTTGCATGTGGAAGTACGTGGGGACTTGAACTGAATAGTCAGAGTTCGGTCCTTAATTAACCCGGACAAGTCCACCACAAAACCCAATCTCGTGCACAAAAGCACCATCACTAGCTTCCTCTTGTCCAGATCAATTTGAATTTCAAATACAAGACTGATTTAAAGAAACTGGACAAAGAGTTTAAAATAACAATAGTTCAGTTGTGATTCCCATGTTTGACAAGATATGCTTGTCAAACTCTAAAATCTCTAGACTGCATGTCTAAGCTAAAATTGAAAATATAGCTTATGATATACAGTACTATGATAGGATTAAGTGTGTGGTGACAATTGAGGTAATCCATCATGTTTGGTCATAGCTAACTACTAACAGATCACATTTTGTACTTTCAGAAAAATAGCATGCACAGATATCACTGGATTTGTAAAAGCTATTGTACAAAATTTGGGATCAATATGGTGCAAAGAGGATGCTTGCCTTGGTAGTAGTATACTTCTGTTGCAGGTTCAGACTGTTCTGAGGTAGATTCAAAAACTTCAAATGAACCAGATTCTAAAAAAAAACGATAAACTCCAATAAATACCAAAACTGACAATAAGTCCAAAATGGAAGAAATATGCATGATTACAGTATGCTTAAGCCATAACTACCCATATTAGTGATAATAACCCATAATATAGCTTACTGTTTTCAAAAGACAGAAACTTAGTGTTTAGTGTAAAGTTCCAGTTTTCAGATTTTAAAAGAGCTGAAAACAGGACAGGTTGCAATTTTTGGAAAAAGGAATATAGAACATGCAAAAGTTCATAAATAAAACTTAGCATGATCTTTTAGGGTAATTAATATCCCAAACCAACCTTAGTCTAACCCTAACTAGTTAGATTACAACAACTAAGAAGAAAGTCATTTTTGTCGGTTAAGCCGACAAAAAGAAACAGAGACAGATCTCAACTAGAAGTTAAAATAGATGATGACAAGAATTGAAAGATCAACTTGTCATGCTGCTAGGGTTTAGTCGAAACCTAAATAAGATGATAAGTTGACAGGAAGAACCCTAGGTTTTGAAAATGACATGGAAAACCGAAAGGTATAATACTAACTTTTCGCTTGAAGCAAGTTGAAGCTACGATGCTTAAAAGAATGATTCACGAGAGCTTCTTAAGTCCTTAAGATGCTCAAGATATCACAACTAGGGTTTTGGCTTACCAAGATAGGAAAGATACCCAGTTTCAAAATTCAAGTTGATCGACAGAGAGGTAAATTCGATTTAACTTTGCAAAAGATGTCGAATCTTTAATGCAAGGTAAAACCAGCTTAAGGATGGATAAGCAAAGGATAGGAGTAAGAACTCCACCGACAAACAAGGAAGAAAATGAGCTTGTGGTCAACAATGGTCGCAGCTCCAAAAAGCTAGGGTTTATATATGGATGTTGAGCTACAGAGCAAGAGGGAAAGATCTAGAGTTGATGAGGTGTCCATTTAGGCTAATTATCCCAAAAATTAGTTGCAAAAACTTTGGGATAAATCCTCTCCTCTGTTCTGAGAGATTTGTGCGAGAGAGAGGAAGAAGATAAGCATACTCTTACATGTGGGTCCCATTGTCATTCTCGCCGCGCTTCACAAAAGCTCAACGAATGTCACCGTCCGATTGGAAATGGGCGTGGGATAAATAGATAGATTAAATGATTTGAATCGGTACCGATTAATATGGACCGCACGATCTAGATTGACCGATCGGGATTAAAACGGAGCTTAAAGGAATCTTGAGATCCACTTTCAAATCGGGCGTTAGATTGAAATCCAACGCCACCGAAAGAATACACGCCACCTCCTTTAGATGCGATGGCGCAACACCGTTGGATTGGATTTCTACGGTCGATGTAAATGGAACCGGATGGTCCGATTGCATACACTCATATGGACCTTGCGATTGAAATCCAACGATCCACCGATTTTGGGCTTTAAAGGCCTACGGTCAAAAGGAGTGCCGAGGATTGAAATCTAAAGGCCCATATAATCGCGCCTCGATTTCAAATTGAAATAAGCGACGCCGTTAGATCAAGAATGAATGGTCGCGATCGTGAGGGGATCCGAGTCGTCCGAATGCATACACCCATCCGACCACACGATAAAGATCCAACGCCCGCAGGAGTGCGGGCTTTATAACACGCGGTAAAAGGAAAAGCCGTAGGATTTGAATCTAACGGCTCGATAAAAGCGCTTTAAGTTTAAAACGAAAAGGTGTGCGTTGGATCGAGAATGAACGGTGGAGATTGAAAAGGGATCCGAGTTGTCCGACAGCACACATCGATCTCGCCGTTAGATCAAGATCCAACGGCAGAGATTAAAATGCACATGGACGGCCCGCGGTGTTATAGCCGCCGCTCGATTGAAGATCGACGGCTCATAACACACGCGGATTTTGGGCTCGCGCTCAACGTGATCGAGCTAAACCAAGTCGATTGGGTTGACCAAGACACGTGGTCCGAAGTCGCTTCTGATGCAGTTTGATTCAAACCGTTTAATTGACCGTAACCTTATTCAAATATGCAAAGGTTTGACTGGGCTTTTAAAAATAGCAAATAAATTTATAAATTCATGAAATTTTTACTGTAAGCTACTGGGATGATATATTTCCCAGATAAATTTTATAAACCACATTTTCACTTTGTAAAATACATAAATATTTATTTCAGGCCGAAAATATTTATTTAAAGACAATAAATTTTTCTTTAAGCCCAAATAATTTCTAAAAATGCAACAAAAATATTTTTTTAGCCAAGATAATTTATCTAGGCTTTAAGAAAAATACTTCCCAGTCATAATACAAGTTTTATCTTGTATTCCTTTAAGACTTTGAATGGTTCTTTAGGGTTTTGGCTAAAAAGGAAGGTTTTTAACTTGTAACATGCTGCCCACAGTGTAAACATGAACAGTAATGCTATGAACAGTATCTCATTACTGTTCATAAAGCATTTTGTTACTGTTTATAAACTTGGGGCTGTTACATGGCTGCATCCTTAATCATCTGTTTAGTTCTTTATGCGGTCCTCTTGGATCAAAAGGAATTATTACATCCAATTTCTATTAGTTCTTTCTGACCATAATTATCTATTTATTTGGATAGCATTTTCTTAACAACAATAAGCTAATTTCTAAATAAATTTCAGAAGGTCAAGCATTAAACTGTAATGCATTAGATTGCATAAAAATCATAGTCCTTTACTCCTTTAAGCTGTTTATTATCATTTGATGGTAATAACCACATCCGCAGAGGATATTCCAGTTAGTACAAGGTGCCAGTATGTAAATTTTGTCATTTGTTGAAATCCATTGAAGACATCTTGTTTCATTTCATACTCCGTTGCAACCCTTTAAAAACAGATCTATTTGATTCCATACTTTCTTACAATCCTTGGAAGATAGACCTGTTTGATTTTGTATGCAGCCATATAGTATTTCCATGAGTTTTATACAGGAAGTGACCTCCAATAGTTTGGTTGTTCTTATAAACTGACACAAGGATAGGTTGGTACTATAGAAAGTAGAAATGTTAGTTTTATATTTCAAAATAGGGCATCCAGGCTTTCTGTTCAGGATGTGTTATGATTATCTGGAGGTCAAACTATATCATGCTTTTGGCTTTGTGGCCCTGTGGGCTTATTTGTGAATCTTGTGACTGTAGTTGCCATAAAGAAAAAAGAAACATGGTAAAAAGAAAGGAAAAGAAGGTACTTTTCTATGTAGACAAAGTATTTTGTTTTATAGGAACTACATAGCGAAAAATTAGCATTAACTTGTGGTCCTAATTTATTATCTATGTGCCTCCTAGTCGGAGAACATCGCTGTCGACGATCAAGACGTCGATCTTACGAAAATAGAAATGAGAAAATGACGTGGGAAATCTTAGGGAATAATGGGACTGCTCTTTTATTAATATGAACTAGAATTTACAATGTATATCCTAAGGACTCTGCTTGCCCTCTTGCTAACTCAGAACTATTACACGAATCTATGGCTTGTGCTTTTTGTCTTCCTTCTTCATTGCCTTTTTCCTCTCTCCTTGATCCGCCTGAGTTCCATCTTTAAATAACCCTCGAAGAGGTGGCGCATTTCTCGAGAAGGCGCTCGATGCGGCGTTATGTCTGTCGAGTCAAGTGACGGTTGATACAGAATCAACCGTTTGGCGGTTATATGTCTATGAAATATATAACCGCACGGAGGTTGTTCACTGGTATGTCTTGGATAAGATACGTCGTATGGAATATTCACGTGTTCCATTCATCATACGGTAGAGAATATACCTTGGAATCGCTTACCTTCTACGAGCGCTTCTCCGCCTGGAGCTTAGCTTGGGCCTTCGTCCACCAGGTACCCATTATGTAACCTCTGGAATCTCTACGACCAGTGAGGTCGTGCACCTCAAAGGTTACGACCATGAAGATGTATGATCTTTTATATATTAAAGATAATATATAGAGGTTTTAATCCTCGTCAATCGCATTTAAATTTGTTAACCAATATGCAGATGTTATTGGCATTCCCAAATAAAATGTGATTTTATGCTTTTTGGTACTGTACAAATGTCACCCATAGAATTGCATTTCTGCTTCTTTTTCTTGTTTATACTTGCCCAATGCTGTGTCTTGCAGGATGTTCATGATTGAACAATGATAATATCTTTTATGCATGTTGAGTGGCACTAAATCTTGACTTTCCATCCTACAGCACTCCAGGATTTTGCACTCATGGCCTTCCATACATACATGAGCTTTTCCTTCTTAGCAAGTATATAATTGTAGTTCACTTGCATTCAACCGTCATGTTATTTGATCAGCAGGATAGTGGGAATGAAGGAGCTAACTCTCCATTGTTGCAATTGTTGAGTATGTAAGATAATACGGATGGTCCCTGTTTTCCCTTTTTTCTAGAATACATAGGGTACTTTTGTCAGATATCATGCACATGAAGTATCATTATCTTTCTTCTCTGTATTTCATTGGCAATGTGTAAAACTCACCTTTCTTGAACCTAAGTGGCCATATTTGTCATTAATTTGCTAATCTCTTTAACGTGTATTCTATGCTGATTTGTTGTAGCTGTGAAGGTCCGTGCATGAGATCCTTCCATGCAAATATAGTAGATGGTAAAGATTCGTATTGTGCAACCCTTGGGTACACAAAGGCAGAAGTTATGGTAATTTTGAACTTTTGTTAAAGAGCTCTCTCATATTTTTTTCATGATATGCGCAGGGAACTCTTTACAAGATTTTCATATCTTATTTCAATTTCCTCATGACTATGAAATGCAATTTATTATGACTTATTAAAGCATGAGCATATCTCTTAATTAGCTGACTGAACAACATATGCTAATGGGCAACTTTGTTGACAAAATCTCTAGTACATCAACTTATCAAGTAATTTTTTGAGTGCAGATTCAGTACTTCCACCCCGTGGATGCTAATGCAATGGATCGCTGTCAGCAACTTGATGCCCTAATGCACTATTTATCTTTAGGAGAACAGAGAACTTCTCTTGTGCAGATTGATCGTCAAACCTCAGGCTTTGTAGGATGATGCTATGGATGACATGTTCAATACAAGGTGGAGAATGGTGACATAGGCAGATGATCTTCATTACGTTTAGATTTCATTCTGTTAGGAAATGATATTCAAGTAAAATATTTATATCATATCTTATGTGGATGGTTCTCTGTATAATGCAACAATTTGTTTTTAATAAATGAGTGTTCTTTTTAACCATGCTACGACCGATAATGATTTTTTTTACTTTGACTTCTATACACTTATAATTGTTGCAGCAACCTAATTATATACATTACCAAAATAGCAAAAGTCATCTGTATGGCAAGCATCAATGCTTCTATGCGTTGTGACAATATAATTATATCCATTGTCAAAATAGCAAAAGTTATCTATGCACGCTAAGTACCAACGCATACAAGTGTAGTTACAACTTGACTATATTTGTTGCTACTTCGCAACGCCTTTTCATATCTATTACCAATGCTTGCTTATTTGTTGTAATAGACTCTCGCAACGGCCACAATAGCAACGTATAGTAAATGCGTTGGTATAGACCGTACCAACACTTATTTGGATTTTTACTAATGCATATATGCGTTGTTAAAGGGGTGTTCATCTTGTAGTGTAGAATAACTTACGACCATATAGGGTGATCGTAGAATAGCTTACGACCACTAGGTAGTTGTAATCTTCCTTATCAATAGTGATGAGGGGTACCTCTGAAGTTTGTGTGAAGATATTATTATATATAACGAATAATACAGATAAATAGTTTAATTAATTGAGGATCATTAGATCCTCATCATCTAGCCCCCCCAACTTCAAGTGAAAATGACTTACTTGAAAAAGAGATCGTAGGATTATGGTCGAAGATATAGTGTCTTCGACTGGTATTTCTTTTGACCAGAAGTTAACTTGGTAAAAAAAAGTATTTTTACTTGAGTTGTAAAAATAAAGTCTCCTTTTCCCGAACAGACAGAATAAAGAATATCAACTGCCTCTTACAACAGAGCAGTTCCCAAAGAGATTGTAACTGTTGGGTTCGCTGAAGAAATGGCTGGAGTCATTTCCAAGTGGGAGAGATCGAAGATGGATGTAGAGAAAATGACGATTCTTGTTGCTGCAGGGAAGATTTCGAAGCGAGTTTTGATGAAGTGGACCGATGCTGAAGGAGAGCATTTACCATGAGAGGAGGCAGGGAAGATCCTAGTTTTCCAAGCATACTACAAGTGCGGCCTTCAACTGCCTACGCACCTATTCCCGATGATTATGCTCGAGCATTTTGGGGTGGAGTTGGTGAACTTAGTTCCAAACTCCATCACAATACTGAGCGTTTTCGTGTACTTGTGCGAGGCATATCTGAACATCCATCCAGATCTGGACCTCTTCAAGTACTATTATGGAATGGGTAAGTATCGGTCGATTGCCGATAGCTGCGGCTTCCAATTCCACAATAGAATGTCGATGGAATACATCTTCATATTTACCAGGTCGTCGTGCCCAGGATGGAGGAAGATGGGGTTCAACTGGTCCGTAACCAAGGACGATAGTCTTTACTTCAAGGGTAAACCTGCAAAGAAGAAGAAGACTTGGGACTCAGCTCTAAACAACCTCGACCGTCTAGCCTCCTTCATTCGAGCCATCCAGGACTTGAGAGAAGGAGGACTAATGGAATGGCACATGGTGAAGGATTTCATTACGCGTCGTATTAGCCCCCTGAAGAATCGACCACATCCGATGTGGAAATACTCAGGGGCCAAATATTCAACCAGGGACTATGAACAAGGCAATTGTGTTTTTAATGTGCTATCTTTTTATTTATTTCGAGCACATTTATTGATTGTATTCTTCCATTCATAGATCTGCCACAGAGGGAGATTGATGCTCGGGTCAAACTCATCTGTGAGAAGGCCCCTACGACTACAAAGGGAGTTCCTCGGATACTAGCGGTTGTATTCGAAGAGGAGAGAACAAGACGCCTAAAGGTTATCAATATCTGCATTGATTTCATATTTAGGGATTAGTAGTCATAGTTTTGACCACTTATTAACTCTTGTTTCATGACCTTTTGTAGCAAGTCGGCGCGACAGATCTTCAAGATGTCTCCGAGATTGACTTGGGGTCAGCTGAAGATGACTCAGAGGAAGACTAAGTTCCTCTGAGTAAGAGACATCGTCTTGTAAAGGCGGTCGAAAAGAAGAGGAAGAATGTCAGGAGTTTGAACTCCTCCTCCACCGACCTCTTCTATGGGCCGCTTCGTAGTAGATTTGACTACAAGGAAGACAGAGAAGGTGGTCGTAGACCTTAAACACAAGGTCCCTAATACCAAGGTACCCTTCTATTATGATGATAAAATATTCTCAGTTTCCCCTTCTTCTGCTCTTATCAACGAATCAAAAAGGGAAACTGGAAGAGTTACATTTCTTTTATGAAGGCTACTGTCAGTCCAGCAGAGCATGTGGTTGAAAGAAATGGCAGCATTCATGTGGTCGAAGTTGATTCCGACCACCAAGAGGAGGAGGCTGCAGAGGAAGCTTCAACTACTCCTTGTGATGTGTGACCAGTTGAGGTCGTGCAAAACATGGTCGTCTAGACCAGCGATGTGGGAAGCCTTCTAGAGGTTGAAAGCGTAGAGCTGACGAGGGTGACCGAAGAGGAGGAGAACAAGAATGAGAAGAAGATAGAGTCTTCTCTCGAGAAGATATCTTCAGGCTTCAGGATTGTGTCCAGGAAGCCTAGGTATGTAAAATTAAAGAATAAGTGATCGAACTTACTCTTTCATTTCACAATTTGATATGTTGATATTTGTTTTGTTGTTTCAGTTCTGCCTCTCCAGCTCCTGAGGACGTCTCTGCAGATAAGTCTGCAATTGTCATGGCTACAACTATGGGGTGCTAGTCTCCCCGCTGGTTGTAGAGACAAAAGCAGATATGGTTGATTCTTCGACCATCGTCCCTGAAGCAACAGAAGAGGAAGTGGTCACCATCAAGCCAGCCACGCCTACTGAAGTGGTCGAACCACTAGTGATCGTGGAGGCAGAGACGAAGGCAACAGAAGATCAAGTCATGACGATGATCAAGTCAACCATCGAGGATATCAACGTCCTGACATGAGACTTGTCATTACAATCGCGAAAGGTGGTTGATCCCGTGGCAGCGAAAAGTTTCGACCACCTTCAGCGACCAGTAAAACTTCAGGGTAATGCTCCTTAGGCCCATGTAAAACTTCAGTAATGTAGTAAACTGGTCGTTAAATGTTTTCACGTTCAGCGACCAGTACTGCACTCACTTCTTGTGGCGTAGCAGCTAGATACAACAAGAGTGTTTCGTTTGGTTTAGGAGAAACCAAGACAGAAGCACTTGTAAGGTATCTCTTGACATCCTCGAAGGCGTTGTTTTCCTCTTCAGACCACTCAAAACCCTCATGTTTTCTAAGTAGTTTAAATAAAGGAAATCTTTTTTCTCCTAACCATGCGATGAAACGACTAAAAGCCACCATACACCCTACGAGTTTCTGGACTTCTTTCTTTGTGGTCAGAGGACACATTTGTTCAATGGGCCTTATCTTTTCAGGTTTTGCTTCGATTCCTCGAGCAGAAACAAGGAACCCAAGCAATTTTCCTGAAGAGACTCTGAACACACACTTCTTCGAATGTTTCTTGCAGGCCGAAAACATGATTAAGATGTTGGATGCTTTTTACGACCAGATTGTCAACATAGGCTTCTAAGTTTCGGTGTAGTTGAGGAAGAAAGGTCTTTTGCATCAAGCATTGGAAGGAAGCACCAGCATTTTTAGACCGAATGATATTTTGACATAGGAAAATATTCCAAATTGTGTAATAAATGTGGTCTTTGCTTCATCATCCAAACACATACTTATCTAATGACAACCAGAATATGCATTTAGGAAACATAAAATTTCAAAACCAGCAGTAGAATCAACTAATTGATAGATACGAGGAAGTGGAAAGTCATCCTTTGGACAAGCTTTATGCAACTCGATGAAATCTACACACATTCTCCACTTACCATTAGATTTCCTAACTATTATAGGGTTTGCCAACCACTCTAGGTAGTGGACTTCTCTTATAAAACCTACCTTCATTAGCTTATCCAATTTCGATTGGATGACTTCTCGTCGATCAGGTGCAAATTACTGTAATTTTTATTTTACGGGCTTTTTGTCAGGCCGTAGAGCTATCCTATGCTCGATCACCTCACTGTGGATTCTAGACATGTCGGATGTTTGCCACATGAAGACATATGCATTTGCTCGGAGGAAGGCAACGGAGGCGTCTTCCTATGCAGAGTCGAGGGTGACTCCAATGCGAATGGTCTTGGATTGTTCCGCTATATTCAGTGGAACCTTTTTGACTTGGTCGGTCGGCTTCAGTGCAACTTTTGGCTTCGAGTGCTTTGCTGGATGTTGCACGTTATTTGCTTCTCGAGTTGATATCTGGCCAACCATCTCAAGGGACTTGCGATTGCATATTAGCATCATCTTCTTATCACATCGTACTGTAATGACTCCTTTGGGACCTGCCATCTTTAGACATTGGTAACCGTAATGAGCAGCCATTAGGAATCGAGCCAGTGTTGGTCAACCAAAAATGACATTATATGCCGTATCAAAGTCGACCACATCAAAAGAGATTTTTTATGTCCTAAAATTGTCTGGTGACCCAAACGTAACAGGAAGACTTGGCCAATAGGCTTAGCCGAAGACCCTGGTATGATCCCATAAAAGGAGTATCGTACATGCCTTATTTTCATCCTGAGAACTTGCATTTCATCCAGAGCACTCGTAAAGACTATATTTAATGAACTTCCACCATCAACTTCCACCTGATTAACTTGTCAATTATTGATGGTAGGCTCGAATTGGACAGTCACCCTTCTCAAAAGAGATGGTGACCTCCGACCACTTTGGCAGCTTATTGATAAGAAGAGGGTCGATAGAGTTTACCTTGTACTTGACCGCTTTGAGTTGGCACTTTAACTCATATGCCGACGATCCCCCGTAGATGTGATCAATGGTGTGCTCGTGGACCTGGTACAACATCTTCTCGTAGTCTTCCAACTGCTTACGATGATTTGTCTGCCCTACTGCTTCGAGGGTAAAAAGTGGTCCTTTATCATAGTAATAGTCCTCGAGTTTTCGTTAGAAAACTCAGCAGTTGTGAAGGTCGTGGCCTTCCTTTTTATAGAAAGGGCACCACCTTGGCTTATCAGTTTTTCATTTAGGGCATTTGCCTTAGCCCCGGTCGAAGTATTGTTTGGAGCTTTGGGTCTCCTTATCATTCACGGTTAAGACCTCTTTCGAGCTCTTGGTCTGTGATTTTTTTTATTTTTAGACTTGCTCTTGGATTTCTTGGTCAGTTTGTCCTTCTCTTTGCTACCCTCACTTGCTCCTCAAGTACCTTTGTCGTCACGATCGATCGTGCGATTCCACTCGACTGCTTCATAAGTAGTCGTGTAGCAGTCTACCATCTCGAAGAGCGCAACAATGGTATCTGGAGGGTTGAGTGCAATGTCCTCTATGATCCTCTGGTTTCAGACTGCTTGTTTGCATGCTCTAATAACAGAGGAGCCAGATACCTCAGGAATTGAATTACGAACCTGACTAAATCATCTTATAAATTGATGCAAGTCTTATGAGAATTTCGTCGCATTCGGTGTAGGTCATCTTCTTTTCCATAAACCTTATATGTGCCTTGGAAGTTTGCTAGTAACATATCACATAAGTATTGCCACGAGTAGATTGACTCTGGTGGTTGGTTTAGCAACCATAATCGAGTAAAGCCCTCGAGTACTATTGGCAAATAATTTGCCATAACGTGCTCGTCTTCTTCGGTGGCTTGGACTACAGTGGTGTAGATTTGCAGAAATTTGATGGGATTCTAGGACCCATCAAACTTCTCCATGTTAGCTAGTCAAAATCTGGCTGGCCAGCGAACTGCTTGAAGATCAAACGAAAATGTCCGACATCCGTGGTCATAGTGTCTCGAAGTCTCTATGCGATCTCTTGAGCGAAGAGGTCATAGCCTAGCGCTTGCCCAAGTTCCAGAGTCGGGTTCTCGAATAATTCAAGATCAAATTATTGATTTGTTGTATCTCTCGATTGGTTTCCGACTAGTAGTGGACGCGCCCAGGCAATGTATTATGAGTTGTAATCCTCCTTCTCTAGATGGTATCGGGATCATCATCATCTGAGTTGGCTGGAGCGTGCCTCAATGGAGTGCAATCACTTCGAGGATGTCTACCACGCTTGGTTCAGATCCTGGTCGTCGTCGGAGGAGTCCTCGCCATTACGACGAGAGCCCGAAGCGAGCGAGCGATGGAAAGTAGCCACAATCCTGTTTCTTGGAGGACAATCAGGATCTGTGGGGAGGACAAAGACCTACTGGGTATTGGTGTCCTCGCTCGCGGTTGAGCCCTCCAGTCTGGATGAGTAGTCGAAGGACAACACCCCGCGACTTGGAGTAGGAAGGGGAACTCCAGGTTATAACCGTCTCCGGCTGAATATGAATCCTCTGGGGATATGGTCAAACCCTCAACTGTAGCAAGTTCGACCGTACTCTTGGTGGGGGTAACCGAAGAGTGACGATTAGCAGGAGATGGTTGAGCCCTGGAACCATGGATTCCAGGACTTGGTGTGTTAGATCGGATGACCTTAGACGGAGTCAAACTTTTGTAGGAGGAATCCTCGCCGCGTTGAAGGCTTGCCGTGGGGCGGCTCCAATCATGGTCGCTTGGACCCTTGCCATGTGAGGATTCTAGATCCTCCTCTAGGAGTACGGTTGTGGAGGAAAAGGTTCCCTGCTCATCTTTATCTGGTATGCGATTTCCTAGGTTTGGTGAAAGATCACTGGAACTAGCATTGTCATCGAACGAAACTATGCTTGGCGCATAGTCGTAGCAGGCATCCATATTGAGTCCTGTATAGTCTGCGAGATCAAACCAATTATCCTCATTCCACTCCCCTGCCATGGTAGCATCAGAGTGAGAACAAAGAAAATTTGCCAAAAACAAAGGAGAGGAGGGTCCCCATGGACGATGCCAATTGTCGATGTGTTAATATCGAACTTATGAAATGAATGCTAGGGGGATCCTTGATCGAGACTACATAGGATGAGACATAGGGATTTAAACAGGTTCGGGCCTTCTCCTAGGAGAATAACAATCCTACTCATGTGTTCTTGTATTGATTATGTTTGCAACAAGAAAGAAGTCACTGAATACTAGAACTAATGACTCCTGCCTATTATGTTGCTTGTGTCACATGTCTTCTATGTCCACCAGTGTTATCCCTTATATAGGCCCTGTTTGTTGGCTTAGGTTTTTTGGCTTATAGCTTAAAGCTTAAAGCTTAAAGCCAGTTTTTTTGGGATTAATCATCTTATAAGCCCCTTAGTTTTTAAGCTAAGCTTTGGTATTTGGTAATCTGGCTTTTTATAGGATGTTGACTTATTGAGTTGTGTGTAAAGGATAAAAAGTCTGAATTGCCCTTTAGGGTTTAAAGGACCTTTTTAAGCATGTATTTAAACTTTTTTTTGCATGGGATTTGTAAATATTACGATACATGCAAGTGTACATATGAAACAAAATAGATTTCGTTCGTATGAGCATGCATGTGTGTACCATGGTCTATCCAAATAAATTGCAAATTTCGATATCTATCAGAGATGTATATGTAAGAAGGCTGGAGTATAACAGACAACCTATTCATAGCAAGATATTACTCGTCCGTGCATGTATGTATTAATTTTGGACATTGTGTAATGAAAGAAATTGATATAGCAATACTATTAGCCAACCAAACAAAATAACACGGTAACAAAATATTATTCGATCATATATGATGAAATTATCTTATCACTGCTAGATGTACATATCATATTAATGTAATCTATTTATCCTCTTACAACCATTAAAGAAGTAGCAATACTACCACGAAAGACACTCATATCTCCATCATCAATTGCTGATCCATTGACACCGTACCCTCCAAACGATCCAATTTGTGTATCGTTTGGATCATAATCTTCGTCAAGATCACATCTCTCAAAAAGTTCATCACATAAAGCACTATCTCGGATGAAGTTGTGTAGCACCATACATGCAATTATCATTTTTGTTTGAATCTTCATTTTGTAACTTAGCAAAGACAATGAGATTCTCCATTTCATCTTCAACACACCAAAGGAATGCTCAATCACATTGCGAAGGGACGAGTGAGCATGATTGAACACCTCATCTTTACTTCATTGGTCTTCATCGTGACAAACACTTCTCGATTTTCTAGTTTAGTAAAGAGCCTTGTCGTAATGAAGTGTTCATCACTTCCTTCTACTACCCCAGTGTGAATAGCTATATCCATAACATCCACTATGAATGGACCACTCTGAACAGAGCTTTTTGGCATAATGTCCACCATGCGCTTGAAATCCCTAGCAATGAGATTTTTCTTGTTCTTCATTGGGATATGATTAATATTGTTAGCCCTACGCTTCGCAATGACCTTCGGTTTCGTGCAGACGACCTCATTGTTCTCCGCATCAGCGGCAGCGTCTTCCTCGCCGTCCTCCGAACAATCAATGTCCACAATGGTTTGGTCTTCTTGTGTAGGCTCACCCGGGATGGCTAAAGTGTTACCCGTGACATGAGCCTTGTTAAGCATACGATCCATATCATCTAGGTTCTCAGGTGGTCCATTACGAAAATGTTTAGGATGTTGCTGAAAATAAAAAAAATGATTGAAGTTAGCATAAATTAACATATGAGATCATACACATTAATAATAGACGTTTCTACAATGACTACCTTGTGCTCCTTCCACCAAGCATCAGATGCAGATATAGTTCCTTTTTTATGATCCCAACCTAGCCCAGTTATTTTTTTTGTTTCAAATCGTTCCATAAGTTGTATTCTTTCTTCAATGCTTCCCAATGGTTTTTTTAGTTGTTTTTTGTCGTGCTTTTTTCCTGTCCTTTCAAAGAACTTCTTCTGGAGGTTCTTGTAACCCGTGGTGTTCAAACATCCCAATGGTCTATTACCAGCACCAACTTCCTCAGCACAGATCTGACAAAATGCCATGTTGCCTAATGTATCCCAATTTGCCTTGTTGATAGCAACTAGTTACATCTATACAATTTACATGATGATTTATAATTTTTTAGGACATAATATAATGATATGCGAAACTAACATTTTAGCTTGCAAAAACTAGTAAAACTAAACCTAGAACAATGCCAATCAGGTGGTGCAGCATAATAATTTATAAATGCGAATATACAACAATATACAGCAGAAAAAAACCCAACCATGATTATAGCTTAATAATGCTCTAGTGAGCATTGCTACTGATGCTCCAGTATGCTCCTGCTGGAGCAAGTATATTGGTGCATGTTAGCTTAATGTACAACAAGAACAAGTATGCTCCTATTGGAGCATGCTATATTGCCGCTGTTTGTGGTCGGCTAGTAGCTATGGATGTTATGAAAATTCATATAGAAAATTCTCATTCTGAATAACAGTTTGTTATGAACAACTTTGATGATCATGTGTCCACTGTTCCAAAATAAAATAATTCTGAAATAACTTTCAAGTTGACGGATCATGAGATATCAGATGTGCAACATTTCAACTCAAAACTTGTTGAATATTAGGAGAATAATAAAATAACAAATTTCACTGAATAGTGACTCCTATATTTCTTCATTTTCCTTTTATTTTTGGATTTAGCTCCACATGCCTTACAACTGCTGTAATTGAAGGTTCTGAACTTTCCATTGTTATGTCTAACAGTTTTCTGATTTTCTTTTCTTTTGTTTGGCTGAATTAGAGATGTGGATGCCTCAAGTTTGTTCTTTACAAACTTGAGTGAGATACATGATTTCTTATTTTGTGTAAAATTTCATGTGTTGAATAACTGATGCTTGTTACTTTTCAACTAAAACTGGATACTGGTACACAATTGCTAATGCAGAACAAACATTTGTGCCAAAGAAGCTCCCTTTTCTGTATGAGAATAAAATACAAGCTATGGATAAGTGAGAATAAATGAGGCAAAAATCAGTTCTACATATGATGCCAGGAATTAAATTCCTTTTCAGTAACAAACATGAAAAATCACTTATGCACTTCCCATGATCTCAGATGCAATGTAACAAGATAGAGAGGAAAATAAAAGAGAAGAAACCGCGGACGCTACAACACGGATATATTTCCACCTCAACAAAGTTGTCGTCGTTGCAGGGGAGGTGACGTCGGGCAGGGGAGCAGACGTCGGTGCAGGGGAGGCGACGGCGTCGGGGTAGGGGAGGCGACGTCGATGGGGGGAGGGGAGGGAAGGGAAGGCGGCGGCGTTGGGGGGAGGGGAGACAGGGGTGTTGGGGACAGTAGGGAGGAGATGTGTTGGGTGTGGGAGACGAAGGGGAGGGGAAAAGAACGGGTGGAGAGGAAAAAAATAAAAGGGTTTGCACTTATATACTAATGACATTTTGAGGGTAATTTCAACGAAGTTCAGTGGCAAAGAGATATTTCATTCCGCAAAAGCAAAAAAAAAACACATCTATCATGGCTTATGACTTTTAGGCTTAAAATAGCTTAAGTTTTTTATAAGTTAGATGAAAAAGCTACCCCTTTATTTAGGGTTAGGCTTTTTTGCTTTTAAGCTAAAGAAAAAGCCTAAACAAACATGCCATCTAAGGGGTGGCAGTTGTCCATGCTAGAAGGCGCTTCAACGGTTAATGAATTGCGCACATTGATGGCAGTTATTGTCAGAGATATTACTTCCCACGTTCGTTTTGCGGTTATGTCAGAGCTAGAGATCAATATGTGTAGTTATATCAGAGAAAAACGACACATATTTACTACTGCCTATAATTAAACACAGTGTATAAGGTTCTTAGTCGATTGAGTCCACATGTCTATGATCCTTATCGATTATAGGGTGGTCGTGATTGATCTGGTCATAGTAAAACTTACAACTATAAGGTGATCGTAGTAAAACTTACGATCAATAGGTGATCGTAGAAGATTTTACGATCATATATGGTGGTCAAAGAATAACTTACAACCACTAAATAGTTGTAATATTCCTCATCATTAGTGATGAGGGATACATCTGAAGGTTGTGTGAAGACATTATTATTATAACGAATATTACAGATAAATAGTTTATTTAATTGAGGCTTATTATATTCTCACCACACTTTTTACACACACAGAAGTGCGCTTTAGTAAGAATTTTGTGAGATTGTCGATTTATCTCCGACCTTCATCTATTTAGTGTATGCTAAAGGGAGACACGTGTGTGTGCGCGCCTTTTACTTGTAATCGTGAAAAAAATTGTTTACCTAAAATAAGTGATGTAAGACAACATGCGAGAACACCACCATACCATATAAAGGTGAACAAGATATTTGTTTAATATCAGCCGAAAAAAAGATAATTTATACTGACAGTAGTACAAATCTCTATCGTTCTATCAATCGCATCTACTACAGTACTCGCACAACTTTTCAGTTAACAGCAAATGTATGTGAACTGAAAAAAGAACATGCATTTGTTTACAAAGTCTCTTATATTTGATATGCTAAAAACAAACTAACTCCAAAGTCCAATTGCAATCACTCTTGATTGAAAATTGAAATGCTTCGCAAAAGAAATTGGAGTAGTAAAACACAGTAGTCCCTCGGAAAAGAAAACACTTCTCCCACAGGGAGAAGGTAACGAAGACGCACACCTTCCTCCCTATCTCGCTAGGGTTCCCGCGATGGCGACGCCAGGATCCCCGAGCCCCCGCGGCGACGCGCTCCTGGACTCGGCGCCGCTCCTCGGCGGCGGTGGGCGGCGTCGCGGGGGCGCGCTGCGCCGGCCGTCGCTCCGTGGGGCGGCGCGGCTGCTGCGGCGGGGCGGGCGCCGGGCGATGCGGGAGCCGTCGCTTCTGGTGCGGGAGGCGGCGGCGGAGCAGCTGGAGGAGCGGCAGGCCGACTGGGCCTACTCCCGCCCTGTAGTGGCGCTCGACCTCCTCTGGAACCTCGCCTTCATACTCGTCGCCGCCGTCGTGCTCGTCCTCAGCCGCGACGAGAACCCGTCCATGCTGCTTCGTCTCTGGATCGCCGGGTACGCCGTCCAGTGCGTCGTGCACATGGTCTGCGTCGCCATCGAGTATCGTATGCGCCACGGCCAGCACGGCACGGTCCCCATGCCCGCCGACGAGGAGAGGGGCAGTGATGGATCGTCCTTGTCTAGCGACGAGGACGCCGGTGAACGCGGTCCCCGTGGCCGCAGCAGCGACTGCGTCAGGTAATATGAACTATAAAGGATTGATGAGATTTTTTTTGTGAATACCATTCGTATCCTTTAGTTTTGCGTATTTGTTTAGCTGTCTTAGTAATCGGAGTAAGTTTGTAGTGATAATTTAGGTACTCTGCCCTCTGATCCCTGTAAATTTTCCCAACGAGTTCAAGACTAGTATATGTCCCATTGTTCCTAATATTTGCACGAGATGTTGCTTGTGGGTGTTATTTTATTCTGATTGGAACAGGGAGGATTATATAAGAGTCTTAATCAAGGTAGAATTGACTGTTTGGCTTGCATGTAAACTCAATAAAGGTGTTATATACTTATTTGTTTGTTATTTGGTTCAAACTGATTATTTGAAGTGTCTTCTTTCCTGATTGTATTTTTGTTCGTGCTGTCTACTGCTGCAGTATTGCAAAACATCTGGAGTCTGCTAATACAATGTTCTCCTTCATATGGTGGATAATTGGATTTTACTGGGTATCTGCTGGTGGACAACCTCTTACCCGTGATGCACCTCAACTCTACTGGTATGCATAATTTTTTTAATATATGCTTGGAACTTTCTGTATGGGTCATCATTTTATTTGTTTGTCATTATGAACATATTTCTTTGTAACTTCCTCTGCAGGCTATGCATCATCTTTCTGGCATTTGATGTTTTCTTTGTCGTCTTTTGTGTTGCTTTGGCTTGCATCATTGGTATTGCTGTTTGTTGCTGCCTCCCTTGTATCATAGCAATTTTATATGCAGTGTCGGATCAGGTATGGTTTCTCAAATGAGTGATACAGATTGCCATGAACTAATAATATATCTGGTGAAAATGATCGCTAGTTTCACTAGATCTAATTCTTCTTGTGTTATCTTATGCTGTTGATTTTTGTATGACTCAACATCAGTATACAGATAATACTGAAACTGTTCTAAAAATGAAAAATCAACTAGTCAGGCCTTGTTATTGTCCGTATAGAAGGAACAGGTGCCCCAGCATTTCAATTGTTGCTAAGTGAGCAAATTAGAAGTTTGAGCTAAATAAATGGTCCGGTATTGATAACTGACCTATTACCTCTTACTCAGCCGGTTTACAAGTTTCAGCTGTTGTCAAATTGTTAAAAATCAGATATCTCATATTGCGAAACTGAAATATTGAGTGGTTTCTCATGTTGTGTTGGCAAATGTCTCATGAAAATTTTCAAATTGAAATATTCAATTATTTCTGTTGCTATTGTCGAACTGTTGCCCACTTTAAATGATTATATCCAATGGCAAGTGGGAGTGAATATATATGCCACCTGTCTCAGCTGATCCTGGATTACATGGGTACTTCCCCAATACGTAGTGTCTTTGTGGTCTTGTATTGATTTTTTTTAATCGCAGACTGATAGTTCAGTTTCTTAGCTTCTCTTAATAATTTTATGTGTGCATTATATTTGTACAATCTGCTTGAACATAGCTTATAGCATAAACTTTTCAATGAGTAGACGAATGATAATCTTTTTGACCATCTGATTTATATCAGGAGGGTGCATCTGAAGATGACATTCGCCAAATTCCAAGGTACAAATTTCAGAGGATGGATGAGCCTGAAAAGCAATCTGTCAGCGTGACTGGATCTTCTGGTGGAATAATGATAGAATGTGGCACCAACCAACCGATTGAGAAAGTACTTGCTGCTGAAGACGCGGTAAATTCTCACTTTTGTCCTTGATTCGTAGAATTTTTTGTCAAACACATTGCCTGCTTATATAAACAATTTCAGGAACCTACTCTATTAGACCGATTTAGTCAATATTGATTCTTCCTGATTTGATATTTTTACTTTTTGTATGGAATTAGGCAGCTACCTCTGTTTGGTGTATCACAGTTTTTTATGGTTGCAGCAAGCTTAGCTGCTAAACTACCAAAGATTTCCCTGTAGCAAGGTTCCAAAAACCAGTGCCGGTTAAACTGGAAAGAAAAAAAAAACTAGGTGATTGCTAACTCAATTGAAACACAAATTTGAATTGAAAAAGGGGGAAATATTTTCTGCCGGTTAATTCATGCTTTCCGCACAATTACCACAGGGAAATGTAAATGCAAAATTTCAAATTTAAATTAAATGAAAACTGATGTTTTACTAAATCCCGGTCCCTACCAGGATTTAGAGGAACCGCCTGTATCCAGAGGGAGACGCATTTCAAATCCTGTCCTGTAGTGTTGCGAGTCCACTTATTTGAAGTGTGGAACTCACTTGATTGGCATTAACAGAGTATCATAGCCTAAATTGGATAGCATATGTTAGATGTGTATTCTTACTTGTGTATTTTCTCTGTTGTATAAGGGGTTATCTGCATATATGTCATACCTATACTTGTATATATATTGATCCATTGGCCTCGTGATGAATACAAACACTATTCATAACATGGTATCAGAGCAAACCTAGGATTTGTTTTTCGTCAAGTCGCTGCTGGTTTATCTTCCTGCCGCTGTGTGGTTTTCTCCACCGTGCTGCTCTTCGTCCGTCACAGACCACTGCCTTCCATCCATCGCGTTGACTGTCGCCGTGGCCAAAGAGCGAGTTGAGGACGACGACCCACGACGCGACGACCACCGAGGCGGAGAAAATGTGCAGGCGCCGCCTCCTCCCATCGCTTGCCCGTGGGTTCGCCTCCCGCCTCGTCGCTTGCCGGTGTCGTCGTCTTCCATCTAGGCTACTGCCGTCTCGGGCCGCCCGAATCTACGCGCCTTGTAGCTTCTTCGCCCGGCGTTGCCTCGATCGGTGCCGTCTTGATTTGCCAGCGCCGCCTCGATCCGGAGTGAGACCGCCTCCTTTTCCACCGTGAGGCAGCCTCCCGATCCGGAGTCGCATGTTCTTCGGGCGCTGTTTCTGTTCCTCGTTGCCCGATGATCTTTGATGATCTCAATTATCGGGACTGGTTTCAGCACATGCGTGTCCACATGCGTGGTCAACGTCTTTGGGATTTTCTCACCGACGAGCTGCCTTGTCCGCCTCGACCTGTTCCACCCATTGAGCTCGTGTTCCCAAAGGATGCTTCTGAAGACACTCGTAAAGAGGCATCTGATGTTTTTTAGGATGCCATGGAGACTTTTCAAACTCAGTATGCTGCCTACACGATATGGATTGATGAGGATGCCTGTGCCTCTGCTATTCTCGTTGCTAGCATGGAAGTGCATCTCACTGGGGATGTGGTTGGCTTGGGTTCAGCACAGTTGATGTGGGCGCATCTGCGCAACCGCTACGAGTCGTCCTTTGATTCCTTGTATCTTGCTGTTTTGCGTCAGGAGCAGTCATTGCAGCAGGGAGATGCCACTGTAGACGAGTTCTATGCCCAGTTGTCTGCGGTATGCGTCAAATTGACTCTTTGGGACCGGATGTTTGCCACACTTGTTAGTGCTGTCAGCGTCAGTAGTCTCATCTGGAGCTTCGTCGCATCTACAACTTGACACATCTCTGGGCTGAGTATGAGCAGACTCGTGCTCAGTTGCTAGCGTGCCACCCTCGTGTGACTCTGTTGGAGGCCCTTGCATCTGTTCGTGCTGCGGAGATTCGCCTTTGTGCTGCGGGTCTGCTGCTGTCACCGTCATTTCCTTCAATTCTGACAGCTCCTCTAGCTTCTACACCCGCTACGTCTCCGGCTACTCCTTCACCAGTGGTGCTTTCACTAGTGACAGCTGTTGTTGGTAAGGGACTCCACTGCACTTATTGCAACAAGGATGGACATGTGGAACAGTTTTGCTACAGGAAGAAGGATTTACATCATGGTGGTTGTCCTCCAAAGGGCACTGAAAGTTCCTCCTCTTAGAGGAGCTCTGGTGCTTCTGATACTCAGGAGCTTCTTACATTGCTGTGTCGCATTGCTGCTTTTGCACCGTCCAATTCTGCTGGTTTTGCTGCACAGTCTTCTAGTGAGAGACCACCTTCTACTTCTTTCACGGTTGTATCACCTTGGATTCTTAATTCTGGTGCTTCTTTTCATATGACATCTGATTCCACCAGTCTCACTTCCGTAAGTCCTTTAGCTGCTCCTATCACTGTTCAGACAGCATATGGTACCTCTCTGTCGCAAGACGAGGTACTATTTCGAATTCCTCTTTTCATGTTCCTGCTGTTTCTCATGTTCCTAAACTAACCATGCAGTTCATCTCTGCCAATCAGCTCACTGATAATGGTTATCGTGTTATTCTTGATTCTGATTCTTGTTGTGTTCAGGATCGACGCACAAGGACTCTGGTTGGTACTGGCCCTCAACGCCCAAAACGGTGTGGTTGAACAAAAGTATCGTCATCTTCTTGAGACAATCCGTGCTCTTATGTTTGCTTCTGCTGTTCCACTACACTTCTGGGCTAAGGCTGTTTCTATTGCCACTTTCCTTATCAATATTCAGCCTTCTTCTGCTCTTCAGGGAGGGATCTTAGTTGAGTGTCTCTGTGGCAAGACTCCTGATTATTTTGGTCTTCGCCTCTTTGAGTGTGTGCTATGTTCTTGCACCTCGTGAGCGCACCAAGCTAACCACTCAGTCCATCGAGTGTGTTTTTCTGGGCTATAGCGTTGAGCATAAGGGATATTGTTGTTGGGATCTTGTTGGTCGACGGATGCGGATTTCTCGGTACGTCACTTTTAACGAGTCTCGTCCTTTCTACCCTCGTACTTCTCCTTCCATCACTCTAGCATTTCTCGTCGAGCCACTTTCTTTCCTGATTTTTCCTGCCAACCCCATAGTCACCACACCAACACTACAGCCTTTGGCATCTCCTGTGCCTTCTTACCCGTTGGCATCTCCTTCACCGTCGGCGACTCCGCCACCGATACCCTCGCTACAGGTTCCTTCCGGTCTTGTTCCTTCTTATCTTCTCTACTACACTCGTTGTTCGCGAGTTGGGGATTATTCTGATGCGCCATCTTCTTCGGCCTCTCCTCGATATTCTCTTAGTGATCGACAGTCTATTCGGCCTTCTGAGCGCTTTGGTTTTGCTGTTCCTGCTCTTGCCAAACCCACCTCTTATCGTGATGTCGTTGTTCATCAGGGGTGGCAGCATGCGATGGCAGAGGAGATTGCTGTCCTTGAGCGTACTGGCATGTGGGATCTTGTCCCTCTTCCCACACGTGTTACTCCTATCACGTGTAAGTGGGTCTACAAAGTTAAGACCCGCTCTGATGGTTTTCTTGAACGCTACAAGGTTCGTCTCGTGGCACGTGGGTTTCAGCAGGAGCATGGTCGTGATTATGATGAGACTTTTGCTTCTGTTGCTCACATGATCACTGTTTGCACTTCTTTCTGTGGCGTCTGTTCGGGCATAGTCCATCTCTCAGCTTGATGTCAAGAATGCTTTTCTCAATGGTGAGTTGCGTGAGGAGGTTTATATGCAGCCACCGCTGGGGTATTATGTTCTTGAGGGTATGGTTTGTCGTCTTTGCCGATTTTTTTTATGGCCTCAAGCAAGCTCCTCGTGTCTGGTTTGATCGTTTCTCTTCTGTTGTCACTGTGGTTGGTTTTTCTGCTAGTGCGCATGATCCTGCTCTTTTTATTCACACTTCGCCTCGCGGTCAGACGCTTCTTTTATATGTTGATAATATGATCATTACTGGAGATGATTCTTAGTACATCACTTTGTCAAGGAGCATCTTAGTAAGCAGTTTCTCATGTCTGATCTGGGTCCTCTTCGCTACTTTTTTGGGGTTAAGGTTATTTTTACGCCTGAGGGCTTCTATCTGTCCCAAGAAAAGTATATCTAGGATCTTCTTGATCGTGCTTCTCTTACTGATCAGCACACTGCTGAGACTCCCATGGAGCTTAATGTTCATCTTCGACCCACTGATGGTGAGCCTTTTACTGATCCTACTCGCTATCGTCACCTTGTTGGGAGTCTTGTTTATCTGGGTGTCACTCGCCCTGACATTTCGTACCCTATACATATCTTGAGTCAGTTTGTTTTTGCTCCCACTCAGCTCCACTATAGTCATTTTCTTCGTGTTCTACGATATCTTTGTGGAACCATCACTCTTTTTCTCTCGCTCCAGCTGTTTACAGCTTCAGACATATTCTGATGCTACCTGGGCACAGTGATCACTTTGATCACCGGTTTTTCTCTACCTATTGTGTTTTTCTTGGTGGTTCTCTCATTGCTTGAAGACTACGAAGCAGACAACAGTTTCTCGTTCGAGTGCTGAGGCTGAGTTGCGAGCTATGGCTTTGTTGACTGCGGAGGTTACTTAGCTACGGTGGTTACTCGAGAATTTTGGTGTTTCTGTTTCTTCACCAACTCCTCTTTTGTCTGACAGTATAGGTGCTATTAGTATTGCTAAAGATCCGGTGAAGTATGAGCTTACAAAGCATATTGGTGTTGATGCTTCCTACATGCGGACACAGGTGTAGGACCAGATTGTTGCTCTTCAGTATGTGCTTTCAGAGTTTCAGTTGGCAAACTTCTTCACAAAGGCATAGACCAGAGCCCAGCACAGCTTCTATCTCTCCAAACTATATGTTGTTGATCCAATATAAGTTTGAGGGGAGGTGATAGATGTGTATTCTTTTCTGTGTATTTTCCCTGTTGTATAAGGGGTTATATGCATATATGTCATACCTATACTTGTATATATATTGACCCATTGGCCTCGTGATGAATACAAGCACTATTCATAACAGCATAAACTCATGAATGTGTGCTTGTTGTTACTCAACTCACATTTTGACCACATATGCTGGTAGTAGTTTTTATAGTGGTTATGTTTGGGCAAATAAAGGGGCATGGACCGCATGGTATAAAAACTTCGTTTTTACCCTCAAAATTACTTTGCACCGAACCATTCGTTTGTTTGAACTGGTGAAAGGACTAATGATTTATGTTTCTCTAATTTCTGTCTTGCATCATAGAACATTGTTTTTGCTCATTCCTTCTATATATTCCAATTTCCAAGCCCCTTGGTCGTGTTTCAGCTAAGTGCTTAACCATTCATTGCTTTTGTTGCTCTATCTGCCCATTTTTGTTGCTGAACGAATTCATTACCCACTTGGTCGATGCAGGAGTGTTGTATTTGCCTCTCAGCGTATGATGACGGTGCAGAGCTGCGTGAACTCCCTTGTGGCCACCATTTCCACTGTGTCTGCATTGATAAGTGGTTGCACATCAATGCGACTTGCCCACTATGCAAGTTCAACGTTCGAAAAAACAGCAGCAGCAGTGGTAGTGAAGAAGTATAAATCTGTCTCTTCTCCACCCTGGCGACTTCTGTCAGCACGATGGTACTTTTCATGACAAACCTGTCGAGTGTGCATTTGTGTGCCTTTGCTAAGATAACAAAAAAAAAATGATCCGTGTAAATTTTTGTTGCCAATATATGCTCATAGTGAGAGAGAAACTATGAACATATATGCTCATAGTGGTAATTATGTACCAAAGTTATTCAAGCCGTGGTCTCTGCGTTTAAATTGTTCCTTTGTTGCATAATGCCTTAGCGTTGTAATCCTGTAGGTTCCCAACAGTGGAACTGTGCCAAGAGTCATGTTTGCCCGCTTGCTTGTGTAGTATACTACTTGTGTTTGAGAATAGTAGTAGCATGTCAATTGTTCGCTTTATTCATTCTGAGTACCTTTCTAAGGTCACTTGCGTCGATTGTCCTACAACAGCGGTAGAGATGGTTGTTGTCTATATAACTCTACATGTCATCCAGAGACCAGATCAAAGATAACTTTTACAATGGATTGTGTCTATAAGATAACTTTTACGATGGATTGTGTCTATAAAACACCTTTTTTTTGGCATGGAAAATGTAATTTTTTAATCTTTGTTAGAGACATTAACTCATACACTAGTGTTTTGTACTGTCAATATGTTCTTATTTTATGGGCTTGGGTTTCTTTTCAGCAAGAGACAACTCTCTCCTTTTCCCATGTCAGTAAAAATTCCTATATGGCAAAACTTGACAAGGACATTAAACGACTGACATCACATCGTTATGCATTGCCTTAGTATGCGTAAAGTAAATCTTGGCAAGGACAACTAGTTTGATGGGTTTGTGCAGTATGAGGCTGACTAGAGACTATAAAGCGCGGGGTCAATATGGGCTACTAAAATTTCCCAAGTATTGAGCCTTTTTTTTATTTATTCTTTTTTTAAAAGTTATTTTAAAAACAACTCTTCTTAACTTTATTTTCAAGTGTGATCAAACTGTGCTGTCATACCACTCATCTTGGCGTGACAGGAATTAGCCCAAAAACGGGCGCATCCAAAGAGGTCGGTGGCGTAACAGTATAGTTTGATCACGTCGCTATCGGTGCCGTGACAGCATAGTTTGATCACACCATCGGTCATGGCGTGACCAAAGGGGTTAGAATTAGAAATAAAATTAGGAAGATGCTATCTTTAAAATAATTTTTTTAAAAAAAATAAAAAATAAAAATGGCTCCAAAGTATTTCAAAGGAACTTCTCTCTAGTAGTTCCAGCAAGCTACAAAGGTCAAGGTCAGATCTAAGGACACAACGGAAATCAACGTAAAAAGCCGAGCTAACAAAGTGCTCACACAATCTAGCATCAGCGGACGGCACTATTTGAAACAGTATTAGCAAAAACGGCGTCATCGTAACTGTAATTATAAAAATGACGCTCTTATCCATCCGGCTACAGGACGGACAAGCCACGGGCCGACACATGACGCCTCGTCCGTCCGGCCACAGGACGGACGAACCATGGGCCGACATGTGGCGCCTCGTCCGTCCGGCCACAGGACGGATAAGCCACGGCCGATACGTGACGCTCATCCATCTCGTGGCCAAACGGACGAGATGCCACATGTTGGCTCGCGGCTTGTCCGTTCCGTGGTCGGACGAACGAGGCGCCACGTGTCGGCCCACGACTCGTTTGTCCCGTGGCCGGACGAACGAGGTGCCACGTGTCGGCCCTGTGAGAGCCGCTGGCTATTTAACTTGTAATGCCTAACCATCCATTTGGTCCTACTATTACAAGAGAAATATCCGCACTCTCGGTGTATACGTACCTCCCAGGAGCGGTACACATACACTCTCACAAAATAAAGCATCAATTCCATACACAAGTTATTATAATACCGAGTCTTCATAATTTACAACACAAAAGACATACAAAGTTCAGATTACAAAAATAGGGCCGACCGACCAAATAACAAGATAACATACTAAAATTGTAGCGGAAACATAGCCATAAGATGGCAACAAAATAAAGCCAACCAGCTGCCCTTACCCACAAGGCAACTGACCGGAAACCCGCCGAGCTAGTCGTCGAAGTCGAAGTCAGTCTCACAATGATTGATCCCTTGGGATCAACCTCCTCTGCAGCAAGCAGATAATGCAATTGAGTACAAAATTGTACTCGCGAGACTTACAAATAACAAACATGTACATAGCTACATGCAAGCTTGAATCAATGGAGAAGACTATATAGTTCATTTTCAGCATGGAGCAATAATTCATTTGCAATAGTGTAATAGATTGTAAGGAATTGGACCAAATCTATTTTTATTTGTTTAAATAACAGCACGACAACATTTATAAACATAATTAACATCCTAGAGGTGCCGCCCACAGCCACCACAACAAATAGCACGAATTGCCCATTCATACCACCTGATTTTAAATTTTATTGAAATGTTATAGTGCAAAACCTAATCCAGTGTGTCCATAACCAAAGACTTGACTATTTGAATAGATTAAAACCCTGCAGGATGTATAACTTTTCCCACATGTTAGACCGCTCCTTTGCCAAGCTATCGAGCACACTTTCGTAGGTATGCCGGCAGAGCGAAGTCCTACAAGACGCTTTCCAATGCCATGCATTAACTAAGAGCCACACATATGGGGGTTAACCCTCCATGAACCGCTCATCCTGGACTCCCATGGAGGACCCATATGTTGTGTTAGAATCATCGGCAAAGCCTCGGTAACTATTGATGCTCCTTAGGCGAGAGAACCTTCCCGAAACCCACTCCGCATAGTCCCAACAACAACAAAATATTTTTCCTAACATCTACCACCTGCGACTCATTAATTAACACACCCTAAAATACTAAGTCAAGAGAGTACCCATATAACCCTTATGTGGATGCACACAATAATGCTTAGATCAGTGTGATACAAGATGTTCGGTCCTTGTTGACTTGGACATGAGCCACACACCCAATAACCATACCATCAACTATATGTCCAAGTCTAAATCTTTTTGTTTTCAGTTTTAGTTTTTCCAAATATAATACATACATGGGTACCTTGACCCAAGTATTTAAAGTATTTATAAAATGACCATCACCGAGGCGATGATCCCCATACTATCGTTCTAAGCATTGCTAAGTGATATCAACTCGTATACTATAAATAAATGATTAGAGCCATCCATCGAGCTCTAAATCACTAGCAAGAATATAACTAAGGGTCAGTGGCAATGGGAAATATTTACATACAACTCATGCATCTATTCGGACTAACTACCTGTAATCGAGAAATTAATCATCAACATAGCATGCATACATACATTTGTAAACAAGATAATAGCATTTGAACATAATAGGATCAATATGCATCAAAGGAGGGATTGTTTGCCTTGCTGGAGACAATCCACTTGCTGCTGAGGTTCACTCTCGTAGGTAATAGAATCGTCGCAACCTATCGAACGCACGAGAAGAACCAATAAGAGCGAGTAACATCGAAAAAACCCCAAAAAAATCAACTTCATCCAAAATACATGAAATTTACACAGTAGGTAGATTATGATTTTAGGTGAATTTAGAAACAAAATTCACTTTATTTGGATGTTGCATACAAATGTTATGGCCTAAACAAAAACAACTAGGAAGAAAATGCTGGAAATTCAACTTTCGGATACTGTTCACCAAACTCAAACTTTTCGCAAAAATTTCCAGAAAGGTGGTGAATATGAAATTTTTATGGTAGACAGATCATAACATGATATGAACAATAAAAATTGTTTCACCACATTTGGAGTTAAAATGAATTTTCCATGCAGTTTCAAAGCCATGCTATTAGAGTACAAATAATTTGAATAGCAAGATTTTCAGTGACAGAAACATGACTGAAATCCATTCCAAGTTAAAGTATAACAACATTGGAAACTAACAAAACTGATTTCACTCAATTTTGAGTTATAATGAAATACTTATGAATTTTTGAAGTTCAATGCATTTTTAGTGTAAAATTAACTCATTCCAGAAATTAATTTGAACTTCAAAATTTTCTGGGACAACAACATAGTCCAAACCTATGCCAAGTGAAAGTACATTAAAAATGCAAACATAGAAAATTGATTTAATCAAATTTGGAGTTAACAAGAATTAGTTATGCATTTTTGAAGTTTAAATAATTTTCAGTGCGAAAGTAATTCAATTCAGGATTTATAAAAGCATTAAATACTTTATGTACACAGCCTACCCTAGCCACAGTCTATGACCAGTGGGGTCGAGAGAGGGCTAGCTCGGTTAGCTTTGACTTGGTCAAATGGCCACGTGCCCACGTGTCAGCCACTTAAAGGAGAAATCAACTCATTAACTCACATCTATTTCTGTTCGTGGGGCCTACATGTCCATCAAACACAATAGCAATTAAAGTCCGGATCTACATAGTAATTGGAGCTTAGGGCATTGATTTGGAGCTAATCATTCGCTACAGTGCCTATCCCCGTTCGGACAACAGGGGAGCTTGGGGACGATCTCACTGCTCTGTTCATCGCCAGCGCTGGAGGCCATGGCGGCGCCAGACAAGAGCCAAAATGGGACCCTGAGACCTAGGTGAACTCAAGGGTGGCCGTAACATCGCCGGAGATGGCCTAGAGCGGCGGTGCGACGAGCTATAGCGACGGTGAGCTACGTCCAACAAGCCATTGCGCAAAGCGGTGGCGCCCAAGGTGATCCAACGCGTGCATGAGCATTAGTGGGGCTAAGTGACCTTACCAGAATGATGCGGGCGTACGAAGGAGACCCGAGGCGGCACTGGAGCTTCACCGTGGAGAGGTCGGCTCAGGCTACAAGGAGGCAAACGAGTGGTACGAGAAGCTCACATGAGGCTGAGAGATGGTGCTAGAGCAAGCAATCGAAGGATGGAGTGACCTACCAGAGATGAGATCGAAAGCGGTGGTTTTCGACCGAGTTCGGAGAAGAAGCAATTCCGGCGCTTCCCGCGGACGAACGATGAAATCAAGTTAGGGGAAAAGAAGGTGGTGTCCTGGAACACAATGTGATGCGAGGAGGAAGGGGAGACCTGTAATACCCTGTTTAATTCTACGGAAGAAATCGTTAAAAAAGAAAATTAAACATAAGAAAAAGAGGGTTTCTACAATTCTTCGGCAACCTAGGCCTCATGGGCCTTGGCCCAGGAGGCCTATGAGGGGGTCGACCACCAATAAAAGGAGGGGGAAACCCTAGCCCACTACTGTAGCTACAGAGTGCCTTTGGTACAGTACGTGCTACAGTAGCCTCCCTCCCCCTTGCCCTCCCTTGCTATTCCGCTTCCTCATGGTGGTGCTCTCCTATCGCTGCAGCCAAGGAGAAAGGGGAAGAAAGAGAGGAGCAAAAGAGGGGAGGAGCGTCTCGTGGGGAAATTCAGCGGGCACACGTATCTCAAAGGGTAATGATCGCCTCCCCGCTGTTTGAATTGTATTAGATGCGAAATTGGTTATGATTTAGGGGTTGACATCCCGCTGCGATTAGATCAGATTTTATCCAACTACTTGTCCAATTATCGTGTATTTTGATTTCACATTGGAGGATTTCGTCTCCTAGAGAATTGTAGGTCTCGTTCTCAGCTTTCAATAAGTTCAAAGATCACCCAAATCGGAGTTGTGGTTTAAAAGTTACGTTGATTTTACTGCTGCTGTCCAGAAAGTTTGACGAACTTGGGCAGTCGTCTTGTTCATTATTTTAGATTTTGTTAAAGGCCGATTCAGGGATGTTGCCCAAAACGATTTTTGTAGGTAATTCTATTACCTTTCAGGATTGATAAATAACACCCTTTTGGATCTATAGAACAAAAGTTATGTATGTTTCAATTTTACTGTCCAGAACGCATGTCAAATTCTGACGGTAGTTTTGAGCTGTAAGCTAAAATTTGTTAAAGGCATAATCTGATGGTCGATCCAACTAGACTTTTGAAGGTTATGCTCATAGCTTTCCAGATTGATAAAATATTGAATTTTGGTTAATCCAATCAAAAGTTATTAATTATTTACTACTGTTGTTTAATTCTGTCAGACAGTTTATGGTTTAGACTTTCATCTGATAATTAGACATGGAAGTTGGCAGAATTAGAAAGGCTTGCCAACTAAGTTATTGTAGAGGATTTCAGTATCTTTCCACAGAGTCTAAGATCACTCATTTCTGAGTTTCAGAGCAAACATTATGAAGGTTTTAATACCGCTGTCCAGTATAGTCTCCTGCTGGACTATAGTCTAAATTGAATAGAACAATTGTATGGACCTTGGGTTTAGAAAGATGAGATTAAGCATTGTGAGTGATGTCATGTTCACGTTGTTCTTATTCAAGTAATTCAATTGTGTAGGAGGAGAGGGTTCGAGATTAGTGGCTTCGTCCTTGCCTCCTAACGTATCGCAGTTCGAAAGGCAAGTACATTGTGTGATGTATTGCTATTGTTTGTTCATATTACTTGATGTTCATGCCATGACTGGCTACTATAGTCTATGAGTAGTTTTCAATGATTTTTGTTTCGATCCATGTATGAGAATCTATACTTCCTGAGATTTTGTTTCACAAATTAATATATTCAATCATTCATTGTTAATGATTCACCCACGGGAGTGGGATGTAAATACCTATCAATTCCAGTATGGGCATGTAAGATCCACCATTCCAATGTGGGCAGATTAGATCCCCGTTATGAAATATTCTTCATACGGGCCTTGGATCCCTGCATTTTGATAATGTAGGCATGAGTGAACACCGATGTGTGTTCACTGGCTATACCGGTATAAGCAGAAGTGGAGTTCATGCATTTCATTCATTCATGTGATTTCTGCTATTCTACGTTCATATCTTATAATGTGATTGTTATGTTCTTATTCATTATTGTTGGTATTATTCCTTTGTACTTGTTGAGTTTATTTGTTTTAGGTAAACATTGAGGACGGCATGCATGGGAGGGAATAGTCATGAAACACTTCATTCACATTACCTTGATCACCTTTAATTAGATGAACTTGTCATTACCTTCTATTGGATAAATGTTGAATTGTAATAATTAGAGTTTGATGGTTGATGTCCTCTTCCATTATGATATTTTGATATAGTAATTGCCTAAGATCTTCATATAGTCTATTGATAGGTTTATCATAGATGATTCAATATGATTAGGTAGTTAGAGTTTGATATGTTGTTGAATTCTAATTCAATTCTTATGATCATTCTATCATTTGTTGATTCCTACATCATATTAGTTGATAGATTGCTGAAATTATTTCGTATTGTTGATGTATGTTAGACTTTTAAGTAATATCTTGGCTTCCGCATAGCCAGGGTGTTACAAGACCTCCACTGTTTCGGCGAGGACACGACGGTGGCGTCACGGTCGTGAACTACAGCTCGAGCTCGGTTGAGTGGGTGAGACTGTGGGAGAGGGGTAGGGGAGAGGCTCTGGGTTGTGAAAGAGGAAGAAGGAGCTCTAGGGGGGTATTTATAGGCCATGGTGGAGAGCTCATGAGAGAGGGAGCTCCGTGGGCACCGGGAACGGCGCTCAAGGCGAACAAGTAGGGGTGACGCAGATGGGTAGGGATGGAGCGTCCAGGAGGTGTGACCGAGGCGATGAAATCATGGGCGCGCGTCAAAAACGGTGGGCGGGGCCGTTGGTACTCTAAACCAAGGAACACCAAGAGATCAAATCAAAGTTAGATGATTTTCCTTCTCCAACTCAAACCTCATCAAAATTGGGCTAAAATAAAAAACCATGATCTGTAATTTGTGAATTAAATGTCACGCATGGTTTGGTTACGTGCATTACAAATGACAACAAGAAGGACTAAACAAATCGGAAAACACGTAAGATACACGCACAACTTTTTTGGAATTGGAAAAAAGGAGGATCGAAATTAGTTTTCGCGGCGCATGAGCCCCTTCCCCTTGTCTCAGAATTGCCCACGTAGGCTGCGAGACGGGCTAAACGATTACATGATGTTAGCAGAACGGAAGGCCAAATTCATTATCATGATGCACATTGTACATAACTCACCTCTTCGATGTGGAGTGCGCCCGGGCGACTGGAAATGCTATGATGGCCACCGGCCTCAGTAGCAAGAGCCTTCCCCTTGTCTCGGGACTACCTATGTCAGCGGTGAGTGTCGAAGCCATCCATGTTCTACGAGATGGGCTGGACGATTGCATGACGTTAGTAGAATGAAAGACCAAATATATAATCAGGATGCAAATTATACATAACTCACTTTTTCGATATCGAGTGCGCCCGGGCGACTGGAAACAATACGACGGCCGCCGGTCTTAGTAGCAGGAGCCTTCCCCTTGTCCATCATGCGCTGTGCCCGATCGTACTCAGCTTCCTGTTTGGGGGACCTCCACCACCACCCTGCTGTCCTGAGCTCCTCTGGTGCCTTTTCAATAAGGTTCGGTATGTATGGTTTCCATCGTTGGAAGGTCTCGACTCGCATCGCGTAGTTCGACATGTACTTCTGCTGGATGAATACCCTATCGTACATCTCCGGGCCGTCGAGCCATTCGAAAAAGTTGCAACGCATCTCGGGCTATCATTATGCGCGGAGGAAGTTTGAATTTTGTGGAATGCAACGTAAGGTGTAAAAATCGATGTGCACGTAAGATTCTCTTATGAGGACGTTCCAGCACGTGTAGTATGCCCGGGCAGCGGTGGCCGGGTGTGTGGACTGAATAATCTTTGCCGGTTCTTCGCACACACATTGTAGGCATGGAAAGTCTGGTGGTACTGGCACATCATTCATAGAAAAATATGGCTAGGGTTTAGCCCTCTTGGCAAGCCACTTGCGCTTCTGCAGTATGTTCACATAAAAGTTCGACAACGAGTCCAACATATTCAAGATCGACCTAATGTTTTGTTGTTACACATAGAACAAGGGCGGATCAGTTCAGAATAAATATAATGTTGAGATACGTATGCGTTCAGAAAGAATGACGTACAGAAATGCACAAATATCAGCAAACTACCCGTTTAAATGAAATAACAGTCCCCGTATAGGCAGACAATACAATAAACTATGACACATAATGATGACTAGGCAAGCTCGGTCTGTTGGGGCAATCTTTCATAGAGTGCTCAAGGGTCTTGCATATCCCACACTTTGTCGCGCGGCTCGGGCCCCCACGCTAGCTATTATTCATGTCATTCCGAAAGCGCCACGTCTGTTGTCGTCCCTTTCCAGTTGACTTCAAGGCCTTGTTCGGGCCTCATTTCACCATGTCCAGCCAAAGATTCCTATAGTTCATATCCACGCCATACGAGTGAAACTCTATACTTGTCGGGACCCCGGCTATCCTGAATTCGAGCCCTCTGTGTATTCTGAACTAGTCCCATGATCAGTAGCTAGTTCACACAATGACATCATCGATGACAATCATATCCATACAATGAAATATCTAAGAAGTAGACAAATTAATATTACTTAGTAGCGAAAAGACCTTATGGTCAAGTTTTTACAGAGTTTGCCATGTAGAGCTTTAACGACAAAAGAGTAAACCCGCAGCGGAACCAAAACATCTCGTGGTAGCCATCCCATGTCCACAGGTAATCGAGTGGAGAACGCGACCTAGTTCGCATAGCCCTCGAAGTACTACTCCTCATAGAACTCTGTCGTCCCTGGTTCTTCCTCGATGACTGATCAACAATAGCACAAGGTCGTGACTACATAAAGTACTCAGCAAGTCGTAGAGAAATATATGCAAATAGTATTCATGCAAGGCTTGAACAAGGATAGCTTTATGTCCATTTTGCATAAAGCAATAGTGACAGTAAATACAATAAATAAATTGAAAAGTCTAATTTAAAAGATTAAATATATAAGTAAACAAGTACTTTGAACAACTAGTGAACTACTTGTTCACTTCCCAACCAACAACTAGTGAACTACTCGTTCACTTCCCATCCAAACATTTTATGAAAAACTCTACCTCTCGTGTGAAATCACCAGACATTGTCCATAACCGAGGACACGGCTATTGGAATAGTTGTACACTCTACAGAGGTTGTACAGCTTGACCTACAAAAGATAATCAATTTATAATGTCGGCCAAGATACGCTTTCGAAGGCATGCGACTAAATGATTATCACAAGGCTTTTACAAAGCTCTGTTTGACCCGGTTCTGTTTGGTAAGATTTTGCCTAAATCCGGCCCCCTCTTGCGCCAATTCAACAACCAAAACAGAACCAAATCAAAATATTGCTAATTAGTTGGCCAGGTCCACCCCATCCTAGACATGTGGTTGTACGGTATGGCCCAGATAAATGACGCACAAAGTTAAGTCCTTAATGAATACTCAGGCGAGTCCACCTCATCCTAAATGTGCTACCCGCACCCCCTTTACTGCACGATCAATCGCCTGAGTACGAAATCATTTTTGGTTTAACCAAGCCCAATGACATCCCCTGCCATGGCACAACAGATTTTAATCATAGTGGCTACCCACCACGATTCCATATCTCATTAAGTCAATTCATCAATTTTAAACATATGATCATGAATCACATCGCAACTAAGCATGGCTAGGCAGAATACGACACCCATGTTGGTATTAAAATATGTCCAACTAAAATTAACCCAACCTATGGCATTCAAGAATACATGTCAATCACATTTATTCAAGGTGGCATAATGTTGAATAGGACTTTAACTATTTTCGAAAGCAGTTATTATAAAATTAGCGATGCATGTTGATATAAAACAATATAATTTTATAAAAATGGATACAACATGATCAGAGGTCTACGACTTGCCCTTGTTGAAGTTTTGAGTTACTTCGGCAGACGGATCTAGAAATTCTTTGGGAACGCTGGAATCTATACGTGCAAAAAGAGCCAAATAAATACAGTAGTTCCAAATAAAATACAAAAAATATCAAATTAGAACCAAAAGAAAGGTAATGAATTTAGATGAATTTAGAAATGAGAATCGACAAAATCGGAGTTCGTATGAGGGAGAACAAACGTCCGAAAGTTTAACATCACATGAAATGGTAGAAAAAGAAAAGGGAGCTGTGTGCTGGAAACACTATGCCAAATCAATTCACAGAGCAAAGTGCACACGTGAATGACACATTAGGTCCGCATGCAAGAGAGAGAGAGAGAGGTGGAAAGAGGGAGGATGGTTGTATATTATGAGTGGGCCCCACATGGAAGGCACTCAAGGAAAGAAAGAAGAAGAAAGCACAAAGCAGGGGAAGCTCGGGCTAGGTGGCGGCATCGGTGAGGAGAGGTTCGGCAGCTGGTGAGGTGGCCAAAAATGGGCCGCTGGCGGCCACAAGAGGGGATAGGAGGTGACAGCGCGGCAAAAGGTGGCCAGAGGCAGCGCCAACGCGTAAGGAAGCGCATGGCAGCGGCGGGCACATAGGGGCGGCGATGCTCTGGCAGCGGCCGGCAAAGGTGGAGGTGAGCACGGCATGGGCACGACATGGGGATCATAGAGGACCGATCGATTCGGCTCGAGAGAGACTGAGGAAGTGTGGCCACGATGGCTAGCGGCGGGGATGGTGAGTTCGCGCCAGCGGAGCTCCTTGGTGAGGGAAAAGCCAAATTGATGTGGGGGAAAAGGAAGTGGGCCTCCGGGAACACGCCGTGACGCTCTTGGCTTGGCAATAGGTTGACCAGAGCAGGAGATTGACGACGAGGCGATGCGGCCGGCTTCGGAGAAGAAAGAGAAAAATGGCGTCAGAGCTTCGGGGAGAAAAAGGGAAAGCTAGAGGGGCAAGAGGGGAAGAGAGGAATGCAAGGCCGACTTAAATAGAGGGGAAAATGGGCAGAGCGGCATGGGGCAGAGCCGGGCGATGCGGGTGAGGCCCTGGCAAGGGATGGGTGGCCAGGGCATGGGCGCACGGCGGGAGCGGAGGCGGCGCGCATGGGCAGTGCGCCAGGGCATGGGCGTGAAGGCAGCGCTGACGGGGACATGGGCGGTTGTCGGGATAGGGCAAGGACTTGACTGATGGCATGGGCAAGCTACCAGTTAGAGGAGGAAGAAAAACAAAAAAAGATAAAAGAAAAAGGAAATGAGAGAAAAATAAAAGAGAAATAGAGAAAAATAAAATAAATTCAAAAAATTGAAAAAATTCCAAAATAGATCGAATAAAATAATTTTGAATTTAATTGAAGTTTATTTTAATCATTTAAAATGTTTTCACTTTTCTAAAAATTCAATTTAAGCTTTAATTAATTCAGTAAAATTCAAATTGTACATTTTAACTTTTAAAAACTTTTAAAAAAATCTCTGGAAATTTGGGATGTTATAGTACTCCTTGCACCGAAAAGATGATGTATGTCTGGTACTCAGAAATATACGACGTAGACATCTGCCTGAGTTGCGCACCCGCCTTGTACACATGCGAGCATGACTTGTGCAGGAGCTTCGGCTTGTTGCAGGTGCATGTAGCCATATAACCTAGGGTGCATGCATATTTCCTTTCCCCTGAGCATGACTGTTGACATAATTTTGCCTCATGCAGGTCTCGTACTTCCTCCTGAGGCCATTGATCACCCGGATGTTGTCGGGCCTTCTGTATCTTCTGATCCATATACATCTGCATGTTCTCGGACCACTAATTCCCTTCTTCCAACTGTCGTCTTGCTGCGGTGGCTCTATTGACGAAGTAACCAACCGTGCGAGTCCTAGTCTCCTCAACGGTCACGGTGATAGGGAGGCACCGCACACCTTTCAACACGTTGTTGTACACCTCGAACATGTTGGTCGTCATAGTTTCGTACCTTGCACCGTCTGTGTCATAGAGCAGAGACCATTTCTCCAACTCAGGAGCGTAGAGATTAATCCACTACGTGAAACTTATGGGGCTCCTGGATTGCCCGCTCGCGCCTTGCTATCCCTCATGTGCCTTTGGAGAGGACTCCCTTGTATGCCTCGTAGTCCGATGTTTGAGGTCTGTCCAGATGGACACAAACTTCTGCCTTTGGTTTTGCATACACAACACCTTAAACATCTTCATTAGTTCCTGATCGCAGGACCGCGTGAAGAAGTTCGAATGCAAGATGCCTTATGCACCACCGAGTTTCCACGTCGTTCCACTAGTAAAAGGGTTTTGTCCCATTCTTCTTGGTTTTCAGAGCCGACAACAACCCAACGTTGCGATCTATGATAAGGCATACATTGGGCCGATCTCCCACAACCGTCCGCTTCACATTCACTAGGAACGACAACCAACTGGATATGTTCTCATCTCTACGATGGAAAAAGCAACCGGGATAAGCTGGTCATTCACGTCCGCCACCACCGTGGTGAGAATGGTTCCTTTGTACCTCCCCGTGAAGAAAGTATCATCCATCGTGAGCACCGAATGATAGAACTTGAAGCCCTCTATGGCCTGGAAGAAAGCCCAGAACACCCGGTCCAGTGTGAAGCAGTTAGGACCTCCAGCAGATCTTCACTTTCAACCTTGTTTATGTATGTGCTAGGGTTTGCTTCAGCAATTTGGTGAAGCATTCTCGGCACAAGGTTGTACGCCTCTTCGTATGTCTCGTACATGGACTCGATAACCTTCTTCTTGGCTTGTCGGAACTTGCTATAGCTGATTGGATAACCAACTAGATCGGCGACTTCCGACAATAGCATCTTGGGGGAGACGGGCATGTCCTCCGCAACTAGGTGGCTGATGAGGCTTGCCACATATGCGGAAGTCACATTTCGATGCTACTACAGCGGCTCGCTAAACTTCCAAGTGTGGTCGGTCACTGCCTTGACCATGAAAACCGAGCCGAAGAACTTTGCTCGGTGAGCGCTGACCTTGCTAGGGCAACCTTCCACTAGGCACTTCACTACGTAATGTCTTGGGTTAGACCAATGCATCTGGTACACACGGCTGATGGACAAGGCGTACCGTGCTATAGCTTGCTGCACAATCACCTTGCTTGGGAAGTGCTTCCCAACTTAGATGGTGTCAGCATCAAACCCCCCACTGGGATCCTTCTTCTTGCTGCAGTACGAGCGACCGCACTGCGATATCATCAAGTCTGGATGCTACGTAAGACACCTTCGATGACACAATTCCGCCGATCGGACCACCACCCTAGGGTGCGTCCTCCTCACTACTATCCGAACCTGGGTCGACTTCCTCGTCGAACTCCAACCCGAGAGGCTGGTTCGGTAGATACTCATGGTAGTCAATGCGGATCGACCACCATAGTCCAACCCCCTCATTTTGCACAAAATTATGCGCAAGTCTTATCTCATACACTTCCTCCAAAACATCACATTTTGTGCCACCGTCTTCAAGCTCCGCCTGCGGTTGTCCGCTACCCGAGGCACCAACATCATCAACGTTTCCCGGTGCCCTGCGTACGAAATTCACGTACACTATCAGCTTCCCGTATATCGCCGCCTTGGCCTAGGAAGCAATCTGCATGTACTGGCCCCATGCTACGCTTCCATTCAACTTGACTAGTGACGAGGATTAAAACCTCTATATATTATCTTTAATATATAAAAGACCATACGTCTTCATGGTCGTAACCTTTGAGGTGCACGACCTCCGGTCGTCGTAGAGATTCGGAGGTTACATAATGGGTACCACAGGTCGGACAAAGGCCCAAGCCAAGCTTAGGCCGGAGAAGCGCTCGTAGAAGGTAAGAACGATTCCAAGGTATATTCTCTACCGTATGATGAATGGAACACGTGCATATTCCATACGGCGTATCTTATCCAAGACACACCGTGAACAACCTCCGTGCGGTTATATGTTTCATAGACATATAACCGCCAAGCGGTTGATTCTCATCAACCGTCACTTGACTCCGACTGCACGCAGCGCCGCATCGAGCGCCTTCTCGGTAATGCGCCACCTCTTCGAGGGCTATTTAAAGATGGAACACAGGCGGATCGGGAGAACAGACAAAAATGAAGAAGGAAGACAAAAGCACAAGCCATAGATTCGTGTAATAGTTACGAGTTAGCAAGAGGCAGCGAGTCCTTAAGCTATACCTTGTAAATCGCTTGATATTAATAAAGAGCGGTCCATTATTCCACGAGATTTCCCGTCATTTTCTCCTTTCTATTTTCGTAAGATCGACGTCTTGATAAATCGGCACCGGCGCCGTCCGTGGGAACGCGGCGTGGAATCTCGAAGATTTTTCTCGCTCATCAAATCTTTGTCCATTCCCGTCTGTGATCGCTGATGCGGTTATGGCGGGAAGTTGGGACAAAGAAAATTGGTTCGACTTGGAGGACTACGCCGACCTCGACATGGATGCATGTATGCGCGCCATGGAGGAAAATGCAAATCTCTTCATCAACCTCCTCTGCTCGGCTCGCCTAGGCGAAATCGACGAACAACCGGATGGATGAAGACACACCGCTACGATCGGTGGCGGTCTCAGAGGAAGTGTTTCCGACCAGTTCGAACACCCCAAATCTCAAGAAGCCCAGACCCTTTGGACCGCAAGAAAGGTGACAAAAATTCAACACCGCAACCCAAGTTCAACATACCTTTGATGCGATCATGGTTGATAGGTACTCACCAACGCTTCTAGTAATTCCGAGAGCCAACCGACACTTAGTGACGGTGTCAATGAAACCTCCATTGGTCGTGAACCAAGTGGGGATGATAAAGCTCGACATTCAATCGATTCGCGAATCGGTGAGGTCCTTCCAAAACCTCGAGAGTGCCGATCACCGATCGCTCTCCGTCGTGGAAGCTTCGCGAAGCTCGAGAGGCTCTCCGTTGATTACGATGGAAGCTCATCGAGAGGACCGCTGCTGGAAGCACGAGGTCAATGCGATCGGAGATACGGATCACAATGCCGTGTACGGTCCTCCACACATTGCCTCGCCACCACGTCCAAATGGAGATGGTACGAGTGGTCAAGCACCAAATGCCGGAGGTGACAGAACTGGTAGATGTTCACCAGTTAATACGCTTGATCCTTCCCAAACCAATGTGAGGGATCGGGCAAGATCCACGAGAAGGTCGGAGGATGTAAGCCATCGAACACCTTCTTACGGCGAAATCCTCGAGACCTTCGGTAACTATACAAAACCTGCAGCGAGTCAGGGATATTTTAAATACTTCTGACCCTGCCCTGGCAGAGACTCCAGGTTTTGCCCGACTCGCAGGTCAAGTATAGGAGATTATCCAACAGACGATGCAGCGCACAGAAGCTTATTGGGAACAAAGGCACCCGCAAAGTCAGACCATGACTTCATCACAGCATTCTTCCCAAAGCAGAAGCCTACATGGTCGCGTTGGGGATCAATTGACACTGCGACCACCTCGACGATTCCGACCAACCAGTCGTGAGGGGAGGAGATAATTTCAAGAATCCTCGCCATCACTTCGTCGAGACGAACCATCGCTTGGACCTGGTGATCTCCGGCATCATCTGAGCCAGGCAAGCGGTCGAAGGCGTTTTACTAACGTCCACGACCGGATCGGGACATTGGAGCATCGACAATCTGTTCCTAGAAATCGATCTCCAACCGATTACAATCCAGCGCCTTTTCAAAGAAGGCGCCACAAAACTATCACAGGCTGTCGAGCTTTCTCGCGAGGCTCGGTATCGTTGGCCAAATAGGTTCCGATCGGCCAATATGGATAAATTCAATGGGACCCAAAATCCCTTAGAATTTCTCGAGATATACACCACCGCTATCAGAGCTGCAGGTGGTGATGAAAATGTAATGGCGAATTATCTTCCTCTGATATTAGAAGGATCGGCCGATCTTGGTTGCTTAACCTTCCGATCGGATCCGTGTATACTTGGGAGCAACTCTGCGACCTTTTAATTGCAAATTTTCGAGTGCGTATGATCGCCTCGGAAAGGAAGGCGATCTCCATAGGATACGGCAAAAATCAAGCGAGACTCTCGACAAAGATATTAAAAGATTTAGCCAAGTCCGTAACTCAATACCGATGTCGCAGAATCTTCGTTATCCAAGCCTTCAAAGCGGGATTAAGAAATCGAAGGTTTACGGAGGATTTAGCTATACATCCTCCACGAACAACCATCGAGCTCTTCGACATGGTGACAAATGCGCTTCTGACCGATGAAGCGGTCGAGTGGAGCAAAGTGTTGATCGAAAGGATAAGATCCCCAACTTTGGCTTAGATAGGGCGGAAAAGAAACTAAAGAAGACTCTCAAGAAAAGAAACATGGCGAGCCAACGACAAAGAGGTTCATTGTTCTGAAAAATCTACAAAGGAAGAAAAGATTATACTAGTCGTGGCAAGGCCAAAGCTCCGACTAATGGTTACAAGAAAAACAAAAAATGGTGTCCTCTTCATCAGCAAGCAGGACACGATTTGCGCAATTATCGCGCTTGGCAAAAGAAGCTGGAAGATTATTATGCAGGTAAAGGACCACTCCCGTCGATTCAAGAGCTCGGGGAAACAAGCTCCAAGAAGGACAAAGATGGTGACGAAGAGATGGAGTACCAAGAACCTCACCACACCGTTGATGTGATCTTCGGCGGGTCTTCTTCGTACGAGTCCAGACGTCACCTGAAAGCCATGGAGCGAGAGGTCAACCTTACCGAACCTTCGATCGCCGTTAAACCTTCAAGGTGGTCGGAGACAATAATCTCCTTCAAACAAAGAAGATCGCCTATTCCTTCAACTCGACCAGGTAGGTTTCCAATTGTCGTTGAGCCTACTATTAATAACTGCAAGGTTAATCGGGTTTTGATAGATGGGGTAGTTCTTTGAATATTCTATTTGCAAGTGCTTTAGAAGATATGCGATTCCCAAATCCAAGGTAAAACGGTGAAATATGCCTTTCACGGCATAGTGCACGGTCTCTTGCTAAACCAATAGGGCACTTGTCCCTACTAGTTACGTTCGAAAACGACAACTTCCGAACGAGAAAAGTTTCATTCGATGTGGTGAACTTGAGATCGTATACAATGCAATTCTCGGTCGTCCGGCTTTAGCAAAGTTCCTGATAGCCACGTATTACGGTTATCAGAGTTTGAAAATGCCGGGACCAAAAGGTGTAATCACGGTCCGAGGTGATCAGAAGATAGCCTACGCATGCGATCGGAAGTGTTTAGAGCTGGTCGATGAACTTCCGACCAGGGGAATTAACACCGTTAACATACAAGTCAAAAGTTCAAGGCCGAAGATGACACCAAAACCTTTCGACCAGTTGAAAGAGGTACAACTCGATGGAAGCGCTTCTCTAGAGGGTGCCAAGATATTGGTCGGGACAGGACTCGACCCTAAATAGGAAGAGTCGCTCGTCTCCTTCCTCCGAGCTAATCAGGACGTATTCGCATGGCAGACGTCCGACATGCCCGGAGTCCCCAGGGAGGTGATCGAGCATAGGCTAGCTCTACAGCCTAACAAAAAACCGGTCAAGTAGAAGCTACGACGTTTACTTTGATCGGAAAGAAGCAATCGATCGGAGATCAACAAGCTTCTCAAAGTGGGTTCATTCGTGAGTCGACCACCCGAGTGGCTCGCCAATCTGTAATGGTTAGAAAAGCCAGCGGAAATGGCGAATGTGTATTGACTTTACAGATCTTAATAAAGCTTGTTCTAAGGATGACTTTCCCCTTCCTCGCATTGATCAACTTGTAGACTCTACTTCTGGGTGTGAGTTGTTAAGTTTTTGGATGCTTACTCGAGGTACCACGGATCAATATGAGTAAACAAGATGAAGAAAAACTTCCTTTATCACCCCATATGGTACTTACTTGTTATGTAAAAATATCATTTGGTCTCAAGAATCTTGGTGCAACATTCCAAAGGTTGATGCAAAAGACCTTTAGCCCTCGGGTGGGTCGAATCTTGAAGCCTACGTTGATGATCCGTCGTTAAAGCGTCAACGCTGGGGATCATATTCTAGACCTGCAAGAGACTTTCAATAACTTAAGACGTCATAACCTTAAGTTAAATCCAGAGAAATGTGTGTTCGGAGTTTCGTCGGGAAAGCTTCTTGGGTTCCTAGTTTCAGCTAGAGGCATTGAAGCAGATCCAACGAAAATCGCCGCCATCGATCAGATGCGTGATCCAACCACAAAGAAGGAGGTCCAAAAGTTAACCGGTTGTATGGCAGCGTTAAGTCGTTTCATAGCACGGTTAGGCGAAAAAGGACTACCTTTCTTTAAGCTTCTCCGGAAACATGGGAGTTTCGAATGGACTAAAGAAGCAAGCAGCACCTTTGAAGAATTAAAACGGTACCTTACGAGTCCCCCAATCTTAGTTTCTCCAAGATTGGGAGAAACATTACTAATTTACGTGGCTGCAACGCCACAAACGGTTAGTGGTGTACTGGTCGTAGAACGAGACAATATTCAACGACCAATATATTACGTAAGTGAAGTCTTACATGGACCAAAAGAAAGATATCCGCATGTACAAAAATTACTCTATGGTCTCCTTATGGCTTCAAGGAAACTAAGGTATTATTTTCAGGCCCACAAAGTGGTCGTACCTACTGGATATCCCCTTGGTCAAGTCCTGGGAAACAGGGAGTCATCAGGACGAATATCAAAATGGGCGGTTGAGCTTGGGCGTTCGATCTCCATTTTATCCCACGAACGAGCAATCAAGTCCCGGGCAATAGCGAATTCATTGCGAATGGACAAACCACGAACCCACACAAGGGCCCGATGCGAGCACCACGACGAGTGGACAATGTACTTCGATGGTTCCTTGATGTTGCATGGCTCGAAATTCGGGTCGTCTTGATTTCCCCTCTTGGCGAACAAATAAAGTCGCCATTCGGTTTAACTTTCACGCTACTAATAATGTGGCGAGAATATGAAGGTTTCTTGGCGGACTTGGCGGCTCGTTAGCTCGAATTCGCAGATTGCTAGTGAAAGGCGATTCTCAACTAGTAGCGAATCAAGTAGGGAAAGAGTATCAATGCTCTAGTACCAAGATGTCATCATATCTCGCGAAATCTGAAACTCAAAAGCATTTCTTGGTTTCGGATCCAACACATTCCTAGAAAGGAAAACTTTCTGCGGACCGATTGGCGGATGGCTTCCACACGGACATCCGTCCCGCCGGAGTTTTCTCGAGAAACTCGATTCACCCTCGGTAGTCGAGCCTTCCGAGGACATAGATGTTAGCAAGGAGGTTACACACCTCGATTCTGCGAACATGGATGCTCCATAGGTCGATGATGGTTGGCGCCATCACGATCACGGTAGAGATTGATGACATCGATCTACAATTATCTTGACATGACCTAATTCCGAAGATGATGTAGAGGCCGATCGCATTGCACGAAAAGCCAAATCATACACTCTCATTGAACGTACCTTGTATAAGCGAGGATCTCACGGAGTGTTGATGAGATGCATATCTCACTCGGATGGCATTAAATTGCTAGCCGAAATTCATGGAGGAGTCTGTGGAGCACATCATTCCTCTGTAACTTTGGTTGGTAAAGCCTTTAGACAAGGATACTCTTGCCAATCGCCCTCATGATGCAAAAGAGCTCGTGACGTGCGTACAATGTCGATTTCATAGTCGACAAGTACATCACCGTCTCAAGCTTTGCAAACAATTCCTCTTTCTTGGCCTTTTGCAACACTGGGATTTGGACATTCGGGACCTTTCCCAAGAGCACCGGGGCTTTGAGTTCTGTTCGTTATGATTGACACGTTCACTAAATGGATCGGCGAGCCGGTTGTAAAACTACAACCAAGCCGCCAAGAGGTTCCTAACAAAAAGCGTGATTACGGTTTGGTGTACCGATCGTATAATCATCGATAATGGTGCCCGATTTTCAGCGGCAATTTCGAGAATTTGTGAAGAACTAGGTATCAAGATACATTTCGCTTCATTGCTCATCCACGAGCAATGGAGCGATTGAGCGAGCCAATGGTATCATAATGCAAGGGATCAAGCGACGAGTATTCGATCGCTTAATTCAATGGTCGAGCTTGGGTTCAAGAACTTCCTTCGTATTATGGGCGTTCGTACCACGACTAGTCGTGCGGCCGTGAAACACCATTCTTTATGGTTTACGGGCCGAAGCCATGCTTCCTCGAGCTTAAAATTGGTTCGCTCGAACGATTCCTTTTCCGAAAGTGATAAGTGTAAACGACGACTTGGCGACATCAATTTCCTTGAAGAACGCGAAACCAAGCTTTGCTACGATCGATCTACCGTAAGCCATGCGTCGGTACTCTGATCGTAAGGTGCAACCTCGCAGCCTTAGCGTAGGTGATTTGGTTCTTAGAAAATTCGTAACCAAGCGGTCGCAATGCACTTTCACCTAAGTGGGAAGGTCCTTACACCGTGGTCGGTTACCCGCCAGATCGATGCGATTAGCTATGACCGATGGGCAAGTTTTGTCTAATTCTTGGAATATTGATCAATTGCGTAAGTTCTATGTTTAATTTCATGTATTTCATTTACATTCTTTTTTTCTTCAATAAAGATACTTTTCCTTAAAAACGATAAGTATGGTTGTTTATGCTTATTATTTGTCGCATCTGGTCGTATGCCATTCCCGTTGCTGGTTGGTCGGAGAAGACTCTCATTCTCTCCGATTTCCTTTCAGTAGGATCTCCACTACTCATGGTTGCTGACTTGAATGTCACCGACCACATCGGTTTTAGACGTGATCATTGCTTCAATGATACACACGCATCGACTGACATTCTTTTCTTAAAGAATCATACGAGTACGAGGAATACCAACTCAGACGGCTTACTTGGTTTCCGTTTCTTTCTTGAATTTGAATATTGTTATTTTATTTCAACATTCTGTTCTAATCAAGTTTGGCTACTGGTCGGACACGTAAAGCCTCCCGGTCGAAGTCTCTCCTCTCGCACGTGGTCACCTTGCTGGAAGGAGCTTCCTAGTGACGGTCCTTTTCCTACGATCCTCGCTGCCAGTCGGATTTGATCATGAACACGTTTCGCGACATATTTTAACAAATCTTTAGTTCTTGAGATTCGATCCGACCAGATCCAAATATTTTCTAAACAACGATACTTATCTCTTCATTTCATTTCTTGCATACATTCTTAATGCATATCTTCTTATCAGTCAAATCCGGTCTTTATTATGTCTTCCGACTACAAGTGGTATTTCATAGTACTTCGATAATGGACAAGATCTAGACTAGTCGAAATCGTTAGCTGGTTCCGACCACATGATTTTCTAGTATTTCCTATATCGTTGTCATAGACATTATCAGCACTCTTACCATGGTCATCGTTATTACTCAATTTCCTGGTCTACTGCTTTCTTTTAGTAACGTTCATCTACTAACATAAGCGATCGGGGCTAGAGATATATGAGTATTTAACAACATTGACAAAGCAGATCTTCTTTGACAAAAGATAAGTTTTTCATTTTACATAGTCTAAATATTACATCTGTACATATTAGGACCTCCGGTGAGTCGCTATGAGATGGAGATCCGACTTCCATTTCCCTACAACTTTCTCTCAGAGGTTTTACTTCCTCGAAAAGTTTTGTTGCTTCACTTTGAGCGATCGAAGTCCTCTTCTACTTTAAGGTTAACAGAGGGATCGGAAGCCTTTAGTTTTGCTAAAGCAACACTAACTCCAGTTACAATGGCTTTCTTCATTGTCTGGGTATGGTTTTCCCTCATAGTTTTGAGCAGACCTTTGAGATCTTCCAAAAGTTGACCAAAGTAGTCCATCTTTTCCGTTGGATCTCCTAAAGAAGGCAAGCTTGATCCTGATCCCATATAAAAGATCATCTTGTTAAGAGCCTTGATCTTCTCATCAAGGCCAAATACAAGAGCTTCCTTTTGGCCACGCTCAAAATCGAGGGTCTTCTCCGCTCGTTCAAGTGCTACAGTTTTTTCTGCACGAGTAGATAAACAAAATTAATGTACTCTTTACAATTGGAGTTATGGAATACTGGTTAGGTCTCCGACCAGTTACCTTTGATTTTCTTCTCACAAGAGTCGAAAACCTCTTTTTGCCTGGTCATCGCATGCTCGATCGACCGGTCTTTACTCTGATTTTCTTCCCTCAGCTTTATTATTATGGCTTCCTTGGCCTTGATCTCTTCTTTAATTTTCTCTAAGTCTATCAAATATGATAGAAAGAGAAGGATAATCTATAAGGAGAATCAAGATAATAAACCGTAGGAGATCAAAAAGAGAAATGTACTTACTTCTCAGATCGGAGTGTTTTTGCTCCAAAGTTTTTATTCATTGGTCACCTCCGATCACAAACATAGTTTTCACCAAATGCTACAAAAACAAAAATTCCTTTCTTTAGCAAGCTTTCAAAGAAACAAAAGAAAGAGTTGTAAGATGGTCGTAGAATACTTACCCAATTGTCATATCATTATATTTGGAGAAGATTGTATCCGGACCAATCTTGGCTTGATGGTCCGAGATCTTTCCCGAGCTTCATCAAGTTCCTTATCCTCGATAAATCGGGAGAAAAAGGAATTTATTAACTCGAGAAGTATTTCTGGGGAGGTGGAACCTGTTGAGGATCTCTGGGGATGACTACCTCCGAGAAGGAGTAAGGATTACTAAAGGATCCTGAGCAGATGCTGAAACCTGCTCGAGGGCTTCTTTTGCTACTTCATCCTCGGTAATTTTTGCTTTAGGAGTATCCTGGTCAGGAGCCTCCACGACCACCTCTACCTCAGGAACTTTTTCCTGAGAGGTGCTCTGGTCGGACACGACCGGAACACCAGAAGATCTAAAACGAGAGAGAGAGAAGGTAAGGAAGATCCAAGGTATGTATAAATCGACCTCTTCATTTTATATATATACCTTGTTGTTTTCTGAATTTACCCTTGTAGCGCATCGAAGTAAAGTTCGTTCTACCGGCCTTCCTCTTCTTGTCAACCGATTTCACGATTCTAAACCGGTAGGGTTGACTAGATCTTGCACATCCACCGATCGAAAATCGAGCGATATCGCGACCATTTGGTCGAGGTCCCCGATCGCGGTCGATAGATGTAGATTCGTCTACCTCCACAACGATGGCCTCGATGAGGCTTTGGAGGGTTCTCGATGACCTTCTTTGGAAGGTATGACGACCGCCTAAATTCATCATCAAAGATAGTTAGGCGATAAACATAATTTATCCAACATATTATTTATGTTCGGTTACCTACCTCTGGAAGGCTTACATCCTGTGTGGTCAAAGGGGAGATCGTATCATCAATTGGCTCACATCTTTCAGTGACCTTGTTGATGCTCAACCCAACCGACTACACATCAAAGAGGGTTTATGGTATACCGATCAAAAATAATATGTACGATAACAAGACAGCAGTTGATGTTTTTACCTTAAGTCTCTCAATCCTCTCTTCAGCGGAAATGGCCGCTAAGATCCGAGGAAAACTAGCCTTGTCGCCAGGCTCTCCGGCGCAGATCATCTTGATCCGACTTCTAATCTCATCAGAAGATAGAGCTGTAAAGGTAAGATGAAAGATTTAAGGATACGGAAATAATCAACTGAGATAGGAAAACTGGTCGAAATCGTTAATGGCTTACCATTTTTGGAATCTCTGGTCGTATCATCACGACCAATGTACCAGAGCATCTTATGTGCTCGGGCCTTCAAAGGGCTAACCCGGCGCGTGGAAAAATCTTTCACCACATGTCAAGATGTTAGACCTTTGACGCTAAGAAGCTTGATTGCTTCAGCCCATTTTCCTACGTTTCCCTCTTTCTCCATAGAGGAGCGCCATCTCGGATTCTCGACCGCCTTCTTACTAGAATAATAAAGGCTGTCTTTCTTCGTGATCTTCATATAGAACCAGCTCTTCTTCCACGACGACCACGAAGATTTTGAGTACATAAAAATGTACTCATCAGCTTTTCCATCATGGAGACGCAAGGTGCACTCTCCAGGCGTCCCAATCGCTTTTCCGGACTTTGTCATCCTGTAGTAGTACCTGAATAGATCCAGATCTGCTGGAATCCCCAAGTACGCTTCGCAGAGATAGATAAAAATACTGAGATTGGCGATGGCATTGGGAGCCAGATTCACCAATTCAACTCCATAATACTCCAAAACTTGAGGAAGGAAGGAGTGAATTGGTAGCGAAATCGCATTCGATACATGCGAGAAAACAGGATTTCTCCATCTTCATCGCCGGGAATGTTCCCAAATGCGATCTCCAAGAAATCACATCCTTGCCGGGAGCATCCCGATCTTCTCCGATTCTCCAACTTTTTCTCACTTAGGTCGAAACCACCGGTTGGTGATTTGGTCCGACATGGTTAGGTTTTTTGGGTGAGAAAAGCAAAGGAGGTCGGAGGTAGTTTTACTCGGAAGATGAGAAAAGAAAGGAGGAAGTGAAAAACCTAAGTTTACAAAGGGTTTTATAAGCTTGAAATCCTAAACCGTAATAAGGAGTTACCCAAAAAGTCCAACGGACACGAAACTCTTCAAATCCCAAGGCAAAGTTCTCAACTTTAAAGTGAATACAAACCGCTTCAAATGCCTTTGTATTTAATAAGCGTCATCCCGATACGATTTCATCGGAAGAAAGGTGTTCACACGACCTATTCATTTAAAGTTCGGGGCTAGTACGAGGATTAAAACCTCTATATATTATCTTTAATATATAAAAGACCATACGTCTTCATGGTCGTAACCTTTGAGGTGCACGACCTCCGGTCGTAGAGATTCCAGAGGTTACATAATGGGTACCACAGTGGACAAAGGCCCAAGCCAAGCTTAGGCCGGAGAACCGCTCGTAGAAGGTAAGAACTGATTCCAAGGTATATTCTCTACCGTATGATGAATGGAACACGTGCATATTCCATACGACGTATCTTATCCAAGACACACCAGTGAACAACCTCCGTGCGGTTATATGTTCCATAGACATATAACCGCCAAACGGTTGATTCTGTATCAACCGTCACTTGACTCCGACCAGACGCAACGCTTCACATCAGGCGCCTTCTCCGGAAGTAACTGCCACCTCTTCGAGGGCTATTTAAAGATGGAACCTGGGCGGATCAGGGGAGACAGACAAGAACAGAAGAAGGAAGACAAAAAGCACAAACCATAGATTCGTGTAATAGTTCTGAGTTAGCAAGAGGGCAAGCAGAGTCCTTAAGCTATACCTTGTAAATCCCAGTTCATATTAATAAAAGAGCAGTCCCATTATTCCCTAAGATTTCCCACGTCATTTTCTCCTTTCTATTTTCGTAAGATCGACATCTTGATCGTCGACAACTAGCTCCCATACGCCCTGCCCTCCCCTATTCGTGCAGGTGATCCCCTCGATCATAAGTTTCTTCGTCGTTGCCTCTGTGTCGAACTCCCTCCTGATGCAGCTCCTAAGCTCGTGAATATTCATCGCATCGAGCCCCTCCGCTTGGACCACCTTGTACTTGGATCTCGATAGGTCCAACCCATCGGGTTCGACCCGTACGAGATCATCGCCATAAAACACTACCAAATCTTGCATGCTGAAAATTACCTAAAGCCACAACAACTCGATTTACGATACGGAATATAACCAACAGGGTATTTAATTGCGACTAATTAATTCACTTTACATGACTATTTACATGGGATTATTTTTTAATTACCACTAATTAAATAGGACTAAAGTAATTAATACTAATTAATTACAACCAATTTATTTGCCACTAATTACCCATGACAGAAATAAATTCGACATATCACAGACAAGTAAGCAAGTAAATACGAGTAATTAAATATGAATAATTAATTAATTAGCAACAAATTGATTATTGATAAATTACAAGTAATTACATACATCTAACTAATTCACATTGAGTTAATTACTATTGATTAATTAACACTAATTACTATGTGCCATTCAATAATCATAATTAATTATGATTATTTAATTACCACTTATTAACTACGAGTCAATACTTACCAACAAATTAATTGCGGCTTCGTAATTACGACCACTTAATTTGCACTAATGTAATTACCATAAATAAACTACAAGAAATTTAATTATGACTAGTTAATTAATTAATACTTAATTTTTATTAATTAATTACGACAAATTAGCTACGAGTATTTAACTATGACTAATAAATTACCACTAATTAACTATGACTAAAATAATTACGACTAAAGCGTAGGAAATAATTTTACCTTGCTTTAATGTCGACCTCATGGTACTAATATGATCCTAAGCACTGCTCTAAATACTATTTAATTCATAGAATAATCCGAACAAAGTTTTAGTTTAATTCTCTTTGTTCTCGACGGTGAGCACGAGAACGAGAATGAATTCCAGAATGAGAGCAAGAGTGAGCAGGGCGCCTGTTTTTATAGCCGCGTGAAGGCGTTTTGCGCCGACCGCGAGGTGACGGGAGAGAATCCCGCGTTCAGTGTGTTGTGATTCTGCATGCATACGGACAGAGGCAACAAGGTGATGGGAGTTGATGGATGGGACGGGGGAAAAGATCGAGAGACCAAGGGATGCTTTTCGGTGGAAGGAAAAAAACGCGCTCGTTCCCTAGTCGTAGGTGATTAAATACCGTGCCACCAGGGCACGACAGGGGACGTAGAGGGCTCACGGGGCAGCACCAAGCCATGCAGAGGGGTGGTCCGGGCACGGTGGGAGCGAAGCCGTTCGCGCGCCACATGTGCGGCCAAGCATGTCCAGGCTAGGGAGAGTAGCGGAGGCGAATCCAGGCTAGGGGCACGTGGTGTAGGCGCATCCGTGCCACCCATGAGTGACGGAGGTGTGTCCGTGCCACCCGTGAGCGGCGGAGGCGAGTCCGGGTTAGGGGAGCGCAGCGGAGGCGCGTCCGTATCACCAGCGCACGGACAAGCCATGTGGCGGCCATGTGGCGATACGGGGACTTCTGGTCCCCCAAGGAACGGTGGAGATGGATTCCGGACGTGGGAGGTACAGACGTGGACACGTGTCAGCTATCAATAAGTCCGTGGTGTTATTGTTAGCAATACGACACCATAACATGTATTTTTATAAATTAAAAAATGATGTCAACAGTACTATTTAGCCCAAAAATTCGTCGGTGAACCACGCTGAAGCTAGCCCTACCGGTGCTGACATGATGCTTGGTAGTGGCCTATCCAAACTTAGCAGTAGCAGTCCGCATAAGATATTTTGTTGGTACAGTTTCCGGTTTGCGTACGATTGGCCAAGCCAACTGCACACCACGTGAGGATCCATCTGTGCTCTGTGGTGTCGTCCTTGGAGATGCCGGGAATGGATGGCCTGTTGATTGCGCGGTCGTTAGCCGAAAGAACCGAATATGACTCAGCATGGGCTGCACGGCTCGCCGCCTTTAATTCTCGAGGAATGGAGCGGCCAGGTGAGATATTTCTTCCGACTTTGGAGGCACATACAGCATCATGCAGTGATGTCAGGAAAGCGCGACAATTTTGCTCCAACTGCTTGTTTCCTGCTGCCCGTAACACTTGCCTCTTGCGTAGGAAAATATCTTTGCGGATTAAAGCCCTCAACGACGGAGAGCTGCATGAAGCACCGTACGTCGTATTCCGCGTGGCCCGCCAATCTTGCCATCCCGATGTCCGATTCACTTTGACACGCTCCATCGTTACAAGGCGCTAGCAATTATGTCGTAGATGCGTCGCGTTATATAAGCTTGGTCGCTAGCTAAATATTTCGTCCAGAAGCGATATCATATTCCTCGTCAAGAAGCGCCTCCACTACACCCTCCGGCCGTGCGGGTGCGGCGAACGTAGATGGACGATCTGGCGGCGCTGGCGCGCGGCGAGGGGTGGACGGAGGAGCGGCACGCGGCGTTCCTCGACCGCATGGAGCTCTCCTTCGTCCAGCAGGTGCTCGTCGGCGTCGGCGACGAGCAGCGGGCGTCGCGCAGGCTCAGCCGCCGGGAGTCACCACCCGGAGGTGGCCGCGGCCCGCTCCCGCTCAACCGACCCCTCCCCGACAGCGCCGTCGAGTCTAACCGCGGGGCGCCCTCCCGACCTGCAGCCCGCGAAGCCAAGTGACGCGCAGTGGATCCACCAGGTTGGTGTATACCTTCTTCCTTCCTTTCTTTCGCGCGCGCGCGGTACTTAATTACGAACTGACAGATAGCAGATATTATCATGCGCCGACGCCCGACGCGATAATGCGATATAGAAGTGGCGAAATTTTGCTAGTTCGGTTGAGTACGTACGCACGAAGATCATCTGGTACGATGCCATCCTTGTTTGGCCGGCAGCGCGTCTGCTACTACGTGCAAACATGTACATCAAGCACATTCTTGCTCAGTTGCTCGCGATGTTCAGATCAGTTTGATTGTAATCTTCCCCTCGCAGATCTAGTATAGGGACATAGGTGTACAGATGTATATCTATTTTTTTCTTCAAAAATCCTAGTATTTTTTAGGTATATATACTAATAATTATATTTAAAATACGTATTTCAATCTTTCCGTCCCAATTTCAGCCCGTCGCACCCGGCCACATGCTCTCCTACTCTATCCACGTAGCCCACTCGGTCCCAAGGCCTCAAGCATCCACGACCCAACTCCAAGCAGCAGCTGACAGCCCAACCCCGTCCCCACTTGGCCACGCCGAGAGCCCGACTACCCGAGAGCCTAGTGCTAACGCTATCCCACTCCTCTCCACTCTCCATCTCCCCTTTCTCGCTCTGTGGCGGCGGCGGCGCATGGACACGCAACGGGGCAGGGGGCAAGCCCGAACCGAAGCCAGGGACGAAGGGTGCGACGCGGCGAGTAGCAAAGGCAGGGAAGCCCTGCGGCGAGCGGCAGCGGCAGGGCAGCCTTGTGGCGCGCGGCGAGCGGCAAGCAGCAAGGGTAGGGGGTGAGCACCGAGCCGAGCCCGAGCAGGAGCAGCCATCGACACCAGCACAAAGAGCAGTAGCGGCACGCGGCGAGGTCAAGGTGAGCTATGCTGGTTTCTTAGTGTGGGATTTGTGTGCATCCAATCATTTGAGGATTGGATTTGCCACTCATGGAGGAGAACAAATTGTTCCTTAGTCTTTACTGTAAAATTGGATGTGTTTGTATGTATGTAATGTATGGAAGATTAGCACCAATAGTCTGATACATGTTAATTAATGTAAATACTTGAGCTTGAGGAATTGGGGTGATAAGACTGCTGCCTCTGCAGACTGCAGTTGTTGAATTTTGAATGGATTGTTGAATTTCGAATGGATTATATTGAGGATTGTTGAAGACTACTACTTCATGCTTCATGGATTGTTGGATTTTGAATGGATTATATTGAGGATGAATGGATTATGTTGAGTGAGATTTACAAATATTTCCAAATTGAGGGAGGAACTGAGGATGAATGGACTGTATGGATGTGGATCATTTAGTATTCTATTACATATATTTCCTGTAGGATGAATGGATCATTTAGTACATGTAGTTCCAAATTGCAAAAAATAAAAAATAAATAAAAATAATAGTGACTAGCGGATAGCAGCAGGCAATGGCATTAGACTTTGGTTGCTGTAGACAAATTTTAGTTATTTGAAACGTGATCATTTTTGTTTGTACTTGCTGAAATGGCTAGTTGAGTGGTATGACCATACGAAAGAACATGACTTTATCCAATTACCAGATAGTTCTTCAATGGCTGAATAACCATCATCCGAGATGATCGTCATCTTGTCTAGTTTGACTGAATAGTAGCAAAAATATTGCGTTACCCAGCTAACTTAGAATGGACATTGCTGTACTTAGAATAGTGGCAATAATTTGCTGTGTTGTCTCTTTTACCGTTTTACGATCATATGTCATCCAAGTATTGACATTTTTCTCCTGTTTTGCTTTCTGCGACTTGCAGGTTGTCTCGCGAGATGGAAATTAACAGGCTAGTAGTGAAACTCAGGATAGAAGGATAAGTCTCCTACGCATGTAGGCTCCAATTGTTACCGTATATGTAGGGGAAGTGGTGTTTTGTAGCTTGTCTCGACTCTCGCGAATGCACCTTTCAGGGTGGGACATGGTGAGTTGGTGATGTGTTGGTTCGTTCATTATCTTAAGCTGCGTCTTTATATCTTGTGCCTGTTGCTCTCGATATGCATGATATTTATGTAACTATGCAGATATTTTTTCATAAAACTCAGGGCTGGCCGGTTTGCGGTTGACTTGCAGTGCGGTGGAATATAGCTAGTTATGGAATCTCTACCTGTTTCAATATGATTTCGTTGTTATAGTCAAAATATGCTTCCAAGTAAAACTATAACAAAAAATAAAAATTAAATAGTTTTTTTTTTCTTTTATAAAACGCCAAGCGTCGGCTGATATCGGACGTGTGTTTGATTCGTAGCCCTAACGAACCAACCAAAACTTGGCAAAATAAGCGTTCAAGCCAAATTTTGGTGTTACTAAAATTTTGGTGAACGATTTTCTCACCGTCGGATTGTCCACGTGTGACATTGGATTTCGTTAGTGTTACCAATTTTTTGTTGGTATTATCAAATATTGGTAGTAAACCAAACGATAGACAATTTCCATTGATGTTACTAAAATTTGGTTTGGGGTTAGTGTTTTCCCCTTTTCTAACCGCGACAGCTGCGCATGTATGTTTTTTTTTTAAATGCAGACACACATGCCTATACACACACTCGAATTTTTTTTTATGGAGGCATTAAGCCTTGCAGAGCGTAGACACACGTTTTCTCACTGAACACCTACGCGTGTGAACATCTATTTTTTTATTTGGTGAGAAGTTCGAACTCGTAGAGTCGAACCCTGGCTATAGCTCACTCACTTGGCGTAGCTAGCCATCCGAGCTCACATGTCAGTCCTCAGGTAGAGGGTGATATATGATACCGAAGTAAGGTAGACACTGCCGAGCAAACAAAGGTGGTGGGAGGAATTACGGTGGTTTGGACGAGGAGGGATGAGACCGGTTGTCTTTTTTTTTAAAGTACACGTGGGACACCCTCACGCACACACACCACACGCACACTCACACATGGGTGCATCCTTAACACACGTTTAATCTAAAGCGGAAGTTAAATCCTACGAAATGTAAAAACACGCTTTAACTATATGTGTACTATTCTTAACCACCGAAATGGCTTGGGTGACACGCTTGGAATCGATTACAGGCAGGCCGCTCGCTAAGCTGGCGAGCCAACCAACCGAGCTATCTCGCGAGACCGGCTGTCTACTATCCGATACCGGGAAAGAAAGCCCCAATCTGAGATATTTACTGTACTAGTTGGATTGTCATTAGTGGATTGCAAGCAGACGCCCGAGGCCATGCCTAGCTCGGCATTTCCAACTAGGCTCAGATCGCCCAATCACTAGTGTCGGCCCACCAACTCGATAATCTGATAGATTGATATATGCCGCGCGCGAGGCATATAGCAATCCGCCGCCCAACCGCGCCCACAACCCATTCCTAAGGTGTGATGCATCATGCATGTGGCCTATTAGGGGGGGAAGTAATACGTATGGGCCAAGGCCCAAGCCGAGGCTCCCGCGTGAGCCTGGGTTGACGCGCGTGGTTCGTAGGCTGTCGGCCGTTCTTTTCTTTCCATTTTAGTTGCAATCTGTTGCCAAATTTTGCAATAGTTTTTTTTTTTTGTTTTCCACATTTTCATTTTTTTCCCCCACTATTGTTCTATTTTTTTTTTAAAGATAATTGACTTGATTTGACTCCCACATTGCCCTACTATTGGAACATCGTCGATAACCTATTGGAACATCTTCCATGAACAATTGGAACATTAAAACTAAACAGATGGAACATCATCGATGAACTATTGGAAAATTGAAATCAAACACGTGGAACATAGAACTTTAATGAGTGAAACATCGTCGATGAACTATTAGAACATCAAAAACAAATGTGGAACATTTCATTTTATCTACCGAAACATCCAACACCCATTGATTCATTCCCCCTACCCAGTTCAAAAGATATGTGCCAAAACATCACCTGTAAATTACTGGAACATTCGAAACTAATGGGTGGAACATTTACTTTTACCTACTACAACATCCGAAGTTGAGAGTTGGATGGATGTTCCACCATCATGTTTGTTTTGTTCCACTATTTTTTGTTGTTTGTTCCACGACGTATGTTATCATCATTGAGGTGATATTGTCGTCGATATGAAATCGGACAGTAAACTTGAAGTCACCCTCAGTCGGATGCATCGATCGTCAAGGATGCGAGGGAGGAGATTAACGAAAGTCACACACAAGGGGGGGCGTACCGATGTATTGTATATGTGTGGTTGGAGTTACATGTGGCCTCCCCCTACCCATTTACAAGAGGTTCTATTTATAGAGTAGGAGGGGAGATCTCTAAGTTACATCGTTGCCCTCAGGGCTTAGCTTGCTCCGGAGGTACTTTCATCCATTGTATCAAGTGGGTCCCACCACTAGGGGTGCAAACAGAGCGGATAATATACGTCCGATCGAAGGTTTATGGAGCGAATACAGAAGGGATAAATGGGTATCCGACACTATCAGTGTCCGACTCTGACTCCGAGAAATAGGATACGGGACGAGTGATATTCGACCGTATGTATCCGTATGCCAGGTGGTATGAGAAAAATATTTTTTATTCACTTGGGAACATGATAATAGATAGGTGGGTTGCCGCATCTTAACAGGCAAGGGATACTAAGTGTTTTTCCTTCGATATTTCAGCGATTAGTTTCTTCATGTCCACTCTGATTGCACCCTTACTGTTTAATATCCTGTATAGGGGTGCAAAATAAGAGGAAAATTTCCAACCTAAGGGCCGCGGAGCGAATACGGGGATGGAGAAATGGGTATTCGACTCTGACTCCGAAAAAATACGAAATATGATACAAGATGAACAAGTCTATATCCGCTCCGATTGCACCCCTACCCACCACGCTCAAGATACATGACATCTCGGTCTTTTGTCTATACGGGTGTCGACGGGACTTGGACGCATGGTTAACCCGGACCAAATCCGAAGTGCATTCGCCGACGTGTCACTCCTCGTTGAGGTTGGTCCTAGGACATCGTCTGGGGTGGATCCCCTAATGTGTCACACCTCACCGAGGTTGGTTCTCAGACCTCGTCTGCGGTTGGTCACCAGACATTGTCTAGGGTGGATCCCCGATGTGTCATGCCTTTATGAGGTTATCGTCGGCTCGAGAGGAGGTAGTGCAGACCCCCACACACACACACACACACACACACACACACACACACACACATATATATATATATATATATATATATATATATATATATATATATATATATATATATATATATATAGACGTTTCGTTTCGTACTCTTACTTCTAATATACCACTTAAACGAACATATTATATGTCTTTATCACTTTTAGTATACTTAAATACCAATTATTAGATACTTCAATGCGATTTGATTGAATTTTTTTTATTGGAGCCCTTTGTTTTTTTTTTGCTACATACCCTTTTTCATATATAAAAGAAGTATATACACAAATCTTGCTATAAAAATGGAATTTAATGAAATTTTTCATGGAACTTACTTTGGAGTATCTTATAATCATTATTAGAGCATGCACAAATAGATAAAGAGATATCATCATACGATTTAAGTGATATATGAGATGTGGGAGTACGTACTCCCAAGAGTACCATACCATTTTCATATATATATATATATATATATAGTGGTAATGGTGATTTAGATGCTAATGACAATCTTGGTCGTTGAATCTGGATTCAACAACCTTGGAGATGGGAGCATACATGGTGTTTAATGAAGGCACATTAGAGGTAGGAACATGCAGGGTGTTTAATGCTGGCATATTAATGATTAAGTGGATTAGAGGTGGGAGACCGCATTAATCGTGGCTGTTCCATCCAGATCCAACAGCTAATATTGGCATTAGCACCTTAACACTCAAATCACCATTAGCACTGATATGTTCCTTATATATATATATATATATATATATATATATATATATATATATATATATATATATATATATATATATATATATATATATAATGGATCTTATTTTGTAAAATTCGTCGTAAGGATAACAAACTAATCGCGAAACGGACACTCGGTTTGAAAGATACATGCTTTTGAATTTTTAAAACAAAGAAAAGGCCGGGCCACGTTTAGTGATTAGTTGGCTGGCACCAAATGGGCCTCGTCCGAACAAATTCGCGTGCTGTAGCCCCGAAACTGATGGCCCAAGAAAGGCTCGCCAAAGAAACGGACGCGGCGCCAAAGAAGGCCCTCGCTGCGCGGGACACTTACCTTTTTTGGAAGGTGGGTGACGTGTGGTTATGCGCCGCGCGAGCGGCATACAGACGCTCCCATGATCTTCTTTTTTTTTTTTGTTGAAAGAAAGGCGCTCCCATGATCTGAAGTCTTGACACCATGAGGTTACACACAGAAACGCCTTTTAACTGCATCTTTTCAGTTCATCGCAAAAGCTGCCAACAATGAGGTCATGGAGTACGTAAAAAGAAGCACTGCAGGATAAGTAGTAGTTGTTAAGTGCATCCAATTATGCATGCATGGATGGATGAAACCGATACAATCACTCAGCCATGGTCAGACTATTCAATCATCGGCAACTTCTCCGGCACATGACATGCTCAACGCTGTCCGACGCTAGTTTTGTTATCTTGCTATTACCTGACCTTGCAGTTTGATGCTTTTGAGAAAAGCGACGTCACCTTTCGCGGGTATGATATGATGGATGACACATTTTGCAAATAGATTAAAAAAAAGCTTGTGAACCAATAACTGCAGAGAGATCATCAGCAATGACACCCCAGCAACAAAAGTTTAGCAGCAGTGTACTTAACAACCTGACTACTGCTTTATTAACCAAGCATTTTTTTTTCCTTTCGACGAAATATATACATTATGCAAGGATGTGAGCTTTAAGCTACCATTCACTGGATGGCAGTTCTCTATTGATGTTGAATTCCGATGGTTTGCAGAAACATGTTTCCGAAGTAACTATTTAATTCCTTTTTTTTTAACTCAAAACACTCACTAGTGAAGTGAAAAGATAAGGCACCAACTTAGCTGATAGTTTTGATTTAAATATAGTTTTGAACAATGAGGTCATGTCCTACGTAAAGGGTATCTTATTTCGACACCTCTGACAAAAATAATGGATAATTGCAATCATCCAAGATGAGTTGGTGAGTACATATCCCTCGAATTATGCCCGATATTTACACAACAAACAATTCTGCCATGGTCAGTCTGGTCAGAATATTTAGACTTGGACGGAAGTACTCTTCATAGTTTGATGACTTCCAATGTTCTTCTGCTCTCTGCCATCTCGCCCACTGGCCATTGCAGTATCCTCAGTTTAATGCTTTTGAGAGGGAGTTTTATGCGTTTATATCATGTTCTGATTTGCAAGAAACGAAGAAAAAGGCGTCACTGCTTTGTTGCTGTCAAGAACACTTTCGGCTGGGAACAGCCGAAGAAATGGTTTCAGCAGCAGTTCAGAGAACTAAATCAGCAATGACGTGCTATTCGGAGCAGCAACTTCATTAATTGTTTAGTAATCAGCTTTAAGCTAGCTTCTGTTGACCATGTGATGGTGGTCAGAGATCTAACAACTACAACAACTTGTATAATTGCACAATGCTTGATACAACACCAATTAATTTGACAAAAAAGATATCTCTCAGGTGCTTCATCGCTATTCATTCTACATGAATGTAATAAACAAGTGACAATACATGAATGTAATAAACAAGTGACAATGCGACAATGCCCATCTTGTTCTAACCTGTCAATTGTGAAGCAGAAAGAAACATGTACCATTCACCTGCCGTTGTTAGGATGCCTCTTATCTCACCAGTAAATTTCCTAGTCGAATTCTAGTTTAAGCCATATCAAATCTGTAATTGTGTCAGAAGGTACAGTCAGTGTAATTGTCATCATGTAAAAAATCTGAGTATTGAGCTAAGCCATTGTTACAGAAGCAGCGACCTAGCTTCCTCATCATCCAATTAGGAGCACATGCTAAAAGAATATTTACTTACATTGGACTTCATTGGTCAAACATGATGTCTCAAAGTAATCTAATGTTTGGTCATGTTGGACCGTGTTAGCAATTAGAGGGGGTCAATAGAGCCTACTTTTTTCCTTCTGGAATTTACTTTTTTTTTCACTCAAATAGCTACGTAAAGCTACAAAGATCAAGGACTAAAACTCATAATTTGAACAAATCCAAATCCAAAAATGACAGAAAAATCAACACAATTTTAGATTCACAAAATGATCTAACTTTTGATCTACAAATCTAAATAACTTGAAATTTAGATACAACTTAGCAAGAAGGTTAGCAACCTATTCCAATCAAATATTTAGACAATCATAGCCAAGATTCTAAAATTTTATTGTTTGAGTGCAAGAGGGCTCAAAACCAGGTGCAAACCAAAACTTAATCCAAAGACTTACTCGTGGATTAAAGACGATCAAGATCAACTTCCGCAAGTCCTAGCAAGCCAGATCACAACAAAAGACCAATGCAAAACCCTAGAACACAATAACCCAAAATCTCAAAAAGGAGAGTAAGATAAAGTGACAAATCATCTTTACACGAATTTTATTGGATTGATATTGAGGAATTGAGAGTTTACAGCCACTCCAATATGGAGAACACAAACTCACTCATGAGCACTCAATCTGACAAATTTTATCTCAATACATCTCTCAAACCCTAGCCTCTTCTCCTCTCTCCACTTTCCCCCAAATTTCAAATTAGGGTTTATAGGCTTGATCGGTGTGCAAATTCTACACCACTCCTTATATAGTAGAGGCTAGGACTAGAGAAAAACATTAACGAGCACCTGTTAAGCCCACACATAAACGATCCTCTCACTTCGTCCTCAGCACCTTTCACTGGGTTAGACCTCCAATCACAGCGTAATTTTCGACCATATGCTACAAAAAAAATAGCACCCTTCTTCATAAGTTTTCAATAAATTTCAGAAAAAGAGCTATAAAAGTGGTCGTAAATACTCACCCGAATTGCCACGTCATTATATTCGGCAAAAATCATATCAGAGCCTATCTTGGCTTGATGGTCCGATATTTTCCCCCAGGTCTCATCAAGCTCCTTATCCTCGATAAATCGATGGTGAAAAGGGAACTTGTTAGATTGAGAAGAATTACCAACAGGGGGCCGAACCTGTTGAGGATCTTCGGGGATGTCTACCTCCACAGACGGAGTTAGAATCACTAGTGGATCTTGAGTAGATGTTGGCACTGATGCCTGCTCGGGGGCTTTCTTAACCACTTCGTCCTCAGCAACCTTTGCTTGAGGAGCGTTCTGGTTGGGAACATCCACGATCTCCTTATCCTCAGGAATCTCTTCCTGAGGTATGCTCTGGTCAGAAATGACCAGAACACTAGAAGATCTATTCAAGATTTACTTTCTACAGTTAAGAGACTATTTTTTCTCTTTTACTATTCTTTTCATGTTTTTAAGCCCTTTATTCAGGTCGGATAATGAGAATGTCGTTCATTTGGATTCTTTTTCTTTCTGTATGTGGATGCATACCCACTGGAAAGAATATCCTAGATTCGACTTAACCTTATTCTTTGTTACCAAGATAGAAACTTAAAAGATATGATCAGAATGAGGCTTTTATTTCGTGAAATTCGAATATTACAAACAAAAAACTCTTTGGTTCCCAAGGCAGATTCTCAACTTTAAAGTGAATATAGGCTGCTTCGAATGTCATGACATTAAATGATGTCTGTCTGGTACGACTTCATCGGGATAAAGTGTTCACACGACCTATTCACTTAAAAGTTCGGGGGCTAGCTAACGAGGATTAAAATCACCATGTATTTCTTTAATACATGATAAAAGGCCGTATGTCTTCATGGTCGTAACCCCTAAGGCTAACGACCTCCCTGGTCGTAAGGATTCCAGAGGTTACCTGAATGGGTACCCTGGTCGGGAGAGATCCTAGTCTCTGACCAAGTAACTGCTCGTAAAAGCTATAAACTGGTATCTGGATCAAACTCTAGGAATAGTCCTTACCATGTGATGAATGGAACGCATGTCATATATTCCATGCCACATGACGCTATATCATATATTTCATGCCACATGACGCTATATAACCACGGATATTGACAACAGCTATCATATGGTTGAGTGTCTCACAGACACTCAACCATAGAACGGTTGATACTATATTAACCGTCACCTCGTTCCGACCAGTCGCATCACTTTACAACAAGCGTCTCTCCAAGAGTAACTACCACCTCTTCAGAAGATATTTAAAGATGGAGCAATTGGAGTCAGAGGAAAGGAGGCATCAAATTGAAGCATAGGCATTAGCATTGGATTCATGTTTCAAGCCTGATACAGTAAACTAACGATCATTACTCTCAGTGTAATTAGATATAGTCCACTGCCTAATCACAGGCACCCCCTGTAACAACCAGTTCGTACAAAAAAAAAGCGGATCCATTCTTCCCCAAGAAGTTCTGTGCTATTTCTCCTTTTATTTCGTAAGATCGGCAACTCGATCGTCGACAACTCTAAACTTCCTTGCATAATAATAGACCAAGAAATAGATTCTGGACATAAGCTCTTCGCAACTTGACCCACGTTAGTCGAAACATGCATCATGCAACATATATGCAATATTTTCATGACTCTAGGTCAAATCCCAAAATTCAACACAGCTCACTTTGTACTAAAAATGCCACGACCGGTCTGACCACGCCCACTGGTGACACGACACCGATCTGACCACTATGGTGTGACCAGTCTGACTGCTTTCCATCACTAGAAAAACACCCTTCTTTGGACTTTTCAGTTAAACTCTACCTAGTTTCGTGTCCAGTTTCTATTTGTAATGGTACCTAGTGCAAATACATCCCCAAACAACCCTACATAAGTGTTTGGCGTCCATTTACCACAAATTTGCACCACCAGTCTGACCTCCAGAGCCAAGGCCGATCAGATCGCCACTAATGCCGATCAGATCGCCTAGCCTCTAAATGCAGGCCAACTTTTGCAAAATAGAGAATTAAAACCCCAAACTCCTCGACAACGATGTCAATTGTTCATCACCTAATCTAGGACCAAACCGCATGGTCTCTACGGACAAATAATCTCTCCCCACCCTAGACATAAGTTCTATAAATTTTCCTGAACATTAACAAATTACCCTTCTCTAGATCCTAGTGAAGCATCAGACTATTTGAGTGAGCAAACGCGCATGAGAGTTTCAGTGAGTTGAATTCGATGAGCTCTTGACGAATAGTTCAAAGGCCACATGCGCCGGAGCCCTTTCAATCCCTAAGATATCAAGAAACTTGTCCAATGGGTAACCGACCACATAATGCAACAAAAAATAATGTGTTAGTTCAAACAAATCTTAAATTCTATATTGAAGTACAAGCCTGAAGTGACAAGCTACTGACAAGCTCAGGCTAATACCTTGAATAACTTTGAGAAAACCAAAACATGTGAGGAAAAAATGGATGAAGGTTGTTGGAGAAAGATGATTATTGCGAAATCAGTCACCACTAGACAATCAGAGATGCGTATATTCATCATATAATCCCAAGTCACATCTCGAAAGATTCAGGCGATCACTCAAAATATCACCAAACCACTGAACCCAGGACCCTTTACGTGAACAAAAATAAGATTGAAATGAGCTCCACAAAGTCCACAAAAAGCAGCGTGCCATGCTAAACACTAGAATAAGTTGCCTATATCTGAAATTGGAACTACCAAGATCAAGATAGAAGAAAACAGGATTCTGACTTTGGAACAAATGCACCAAATTATGTGTATTCAGTTTGAACATAATTATCTGACAGTTCAGTTGATCTCCCACACATTAACTAGGAGGAATTTACATTCAACTGAAACTATCTTTCCTGTGATGTATCAACGAGAAGTGAAAGGGGAAAACGGGATAAAGCTGATCTACACTGAACATATCTACAAAAAGCTACAAACTTCTGCACCTACGATAAACAACCACTGATGTGGAGATCTCGAAGGACCACTAAGCTTATTATGTACAGCACTGGTCCATGCACAATTCAGAAGAACACCAACCGTGTGATACCTTATACCAAGTAAACAAGCATTGGACCAACAGAGGTAGATGCACCGAAGCTTTTCTTGAGGCCATGTGAGGTGTGCCGATACTGCTGTTTTGGATCACAAAAAATGCTCAAACCAGTCACTGATGCACCGGCAAGCCATAATTCTGGAATGACCTAATCCAACCGTCCCGTCCCGCGGTAACTATCACTAGACCCCAGGAGTGTGATTCACCCTGGCAACAATTCCTCAGGAGCTTGCACTGTGATTTATCCAAAGTAGTACTAATTGAGCAGATGGGAAGCATTTCCTCTGGCCATGTTGCTGAACTTTTGCAGCTGGACTCCTGGAAGAACGCCTTGTTTTCAGCAATTGGGGCAGTGCTTCTTGGTTTTGTGCCATTCCAGGGTATTGCAATGGCTGCATTGTTCGCACGAAAGCGCTCCGAGGGCCATGTGGTCTTCACTTGTTTAGGCATATATTGCTTTTCGTTGCTCCAAATGTAGATGTCGGAATCCTCACTTGCAGAGATTATATATTGCCCATCCGGAGTGAATGTCGCGGACAACTGGCAAGAACCACTCTGGAGTCCTGGTGAGTTACATACTATTATTAGTTCATCGTCCATCTCGCGTAAAAATCATTTACAGCTAGAAGCATAGATCAGAAGCAATTTTAGTTATACCTCCGTATTTCTTTATCACATCGACCCCATCAAGTATATTGACCTTCGAGTCAGCACATGTTACCATCAGCTTTCTGGGGTCACTTGGACAGAACTGCAATGGGGAACAATTATCATTCACAATGAGAGGTAAAACAATGGACAAATAACTGATAAACACTAAAAGGTCAACTTTTTGTTTTGTTTTGCTGATGTTTACCTGCAGACCTGTGATCCTTTTTAGCGTGACTTGTGATTCTAGCCGCAGTTGATTATCTGCACCAGTGCAAAACAGTTAAATTTCAGCAATAAGTGTAAACTGAAACATCTGGAGGGAAATGCTTGTAAGACAAGAATTGCACTGATTTAGCATTTACCTGATGCATCATAGAAGCGACAATTCCCAGTGATGGTCCCAATCACTGCTCCCTGCAAGGGAGTAAAACTACTAATCACGAAAACTATATGGGCAACTTCAGCAAAAGAATACTATAATGCGGGTACGCAAAAATCACACCTTTCCATCGGGATGATAACAAACAGCTGTTATTATTTGTCTAACATCAGCCCAGTCCAGTACACGGCATCTAGCAATATCCCAAACACGGATTTTGCCATCAATGGATCCACTGACGAAGCAATTCTCATCAACTGGATTCAGTTGGACACAAGTCACTGCAGAGTGGGTGGGTGGGGGGGGGGGGGTGAGGCTAAGCTATAGATGCAACTGAAAATGTAGACGAGGAAACAACTTAAAGGAATAAATGAAATGAAAAATGAGACCTTACCAAAGTTACTATGAGGAAATACCGCGATGCAATTTGCGCAACCAATTTCCCACAAGCGAACTGTTTTGTCTGTTGATGCCGACAGTAGACGCTGCAAGGAATAAGATTTTCACCATTAGATGAACACATAATAGAATAATCCTACAACAACGATACAAAAAAAGGCACACTTCTCAATTAACCAACCTTACTGCTTGACCATGACAGATCCAGCACATCGCCGGAGTGCCCACGGAACTCATGCAGCGGCTCCTCCACGATCCGGAACACCATTTCTGGCATCACAACACAAGCAGACTCTGAAGATCTCTTCACGACCTTGACCATGCATTTCTTCTCATCGTCTGCATCCACAGGAGTCAACTGGGACTCGTCCCTCATTTTGAGGTAAACACAGGATGGATCATCGGTAGGAATGTCACACCCATCAGCCTGCGTCACACGCCATACCCGGACAACTCCATCCTCGCCTCCACTGGCAAGAAGCTCCCCGTCGGGGCTAAACTTCATCGTCAGGATGGCGCCGTCATGTGCCTTGATCACCTGGCCCCTGTAAACCGCTGAGAATTCCTTCACCTGCTTCCGGTACGGCCGGACTTTGATCCTCTCGTACCGGCCACCGCCGTCGTGCTCACAGTTCGACGAGCTGGTGCTTGCCTCGTCGCCTTCATAATCCACGGCAGTGCAAGGCCCCATGCCAAGCCTCCTCAGCCATCCATGCCTCCTCCTGTCGGCTTTCTTGGAAGCACCCGATGGCGTTTTTTCATCTCTGTGCAGAAGCCTTTGGATGAAAGACAATGAGCTGAGACTCCTACCCACCTCTTGATCAGTGTCTTTACTGGAGCCGCCACTGACAGAATTGCCATCGGATGCGCCATCGCCGGAGCTCGTGTCCTCGTCGGAGGACCAACTCGACGTGGAGCAGCTGTTACCGTTCTCCTCTGAGAACGATAGCCTCCCAAGTTCCGACACCTCTTCCTCATGCTTATAGACATCGTCGCCACCAGAATCCACCCGGTGGCTCGGGCTGCACTCCAAGCCCATGGTTCTGACGAACCGCTCCCTGCGCTCCCGCACACTGTGAAGGCCGCCGTGCCACGGCAATGCCGCGCCGGGGCTGGACACCAGCGGCAACTCTTCTTGGCTGTCAAAGAAGGCTTCCTCCTCCTCCGCCTCCAACCCGCTGGTTCGCGCTGACCAGGAACGCGCCATGGATGGACACACAGGACGTACACAGCAACACCGCACTACAAGAAGAGAAATGGTAGGTGGACACGGTTTAGAGTCAGGTTCCAAGTGCGGCTTATATAACAACAGAATAAGCAGTGTGCGCAAATGGGGCGATGAAAAAAAGTTAAGTCCACGATTAAACAAATCGCGCCGAATCGGAACTATTCAATTCCCCGAATCTCCCAAATCCCGCACAGCCCGCGTGGGTTTAATCGCACTGAGCTGTCTGAGCAGCAATGCATCAGGCCTAATCCAATTCCCAACTTAGTTTAGCACAGCACCAAGCCACAGAAACGGAACGAAACCGACGAAAAAAAAATCATTTGGTGCTCGATTGAACGCTTGAAATCCAAGAAATGTGTCTGCCTCCTCAAGGATCGCGTCAAGAACCCACTGCTGTGGCCTGCAGCCTCCTGGTTCGCTTCGTGGTCGCCAGGCGCAAGAACGGCCACACAGCAGCGTGGAAACAAGTATAGATTTGGAGGATTCAGTAGGCGGAAACGGGGGGAGGGATTAATTGAAACGGGCAGGCAAGATATTTGCCTACCGATTTAATTAAGAACGAGGGCACATCTTATCTTAATTAATAAAGATTGTGATTATTGTCTCCGCAATGTACCACTAAAATACGCTAAACCGCAGCGCTGACCTATCCGCGCCACGTCTCCCTCGTCCGCCGCCGCAACCCCCTCGCCCCTCGCCCACCTCCTCATCCCTCGGCATTATCGGCGCCACCCCACTCCTCGAGGAGGCGCAGGCTCCGGTGGCGGCCAACATCGCCGCTCTTGATCAGTTCAAGATCTCTGTCGACTGTGAGTTCCTTGCGTCCCTAACCTAACCTTCATTCTCCCCCTCTTGATAAACTCGAAGGTCCTATTTTTGGCATGATCTTTCGCTGAGAAGATACGTTCGGTGGTAGTCGTTCAACTCTCACGATTCTGGCTACGAACACGTAAGGCACGAAACCACACAATCGATGAACTGCTCGATAAATCGTTATCAACCGTGCACAAGTACTCGGTTGATCTGATCACGAAGATCGATTCCTGCATACACCAAAGAAGCACACAAGAAAAGATAAATATGCAATCTGAAATTGTGAATAGGAATTGAATGTATTGATAAGTGGGGTTTCGAAGACAATGTCACTGTTGAACTCACCGAACAAGAGGACAAAATATAAAGTAGCAAAGCTAAACTTCAATCAACAAAACCCGACCAACTAAAGGGCCGACGGCCACTATCTATAGGAGGAAGAGGGAGGGAGTGGTGGTACTGTTCATATGTAAATAGTGCCACATAAACAGTACCTCAAAACCCTAGGGGGCAGTTATATAGGCCATATGGGCCAATATGGCTAAATCAGCCCATTCGTTACATAACCTATATGCCAACAATTGGTAACACAGCACCATGGTATGTAGACGTAGCCCGACACGTATGAGTAGAAGCAGTAGATGAAGCTCGGCATATATGTGTAGAGGCAGCTTGGTCCAACTGGAAAATATGGCAATGCAGTCGCCGAAAGTCCGATCGAAGAAGATGTGAATGTAGTGCAGTGAGTCGAAGCAGTGGATGCAGTCGAAGCAGTGGATGCATCATTAGGGTTGATGTCCTCATCATCATCTCTTTCTTGAATTTGAGTCGTCCTCGACTCAATCGTATTCTTCAAATCATTACTTTCCTGCAAAAGGTTAGTAGCAACAGGAGGCAAAGAAACACGCAGTTCTTCTAATGGACATAAAGTTTTTTTGCAAATCATAGTATAGCATTCCGATTCATGTTTTTTCTATGTCAGTGCAATCAGATGTTGTTGCTAACATAACAGGAGCTTTCAATTTAGTTTCACTTGGAGCTATAATCTTATGATCAACTTTTGTCTTCTCCTGACTTGTTCTCTCAGTTCTTTCTAATTCATCATTTAGTATGGTAGTAGGAGACATTAGAAGCAAAATAATTTTCTTTTCTTTTTATGTGAAAGTATAATGATTAGACCTACCATAATGTTTAGTATATCGATCATATTGCCAAGGTCTACCTAATAATAACGAGCATGCTTGCATAGTTACAACATCGCAATCAACATAATCATGATATGATCCAATAGAAAAATATACGCGCACAAGTTTAGTTACCTTCAACTTACCACAAGAATTCAGCCATTGAATGTAGTAAGGATGAGGGTGCTGAGTTGTGGTCAAGCCAAGCTTCTCGACCATATCTGTGCTAGCAAGATTGTTGCAACTTTTGCCATCGATGATGACTTTACAATATCGTTCCTTGATGACGAACTTTGATTGGAACAAAGTGTGACGTTGATTTTGTTCAGCAAGCTCCATTTGAGCACTTAGCACACGCTGGACAACTAAGCTTTGGTACATGTCAGATGCCTCATGGCTTAGATGTTCTTCCTCGGTTTCATCACCTGCATTGTTAGTTGCGACCAAAACATGTTCTTCCTCAATGTCACTAGCTGAAGTATACTCACCATTATCCTTTATCAAAAGAGCTCCCTGACTTGGGCAATCAAGCATCAAGTGCAAAATCCTTTGCAACGGTGATATTGTACATCTCTAGATCGCCTTGTAGAAGCAACAGAAGAAGCACTTTTTGTAGGGACTTGTACCTTTACTAATTTGCTTGCATCAGGAACATGCGTAGGAGTGGTAGGAGCAGCAGGGGGTGCACGACTTGAGGAGGTTGCCACGTGTTGTTGCTGACTTGTTCGACCTGCAAAAGACCCTCCAAAATTGCCCCTAGAGCGAGATTGTCGACCCTGCACTTCTCTTTCAACTTTGCAAGCAAGATGGAGATGGAACAAACGAGTGATAGAATTGTATTCTTAATAATCAAGTATGTCCTGAATTTCTCGGTTTAAACCATCTAAAAATCTAGCCATCTTAGCATCTTCTGTTTCATTTAAACCACAACGCAATAAACCAGTTTGCAATTCTTGATAATATCCTCTACAGAATTACTATCTTGTCTTAAGCATTGTAATTTATTAATCAAATCACGAGAATAATATGAATGTACAAATCTATGTCTCATGGCTCTTTTCAAAGTATTCCATGTTCTAGGTATGTCCTGATGAGTACAGTCATATTCACTCCACTAAATAGATGCAAAATTAGAAAACTCACTAGTAGCAGCCCCAACTTTCTTATCTTCAGGGAATTCATGACAAGCAAATTTTTGTTCTATCGCTAACTCCCATGTGAGACAAGCATCGAGATCATATTTTCCAGCAAAAGATGGCATAATGAATTTAATTTTACCAACTGCATCATTATAGTCGCGTACCTCACGTTGATTTCTTCCCATACCTTGACGATTGTGACGAAGCCGACGATGGTTGCAATCATTGTGAATATTGAATCAACCGATTTCGGTATCAGCAGTGTAGTTGTTCATTTCTTCTTCTTTCACCTCATCGGCCCAAGAGCGACCAATAGATGGGTTACGGTGCAGTTGTGCAACGCCGACAACAGCACGGGCGGCAGCAGGAGGTGGGCTCTCTCTAGCTGCTCCACATGTGTAGCAATCGCAGCCAGATCATGGATGGTGTGATCTAAAACCCCCTCAATACGCTCCGAATGTTGATTCAGCAAGCGTGAAAAAGTGCTGCATAATGTCTTTTGTGCGAGGCGTAAGGGGTGCATTGTCCTCAACGTAGGGTCTGCTATTCTCTCCTTGCGACCCTGAACCTGCCATTGTTAGTATGAAAGCAAAGTACAAATCACAGTGTATATGGCCCTATGAACTACTAGGTTCTGGAGTTTTTAATAGTCGCTCACACTCAAGTTTTTACCAAATTCTTACAAGCTCTTACCAATGCAGCAAGAAAATTGGTACAACTGGTGGCTAGTTCATGATATTCTCACTTGCGATTAGCCCAACGATTGCGAGGAACGATACCTACTGAGTTAGCAGGAAGTGGAGCTTCGAAGGCTTCAATATGGTAGCAAGGATCAGCAATAATCAAATCACCTAATGCAAGTTGAAAATTTGTTCAAAGTACTAGTCAAATATTGCTGATCCTAGCCTAATCAGAACTAGCGAATTAAAGCCCTATAAAGCAAAAATGTAGGAACACACGTGTAAAGATTAATGTGACTTGATGTAAGCAATGGAAAGCCTCACAACAAGTGCTAGGAGAGACGCTAGCCAACTACTCAAACTTCTTTCTAAGGGCACAAGATTATTCGCGCGATGTAGAGCACAAAACAACAATATCGGTGCAACGCAAATAGCCCTCTAGATTGAGCAGAAACAACAGCTAGTCTCAAACGATGAACAAGCAAATTTTTATATGGCTTATATATATACTCGTTTGAAAGGTTTCGATGAGATCTACAACTTTCTCAACTGGATGAACCCCAAATTCCAAAAGGAAGACCAAAACAATTGCCAAAAACAGAAAACTAAAAACTTGCGACGCGATTTCAGGGTTAAAGATGGCCGATTTTGAGGGTCTTGGAAGGCGACAATCACTTTCCCTGTTGGATTTTTCAGATGCGCATCATCGTTAGCTTCAAAACGAGCACAAGAACGTCGAATTCCGACTACGTATGCAAAAGTTATGCCCGTTTTACTGAAGGTGTGTCGGAAACAGACTCGCCTCGAATTGAATTTGCTATAACTTTTGATTCCGTGGGCCAAATGTGCTCAATTTTTTTGTGGAAACTTGTGGATGTATCAAGAAGGGTTCCACCAATTTTCACCGGATGTAGTGAAGGTTTGATCAGGTTTCAAATTTCGGACAGAGGGACTCTTTTTTCTGATTTTTTAATCTTTTTTTGTTTTTTCTCTCTATTTTTTTTTCACTGGATCCTGAAAACACATATGAACTCTTTTTTTTTGAAGACCCGAAACCCTAACTCTTTTTTCTGGTGGCACGGCAGCGAGATGCTGGGGAATTGGCAAAGTAGTGAGATGTTGGGGCGCGGCAGGGGGGCTGTGGTGGTGCGACAGGGGGTTGTGGTGGCGCGGCAGCGATTGGTGGTGGCGTGGCAGGGAGCAAGAACATACACAATGCGAAAACGACAACGATGAAGCTACGCAATGGAACACACGAGATGTAACTAAACAATGACGAACTACACTCCAACTAGACTAGAGATCAGCAATTGACACGACGATGCAATCAAAAATTCAACAAGCAATATACTGAAAAGAAAATTGCAAAGGCACAGATTGGTTTGGACGATGGACAAAACCTATTTTTTTTATTTTCGTGGCTTTGTGGACTGTAGGAAAGGAAAAAAAATTCTCACCGAAAAACTGTAGCTCTAATACCACTTGATGAACCCGAAGGTCCTATTTTTGGCCCGATCTTTCGATGAGAAGATACGTTCGGTGGTAGTCGCTCAACTCTCACGATCCTGGCTACGAACACGCAAGGTCCGAAACCACGCAATCGCTGAACTGCTCGACAAGTTGTTATCAACCGTGCACATGTACCAGGTTGACTTGATCACGAAGATCGATTCCTGCATACACCGAAGAAGCACGCAAGAAAAGATAAATAAGCAATCTGAAATTGCGAATAGGAATTGAATGTATTGATAAGTGGGGTTCCGAAGACAATATCACTGTTGAACTCGCCGAACAAGAGGACAAAGTATAAAGTAGCAAAGCTAAACTTCGATCAACAAAACCTGACCAACTAAAGGGCCGACGACCACTATCTACAGGAGGAAGAGGGAGAGGGCGGCAGTACTGTTCATGCATGAATAGTGCTACTTGAACAGTACCCCCAAAACCTTAGGGCCATATGGGCCAATGTGGCCAAATCAGCTCATTCATTACATAACCTATAGGCCAACAATTGGTGACGCAGCACCATGGCATGTAGACGTAGCCCGACACGTATGAGTAGAAGCAGTAGATGTAGCTTGGCATATATGTGTAGAGGCAACTCGGTCCAACTAGAAAATATGGCAACTGCAAACTCAATAGAGTGGACGATGTTGTTGGGGGATCAACGACGGTGGCAAAACGTGAGGAGGAAGGTGGTTCGACCGTCGGCAGGAGAATCGCGATTGCAGAGAAAAGGAAGTGAGCGAGATGGGAAAATTCGGAGGGGTGGAGGAAGTCAAGGGGCTCACAGTGACACAGTTGGCACGATGAAGTGATCACCAGAGAGGCAGAGCAAGGAGGTAGAGCTCACGATCGAATTGCACTGGAGAAGAAATGGAGTCTGCTAGCTGCTGTGCTTTGGTTGGAGCCTCGCTTGGGAAAAGAAATGGAGGAAGAGGGGAGAGGAAGGGGGGAGGAGCTGCTGGCCTCCTTTTAGCTTAGAAAGGGAGGTGGGAGCAAGAGGTAGCGGCGGGGTGGGTTTGCGAAGTCGATGGCGACGAGCACATCACCAGAGAGGCTTCCACGGTGGCAGTAGAGGCGGTGGCGTGATTTTACATAGAGTTATTGATTTCAAGTCATGGTAAATACAAACCGTCTGTGATGAGATACTTATCATAGATGGATCATATTAAGAACCGTCTGTGATAAGTATTACGGTTCGTGATACGAATCGTCTGTGATATGTCATCACAGACGATTTTTGTATGAAACCGTCTGTGATTCGCAGCGCGGGATTTCAAAAAAAATTGAACGCGTGCGCGGGAGGCAAAATATTTTGGTGCTATCCTTATATATTAGAGCCACCCCAGCTTTGTCTTCCATCAGTCTCTCCCTCTCCCCTCCCTACGCCGAGCTCCAGCAACCACCCTCGATTCCCCGTCGCGGTTCAGTGAGGAGACATAGCCGACGAGGAGGAGGAGGAGGGATGCGGAGGAGCTCCTTGTCTGCCGCATGAGGTAGACTGCCAGAAGGTACGTGTATATCCCCAAAACATACACAATTTGTTGGTTGTTTGTTGTAAAGAATGATCTTAATTTTGTGTTACCTAAGGTCGGAGCGTCGCCGGAGGTTTTCAGTCGTCTCTCCTTGCTGACGAGTTTGAGTCGAACTCGGACAACATGCAAGAACAGCTTGTGATATGCTAGTGAGGTACAGAGAGAAGTAGTGTTGAACCAATCCAAGAAGCCGATGAGTTTTTCAGGAGCTTGGAGGCACAGATGGTTTCTAGCTAGTTTAACTTTATAACTTTATTCTTTTTTTCCATTCAGAGGGGACGTTGTGAAACCTTTTGGTTTCCCTTTTCTATAATGTGTTTGCGATCAGAATTATAATTGGATTTTAGTTGTCTTGTTAGAGGTTGCATATGGAAACTACTGTCCAGCAATTGATTGGTTTGGCTCAAAATTTGATTATTTTTTGCAATAGAAAAAACTATCACAGATGGTTCTGAACAAGAACCGTCTGTGATAATTGCTTATCACAGACGGTTCTTGTTTAGAACCGTCTGTGCAAATAGACTATCACAGACGGTTCTGAATAAGAACCGTCTGTGATAATTGACTATCACATACGGTTCTTGTTCAGAACCGTCTGTGATAGCTTTTTCATAGACGGTTCAAAAACAGTCTATGATGATTCATGTCATCACTGACTCATAGACTCAGACGGCTCACAAAACCGTCTGTGATGGCGTTTTTGAACCGTCTGTGAAGACCTTTTCTGTAGTAGTGTTGAAACCAAGAGACGGTCGACACCGAGGGGGTGGCCGACACCGAAAGGTTGGTCGAGACTGAGAGGCGGTTGAAACTGAGAGGGTGGTTGCAACTGAGAGGATGGTCGCAACAAGGAGGGTGGTGCAGGTCGGCGCACAGGGATAGGAACGTGCCAACGGGAATTCAGAACAAACAGATAAATGAGATTTTAAATACCAGAGAACTCCAATAAACTCAAAATAAACTAAATTTTGAATTATTTGAAGTTTGATTAATTATATTAAATTGCTTTTAATTTCAAAAATTTCTAAGTTAAGTTTTAGCAATTCAACAAAACCAAATGGTTATTTTTATTTTAATTTTTTTCAAAAAAGCCCTGAAAATCTGGGATGTTACACTCAGGTCCTGGCGCTGTTGCCGACTTGGGCCCACTCATCCCAGTAGAATTCAAGGTCAGCGCGAACTCAAGTGGCATCTTCGGGACGGTAGCATGCTTCGCGGCTCCGCCTGTTGTCACGGAACTCTTCCGAATCATGCCTCTGCCAGCCATGCTTTGGGCTATCGAGGCGAACACCGCAAAGGTATGGCTTTGGCATGTGCTGTCCTCGCCCTCGTTATCTTTGTATTCGTTGCCCGTCTCATAGTGCTTTGGTTGTAGACCCTCATGCTATCATGGGTGCTCGAGGGGGATATCCAGCGGAGCTATGACGAGATTCAGCAGGGTTGAACTCGAAGCAAACGTGGCGACACCTTGAGCGTGGAGCGAGCTACCTTAGCTGACAAGGCGAAGGACCTTGAGGCGAGGGTCGCGACATTGAAGGAGGAGTGCACCGGGTTGAGGGAGGAGGTGCGGACGCTGAAGGTCGTCTGGACCGACCTGGAGGAGGAGGTGCGGGCAGAGCAGAACATATCATCCTCCATGGCTTAGGGGGCAGAATCTGACTTTCTTGTTGTGTGCGGCTGCAACCCCTTCGAGTTGCAGGGTCCACTCTGTGAAAAAATCAGCGAGGGCTTGTGTTTTGATGGCCATGCCGGTGGCGAAGTCCAGATCGAATGGGGCTAGTTCGGTGGATCATTTGCCAATTTGACCCGAGGCATCCTTGTTGCACAACATCAGGGCAAGGGGGTGGGATATTGGGACCATTATCATGTGTGCCAAGAAGTAGTGCCTCACCTTGCCTGAGGCCATGAGAAAGGCATATGCCCGCTTTTCTAGCTTTGTGTACTTAGTCTTGGCCCCTGACACGTAATACACGCTGCACACCTTTGTGATCTTGGACGAGGACTATGCTCACTACCATGACGAACGCGGCGAGGTAGAGCAGCAGCTTCGCGTTTGGCTTTGGGCTAACCAGGTTCGGCAACTGAGCTAGGTATCGCTAAAGCTCATCGAATGCCTTCTAGCAGTCTTTCGTCCATCGGAATGGCTCTGCCCTGTGGAGCATTTTGAAGAATAAGAGGGCCCACTCCGCGGAGTGCGATAGGAAGCAGATGAGCGCCACGAGGTGCCCAGTTAGCCGTTGCACCATGCGGGCACTGCGGGAGGGAGGGGCTTCATTTCTTGAATGGCTTGTATTTTCTCAGGATTCGCCTCGATACCCCTCTCGAAGACGAGGAACCCCAACAGCTTGCCTATTTTGATGCCGAAAGCGTATTTTTTGGGTTGAGTTTTACCACCTTTACTCGGAGATTGGTGAAGTTTTCTTGTAGGTCCTTCGTGTGGGAGCTTGTGAGGGTGCTTTTGACTACTATGTCGTCCACGTATGCCTGACATTGTGGTCGAGCTGTTTGGCTAGGACCTTCGTGATGAGCAAGGTGAAGGTGCCTCTAGCATTTTTGAGGCCGAACAGCATTCTGGTGAAGCAGTATATGCCGATCGGGGTGATGAAAATAGTTTTTGCTTCATCCTTCTTGGCCATGAACACCTGGTGGTAACCAGAGTAGGTGTCCAGGAAAATCATCAGTTCACAACCAGAAGTGGCATCTACCAGCTGATCAAAGCGGGGTTGGGGAAATCATCCTTCGGGGATGTCTTGTTGAGGTCGGTAGAGTCGATGCACATGCACCATTTGTCGGTGATCTTGCGCACGAGAATGGGGTTGTCCAGCCACTCCGAGTGCTTGATCTCTTGGTTGACCCCGGTTTTCAGTAGCTTCGCTATTTCCTTCTTTGCACCTAGCTTCAGCTTGCCTCCATGTACTTGGTCAGCATCACTTGACCTTGTACTTTCAGATTGGATTGGTGTAGCACAAGGCAAAGTGGTGGTAATGGCACTCTAGGCCACATCATCCCCTCCCCCTTCAAGTAAAACCGTCCTCGATTTCGGGGTATTCTTCAGAAGATTCTTGCTCTTGATAGCAATATCAGAATTGATCTCCTCATCTCTTTTCGGCAGCAAAGAATGAAACACACCTCTATGCATCAACGTGAAATGATTAGCTCTCCCTTGGTGTGAAACGTTGCAATCAAACTGCCATGGACGCCCCAGCAATATGTGACATATGTGCATAGTCACTATGTCTCATTCCACCTTATCTCCATAGCCATCAATTGAAAACGGTACTAAAACTTTATGTGTAAGTTTCAGCTTACCAACGTTGTGAAGCCATTGCATATAATATGGCTTAGGATGACACCATGTGGTCAATGAGAGCGCATCAACCATGTCCTTGCTGATCGCATTGTTGTGGCTTTCTCCATCGATCATCAGCTTGCACCGTTTGCTCTTGATCATACATTGGCTTTGAAAAACTCCACGCCGCTATCCCTTCTCAACAATCAGCGTATTATCACTATTCACCTTGTGAGTCATCAAAGTTGGACTAACTTCGGGATCATAATACACCACTACGATGTCAGAATCCTTAGATGGCTCTTTTTCATGATCAGCTTCGTCGCTATCACTCTTCGATGCATATCCTTCGTATACGAGTAGCACTTGTCTTGAATTTGGGCAATCTTTCTTCATGTGCCCTCTGCCTTTGCACTTGTAGCACTCAATGTCATGTGTTCGAGCAGTAGAGAAAGCAGTCGAATTAGATTTGGATGCCTCCTTGCTTGCTGTACTTACGGCTTTGGATGCTTCTTTCAATTGTAGTCCCGCCGGGTTGGTGGATACAACCGGCTTAGAACTTGAACCTCCTTCACCATCTTGCTGAATTAGACGTCTCCAAGTTGATAGATTGGTGCGGCCAACCTTTGGATAGTTGTCCCTCACCCATTATTCTGCGCGCTCCGCTTGGTGAAGTAGCTCTTGTACGGAGTTATACTGCATCAAATCAACATGATTCTGCACGTCATCGTTCAACCCTTCAAAGAAACGTATCATGGTAGCTTCAGCGGACTCACAAACACCAGTACGGATCATGAGCACTTGCATATCTTGATAGTACTCATCCACAGACTTGGAGCCTTGAGATAGATGACGTAACTTTGTATGCAGCGTCCTAGTATAGTACGCTGGAACAAATTTATTACTCATGACTTGTTTCATCCCCTCCTAAGTGTGTGGACGATCTCCTACACGGTTCAATTGATCCCACGAAATAATAACGTATTCGGTGAACTCAATCGAAGCAACAAGAACCTTCTTTTCTTCGTAGTAGTTATAGTTGTTGAAGATTTGATTGACATGCATCTCCCACTCCAAATAAGCTTCAGGTTCCACTCTGCCTTTGAACTCCGGTGTGGTTATTTTGATTCGGTCAATACCATCATCCCCGCGTTGCACACCATCGTCGCGGTGTCCTTCATGTACTGTAGGTCGACGATCAAAATAATCACGTCGTGGTGGTCGTGGATAGCCTCCACGGCCATTAGACATGTCATCATCAACAACACCATAGTAACGAGCGTCGTCATGCGACTGCGTACATCGCACCAAGTTTGGTGGCTACTGTCGTGCACTAGGCCCCTTCTGGCAGCAGTAATCTCTCCTCCGGGCGACGAAGAGAAATGGCCAGATTGTTGAAGCCCTCCATGAGGCGAACATTCAACTTATTCTGCACTTCGGTAATCCTCGCGTTCACCCCATTGATGTTTCCATTGAATTCAGCACATATGACATCCTCACGACGCTTGATGTGGCCAGGGATCGCCTTGAATCGTGCTTGTATAGCGAGTGGCAAGTCATCATTGATCGGTTCTCCTAAGTCGTCACTGGGGTAACCACTCGAACCAGTTTGGCTCGCTCCTAACATCCTGAAAGCAGCAAGAAAAAAATTTCTGTACCGCGATCAACCACGCTCTGATACCACAATGGTATGGACCAACTAGTAAGCTAGCTGATACGTAGGGTTGCCCGATCTTTCGCGGTACAAATGACGGAGACGACCCTTCGTCTTGCGGCTAGGGTTCAATCCGCCTTGAAACCTTGCAGTGATGAAGATAGCAACAGCTCCTTCGACCACGTCACAGTGTAGATGGATATCCTGGGATTCACACACTAATCAATCACAAGGACGATTAGAAACATGAAGTCGAAGCCTCTCCAACCGTGAACAGTAAAGATCACGAATTAGACGAGTTGAATCGTATAGATTCGGTAGGCAATCTCAAGAACGGCGCGTTCTTGCCTTGCTCCGACCTTAGCAAACCCTAGATGGAAAAACCTCAACAAAACACGTAAGATATTACGCCACAAAGTCGCTGTGATTTTTCTATATTTCTTTTTAAAATTCTTCCCCCATTTACAATGGGCGATGCCCTGGCCATATTGGCACCTACGGGTGCGGCTGATTCTATCTCTAACTCTCGTATCATACAAAGATTCTTTCTTAATACAGTTATGGAAAGATTACAACTGAGATTCTTCCCTAATATAGTTCTGAAAAGATTACAACTGAGATTTTTTTTCCTAATACAGTTATGAAAAAATTACAACCGAATCAAACTAAAAGATATATACCAAAACTTATCTACAAACAAAAATATCTCAGCCCAAAGAATCCTTCTCATGATTTAGTTCGAATCTACCGGTCGTGGACCTAGTCGTAAGCTATCTGGTCGTGGTCGTGGTCGTAGACTAACTGGCCATAGTCGTCAACCACCTGATCGTGGTCGTAGACTGTTCCCAACGAGTACTGTACTCGTCGAGTACTGTTTACGCCGAGCACACCTCTCACTGAGTACTCCCTTCGTCAAGTACTATTCCCGCCGAGTACTGTTCTCGACGAGTACTGTTTACGACGAGTGCTCCTTCCGTCGGTTACTGTTCCTGACGAGTACTGTTCCCGATGAGTGCTCCTCCCGCCGGGTACTGATCGTAGAACTGGCAACTGGTCGTAGAGCTGGTGAAACTGGTCATAGACCTTCTTGAAGTGGTCGTGGACCCTGTGGAAGTGGTCGTAGACTTTGGGGAACTGGTCGTAGACCCCCAGGAGCTGGTCGTAGACCTTGCGGATCTGGTCGTAGACCTTCAAGAGCTGGTCGTAGACCTTGCTGATCTGGTCGTGGACCTCGCTTCCTTCTGGCTCGGCTTGCACCTAGCTTCAGCTTACCTCCATGTACCCGATCAGCATCACTTGACCTTGTACTTTCATATTGGATTGGTGTAGCACAAGGTAAAGTGATGGTAATAGCACTCTGGGCCACATCATCTTCTTTTTGTGAAGACTTGCTTGTCGTCTTCTTGCAATACATAGCTGCCTCATTGCGAATTAGTACAGCTAGTTTTGTCATTTGCACAGTGATCTTTCCTTTGTTGCAATTAATGGTCAGATCGAAAAGCTGATGTAGGCAAGACGACGCGCTACGCAGGTTTGGTCGACTTAGCCAACTAGATAGAGCACGAAATTTGTGCAAGCACAAGATGGAAACACGGCAACCTTCCGAGGTAAACTAGAGTTAGCATTAATTTAGTTTATCGTTGTTGCTTTCCACTAACTTGCTCATCACTAACTAATTCAACAAGACCTACAAGGTAGCTAGCCTAATGTAGAAAGATCTGGAGCTTTTGCCTAGCAGTTGAAGAGTTTTTGGGCTAAATCGTACCGTTGGCGATGTTTTTTTTTTATATATAAAAATAGCTGTTCATGCGCGTATTGTCAAAAAATGGCACCATGGACATGCTAGTGCCTCGATCCGTGTTCGTGCATCCGACGTCCGGATTTAATCTCCACCGCTCATCTAGAGCCTGGACCAGCCTCCTCCAGTCACATGGCCGCCACAGCTCACCTGGCGCGTGGACAGGCCTTGTCTCTTGTTCTAAGATGTGTTCTCTCTTGTTTTTGCTATCTTTCTTGTGATTTTGAGTTCTTATGTTCTAGAGGTTTTGCCATGGTCTTTTGCTGCCATCTAGCTTGCTAGAACTTATGAAAGTTGATCTAAGATCATCTTGACAACCTTTGATCCACGAGCAAATCTTTGGATCAAATTTAGATTTTACCTCGGTTTTGAGCCCTCTTGCTCTCAAGCAAGAAATTCATCGAACCTTGGTTAGGATTATCTCGATCTTCGATTGGAATAGGTTTATGAGCTTCTGGTTGAGCCTTGTCTGAAATATCAATTGTTTTGGTTTTGTAGATCAAAAGTTAGATCATTTTGTGGATCCAAAATCGTAGTAAAGTCGTTTTGTGGATCCAAAATTGTGCTGATTTTTTTGTCAGCTTGAGGGAGCGGTCAAACCGACCATTACCCAACGATCAAACTAGTACTTACTGGCTGAGGGGTGTTGATGCTTTGATGACATTGATTTTCTTAGCTTCACATAGTTATTAGAGTGAAAAACGACTAAAATTCCAATAAGAAAAAAGTTAACTCCTATTCACCCTCTTTAGTTACTAACACAGTCCAACATAAAGCTAGCTAACACTTAGATACAGATCCATGCAATGCGAAGAGGTATATGATAGCTTAACACTTAGATAGAGCTTAAGTGCACAGGTCAAAACCCCAGGTTTCTGCGATCAGTGCCTAACTGCTTACCGGGCCACAAATCACGGCTTGAAATGTAGAGCTACGAAGACGGATGGATGGATGGAGTCGTCGATAACGCACTGCCGACTAGGATGTTGCATGCACCTCGTTATGTGCGCGCGTCTCGTTCTCATGTGGATCCTGCCGTGATTTATGCTGGCTTGTGCTGCAATTCAAATGTGTGCCCGTATAGTAACAAGCCATTGAAGTGCTAGCTAGTGTGCATGTTCTTCTCTGCATAGATGGCAACTTATCTTAAGTAGGTAAGTAGGTATAGCCGTATAGGTCGGTAGTAGTTAATCAGTTACTGTTACGTACATTTGTAAGAAACTCTCTGGTTAAGAAGGTAAAATTTTGTTCTTGTCACTAAAAATATATGTAGTTTTTGTCGCTCAAAATTTTGCTTCCATTCATCTTTTGCCACTACCATCAGTCAACCCTTGTTTGACCTAACAGAGCATGCGAATAGATTGTGCCCTTACTAGGTAATTTTTGTTTTTGCCATTGGTCATTCAGTACTGTAGCCGTGGAAAGCGAAGAGCAGTTGACCGTGTTCTTTGGCACCATAATTCCTTTCATTGTTTGAAAACTGACAATTAGAGTGTATCTCATCTCCAAAAATAATAAGACAATTTTCTAAAATGACAATCAAAGTGTATCATCTCATCTCCAAAGATAATAATGTGGGAATGAGATCCCCTACTCATTAGAGGATGAATAGTCATCTGCATTATGATCATCTTTTAACTGTTAGATTGGAATCTAACGGTTCGGGTCCAGTAATACAGTATTTGTGCTACAGGAAAAAAATTCGGCTTTACAGTACAATCAGGTATATGCTACAGTGATTTGATACGATGCAGTACAGTATTCATGGTGGAGATTAATTTTACTGCATACAGCTCTTGCAGAGGATCCGGTTCCAACAATGTGACGGGGAAAAATGAGTGATGAAGTACTCTTCAGCAGATTGAACTCCACTTTATATTAGAAGACCAGAAGTTACAAATTCCCTAGGATGACAAATTTGATCACAAAGAAGAAGAAAAGTATTACATTTGTATCTTTAAACACGCGCTTCCTTGACGGAACTAACAGAGGACGCGCGCGCCCTATCATGTATTGTTGCTGCAGAGGTAGTCGGCCACCATGGAAGCCGATGAACACGCGCCGGGGTAGTGCAGGACGAAGCCGCGCAAATGCGCAATAGGCGCTGGGGTCGGGCTCCGAGGTCGGGAACGGGCTCGCGCGGGAGGTAGCAGAGGCCGGGTCGAGCGAAATGTACCGGAAAGGCGACTAGAGGGGGGTGAATAGGAGGAGCTCAACCAAAATTTTCTTTTAAGATTGGATTCAACACAAATTTCACTCCAACAGCTATGAGAGCTATGAAGATCAATAGATAAACACAGTAAAAAACTTATGTTGAATTTCCTTCAAACCTCCAAAAGAAATAACCAGAAACACAAAAACAGCCTGATAAACAGTATTGATGAACAGTGACAGTCAGATCGGTAACAGTGACGGTCAGACCGGGAACAGTAGCGGTCAGACCGGTAAATAGTAAAATCAGCACTGAACCTGAATTTCAGCACTATTTCAAAATCAAAAATTGATCTAACTTTTGACCTACACGGCCAAACTTGACCAAATTTGAAACACACCTTCCTAAGGATATTAGGAACATATTCCAAGCAACGATTGAGCAGATCCACGTCAAAGTTTAGACCATTTTCAGTTTTACCGAAGGAATGTTCAAAACCGAGCAAAAACGAAAACTTGATCTAAACACTTGCTCGTGGAAGATTGATGATCTAGATGATTCTAGATGTATTCCCACACATCACAGTAAGGTAGAAGAGGGCAAGAGATCAACCAAAAACCAAAGGATCAAAGATGGACTCTAAATCACAAAACAAGAAGGGAAAACACAAAGAGACACATCTTTGAGGAATCATCTATAAATTGATTCATGATGTTGTTGGTTACAGCCACTCCCTCAAGGAGGACAAGAGCTCAATCCATGAGCACACCATCAACTCATCTCTCTAGAACCCTAAGCCTCTCCCTTTCTCTCTAAGTCCCTAAACCAAACTAGGGTTTATAAAATGAAGTACTTGGGGGATGTATGATAGTACCCCTCCTATTTATACTAGAGGCCTAGCTTCTAGAAGAGTTTCTCTAATGGGCTCCCGTTAAGGCCCAACACAAACGGAACACTTACGCACGTATTTTAAAGCGCTGTAACCAGCATCTCTTGACCTAAACCACTTCACCTTGCGCCGTCCCGCGCCGTAGTTTAGCCAAAAGTCACAAAGACGGTATTTGATGAAATTACCAAAATACCCCTTCTCGATCCTTCTCCAAGAACCGAGTCCCATCAACGCGAAGCACTCGCCTGCTCTGCCACGCGTAGGTTGATCAACGGCTCTCATCATGTCGGCAAGTCTCTCCAGTCCGGATCCCACCGGAACCACCAAGGCACTTGCACCGACCCCCGCGCCTCTTGATCAACTCGTTGCATCGAACTGCTCGTTCGATCATCCTTATCCATTTTGCACCACGCTTGAGTCACTTGACCTCACCCGACATCCATGATCGTTCTGGACCTCAGCTCTCCAAGCTTAGTCCGGATAGTCCCGATCCTCTCGCCGTTGACCGTCATTGACCTTCAAGACACCTGCACAGCAATAGACAGAGAAATCGTCTCCGGGAACAAGTTCTTCACAACTTGACCGACGTTAGTGAAAACATGCAATATGCAACACATATGCAAAGATAAACATGGATATGACCTATCCCAAAATCAATTCTTCAAAAGAATAACCAATCATGATAAAAATCGGTCAGACCGCCATTCAATGGCCGGTCTGACCGCTTCCAATGCCGGTCAAACCGCCTTGGCCTGACAGCCTTTAATTCTTTATCGAAAAACACGAGAAATAGCAAACCAAAAAGTGTCATTCCCAATTGTAACATCATCTTAATATCGTGCACATATCCTCATGATATCCACAAAAACAAAACAATAAGATGATCAAGTCTTGCCTAAATCCCTACTGGACCAGTCTGATTGGATAAACAGTAGTGGTCTAACCAGAATGAACAGTGCAGTCTGACCGGATGAAACTTGAAACATATTTTCTCTAGGATGTCAGGAACCTATTCCAATCAAAGATCTTGAAGATCATTGCCAAAGTTCTTTGTTTTTTCCGTTTGAGTGAAGGTTGTACTAAACCTAGGCAAAATACGAAAACGAAGATAGAGAGGACCGTTGGAGATATGCCCTAGAGGCAATCATATTGATGATGATATTTCGTTGTATCCATGATTTAATAAATGTTCCTTGAATATTGCCTTTGTGTTGATTAACAAGTATGTGACTTGTTTGTGAAACTCTTTACTTGTATGGTTATTCTAAAGCTGTCCCTAGTCGGAGTTCATGTGATGACACACGTGAATGATGGATTAGCACATGTATCGGTTGATGACCATGTTTCACAGGTCATAGACATGGAGATGTCAAACCAATAATGTGGACACATGTTTAGAACATGGGGTTGGACCGACCCAACATGAGACATAGCTTTTATACTTATGGTTCTCTCTACACAATGTGTACGCCTTATCCTTAGACCTGAGATTGTCGCATGTACTTGAGATGTGAATCGACCTACTTAGGGGCTATCAAACGCTACTCCGTAACTGGGTAGTTATAAAGGTAGCTTTCGGGTTTGTCATGAAGCATGTTTGCGAGGCATGGTCGGTCGAGATGGGATTTGCCTCTCTACCGAAAGAGATATCTCTGGCCCTCGAGTGATCGGATCCGAAATGCATGGTCATGCTACTTAAGGTTAAGAGTTAACCTAGTAAGGGATTCCGGATCACAGGATCGAGAAAGAGTGGTCAGCTTGGAGCTCGACCGAATATCGTGAGGCAAAGGGATTGGCATGTACATAACGTTGTGATGGTTCGTCCGATATGATCTTTACGTGCGTTTAGGAGTTGGCACGTCTTGCTAGAGGCCGCTACCAACTATTGACCAAGTATGTGTACTTACGTCATGTCTTAACATACGATAACCTATAGGGTCACACACTTAAGGGGCTGAAGCCTAATTCGGATTGGATCCAAATTAGACTGGGCATTGAGTCCTAATGGGCCTTTATTCGTAGAAGCCCATTATAAGGACGTCTATAAAAGGAGGGCAGGGGCGCACTGGTTGAAGGATGAGTTTTTCGTGACATCCTCAAACCCTGGCCGCCACCCCTCCCACGCCCTAGTCACTCGCGCGGATCTAGTAGTCCAGCGTGCGTCGCTTCCTCCCGTACGTGTGGATACCTTTGAAGGCTACATCTGTGACGTTGGGACGAACCGCAAAAGAGGAGCTGTACGTGGGACGCCACGACGAGGATAAGGAAGTAGTACGACTACTCTGCCCCAACGTGCTGCATCAACTTAGTACGACTACACTGCCCCGACGTGCCGCAACACTTCCGCACCTGCGCGTCAAGGGGTAAGACCGTGATCTATAACTGCAGTGATCTTGGTTTACGGGTAGAATTTTTTAATTTGCGCTAGTGTAGCCTACCCATTTCCCTACAAGGACCTCGTGGAATGAATCAATCCAAGATGGCTAAGGATAGTTTCCCACACGTCCTAGCATTTTCAATCACAGTAAGAATCAAGCTAAAATACCTCAAGAGCAAAACCTCCAAAATCATCATTTCTTCAACCAAAAGTGGACAAACTAAAAAACTTGTAGTGGAATGTGCCTAGATGGATGAGAACTAGTCTCCAAGAGATATTTTCATCACTTATACGTCCTAGGTACGAAGCAAGATCAAGAGGGGAAGAACAAAAACCAAGCTAAATCAAGAAATCAACAGTTAAGCATATGGGAGGAAAACTTGGACGAATTTGGAGATTTGATTTCTAATTGGAGATAAATGTTTACAGTCACTCCCTTGGGAGGACAAAGCCACTAGGGTAGCACACACACAAGTGGTCTCATCTCTCTCAGTACATCTATCAAACCCTAGCATCCTCTTTCTCTCCACTTTCTCCAAATTTTCACATTAGGTTTTCTTAGCTTTGATGGATGTGCAAATCCTACGTCACCCCTTATATAGTGGAGGCTAGCTAGGTCTAGAGAGAAAACCCTAACAAGCACTCGTTAAGCCCACACACAAACAGGTTTCACTCAAGCACGCTTCTTAGAGCGTTATCTTCATCTTTAGCTTCATTAGGCAATCCATCATGTTTTTGCCCTCCATGAAGAAGTATCCTTGACCTAATCCACTTAAGTCATCGTCGTGGTTTTGCATACCACCACTTTTTTTGTATTGGGTAATTTACCAAAATGCCCTTCGACTGACATTTCCTGATTCCTTCACATCAAAGCATCGTCCATGCTTCGCCATCATCCATGTGGCTCCAATGACTTCCCGCCAAGCCTGTCACGTGTCCGGATCCCACCGAACCGTCCTCGCTTTCAAATGGGCCCAAGTCATCTGGCCTACCACATGCCTTACCATGTACCATGATTGCACTTGACTTCCATAATCGTCCTGGACCTCAGCTCCTCCCTAAGCTTAGTCCCGTTCTACCTTGTCGTTGCCCGTCATATCCATCACTTGTAGCTCCCGCTCCAGTCCCTTGTCTTCTCGACTTGTAACCACCACGGTAGCCTCGGTCATCTTCTAGTGACACCTTGATCATTCTGAACCTTAACTCCCCTAACTTAATCCTGATCCCATCCGCCTTACCATGACGTAGCTCCAGAGTCTACAACCAAACCATCACGTAGCACCGCACAACACACAAAATCATCAATTAACACAATTGATGCTTGGAAGCATCACTTTGCCTCAAAATGTCTTTGCTCTAACTTTGCCTTACATGGTTCTCGTCCATCTTGCACCTTGCTTGAGTTCAACCATCTCACCCAACATCTATGACCGTTTTGGACCTTGGTTCTCCTAACAAAGTCTCTGTCCTTCTCGTCGTTGACCATAGTTGACTCCAAGCCACTTGCACAACAATATACAAAGCAACCATTTATGGGCACAAGTTCTTCGTAACTTGACCCACATTAGTCCGTAAGAGTATAATGCAAACATATGCACCAAACCCAAGTCCTAGGACTAACCCTCAAAATTCAGCACACCTCACTGTGTCTGAACTCACCCCAGCCGGTCAGTCCGTCGACCCTTGGCCGGTCTGACCAAACTCCCCGGTAAAAGGGGAACAGTCAGACTGCCAGCCAACGGCCGGTCAAATCGCTTCCCATTTTAGAAAACACCATTCTTTGGACTTTTCGACAAAACTCTATCTAGTTTCGCGTCCAGACTCTATTTTCAATTACACTTGATGCAAACACATCCCTAAACACTCCCACACAAGAGTTTAGAGCCCATTTGGCTAACCCTTTTCACCGCCGATCTGACCACCACCCATGGCCGACCAGACCGCTCGGCCGGTTAGACCGCTAGCCACCTGACAGCAAACCAGACAATTTGCTAAACTGATGGTTTACTCCCAAACTCATCGACACCAATGCCAATTGTTCAACACCTAGATTAGAACTGTACCACATGGTCTCCACATAAGTCGTTCTGGGTAGCGTGCAGTCAAATTTTATAAACTTTGGCTATCAATATCTTTTTGAATAGTTAGAATGAACATATGAAAATGATATGTATATATTTGTCTCGAAGAGTACTTTCGTAATATTATAATTTTAGTAGATTTTATAAACCTATTGCTATAGAAATGAATGGTCAAAATTGCATTTTGGAGACGTGTCTATGTCCAAAACGACTTCTTTTGTGACCGGAGGAAGTACTACTTATAGTCAATGATCGACCGACTGTATCCAAATCTATAACACATTCATTTGGGATGTACAAGTCAAGTGCCCATGCGTTGTAACGGAAAACCACATTTGGATGCAGGGTAGTTTTTTCATTGGAACCAAAAAGATACTAAAACCAAAGTTCATAATCATGCAAGAAATGAAGTGACAAGGAGGAAACAGCAAAGGCCATCGATGCTTACACAATTGATAAGCCATATGATGGAACATGATAGGAACGACGATAGCGTAGCAAAATGGAAGAGGGAAACTTAACAGTGATAGAATACTCCATTCACCACACTTCTACAAACTTTCCTACTTCACAGCACACATATATGCTGCAGGATTTTTCTATTGAAGCATTAGCAAAACATTCATATTTATCAGAATCTACAGGGAAAGTAGAAATTGAATATTGTGAGGAGGACCTCTCGTATACAACAAAGTTTCTGATAATTTAACTCAACTTTTGCGGAACTGTAGAGTAAAAGACTACCTTCGCATGATAGCCAATCAAAAAAAAAAAAAAAACCTGAAAGTGTTGCACCCTGCAAATGAAAGAAATAAATGAATAGATGACCTATAAGAAAAGTTCAGAGATGCCTTGAAATGTTTGTACATGATTAAACCAAAATAAATTTGACGTTCAGGGAAAGTGTGAGCCAGGAAAGGCTAGGGAGCCCATGTGTTGCCGCCGTGATTATGTGAGGAGGGGAGGGGAAGAGTGGAGGGGAGTGGAGGTGACGTACCACCACCACCACCGTTACTAGATTTTTTCTTAAGTAGTAAAGTTATGTATGCATGGCATAATTATTGAGAGTTTGCACCCTGTCCCCTGAGCTTTTGAGTCGATGTAGAAGCACACCGTCTACGCAATCATGCTTCGTGCAACGAATCCGCTCGGGAATAACCGGCAGCTAGCCCAGACAAACAACGCAACCAAACGCGTCATCAAGAAGCGCATAGAAAACTATATATGGTGTGGCGAGAGAGAACTGTAGAGAGAATCCTGAAGCTAGGTAGCATCCACGGCTCCGCATGGGCACACGTACGCGCGCCTACAAAGTCGCGGATAGAGGGAACACTCGCGTCGCGTTCGTGCGTGGCAGCGAGGACGTACAAGCTGCTTAAATTAGCGCAGTCGCACATGCGCGCACATGACTGATCGACGATCCGGTTCCCTCTGATCATCATCAGGCATTCAGGTCCCCAACCACGCAAGTTTTTTCAGGCTTTGCGAATCGCATGCTTTGTGTGCGCATCTGCACGCGTGCACAGATCTGAGACAGATTGATGCACAAGTGGGGTTAGGTCTGCAGATTGGTTTAGTTGCCTAGTTGATCAATGTGTAGGTAGGCCTGCAGGCTGCAGCGCCAGCGCATCTGTGTGCAGCGTAAAGTCTACATCCATTGCAGGCTGGCATTAGCGTAGTTTCGGCCCATTTGGAAGAGGCCCGGCGGCCCTAAAGGAAGGAAAAGCACACATAGGCAGGCTTCAAGGGATGGGATGGGCTTGAGTCCACTCATAGTTGGGCTCCATGGGACACGGTTTACTGAGTGGGCCCTCCCGCCTCTAGCTGAAATCCTTGTGCCGACGTATACGTTACGATCTGGGGAGGTCGCCCAGCATCTTGAATTCTTGATGGAGCCCGAAAGGGAGAATGACGCAAGTCAATCTAGAACAGTACTACTACTCCAGAAGACTTACGTATCATCAAAGCTGTCCATCCCTTCATGGGGTTCTCTGGGTCCACTCTCATAGTCACCACTCACCTAGTACAGCAATGTGATGTCAGTTTCGTGTAAGATCTTAGTACTAGTCTACAAACGAGATCATGCATTAAGGACGGGCAGTTGCCGTACCTACTACTCTGGCAGTACTTCATTTCTTGGACGCTGGAGATGATTAAAAATCATCAGTTCATAACTCGGTGGCAAAAATGGCAGGTACCGTAGGATTTGATCACACCGATCTCTTGTCAACCGTGTTTTGAGTCTTTTCATCGTTGATGATGAGGCAGGGCCCAAAATCCAAACACATCGTTGGGCCAGTCAGGGCATTGCTTCTGCTTCTCCAGCTTGCACTCTTCGTTCCAAAGGCCAGACCCTATTACTCAGAATACGGCCCAGATTCTATGCAGTAAGTCCATGTACTCCCATGTCCATAACTCCATATCACAACTTGAAGCATGTGCGAGCTTTTTTCGTTTCTTTTTTCTTCTTTCCAAAAAACCCTTAAAAAAATCAAGTGGTACATTGGTAGCTTGGTAATCATCAAATCGAATGGTATTTTGCCTTGCATGTGAAAACGAGTCGGATTAGAGCTTAATCATTACTCATTAGTCCTTAGGGAATCATCATCATCTCCGAATATCTCCAGACATCAGCGCAAAAGTATCTTGTGGTTAGTGGGGAGGGCCGGCGGAGTCAAGCTCGAAAGTCGTTAGGGACAAGAGAATTGGAGTCAGGAGATTTCTAGGATAGATTAGTTGTTGATGTGAAGTTTTCAGAAGAGGGCAGTCCCAAAGAAATATGTCGGATGTTGAGGAGTTAATCATGTGCACCTAGCTAGCTAGTTTCTGTACTCAAAACTATCTGGTGTGTGCAGGTTCCACGTAGTACTATGTTTTGCCAACCAGCTGTAGTAATTTGCAAGGTGTCTGGTTAATTTCAAAATCCGCAGAATGAAGTGAAATGTTCTAGTTGCATCTGTTTATGTTCATGGTATTTGTCATTTGATCTCATGGCCTCTTGGCTTTTTGCAAGCTAGGAAGATATTTTCTCAGGCGCTTGATTGCATGAAATAAAATACCGTTTGATCATTATACATTGGATGTGCTATGGAGATGCCTACACTGAAATTGTGGACAGCTCCATTTGTTGGGATATTTTGGAAACGAAATGTGCCTCTACAGGTATATAGGGGAAGTTCTAAAAAGTTTTATATATATATATATATATATATATATATATATATATATATATATATATATATATATATATATATATATATATAGGGGTAAATAAGAGCTGGCTGGCTTGAAACGCCCTGCAAACTTACAATCAGTTTAACCAGTGATCTGGTCATAATTGAGCCTCTCCATATGACCATACAAGCCGTGTCTGTTAGCACCCTAAACCTTAGGTATTGGATTTATGTTTAGCAGCTCATAAGAGGACCGCCATCACATGACTTTGAGTAGCCCCATCGACTATAAAGTCGTTTTGTCCACGTCTCAATAATCTGCTCAAGTCAACTTAGCTTGAAAACATGGGAGTACGTACCATGCATGCATGGTCCTCCTCTCAACTACTAGAAAACCAGAAGCTTTGTACATTTGTCAACATGCATATAGTATGTCCGCACTTGCGTTTTCTACTCAGAATTTACACCGTTAGTACTAGTACATGAATATATACAGTAAGAATGACACTATGCTTCAATCTAGGCCATCAATTCGACTAGATTTGGATGCCGTAGATGAACGACGAGGAGGTCAGCTTGCAACATGAACATGTATTTGGGGGTCCTCGGGTTCTTGACTTGAGGGTTCAGACAAGATTTGTGGAGAGTCACATGGTGGAACATACTAATTGAAGCGCATGCAGCACGCATGGGCCCCCGGACGCATTAGCCCCTGCAGGGAGGCGCCACACTGTAGCTGCAGCAGATCGATCGAGTCCCTACTAAAACCACGTCCACATCAGCATGGACCTCTACCAGTCATAACTTGATCACTTTGCACGCCGTCGCCGTGGAAGAAAGAGCATATGGTACTACACTAGTACTCCCGTAATAAGTGGTGAAACCAGAATTAAAATGAAGGATGAATACAAAGAACTAAGTTAAATTAACACAAACATCGTCTTTTACTCTTACATGATCCACGTTTATACATGAATAGAAGATAAGTAAAAAAAGAAAAACAGATAGAAGTACAATGAAAATACCAACAACTCGACCCAGTGACCCCTCCATTATGGCTCTGTCCTCGCCTCTTCCGCTCCTCGGCCTCCGCCCTCCGGTCCTTGTCGCAACAGCGTTCGACATCGACAGATCCCCTCCCCTCCTCAACTGCTCCACCCTCCCCCTCCCAGGCTCTGGCTCATCATGCCGCATCCTCGCAGATCCCCTCTTCTTCTCCGTCCTCCTCCTCCAGCTCATCGCGTCGCTGCCCGCCACCCCAGGCTGTAGGCTCAAGCTTCCCCGTGTGCCACATGGCCTCCTACCGTCCACTGGGCCATGCCTCCTCACGCCACCACCCTGGCTTCCCCAGTTCCGCACATGGCCGCCGGCCACCGGCCCGCCGCTACTCTGTTAGGGTTTCAGCTCTGCCCGGTGCCTTAGGTACATCACACTCGTTCGATCTGGTGGGACGGGTTGGTTGCTAGTTGCCCATTTAGTCGTGGGCCAACAGCTGAGAAATGACCCATCTTCATATGACTTCTAATTGCTTCCACCCTTGACCTCCAGCTCTTGCTTACATGGTTCATTGGCCGCCATCGCCGCCGACGCCGGGGTGTGCTAACGAAGCCTCAGTCTATTTACCCCTGGGATCTAGTACTGCAGTACATGATATCTGTCGATGGAGTATAGATTATAGAAGTATCCATCTTCATAGGAAGTGTATTATCTGTCTTTACATGAACGGTGGGTTCCTTAGAGTGAATATGAGCAGTCGAATTCGAAGTGAACGGTGTGGTGAAAATTGAGGGCTATAGTAACTAGTTCCTCTCGCACATTTTTTAACGTGCTAAACTGTAGTGGTGAAGTCATGATAAAAATGAAAGGAGGCTCAAAGGATTAATCTATTTTTTTTACTAGAAATAAAAAAAGGACTAAGCTAAATTGAGACAAATATAGTCTTGTGCAATTCAAATTTATATATGAATATAAGAAAAACAAAGCAAAAAAAATACAATGAAAACACCTCGCCTAGGGTTATCGGTGCTAGCGGAGGGTGTGTTCGAGCCTGCCCGTACTCTGCTAGCTAATTTTACATGCATGGGCCATTAATCTGGGCAATTATACATGCATATGCTTCTAGCGTACGTTTTTGCCTTTTGATTGGCGTGTTTGAACTTTAAGATGCGTGTAGTCTGTTTAGTAGTATGATCATTTGCGCTTGGAATTAAGGAGGAGGCTAAGCTGGGTAGCTGCCCTCCTGGATGCATTCCCGGTGATGTAGACGGCCCTTTTGTTTTTGTCTCCTTTGGCTGCGCCTTGCAAACACGAGAAGTTAGTGGAGTGATTTGTTTATCATTAGCAACTCTTCGGAAAATTCTGATGAATTGATGCTATAGTTTCTTCAGGCTCTTTTGGACAACTAGTACACTGCGAATCCGACCTAATAAGATCACTACATGTGGACACAGAATAAATGCTAGTTTATGCCCATGCCTCATGGTTCGTTGTGTGCACTGTTAGGTTGGTGCAACTGCATCCAAAAACTGATGCTGTTCTAGAGTATACTTAGAATTAATGTTAATTTGTGTTAATAGAGAAGCTAATTAAAAGAGGCTATATATAAGTACTTTTGATGATGGGCTATGCCAATGAGTGTATGCGTGTTTGGTGAGATATGCGGGGGATTAGATTTGACCTAGCCGTATCATTCTTTGATGTTCCTCAGGACTAAGTTACTATAAAATAAACGTGAAGTGGAGAGGGTGAGGAGACGACGGTGACAGTCGGAGACTCGTGTTGCAACTTGGAACATGGCGTCGTTCCCTCTCAGCTTCAACCCAATTTTCTTGTCACCCCTGTATACCAACGGCAAGGTTAAAATATGGAGTGAGGAGAATCCAACGGAAGTTGCATGGGGAGAAATTCTTCGTCACATTCCATGTGTCGATGTTAGAATAGTACAACGCTAGCTATTTTTTAAAACAAAACGAAAGGGAGCGAGTAACGTTCGAACGTCCTGTCTGAGCGCTAGATCCGTACGCTGTTTCTATCATTGGATTTTCTGACGAGCTCAACAACAGTCGTTCGATTTTCCTTCTCATAGTACAATAACAAGAGGTTGTCTGGTCACCTCATGCAGCGTCGCCGGGGGCGCGGGGAGAGCTCCACCCATGGCAACAGACTCTTCTAGCACGAGCAGCGACGAGCTTGGATCGATGGCCGGCTATAGTTTCTTCAGGTTCATGAGCTCAGGCCGCAGGAGGCAGACTCCTCAAGTGTGAGCGGCGGCGAGCTCAGAGTGAGGCAAAAGTTGGAGATTGCAGGGCACGGAGGTGACTAACCGGAGCTCACTGTTCCAGAGAGAGAGATGCACAATAAAATAAGAATTGTAGCAACAATCCTATCAAGTAGAGTCCCCCTAAAAATCCAGTTGCAACAAGGATTAAGAAAGCTTACAACAGAAAAAACAACCACTTGCAATAAGCATTAATAAATCTTGTAACAAAAAAACATCCGACTGCGACAACACATGGCCACAAGAAGACAGCAACAAAACCACGAACCTATTGCAACAAAAAAAAATGATATGGGTACAACAAATCAGACCTCGACTACAATAAAAATAAACTTACTACAACTTTTTTTATATATATTACACGCTGCAACAAAATCAAACGCTGCTTGCAACAGTTGATAAAAGGGGTTGCAACAAAGTGAGCAAACAAACACTACAAACTAGACCCGGCCCAACTCACGCGGTGATAGTGGCCTCCTTCACGATATCATCGCCTCCTCAGCCCCAACCACATCGTCCTCCACTCGACGTATGCAGCCCCAGCTCCTCCTTCCTTGGTCCCACCATATTCGGCGAGCTTCGGCCCCGATAGCGATAGATCTGTGAACTGTAGCTGCTCCACGAAAAGGGGAACCTCCACGCGAGCTCTAGCTGGAATGGCAACACCTAGGGGGCGATAGGGAGAGAGAGAGGGTGGGGGTGCGTAGGCGCGAGCTACTGGCTGCTGCCGAGGATGGATAACAACATTAGTTGTAGTGAGAGAGAGGATAAGAATGAGAAGCATGAGATTATCAGGTCTCGGTGGTAGTGGGTTACATGTGGAGTGAGGCGTCCGATAGCTTCCATCATATCGGACATCCCAAGGGTGGCCAAATGGACAGCTCGGCCTGGCCCGGCACAGGCCCATGTAGGCACAAGCTTGTTTGGCTCGTTACTTAGACGGGTCATGTAGTGTTGGCCCATGGGCTGAGGCACCGACCCAAGCACGACACGATAGCCTCATGAGCTGTGTCGGGCCTAGGTTGGGCATGGTTAGCTTGTCGGGTCGGTGTCAACCCATTTAGTCCATTTGGTATGAAAATATCAAGAAATGTATAAAATTCTAGAAAATGTATAAAATAAGAGGGAAAAAAACAACAATAAAATGCTGGTCCAGGTCACGACAGAAGCATATCACAGTGCATCGGGTCGGGCCGGCACGACCTATTTAGGTGATGGGACATGTCGTGCCTAGATCAGGCCAACAGTGTCGTGCTTCAGACCAATACGGCTGGCACCACCCATTTGGCAACCGGACGTCCTCGCTGTATCATTATCGAAAAAGATACAAGGGAATATATACCATGGTTCAATTAATGAATATGCACACATGACTGGTTCCGTGGTTCAGTACGTGGTGCAAGAGTAAAACTAAAGAAACTTCATCCAGCGTGGGATAAGAATATCAATTACATGAAACCATACGCGATAGAAGTAATTATACAAGTTCCGAAATTTCCTCCACGGTGAACTTTCACTCGGAATTTTGTGGTCGAAGACTTTGTTGAGATTTTTAGTGTGTCTACTCCGCTCACACACAAAAAACAGAAGTGCAATAGAACCGTCCATCTGAACACAAAATTAATAACATATCTGAAATAACCCAAAAATTTAGATTTCAAAATTTTTAAATTTTTTTTGCTGGATTTTCAGCTTTCTTTCCCTTTTTGGAAATCTTCCTCCCATTCCCGCTTTCCCTTTCGGCATTCCCGTTTTCTTTGCCCGAAAACGGCTTCTTCTCCCAGGCGCCTCTCCCTCCTTCCTCCTCACGCCGCCGTCGCCACCTCGTTTCTGCGGCGCCGCAATCGACGACCGCCGTGCCACGCACTACCTCCAAACCCTTCTACCACCAGCGCCGCCTCCACCTCACCCCGCCAGCCACGTCGCCGCCGTGCCCTGCTCCCACCGTCTCCCTGTTCCCGCCGCCTCCCTAGCGCAACCGCCTCCTCTCGCCCTATAAAAACCACCCCCGCCCAACCATCAACACCCACACCAAGCCCTTCCCCCTCCCCACCACCTTCTTCCCCAGGGCCGGCCAAGAGACGCCGCCGCCGCCACACCCCCACCCGAAACAACCCTAGCCCGCACAACCCTAAGGTAAAGAGACTTACCCGGTGGAGCTTCCCCGCGCCGCCCTTCCTTGCGCCGCCGGCCGCCATCGCTGGCACTCCCGCTCCGTGCTCCCTCTGCTCCTTCCTTTCCTCCGCGCGAAGCGCCTCCGCCCCATTCGTCCTCCCGAGCAGCAGCGCCGAAGGGGCGCTATGGCATTCGGGGCCGTGGGCCGCGCGGTTTGGGCCTTCGGGGCCGTGGGCCGCACAGTAATGGGTTAGACCCATTACTGTTCAATCAAACCGGCCTGGCACTGTTCACAGCACAGTAAACGGGCTTAGCCCATTACTGTTCATACCATCCGGCCTTTTTACTGTTTATTGCACAGTAATTTATTTACTGTTTATCCGAAAAATAGAAACACTGTTCCAAAATCTAGAAAATGCACAGTAAACCCTAGCTACTGTTCATTTCAGATAAAGACAGTAATTTCAATTATTGTCCACTGATCTGTTGTCATATATGAATAGTAAAATAGTACTATTCATCATCCGACGCCTTTTCGCCCAAAACCCTAATTTGACATTATATGTCAAATTTGACCGCTTCGAACCCAGAAAACCCATTCATTGTCTATTCTTTTAAATCAGACCAAACACTGGCTATTGCACAGTAGCTATTTACTGTTCACCTGACAAATCAAAACACTATTTATAACCCGAAAATAGGGTTCCCTATTCCTTTCCGACCGAAACAGTAAACCCTAATTACTGTTCAAAAACCAAAACAGTAAATCTAGTTACTGTTTAGATCCAATATTTGTAGATGAATACTAAAAATACTACTATTCATTACCCGACCCTGTTTTCGCCTGAAACCCTAATTAGACACTTTATACTCTTTTCGACCGTTTCGAGCCCGTGAATCCAAAACTCAACTCCGTTCAGTGCAAACAAGTGCTAGATAAATCTCCAGCATTCCACACCACCACCTTCCTTTATGATTCTTTATACATTTATAATATTTTTGTTGTACTTGGATCTAAATCCCAGCTCCATTCAATCCAACTAAACACCAAATAATCTCCATCACTCCACACTACCTTTCTTTGTGTTTCTTTTCTGGTTTTATTTACTTGCTTGTTGTTCCCAGCTCATTCCTTGTCGAGCCGGATTTTATTTGAATTATTTTATTGTATTGTTTCACGCTAGGTCACGACTTTGACGACCAGACTACAGAAGACGCTGGACAAGAGCAGTATCCACAAGATTTTGTGCAAGAAGGCAAGTCGCATTCTTTGATCATTTTGAACCTACATTTCATACATGTATTTATTACTTTCATTACTATATTTGTACCAATTACTTTAAATATTAAAATAATACTTTTGAATGCCATGAAAATTAGATAAATCCTAAATACCCCACAAACAAACCGGCCCAACTCTTGTAGGCCATATTCACCTTGACAAGCTTAGTTTACATAGAATACTATAAATAACTTTATCACCAAAAATGTGTTCATCAATCAAAAGCAAGTATTGGCTTTGAGCCAATAGGTTTTGGTGGAGAGTTGAGGATTGTCCAGGAAGTTGGACAACCCAATATACTCGTTTAAAAGTGAGTCATCAGTGAGATCTGGAGGTGGACAGCCACGAGTTGGTGTTGGGCCATTGCCTCACTGGATGACAGGTAAGGACAAGAACCTTGTGCCAAGTAACAGACACAGAAAACCGCTCAACCACATGCGTGGTCATTCCTCCCTGGCTTAGTACACTGCTCATCCGATTGAATATCTACAGGATGTCAACTGTTGCTTTTGTGATAGAACAGCCGCGGAATGGGGGTGAGTCAGGGGTGGACCGTTTTGGGCACCCGCTAAACTATACAACGGTATGGGCCCGTCAGCCTCGGAGTGCGGATTCCACTATTGGCCGGTGGTCTCCCGAGATGTATGGATGAAGACCTACCGTGTAGAGGCTAAAAAGGTTGAGCAGTGAAAAAGCTTTGTTATCTCAACTCACTCGCACGCTAACGTGTTGCGTGTATATGATCTGACAGTACGAGCTTAAGATATCTTGTGGGTAAAGTTGGACAACTCTGCAGAGTGAATAATCAAAGGTATTCGAATACGCCGTGCTTCCGGCTAATGAAGTTGTGTTAATGGGTGATTCCAGTACAGAGGCATAAGTAGAGTTTTTGAGATGTTAAGTTGGTAATCGAGTTTGTTGATAAACCCCTGATGCTATTACTTATTATTGTTTTACTGTTTTATAAATTGTTTTAAATGCAAAGTGCATCCACATATGCCAGGTATGGTAAACCCTAACCTCCCATTGAACTCCTTGCATGTAATTATTTAGCATTTCCATGCGGCTTGTTGAGTACGGTGGTAGTACTCATTCTTGCAATTTGCAAAACATCTACAGAAGAGGATCCTTGTGAGCAAGATTTTGGTGGACCCCCGGAAGGCAACGACTACTGTTACTAGGTCTCAACTGCGCTCAAGCGTACCTGTGGTTTGAAGTTCTTTTGCCTTGTACTATATTTAACTTTGGGTTTGGATGCCCGTGTCAGGCCAAATCAGGTTGTTAAACCTTAACTTTGTTTAATAAAAGTCTGGTTTTGTTGCAATCGGAAACTTGCTTGAGATACTATTTGCTTCGCAACTGCACATCCTTAACGGTTGCGAAGGGTTTAGCGGTCCCGAGAATCGGGGCTGTCACAATATCTTAGTTGAAGACCACAAGGGTATTTAGCACTAGTACATAGTTTTGTCCCGAACAAAAAGCAGCCAGCGTAACGTACCCTTGAAGCTAAGCTAACTTTGGTAATCAGCTCGGTTCTTTCTTTACAAGCGGAATATGTTATGCACTGATGCTCCATTACATGCACTCAAAAAGTTTATGAGTTGCAAAAGGCCAAATTAAAGGAGTTGATCATATAAAGCGAGTAGATGATGATACGAGTACTAAACTTTTGCTGATCAAACTACCAAATAACTTCCCAAATTCCCTAGCAACCACAGGAGGTCCTTTACACCTTTTATGTTACTACGAAAGTTGCCCTGAAAGTTAGCACGTTCGCTTTCGCTTGCGCTTGCACATTCTTCGCAAGGCTTGGTGTCGCGTTGCATGCGCCCTGGCTTCACACGCTTGTTCTCCGGAGAAGGAAAGGACGTGTGCTTTCAGGCACCCGTCTTTCAGAACCATAATCAAGTCTGATCTGTCACGCATTTCAAAGCACATAGGAGTAGGACTCTCTTCTTGATTCGAGAGCCGTAGCTTTTGGAACATTGAAGTGCAGCAGTTTGTCCAGCACGTACTTCAAAGTAGCTGTTTGCGCGCGCATACCGGTTTCGTCATCTTTTCTGTTCCTATACTTACGAGTTGGCATAGGTAGAACAGTCCGTACGTACGTGTTGTCAATGTTCTTATGCAATCCGGGGACTTGGACGTCGAAGTGATTCGCTCACAAATTTTGATATATACAATGCGCGTCATGTTTTTCTTTCTCATTTAAGTTTTTTTAAACAAAATAGCAAAACTAGCCGTGTACAATAAAATAACAAAGGCACCTCTGCATGCAAAGCTGGAGTTCACTTTTGACCCTTTAGATAGCTTGCTCTAATCCATGAGAGAGTAAAGATTCGATTCGAACGGCTCTTGGATGTTATTAGCAGACATGTTAATTAAGTCCAATCAAAAATCATTAAAAAACCTTTTTCTATACACATGTTTATACACCCGCAGTATTGATATTTTCAGGAATATATTTATTTTAAAACAAATTGCTGGAAAAATTATTGACCATGTATGGACCTTGGTTGACTTCCATTGACTAACCACTATTTTCCTGGCTAGGACAAAACAAACCACTCTTGTCTTCTCGCCACTTCTCTCATTCTCCCACTAGCTCCTGCAAGGCCCCCCATGATTTTCTCTCCACTCCACATCACAGCCTTACAAGGTCCCAAACAGCAAAAGACAATTCCAAGAGAGCGAAGAAAAAGAAGAAGAAGAAGAAGAAGAAAGAGAGAAGGAGAAGCTGCTGACAGCAATAACAATGGAAAAATAAACACTTGTATTGATGTAGTAACATGCAGCGGAGTCCTGATACTTAAATATGAGGTGAAAGTGGCAGGTGGCCTGACTGAGGAGAAAGGTGTTGGTTCTGGGTGATGATGGGAGCATCCACTACTTGGGGAGGAAGCGTGCAGTCCACGTCGAAGTGCCAGGGGATTAGACAACACCTGGGACCCTCCCGGATTTCTTCGCGGATCCTTCTACCACGGTGAAAAAATTGTCACCACAAACGAGTGTACAGCATAGAGTGGCGCCATCAGGACACGCCATCCACTGATCTTTCTACGCGCTGAAGTTACAATGAGGTTCCTTCCCGAGTTCGTACTTCATACATCATACGGGCATAGATGTGTATTCCAACTTTGTGTAATCGCCTAATCGGTGTGTCCTCTCCAAAATACGATGCAAACGATCATATAAAATTTCAAAATAAGTTAAAACTGCAAAATTTCAAATATAAATCCAACCTACACATAGAGAAACAAAAAAAATGCCGAAAAATAAATCCGAAAATAAAATGAAAAAAGAAGATAAAACTACTATTCACTGAAATATATGTTTTTTGTTTATCTTTTTTTATTATTAAAGGTGTTTATCTCCTCCGATTTCAATTAGTGAAATCAACCATAGTATCATCTACAGTACACAGCTAGAGCATCATCTACGGTACCCTAACTACAATACATTCCTAAGCGGTCACCCATCCCGTTTTTACTCTCAAACCAGCACGCTCAACGTGCAAGGCTTTAACCTCTCCCAGAACCAGCTCGCTCAACGTGTTGTTCTTTGTTTATCCTAATATACGTCGCATTTTCAATTGAATCTTTGCAGCACGCTTGATTGCATCATGACTTATCTAACCAAAATTGTTTGGAACTTTTTATGATCATTTGCATCGTGTTTCGAAGAGGATGCATGAGTTGCATCAAAATTTAGGATGCACTACGTACCCCAATACATCGGTTGTAACGTGGGAATTAGACTATTTATTTTCCAAATTCGCTGTCATATTCCTGCGTTCCAAACTGTGCCTCGGTGCAAAAGTACAATGGTATGTAATTCCATTCGATTCTCACCATTTAAACTTTCTACATTTGATCTTCCGGAGTATACTCTTTCAGATTGGTTAAATGGGTCTATTCAACAGCTTAACCAGTGTGACACTTCGGTTTTCTCGCTTATCAACATAGTTTGTTTCCCATTAACTGCAGATCGAGTTGGTTAATTGTGTAGATTTTTACTATGATCTTTGTTATGTGAACTCGTACATGTGTAGGTTGTGAGCCCTAGGATTACCACACTAGCCAATCGCACCGGCTCTTAAGAACAAAGCGAGAAAGATAAATTTTATTCTTCGGCCATTTTTGTTGGGTAAATATTAAGCCCTCTTTGGAATATAGGAACTTTACATAGAACAACGCAAACCTTTTATATTGTGAAACCTACATCTTAAACTGGGCCAAGGGTGTGCTTGTAGCTATTTGCCGAAATGTTAGGTCTTATTTGGAACCCAAAAATGTCACAGAAAACAGTATCGTGAAAATTTCTTGGGTTTCAAACGGAGCCTAGGTTGGTCTGTCATGCTTGCATTATATCTGTTCACGAATGCAATGTGTCATAATATTGGCAAACAAGCCTAACAAGCCAGTAGTGTACACCAACCAAAGACAAAAACGACTTGAAAGGACATTTTCAAGTGAGATCTATGTGTTTGGACAATTTCACCTTTATGGAAAGGGCGGTTGGGCGGCTTAACTGGTCCTGTGGTCTATCCCCACCATTCTCAACCTAACAAAGCCCATACCAACACGTCCCATGATGCCTCTCTATGATCTATATAGGTTGACTTGGCCACTAGGCTACACACCACAAGTTTTAAGTCAGAGATCCTACCTAAAGACCGGATATGGTAAAACCACCGCACCCCATGTTGTGGAAAGGGCCACGGGCTATTAATTGACGTGAAAAAAAAGGCGGCTTGGTGTCCAAAGGCGAAGACTAGTTGCAGCCCATGGTGATAATTAAAACTCTGGTCTGTGTTTGAATCAGAAGTCACTCTGTTGATCAGAGCATAGATAGATCGAGCTCAGAGTACTTGAAGAAGGATGGAGAAAAAGTTTCGGCGGTGTGTGCTGAGTGTTTATTCCTTTATTTGGAGAAAGTGACATAGCTCAGCTTCTTCGAAAGTGGATTTCCTCTGCTTTTTTAGGTAAAGTTCTTTTCTTCTTTAAATTACTAATGCAATTTGTGGACTGTAGTGCTTGCTAATTAATCCCTCGTTCTTTCGCCCATATGGACAAAAGAAATGATTAATAGTGTACAATGTGATCACAGAGGGTCAAAAGCCACTTTGGAACACTTGTTGTAACTAGGAATTTAGGAGATTAATGCTAATCAGCTCATACCCACCACTAATCAAACCGACGGTCACATTGTTGTTTTGCAAGTGAAAGGCGATGCGACAGTTCCGGGTTCACAAGGACATTAGTCACAAACAACTGGTGGTCTAGCGGTGAGTGGTGGTCAGCGGCAGGGCAATAGCGCAGTGAAGGCGCTATCGATCATGAGTTTGCCGACTGGCGGTAGGCGAAGCATGAGGATGGCCGTCGAAGAGCCGGGAAGAGAAGGGGGAATGGCGAGACAGCAAAGATGTTGCTAGCTAGCTCTGTAGTACACAATAGCAGGTGATGAAGGCGTCAACAGTTACACCATGGTTTGAAGGAGGCCAAGGGACTACAAGCATCTACTGGTTGGTTCAGTTACTAAGGTGCGTCCGCCTAACAGAATTACCCTAGATCTATTCTTGGAAATCAGCTGGTGGAACAAGCATTTCTCGCATGCCCGAATGAGGATGGGGTTTTGCAACAAGAACGGTGATCGTGCCAAGCTACATCGAGCCACGGCCAACCCACGCTGATTCAATCGACGTTGAAGCTATTTCTTCAACAGATTTGCTATTTTTAAATTGTTTAAATTTTTTAAAATTTAAATTAATTATTATAACTATTGAATTTATATAAAGATTGATGTGTCACGTGATCTATCAAAGAAAAATATGAGATACGCTTCCTAACCAATTTAGGAACTAAGAAAAACAGCCATTTAGAGGTGAGTGGTCGATCGGCTAGAACTCGTGCTAACCCTGTACAGACTGTAGATGTATACAGCCGCCTGGAACTTGCTTGGACCTAGCTAGCGACTGGTAGCCTAGCTATGCCCAAGCTGCTGTAGGGTCAAGCCATGCCATGAAAACCATGCGACTCATGCCTGGGTGGTGCATCGTCACATGCGCTTGAAAGAACAATACAGTCGCGCCGCATGCAAGCTACTCCATTGCCGAGTAGTGGAGGATCTGAGCTCGGCTGACAGAGCAGCACATTCTACAGCGCTAGTAGCTAGTAGCTAGTAGCCCACTATGTGCTGGTTGGGGCGCGATGGTGGCCAGAAGACGGACGCTAGAAAGGAGTAGAAAGCCGTCCTATCCTAGCGAGCAATCAGTTTTCCGCCGAGACGAGGGCAGCTTCATTAAATTCGTAAAGATGGCTCTCTCGATCTGTCTCGGCATAGTGGAAGTCAGTGCATGCCCTGCCTGCTGTGCAGGCTGTGCTCCTCCTACCCGGAAATATGTGTGCACCACCACCCTGCCTTCTTGCAGACAATGTTGCATGCGCCTACTTCCTCCGGATCGTAAATTAGTGGCACTAGTGCTCAGTACGCTGGTAGTAGTAGGAGTACTATACCACGCAAGATTTCCATTAAATCAGGTTACGCAAGTATGAACGTAGTACATTCTCACCACCCAACACAATGATGGCTGAAGCTGACTGACCTGTGAGCATCAAAAGATCGAGTAACCAGAAAAATCTGGAGGGACGACTTGTGTAACCAGAAAATTCTTAAACAATTCGATCAGGTTACGCAAGTATGAACTTAGTGCATTTTCACCACCCAACACAATGATGGCCGAAGCAGACTGACTTGTGAGCATCAAAAGATCGAGTAACCTGTAAAATCTGGAGGGGCGACTTGCGTAAACAGAAAATTCTTTAACAATTCAAGCAAAGCTACTCGCACATTGGAATAGCCGTATACATGGCCAGCAGAGGAATTTTCAACCGAGCAAAGTATATTAGACTGATTAATCGACCTAACAAATATAAGCGTAAGCTATAAGTAGAACCGACCCGCGTAAATAAATGGCGCGTGTCATGGTAAGAAACTGGCTAAACCTTATCCGCTCAACTGAACGGGTCCTCAAAGCAAACGCGTAATCCGCGCCAACTTTATTCCCTTCATACTTGTCACAACCTTTGCGACTAAACTTGGGCATATATTAACCGGCACTAAGGGCGTCTCGAGGGAACTTGTGATCATTCTCAGAAAGTGGTTTCTTCTCATCTTCTGGATTTCGAGAAAAACGGAAGTTAGCGACTCCCTCTACAGTCGTACTTGCCAGGGACCGCTGCTAATTACTTTGCGATATTTGTTTTGATATCTCGTAAACGCAACTGACAAAGCAGACGAATTGAAGAACTCCAAAAGGCCACACAGCTGCACGCGATGGATCATAAGGTCACTTCCAACGATCAAATTTGCTTGACACTAGTATGCCACGTCAGCTTTTTTTTTTCTAAGGGAAGAGAGAGAATGAGCCTGATACTCATGTACATACCAACAGACATAATATTAAGATAGGTCCATGTTGCCAGTTGCAATTGCCACAATGATTAATAACAGGAGTTCTTAAGATGGACTTCACGTGGTAATAAATAATAGCAAACAGACAACCAATTCATCAACCATCGCGCCACACACTCTCTCTCCTCCATTCCTCTCCCATCTTCCCATCCCTTCCTCTCAGTCACCATATGTGCCACCCACTTCACCATCGCACCTACTCCCATCGCGTTTCCACCACCACACCGGCTAGCACCAACTCTCCCCCTTCTTTTCCTCTCACCCCCCTCACTCACCCACACTGTTGCCCCTCTTCACCACCGGAGAGCTCAGAGCTCCCCTGAACTCTAAGCATACGGATCCGGTGGTCGTGTGTGGATGCCCTTATTGGAAACCAAGAAAATGGTGAGGATTGTTTCTTTTCAAACTAGTCATTCTCTCTCATCTAGATGGAAACCTTTGGAGTGCTTGTATCTAAAATCTCATATAACTATTTCCTCTTTGTTTGACCGTATTAGTGACTAGAGAGGCTTAATAGGAGCCCATGTTTTCCCTTCTGGAATTCCAGTTCTTTTTTTACTCTAATAGCTATGTAAAGCTATGAAGATTAAGGTCTAAAAATCATAGCAGAAGAAATAAATTGAAAGCAAGAAGCTCAATCAACAAATCCCCTCGCCCAGTTTGACCGCTGGAGTGGTCTGACCTCTCTCTCACGCGATATAACGGCCTGACCTCTCCTCAAACTAACAGAAAAATCAGTACGGTTTTGGATTCACAAAATGACCTAACTTTTCATCTACAAATCCAAATCACTTGAAATTTTAAACACAACTCAACAAGAATGCCAGAAACCTATTTCAATTGAAGATCGAGATAATCATAACCAAGATTCCAAGAGTTTCTTATTTGGGTGTAAGAGAGCTCAAAACCAAGTGAAAACCAAAACTTGATCCAGAGATTTGCTTGTGGATTAAAGATGGTCAAGATGATATTATATCAACTTTCACAAGTCCTAGCAACCTAGATCATAGCACACAAAAAAAATACAAGGCAAAATTGTTAGAACACAAGAACCCCAAAATCTCAAGAAGAAGAGCAAGAACACGAGACAAATCAACTTTGCACAAATTTGATTGGATTGATATTGAGGAATTGAGGGTTTACACCCAGTCCAACAGAGAGGACACAAGCTTACTCATGAGTAGGGATGGCAATCGGGCGCGACGGGTACGGGTAGTGCTCGCCCATACCCATACTCGTGACCCCGATTTTCCCCCACGGGTATGCACGCGAAGGAAGACGGGCGAAAAACCTCGCCCATGCCCGTCGCCCGCGGGCATGCCCGTTTACCCGCGAACTCGAGCTCGGAGATGTACTGCAGCTTCCTCACACCCACGACCTCTGAGCCGACTGCCGATTAGCCAGTATCCAAGAGGCATTTCGAGAAGGAAAATAGAAAGGCAAATACTAGCTGATTCAGTTTGCAAATCAAGCTAGCTAGCTAGGCTTACATCGTAATTAAAGCTATAATTAAGGAGCTACGTGCATTGCATTGTGCACAAGATGGGCGTGCTCACCTCTTGAGTCTTGACCCTCTTGGGGTCTGGGATCAGCTCTGACGAGGCTGCGGCTGCTTGCTCCGACGCCGACTGGTCCTGCGGTGCGGCCTCGTTCTGCTCATCGTCGTATCGATCCTTGCAACTAGTGGAGCCTGCCGCGGCACCATGCTTGTCGCCGTTGTCGCCGCCGTCTGTCGCTCTCGGACCACGGGCCGGGCCCTCGCCGAGGAACATGGACATGAGCTGGTCGTCGTCCGAGCTCGTCCGAACTCGCCGCCAGCTGCGGTTCGTCGGCGCCACCTCGGCGAAGGCCATGGAGTCGCTCAATGATCGGCGCGCGCGCGCCGCGCGCTGCGAACTTGGCGAACTCCTCCGCCCACGCCGCGCGCTGCCGTGGCGGTGCCGCGATCCACGACGCCGCCGCCCGGCGATGGTGCCCCGGTCACCATTGGGATCTTGGGCGGCAGCTGCGCTAGGCTAAGATGAGATGAAGGAGATTTAGTCGGGGAGGAGAGGAAGAACTGGAAAGAACGGAGATGGCGGCTGGTAGTGGGAGGCTGGGCTGCTGGGGTTGTGAACTTGACCGAGAGATTAGGGTTTTACACGGTCCCTCCTGTCAGTGTACAAGGCGAGTAATCGGGCGAAGCGGGTACGGATGAAGTTTACCCATGCCCGCGCCGTTTACCCGATGGGTAAGAAATTGTGCCCGTTTTTATACCAGTGGGCAAAGAAAGACACCCATACCCACCTCCATTAGGGTATTCGCCCGCGGGTACACGGGTAATCGGGCACAATTGCCATCCCTACTCATGAGTCATGAGCACTCAATCCCACAAATTTTCTCTTAATACATCTCTCAAACCCTAGCTCTTTTCCTCTCTCCACTTTTCCAAATCTCAAATTAGGGTTCCTAGGTTTGGTTGGTGTAAATTCTGCACCAACCCTTGTATAGTGCAATAATTCTATGACTACCTGCATTGAAAATGAAAACTGGACGTGAAACTAGTAGAGTTTAACTGAAAAAAATTCAGAAATGAATGTTTTTGGTAACAGGAAGAGGTCAGACCGGCTATACCATGGCGATCAAACCAGTGCCATGCTACCAGTGGGCACTATCAGACTGACCATTGGTTGGCGATCAGACTGGCTATGGCGGTTCAATGCACCGCGTGTTGTGCCGAATTTTGGGAATTGGCCTAGGGTCATGGAATTATTGTATATATGTTGCATGATGCATGTTGGCTAATGTAGGTTAAGTTTCGATGAACTTGTGTTCGGAATCGATTTTCTTGATCCATTGTTGTGCAAAAAAGCTTGGAGTCAATACGGTCAATGACGAGGATGACCGGGACTTGGTTCGGTGAAATCAAGGTCCAGAATTATCAAGGATACTGGGTGAAGTGATTAGTCTCAAGCAACGCGCAAGATGAACAAGAATGAAAAGTTTAGTGCAACAGATTGCATCAAGTAGCTTCAGTCGGTGCAAGTGTTGAGGCGGTTCGGTGGGAGTCGGATAAGAGAGATTTGCCAGCATGAGAAAAGCCATTGGTGAATCTACGTGTGGTGAAACATGTGATTGCTTCACAAGATTAGACTCAGTCGAAGGATGAAAGGATCGAGAAGGGGTATTTTGATATCTTCACCAAAATACCGAGTAGGTGACATTGGAGAAATCACGGCGTATAATGGCACAAAGGAGAATAGGTTTAGGTCATGAAGACAACAAGATTATGAAGAGATGTATTTAGGAGCGCTAGATCGTCATATGTTTTGAGAAGCGTGCGTGAGTGAGAGACCCGTTTGTATGTGGGCTTAACGGGTGCCCTAAGGTTTCTCTCTAATCTTAGCCTCCACTATATAAGGATAAGTGCAGGATTATCAAGGATGCCGGGTGAAGTGGTTGGTCTCAAGCAACGCGCAAGATGGACAAGTAATTGATTCCGGGCATAAGTTCTTCGCAACTTGACTCACATTTGCCAAAACATGCATCATGCAATAGATATGCAACAATTCCATAACCCTAGGCCAATTCTCAAATTTCAGCACAGCTCACGGTGCACTGAACCGCAATAGCAGGTCTAATCGCCAACCAATGTTCAGTCTGATCGTGCCCACCGGTAGTATGGTACTGGTCTGATTGCCAACGGAACCACCATGGTATGGCCGATCTGACCTCTTCCCGTTATCAGAAAATATTCTTCTCTGGACTTTTCAGTTAAACTCTATCTAGTTTCACGTTTATTTTCCATTTTTAATGACACGTAGTGCAAACACATCCCCAAACACACATACACAAGTGTTTGATGTTCACTTTGCACGAGCTTGTATCGTCGGTCTGACCTCTCCATCAGACCACCCCAAGGCTAGTCAGACCGCATATCCTTTGAATGCACAACAACTTTCGCAAAACTGATAACTAATTCTCCAAACTTTTCAACAACTATATCAATTTTTTTATCACCTGATCTGGGACCAAATCACATGGTCTCTACACTCGTGTGGTGATAAGCTATAGTGAATGCCCTAAGTGAATTTGCAGAAAAGACAGCGAAAAGGGGATAAAAAGAGATTTATGGAAGAACGCTCGTTTTCTTTTTGTGTCTCTAGCTAGCTGCTTCATGTTTCACCTTTTCCTAAAATTTTTGTTACCTAGCAAGAACAGACTAGCTATCTAGCTAGCTAGCACGAGTACAAACCACGAAGCTCAACAAAAGGCGTTGCTTTCTGAAGAAAGCAGCCAAATTAAATGAAGGGGGGCGGAATAGTAGATAGCTAGGTAGAGATAGCTGCCGCGCGCAAACTCGCAAAGGTCGATCCGGCCGGCATGCGGTTGTAGCCTGTAGGTGAATGGGGACACGGCGAAGGAATTTCGATCGATCGGCGTTGGCAGCCTAACAGCATTGGTACGTACCCATCATGCGCCCCACTCGCACATTCTCTCTCCCTCTCTCTTTCGCATCACCGTTCGTTCGGCGGCAGCGGCAGCGGCAGCGGCAGGAGCAGTTCCCACCCCATCCGCGCGCACAAGCGGGGCCCCGGCCGGCCGGGTGGGCGGCTCCACAGCGGCACAGGCGTGCGCGGCCGCTTTAGCCCCTTGTCGGAGCGAGGGGCCCGCAGGCGCCTCGGCACGCATGCCCCATTGGCCCTGGGTTCCCGATCGGTGAGTGCGATTTCCCCGCGCGCGGCCACAAACGTGGCACCGCGTGTGGCGTCGCGGATGGTTGGTTGCCGCGGGCCCTGGCCTCCGCGCGCGTACGCACCCGGCGCGGGATGGCTCGCTCACCAGCCGCGCGCCCAGGTGCAGATGTTCGGGCCATGACAAAACTAAACCGCGGAGGAGACATTACGCACATCTTCTTGGTATAGTGTGCTTAGTCGTCGTAGTTAATTAATGGCGACTAAAAGTTGTACAAACATCGTATTTGTATACACACAGCAGATTAATTTGTGCGAAAATCATGCATGTACGACGTCCAAACATGCCTTAGGATTTGAAGAGCTTCGCCAAAAATAAATTCTTACACGTTGACCTCACAAGTGCAACCCACTACAGCCCTTCCTTCCTAACTTCTATTGCACGCACCCTTCCACCACATTCATACGCTCTCGTGCCCTCTATCCTTCCTCTGGCACCGGCATCGATCGCAACATCCTCCTGATCACTACTTGACATGTCTTCCCGTTGCACTTCTCTCCAACCCCACCGAGCCACCCGGCCTAAACCTATTACATCTCTCCCAAGTAATAGTAGACATTGTACGTGGCATTTCTGTAGTAACATGCAAGGCACACCCTATAGCACCCAATTGTGTGACTCACGTGGCGGGACACGTCAAGCAGTGCCTTTGTATGAGCACAAATAAAGTACAAAGAATATGTTTAAAAGTTAGTGGAATTAAACTGTGCTCCAAGTGAAAATTTTGGGATCACAATTTTTTTTACAAACCCTCAACTCTGCTGCATTCGAGGGACTCGGAATGAACCCAACGGGCGACCTCGGGTTCCAACCCTCACCACTGTCGTCCTATCGGTAGCCACTCCGATGCCAATATCGACCGCCTCCCGCACCCTTCCCATCCTCCCTCCCACGCCCTTTCTCCACCTCCCGCTCCTACTAAAGCCACCATCGCCCGAAGAATCGTCGGCGACGTCCCCACCACCTGTCGTCGTTGGATCCAGGCCATCCCAGCCATGTTATTACCGGATCCGGCCACCACTGTCTATCCCCAAGACAACAACACCAGATCCGGGCCACCACCGACTACCACCGACCCAGTGACGACAGATCAGGGCCGCCACTGCCATCCTCGTTCCGTCGTCGCCTGAGGTCACCCCACTACTCGTCTTCGCCTCCGAGAAGTCGGCACCGCCGCCATCATCACCGGCCCTCCTCGATAGCCGCTTGCACTAGTCACTGGGGACCTCGTCGGCTCCTCTGTCGCCGCTATTTGGGATCAACTCGCCGGTGCCTGAGGCCACCCCCTCTACTCATCTTCGCCTCCGAGAGGGTGTCTCCGCCGTCATCATCTCAGGCTCATTCCTCTTCATCGTGGTAGCCACCGCCGATGACCTGCAACTTTGAAGACCTTCACCCACTTCGTTGACTCGAGTTCGTCATCACCCAAGTCTACACATGCTCATCTTCGTCTTGGGAGGCTACCGTCGCCTTTACTGGCCTCATCGTCATTGTGATAGCTTCTTCGTCATGAGCAGCTTGGGCGGAGTAACGCTTGACGGTGAAGAGGATGGTTGGACTCAGGTTTGCAGGAAGGGACGTCGGAGTGCTACTTCGGTCCCTTCTCCGTAGCTTTTGCCAGCACAAAACGCAGCCTATAAGGCTCCTCAGCCACCTTCTCGTCTTTTTGGTAGGTGTTTCAATTGCCTCTCCACGGATCATAGGGTGGCAGATTGTCGGAACTCTCTCTGTTGTCTTCGCTGGTGGGGCATTGGACATTTTGCTCGTTGGTGTCCTCGGAGTAGTCATCCCTATTCTTCTCCACGACCACAACCCGTTGCTCCATCGCCAGTACTTTGCGCTCCATTCCCGTCTCCCTCGTGCGAAGCTTCCTTTCCTCCTCTGAAGCTGAGTACATGCATGTGGGGGTGTCTCCCTTTCGAGGAAGAAGGAAGCCTCCCCCTCGTTAAGGTGCTTAGTGCTTATGTTTTTCGATGGGCTTTGCACGCCGATCTCAGTTCATGGGGTTGTGGGGTTGCTTAGGCAGTTTGTGACAAGCTTCACATCCCTCTCGATGTGCTCACTGTGGAGGTCTTTTCCAATCAAGGCTTTGGTGAAAGCGTTGTTGATCTCATCACGTCAGGTTCTTGCTCTCTCTTCAGTGCCAATGAGTTGGTTCCTGAGTCGTTGCATATTGTTGTTGATCCTCATCCTCAACTTGATGTCCTAGCTTCGTTGTCCTTGGAGTGTGCTGCACTTACAGGCTTCCTGCAGCACCCAATCAACAAGTAGAGTCGGCCTCGCCTTCGGAGTCACAAGATGAGGCTACCCTTGGGGTTTCAAGCGTAGGTGGTCTAAAGCTCTAGGAGGATGTAGCCATTGTAGTTTTTTTTTTGTCCTTTGGTAGGTACGGTTCCCATCGATGATGCTAATTCTGAGGTCTGTTTGGTTTTCGCGGAGCAAGCTTTAGACAAGGTCAACACTTTGGAGAGTGGCATTGAGGTGAATTGCCCTTCTTGGTCCCTCTCACTCACAAGCTAACTTGAGCCTCCAAGCGATCTTCAACATAAGGAGCAATCTTTTGAGCAACCGTCAGACTCTAAGCCAAAGTTGGATGCTCTTCCAAGTTGGACTGTTCATGGGTTAAGACATCATCCAAGGAGTTCGCTCTACGCAGGATTACTTGTCCAGCTCCTAAAGCTAAAGCGAGGAAGTCCAATGTAAAGCTATTAAAGAAGTTGGGCATCATTAGGAAGGATGGTGAATTTGATGTAGATGTGATAGAGAGCTATATGAAGCAATTGAAGGGGATTTTTCACCGGGTTCATTAGAGTCACTTGCGCGTTCAGATGGTGCCTTGTGGGACCTTGTTGTCGGTGTTGCTTTGGCAGTTTCTTAGCCTTTATTTCCTCTAGTTTCTTTCTTGCAGAGTAGTTTGTTGCAATAGCAGGTAGTGCACTAATTGTAGTTTTCGGCCTCTTAGTGTGTATTAGGTAGTGTAATTGGTGTTGTTCTGTTTGTTTTCCTCGGTGTGTCCTTTGGGACTGGTGTTGTAGACCTTAAACTCTTTGTGTCTATGGTGTTCCCCTTCGGAACGGTGTTTGTATTATCTTCTTTTTGAAATGAATGTCCGAGCTCCTACTCTTGGTTTAATAAAATTTAGGATCAAACTGTGTATCAACCTTTATGTTTACTTCCTATGATGCAGCATTTGCATCCAATCAAAAGTCACCCAGTGTCTCGAGCTAGACCAATTTAAAAAGGTTGGCAACAATTCACTGATATTTCTTGAATCCCTGACCTTTGAGTTGTGATACGCTTGGAACGTTAGTTAGTTCACCCAGAGATTAAACCGTAAAGAAAAATCTTATGATCTATGCTAGTCATATTTAACACAAGTTATTTTTTATCCCGAGTGCTTGCGTATGTCCAAGCTGATTCATCTCTCAGAGCATGTACAATAGTGTGACGTCAACTGTCTGTAAGCATTGTCACGTAGGACACGAGATGATGTGGATGAGAGAGTGGAGCTTAGAGAATTGGATCGTCTCTCATGTAGTAGTTGACTGTAACACGAGAAACAATAAATATTATACATAAAGGAGGTGTTTATAAAGATATGTAAAAAGACAACCTATTGTAAGAACTGTTTTTAGCGTTGTTTATAAATGATACGGAGAGAGATACCGTAAACAGCAATGATTTATACCATTTTGGGTGTCCTCAGTGTATCTACGCAGCTCATACTGCTAAGCGCTAAAAACACCACGGCAGGTTGCTCGCACGTGGCACGGCGTCCTTCGCACGTGCGTGGCCCCACGGATCATCATTCTCCGGGCTGGGCGGCTGGCTGCGCGCTGGCCCTGCCCTCCCATGCCATGCCCTCGGTTGACCACCCCCACCGACTGCTTTGTGTCCGAACGGCCCAAAACTCGCAACAACACAAAACACGCTCGGAAGCCTACAGGAATAAAATTTGGCGACCATCGGAGCTCAGAAGTCAGAAGGCAAACATAACATACTACTAGTGCAACAATTCCCCTTCCTCTAACTCCTCCCTTCTCTCTATCTAGAGACATAAAAATATTGGGAAAAGAATCCCACTATCTCATGAGTCATGACATATGAAGGAGGAGAGAGAAGGGGCAGCAATTCCACTGAGGCCATCCACGGGACATTCCTTCCCCTCTCTCTCTTGTGCTCGAGACATCTAGGAGCTCCTCTTCCTTGTTCCTCCCAAGTCTCTCTCCTCTTGTTCATACCACGACGGGCAAGAATTGTTGGAGAGGAGCAATTGGGATCGATCCTTGCATGGATTCAGCCCACTGGCACCAGGTAAGCTAATCTGCACAACCCGTTCAAATCGGCACGGCAACATCGGCATGCATCTAGGGCCATGCGTACAAGATCTCTCACACCACGGGCCGGCCGGGGTTGGCTTCTGTTCTTCTAGATCTTGTTGCTGTGTTCTTGGTCGATCCTTCTTCTTCTTTTGCCTACCTTGATCTTGGCGCTTGCTTTCCTTGATGGTATATGCTGATCTCGTGCGCCTTTGTTGTTCTTGGGTACTGCCATGGCCAACCTTTTATTCTTTGTGTAGATCTATGCATGCATCGTCATCTCCTCTCTGTCTCTCTAGCTCTCTGTTTGTCTGTCTTCTCCATTGGCTTCGAGCTGAGGGCCTTGGGGCCTTTAATTCTCTCCTGTCTCCCCTTTTAATCCTTGAAAGGAGCACACGCACCGCTTTTCTTTTCCGTTGTTCCTTCCTTTCTTTCTTATCCCCCTTTCCTCTTATCCTTTTTATCTTTTTATCTCCCCTTTTCTCATAGCTTTTCTCCTCTTTTCCCTCCCTCTCTCCCCGCACCTTGCATCAAAAGAGTAGCCATGTCTTGGATGATGTAGTAGTAGTACTGCTACGCCACAAACACAACCCTACAAGACCACAAACAAAGTTGTGTTTTGTGTGGTGGTGTGTTTCTCTCTCATCTTTTCTTTCCCTTTTTTTTTCACCTTTTCCTTCCCTTTTCCCTTCTCTTTAATCTCACTTTGTATCCATTTGCTTGGTTCTTTGTTGTACCATAAGAATCTTCAAACCTCATATCTCCCATCCATTTCTCCATAGTCCACACTCCAAAACTACATGTTCTTTCTTCTTAGTTCTTGCTACCTCAACATTGTTAATTTTAGCTTGTATAACGTCTAATAGAGTGCAAATATGTGTCCATCACCAGGGGCTAGGGCTAGTGAAGCCCATGGAGGAGATGCTGATGGCTTCAAATCCAAATCCCGATGCGAACTCGAATCCGCCACCGGCTGCCGGCGCCCAGAGGCCTGCTGCGCCGCCCGCGGCAGGAGCGGGCGCGGTGGCCGGGCCGGGCACGGAGCGGCGTGAGCGGCCGCAGAAGGAGAAGGCGCTCAACTGTCCGAGGTGCAACTCCACCAACACCAAGTTCTGCTACTACAACAACTACAGCCTCCAGCAGCCGCGCTACTTCTGCAAGACGTGCCGCCGTTACTGGACCGAGGGCGGCTCACTCCGCAACGTCCCGGTCGGCGGCGGCTCCCGGAAGAACAAGCGGTCCTCCTCGGTAGTGTCGTCCGCGGCCGGGGCCGCCTCTACCTCCGCGGCAGTGTCCGGCACGGTTCCCGTCGGGCTGGCGGCCAAGAACCCGAAGCTGATGCACGAGGGCGCGCAGGACCTCAACCTGGCGTTCCCACACCACCACGGCCGCGGCCTGCAGCCACCGGAGTTCGCGGCGTTCCCAAGCCTGGAGAGCAGCAGCGTGTGCAACCCGGGATCCACCATGGTGGCCGACAGTGCGGGTGGCAGGGGCATGGGCGCTTTCTCGGCGATGGAGCTGCTGAGGAGCACTGGCTGTTACGTTCCACTGCCGCAGGTGCAGCTAGGGATGCCCCCGGAGTACGCGGCCGCGGGATTCTCGCTCGGCGATTTCCGCATGGCGCTGCCGCCGCAGCAGCAGCAGCAGGCTCAGACCGTGCTCGGGTTCTCGCTGGACACGCACGGCACGGGGGGAGGCAGCGGCGCCGGGGCATACGGTGCGTGCAGCGCTGGGTTGCAAGGGGTGCAGGAGAGCGCAGCAGGCAGGTTGCTGTTCCCATTTGAGGACTTGAAGCCGGTGGTGAGCGCGGCTGGAGGTGCAAGCGGCGGCGGTGATCAGTTTGAGCACAGCAAGGACCAAGGCGGCGGCGGCGGCCATGAAACTCCGGGGTTCTGGAATAATAGCATGATCGGGAATGGCAGCAGCAATGGCGGCGGCGGTTCTTGGTAAGGCGGTGCTCGCGTGGCGCCGCCATGCCATGCATGGCTCATGCACGTGTGGTCGTCAGCATGTGGAGATAGAGATAGAGACAAGGAATTAATAAGCGGTGGTGGTGATTAGTGTGTTACATATGGCGTTTGATCTCTCTTTGGTCGTTTGGTTTTCGGTTATTGGTGTTCCTTCTTCGTGTTTGTTCATGTGTGTGGTGATCGACTTGGGGGCTAACACAGCAGAATACACAGATTTATGGTGGTGGACCGGTGATATACATCTTCTCTCTTCACCAATTAATCGATCTTCGTTTATGATGATCGTGCCATAGAAGGGGGGTTGTTAATCATGTCATGTGCGGCGTTCACGTAGAGTTAAATCTGTACTGAAGCTTCTTTTTGACTGCAGTGTTCAAGTTCAAGCACATCGTAGGTACGTCGTAGGGAGGGGTTAACAAACATCAAGTTGGTTAGTTATGTATGTCTGGTTGATTGGCCAAACTCGTTTTTGGGGTTTCGGTTTTGCGTGCATTGGACATGCATCATGCATGGGTGGGTGGCATGTTGCAAGCTTCGATGGAAGATTAGGGGGGCAGAATGAATGGCTACTTGTGTTGTGTGTCATTAGTCACCACATTGTTCTACAGTTGGTTTGGTATAGTGTAGAGCACGTTAGAGAGAGATCGGTGAGGGGCCGGGGGCCTAGCGTACACATTGCTGTACTGATCTGGAGGGTACCCAGTAACAGTCATTTTTTATGGTTGGTTAATTTAAATGGTGATCAACTCGTGGCCTTGAGAACAGCTTGTAATATGTATTTTATTGTTGTTTACAAGTACATTAAATAGTATATAGATATCTTTTCCTATTCACTTGTCATCTTTTAATACGTATTCTTTGCTTGTGTGTATATATATATACCTGTCATCTCTCTCTCGCGGCCTCCTCCTGTGCTCTTTTCTTGTAGCAGGCGCAGGCAGGCTTAGCTCTGAGACGTCGTATCTCGCCATCGTCCCAAACCCAAGAATCTTCCAGCCATGAAAAGCAATAGTGGGAGGTGGAGAGGAGGAGCGGCATGGAGAGAGAGAATATAAGTATGTATGACAAACACCCTACTTTTACTTTCTCTCTCCACACGGTACTATTATCATATGTTAGGCCATCTGTAAGTGCACATCATGTTATTTTTCGTACAACCCATGGTATTTTTCTAATCCAAAAGGTACCATCAGCCTGTTCATCACATCATGCACGCCCCCTTGCAATCCTGACCTCTCTCATGTCAAGTGTACAAGAAGTGAACTTTTTTTACTCTTGTTTTCTTGAATGCAAGTTCAACTGCCACACCAGAAAGTTGTTATCTAATGATTCTTTCACCACTTTACCGCTTCCGGTGCATATACGGCCTGGCATGTGTACATTTCTTCTTTTGAGTACCGCTATGGTAACATTTTCACCATACAAATTACAACCACCGTTCGTTGGAGAGCTCACAAAAACATTCTCCTAGGGATGCGTGCCTGCCGAACACTAGTCCTTCACCGTGTTGCATTTGACCACCCTAATAAATGTGCTGCTACTACTGCTCATTAAGGAGGATAAGATATGCTACGTTTTGGGGCGTGTGCAAGTGACCATGTCCTACAGTCCTAGTAGGCCATTGGCCCATCCTTCTTGTTCTTCTTTATGCAGCATTGTGCTTGAAGTGCTCTATATCAATCATATTTATTTGGACGCGACTAGAAATTCTTGTAACATATAAAATCACCTATTAAAAAACCCTTATAATTGCAACCAGCACTAACGTGACACGTAAGAATCAAACGGAACCTCTCAAAAAACGCCTTCTATGGAGGAATGGTGACCCACGGCGATGTCGCTTACGAGGATGTGAACGTGTAAGATCGAGGAGGCCGACTAGAGAGGGATAAATAGGTAGTTTTAATTTTTTTTTAGCTAAAACTGAGTTTTATGGAGCAATGTGAATCAATTTGGTTTTGTTCAATTAAAACCTAAATCAACTAGTTTTGACTATGTGCACCAATAAACTAAGATTATGTCAAGGTTTGCAATTCTAGGATGATAAGCAATCAATTTAATTCTAAGAATATAAAAAGTTTGAATATAAATTGAGCACAAGAAAGCTAACCACAATGACACGGTTTCTTTTTTACATTGGTGTTCGGAGACTTCGGTGTCCCCTAGTCCACGTTGAGGTAAGCCCAAATGAATTGGATCAGCTCTATGAATTAAACCAAACACCTCAATTCCACTAATGGTAGCTCTTCCTTCACTCCGAAGATGGCGGGTACCAAACCACTCACCACACGCCGGGTCTTTTCACAAGCTTCTGGAGAAGATCACCGGACCTCGTCGCCTCCACGCCGTTTAGGTATCGGCAAACACCAAGAGTAATAAGTCAAACCCCTTGCTTGACTCTCACCACGTGCAACGAATGCACAAGCTCAAGTGGATACGAAATCACCTCTAGATGCAACATATGCAACTAGAGACCTCTCTCCACTACTACAGAAAGGGTTATCACAGATGGCTCTAAACAGTCATCACAGACGGTTTCTCAACCATCAGAATTTATGTGTCTGTGATAACAGGCAGTTATCATAGATGGTTTTTGAGCCATCTGTGATAAGCAACAACACAAATGGTTTAATGGTATAACTGTCTGTGAAGACCAAATATCACATACGATTATATGTATCAACCATATGTGATTAGAAATATAATACAGACGATTAGTAAAAATATCTGTCTGTGATATCATAAATATCACAGACGGTTTTTTGTAGTAACTGTCTGTGCTATCCCACATCATATCACAGACGGTTGTTAGTAGTAACCGTCTGTGAAATCTATATATCACAGACAGTTGTTAGTAGTAGCCGTCTGTGATTATATGTATACCATAGACGGTTAGTAAAAATAGTCGTATGTGATATCCGACATATCACAGACGGTTGTTGATGGTAGCCGTCTGTGATTGGATACATATCATAGACGGTTAATAAAAATAATCGTCTGTGATATCCTATATATCACAGACGGTTTTGTGTGGTAGCTGTCTATGATAGTATGCATCCACAGATGGTTTTGTTTGGTAGTCGTCTATGATACTATGCATTCACAGACGGTTTATTCCACAATAGCGTATGTGATAGTTCCTTCTATACCTAAATATTTTGGTTTTTCGGCTAGCCTCAGGTAATGCTAGCCATGCCCTCTGAAAACAAGCAAGTAGAAAACAGATATATCACAATTGATTTGATATAGAACAACTTAAAGTGATTTTGAAAACTCAATATCAATTACAAAGTGATTTGAGTTACAACTCAAAGTGAATTACAATAAATAAGTGTCACCGGGGTGAAACTCTCCATTCCGGTGAATGATCTCCCCCGTGATGAAGGTGGCGAGTTGTCCTCGAACGTCTGCGAGTTAGTCCAGATGGAAGGCACTTTTTTCGATTGTCATGCCCTGTCGCTAGCAAAAGTAAAGTAGTAAGTATATATATTTAAATTCATAATTACGAAATGATTATTGCGAGATTGATTGACAAACCTCTGGATCCTTCGTCTTAGCACTCATAATTTTCAGCATATGACGACAAACGTAGAATGCACATACGTTGCCTTGTAGTAGTTGTTGGTGGCATTGCAAAAATAGAAGTGTAATATAGGATATATGTATAGTTAGTTCGAGAGGCTAGGTTACGAAGTGTGATATAGGATTATTGTGCTGTAGCGGGTACCAAAAATTGCGTCCTGTGTTGCAGTGTGGCGCTTGGTTCCTTGTGTGTCCCTCCCCCGGCAACATAGGTGCTAAACGACTTGCGTGATTCCAAAAAGTTATCATCAGCCATTTCAAACGAAGGAAGACTACAATGGAGTTACGTATGGAGGAAATAATCATACCCGTCAAGTACATTTTGCACAATGGTGATGTCGTGGACTTTTTCGACTAGGGAATCAAGGTATATTACCTTGTTCCACTTTGGTACAATGACTAAAAGGATCTAGTGCCACCTACTCATGTATGTCCTTATATTCATTAAACCTAAGTTTGTGTTGCGTATAAAGTACAAATAAAATTTTTATAGCAAGTAGTGAAGCACTTACTCTTGGTTGTAGGGTACTATTATGTAGTCCTTGTCGCGGTGAGCAAGCAACCCATTCGTTATGTATTTCTCAATGTAAGATGCATCTAGGTTGATGCATTGCTCAGAGATCAACTGTGGGTCGAGGAAACTCACCGGTTGTCGTGATTGTCGTGCTTCTTGCATCATGTATCTATACATAAGCAATGAGTTATGGCATTTATCGGTATTGCGTGAATGTATAACTTGATTGTACACACATACAGTGTCCAATATCGTAGAAGTGAGGCGTCGAGGGCGTCGAGGTTGAATAGACTAAATAAGTCTTCGAAGCCCACGACAAAGTAGCCCAGCTTGTGGAGGAAATGGTTCTCCGTGTAGCTGATGGTAGGCCGGTCTCCCCTCGCCTCGTTGGTCCGCCGCATGTAACAGGCATGCAAAGTCACGCAAGCCAAACCAGTGTGGTGTAATATTGTGTCGGAGACCAACAACATTCCGAGGGAGAACGTCCCGAGCTTGTGAGGCGCCTTAATCTTCTTCGATTTGGCCTTAGCACCTCGCGTGCTATTTGTCTTGCTGGAAGACGACTCGACACACTTTTCTTGTTTCTTCGGCGCGGTCTCCACGGGTGTCGTCTCCACGGTAACCGATATGGAGGTCTTCTGAAGTGGGGGTTGAGGTAGAGTCATCGAGGGTACTGTTGGAGAGGCATGGTCATCTTGTGTTGATGCTACACTGCAGGGTCAAGGGCGATGTCCCTCTTGGGCCACTGGACATAAGTGTACAAGGCATCCCCTAGTGTTATGATCTGTTTGTTTGGGGGCTTCTCCAGTGGGACGACCATCAAATTATCATGTACCATGTCCACCTGGACCTTGGTGTAACCCTACGCTAGCTGTGCACCGTGCACCACGATCCCTTCCTGGTATGGATACACCACCCCCGCCCAGTCTCAACAGAAATGGACCCAACTAGCCTCACTTGGAGCCTGCAAGGCGTGGGCACCTACAAAATGATACACAATTAGCTATGGCGTCCTATAGGTCTATCTCTGGAGTATTATTCCAGAGATGTATATTACCTGGATGACATCGATAGGTAATTGGACGTCGCCAAGTTCAGAAAGTGCAGGCGTGGAAGCGATGCTACTCCGATGTTGAGGGGGACTGGCTCCCAAAATCACGGGGTGGCTTACGACTGGTTGATGAGTTGATTCATTTATTCCTGCAAAGATGTTAACTGTCCTTGAAATTATGCAGTAATCCGTGCACTAATCTCCTCTTTCAACTGTTTCTCGTGCTCGGCCTTGGATCTCTTCTAACTCCTATACACCTCAGAGTCGTTTGGCAATCCATGCATCCAAGGTATGTAAACCCCAAGACCTGGCGTGCGGCCTCGGTGCTCCTTGTTTCCCAGGGCCGTTGATATTATATCCTTCTCCCTGACTACTTCGAAGGAGCCTTGGAAAGATTGGGTACTCAATGTTTGCTGCAAGAGGCCATCATGTTATTTTAGACTCTATGAAGTTATGGACTTATTAACTGTGAGACCCAGTTCATTTAGCTTGTAATACTTAGCCTTCCTTTGGCTCTAGCATCACAAACAAAATACACAGTGCCTCGATGGACATGCGCTTCCCAGAATTGCAGCATACATACATCTTTACAAAAGCATGCATCAATTCTATACATCACATAATAACAAGTCTAGCAAAAGAAATACAATATATAGAGTTATTACAAAAGAGCCAACCGACCAAATGACATCAAAGTAACAATAACAGTGGAAGCAAAAGTGTCATAAGATGGCTATGAACAAAAGACGACCGGTTAGCCATAACCGACAAGGCAACCGATCGGGCCACCAAGCTAGTCGCACCTGCCGCAGCACAACTCACAGAAGTAGGCCCCTTGGGGGTCCACTTCCTCCTCTGCACACAACAAGCAATGCAGGTGAGTACAGAAATGTACTCGCAAGACTTACGAGTAATAAGCCTATACATATCTACATGAAGGCTGCAACAAAGGAAGATGGTTATATGGTTAATTGGACGCATAAATCAATTTTCATTTGCAATAATGTAATAGATTGAAGGCAATTTATCAAATCTGTTTTTAATAATTGAAATAACAGCGAGGTAACGATAAATATCATAAGTAACAACCTAGAGGTGACTAACCCAATAGCCACCACAACATAGCACGAATCCCCGACTCGTACCACCCATCAAGTTTTAATTAAAAGGTTGTAGTCTAATTCTTGCGGGAAATAATCAAGCGTGTTCATAACCTAGGACGAGGCTATTTGAATAGATTTAACCCAGCAGGGGTGTACCAATGTACCCACACTTCAGATCGCCTTTTTGCCAAGCTATTAAGCACACTTCCTTTGGTATGCCGGCAAGGCTAAGTCCTACGAGACGTTTTCCAATGAATTGAGCTAATCAAGAGCCGCACGCATGGGGGTTAACCCTTAGTGGACCACCCTCACGACGCCCACTAAGGACCCACACGTAGAGTAGGATGCAGCCATTGCGGGTGCTCCCCTCCCTACAAACTTGTCCATATTGCATATAGTTAAATATACAACCCACCATGCGACTCATTAATTAACACATCACAAAGTACTAAGTCAAGAGAGGTCTCATACCCTCTAGTGTGGTTAGCACGTAAAAAGTGCTTGGATCAATGGCACAAGTAATTCGGTCCTTGTTGACTTGGGCACCATTCCGGTCACACCCAAAAGCACACAAACATACCACTGTGCCCAAGTCCAAATCATTTTGTTTTCATTTTTAGTTTTCACAATTAAACATACCACAAAGGCCAAACCATAAAGTCATAATAAGTTTGTGTGATCAAGGTTATCGGCAAGTCGATAACCGCCTATTTCTATCGGTAGCTAAGCATGACTAAGCAACATTAACTCTAAAGAATCTAGACCCGCCATTATATGTTAATGGAGTTTTGGTTATTAATGACAAATCTATTTATGAGACTAACACTCTTTTTGCTATACCTACTGTTTAGTCTCAAATGGATAAAGAGGTAAAAACCAAATGAGGTATGCTTTCCGAATGACAAATCTTTATGAGACTAACATTTCTATTGTCATATAAATTGCTTAGTCTCAGCTTAGAGATAAAAAGGAAAAATCCAAACATGTATGTTCATAATTGATAAATCTATTTAAGAGACTAACTCCTCTTTATTGCTATATCTCATGTTTAGTCTCAGTTGGATTTAAAGATCAAAGAGGTATGCAGTCGACATCTTTTTATTACATCTTGTTGCATTCCTCGGATCCAAAATATAGGTTGAACTTCACCAAAAAGGTTAACTTGAATATGTGCATATGTCTTTTTTACACACTTGTGTATGCACGCATTTAGGGGGAGTTCACTCCATATTTTGTGATTTCATTAGTATTGATCCATATTCTTTTGTCCACATATACTTAGGATCTTTACTTTGAAATATATCCTTGAATATACTTAACTTGTGTAGTTAATATATTCATATGAGTATATGTAACTTGTGTAAGTTTATATATACTCATATTCTTGAATATATACAACTTGTGTAGTTCGTATATATTCATACGAGCATGTGAGATTTGCGTGGTTCATATATGCTCATATATATTTTGAGTATTCATAACCTTTGTAGTTAATATATACTCACATCAATTACATTCAATTACTTGTTATTGAAGTGATTATCATCAATTACCAAAGAGGGAAAGATTACGATATCTTGTCCCACCATTATCAGTTAATGGTTTGATGTGGTAATTTATGATAATCGTATTGTGGAACTAACGTTTTCTATAAGATGGTGAAATAGGTTTGTTCCATGAGGTTGAAGACTTTGGATGACATCATATGTTGATTGTCATCAAGTCAAGGAAAAGGGAAATGGAAATCATCATGTGTTGATGATGTTCGAGTCGAGATCCCGAAGTGAAGAGCTTGGAGTAAAGAATGCATCATGAGTTGATGCATATCAAGTTCGAGAAGAGAAGATGATCATGAGTTGATCATCAAGTCAAGAAGAATCCATCATGTGTTGATGGAGGTCAAGTGAAGAATGCATCATGAGTTGATGCATGTCAAGACTTGAAATGAAAGATGTCATCATATGTTGATGGACATTGAGTCAATAACCCGGACTTAAAGCAAGGATGTGCGTCATCAAACTTCAAGTGGTTGCGCAAGGAAAAGGTATGACTAGCTAGGGCTAAGGATTTGTTCCTAGTCTTTTACCGGTCTCGGTGTTTGGTTGGGAGATCGGATTGCTAGAATAGGTTGCCGTACTATTAAGAGGGGTTTTAATCAGTAACTTGAGTTAGTCATGTGTTGATAAGCTCATTGTGTTTGCTCTAGCTCAACTTAACATGTTGCCTATATTTGCGAATGTGTTTTGCAAGTAGTTGAGGCTCATGGTTATTCCTTGTAGCATGTGATTTTTGTTTGCGAATGTGTTTTGCAAACGGTTTAAGTCCATGTACCTTATTCCTTGTGGCGTTGATTCTAAAAGTTGGCAAATGTGTTTTACAACTTGTTGTGAATCTAGCTTTCATCTCTTTGTGTACATGTTGCATCAATTGGCAAATATGTTTTGCAAATTGAGTTGAAGCAAATGTGCAAAGTCTGTTATCAGTCTTGGTGACTGTTGGCGGTCTGACCGCCCTTGTCAGCGGTCTGACCGGTGTTTACGGTCTGACCGGCAGCATGTGAGCGGTCTAACCGGCCTCGCGGTTAAATGTCGCGGTCAACTTTTTCCAGAGAGCGACTTTCTTGGTTATCGACCAAGCGGTCTGACCAACGTGTTACGGGCGGTCTGACCGACCTGCGGTAGTACCGGCCCTTAGAAAAGGTACTACCGGAGTGCGGTAGTACCGGGCGCTTGAAACGGTACTACCGAAGTGCGGTAGTACCGAAATTTGTATGGCGGTACGTGTTTTCCAGAAGAGATATTTTCTGGTTTGATCGGTTGCTCGATCCGAGCGGCCCGACCTCTCTGGCGGTCGATCGTCTGAGCGGTCTGACCGGCCATTGGTTGGCGGTCAGACCGATTGTGAGTCCAACGACTAGTTTTATAGCCGTTGGCAGTTGGGCGGTCCGACCGGCCATTTGTTGGCGGTCAGATCAGTTTCTTCCAGATTCTCTGGAATCTTCTCCCAACGGCTAGTTTTTGTGAGTGGGCTATAAACACCCACCTTGGTTGTGTGAGGAGGAGTGGCTGGTGCCCCATTGAGTTCCTTTGAGCTAAGAGCAAGCCCTTTACTCCCATTTGTGCATGTGTTGCACTTAGTGAGGTTTGAGAGGCAAATCCTATTGCATGTGTTGCATTAGGTGGTGGACTTAGTATTCACGAGAGTTTTGACACTTGATTGGTTCAAGTGAAAGTTGGAGACTTGTTACTCTTGGTGTTTGCCGACACCTAGATGGCGTGGAGGCGTCGTGCGTCGGTGATATTCTCAAGTGAAGCTTGTGAGAAGACCCGGGCATTTGTGAGTGGCTTGGTGCTCGCCATCTCGGAGTGGAGTAAGAGCAACCCTAGTGGAGCGAGGTGGTTGATATCTCGGAGGAAGGCTTAATTTGTGGAGCCGCCCAATTGGTTTGGGTTTCCCTCAACGTGGATTAGGAGAGACCGGCAAGTCTCTGAGCACCATGGTAAAACATCGCCGTGTCATATTGTGGTTTGCATTCTTGAGCTCTACCATATTGCAATTTACATTCATATAATTAAGTTGCTCATTTATTGTGTATGAATGCTTGCCATGCTATGTGCTATCTACATTGCTTAAATTGAATTGCTTACAAGTCCTTGCTTGATTGATTATTATCATTAGACTTGTATTGTTGGTGCACTTAGTTGAGACTAGTGGATTTAGTTGAGACACCTATTCACCCCCCTCTAGTCGGCCTACTCGATCTTACAAACTCGTAAGTTACTAAGTGACAAGGGCACATCCAACGAACCCTAAATCACAGCAAATAATTCTAGGCTCAGTAGTAGAGGGTAAACATTTGCCTATAGATTATGCATCTAATGGGTCAACTAATCGACAATAGTTTAACACAAGATAGCAATGCATACGTAGAATTTGTAAACAACATATTAGACTTTGAAAATAATAGGAGCAATATGATCAAATGATGGTACATATGCTTGCCTTGCTGGAGGTGCTCTTGCTGCAAAGGATCAGATTCAAGATCAACGATTTCTTCGGAACCTAACGCAAAAACGCGATAAAACCAATAAGAACGAAGAACACTGAAAGAAACTCAAAAGCCCAAGTCATCCAAATCCTATGAAATGTACACAGCAGCAAGGTCATGATTTTAAATGAATTTAGAAACAAGAATCAAGTCATTGGAACTAAACATGCAAAAGTTATAGCCTAAACAATTTTTCTCAGCCTAGAAATTTCAAATTAAATTAATTTCGGTTACTGTTCATAACGAAATTTTCTAGAAAGACCTAGAACCTAAAATTTTATGGTGGGTAGCTCATGGTATTCTAAGCACAACAAAACTGAGTTTACTCAATTTGGAGTTAAAATGGATTACTTATGATTTTCCTAAGTTATGAAACTAGAACATAAAATTTTTCAGAGGTACATACATGAACAAAACCTATTCCAAATTAAAGTATACTAACAGAGGAATTTTACAAGCTTGAGTTTGCTCAGTTTGGAGTTATACAGAAAAAGTTATGCATTTTACAAGTTTTAATTGAATTTCTGGAATATCAAATAATGGCTGAAACAAGTTAATATTGTTTACAAGATTTTCTGGCATGGAACAATTTCTAAATGCATTGTTAGATTAAACTTTAGTTAAACAGGAATTTAACACAGTTGGAATCAACTAAAAAGGAATTAAAATGAATTAGTTATGATATTTCCAAGTTTAAAACAATTTTCAGTTTGCAAATAAAATGTTTCGGGATTTACTGGTAATCAAACCAACAAGGAAAAACCTGGACCGTTCATCTTGAATCCAACGGCCCAAACGTAGGGGCCGAACGGAACGCGCACAGCGTACGAAGGGATGAACCGTTGGATTGGACCCAACGGTCCGCAAGAGTTGGGACATTCGGACTTACGAACGTCCCCTCAAATCTGGGCCGAGGATCTCGAAAGGAGCGTCTCAGATCAAGGATTCCTTCGGAGGGCCGAACGCAATAGAGATATGAGTCGTAGATCTAAAAATGGACGGTGAAAGGGGACTTAAGCGCTAGAACACCTTAATGTACAGAGGAGGTCTAGGCCGTGAGATTTAGATCCGACGGTCCAGAGCTGACGGGGAGGTCCTAAAGGTTAGGATTCACAGGAGGAGGTCCTGGACGGCTACGATTAACACGAGGAGATCCTGGACGACCCAGATCTCCAAGGGGAGGTCTTGGACGATTCAGATTTACACGGAGGAGATCCTAGGTGATAGGATCTAAAGGAGTAGGTCCTGAACGGCTAAGATCTCACCGAGGGAGGTCTTAACGGTCAAGATCTCACTGGGAAGGTCTGCAAAGATAAAGCCGTAACAGAGGGAGGTCTTAACGGCTCAGATCTCCACTAGGAGGTCTTAAACGGTCAAGATCTACCCGGGGGAGGTCCTAAAGGTTAAGATCAACGGAGGGAGAGGCCCTAAGGTTTTCTTTGCAAAAGATCAAGGGGTGGTATTTTGCAAAGAGTACCCCAAGGAGGTCTCGAGGGTGGTTTTTTTTTTTACAAAAAATGACCACGGGGTAGTCTTTTGCACTGAGGTGATCCTAACGGCTAAGATTGAACCAGAGAGGTCCTAAACGGCTAGGATCTAACCAAGAGGGGAGGTCCTGGCACTAAGGATTTTACAGAAAGAGATCTACGGTTCAGATCTAACCTCAAAGAGGTCTCAATGGCTAAGATTAAAACTTAAGAGGTCCTGGGACTATAGTTTTCGCAGACAAAGTACCTGCGGTGAAGATCTAACTCGAGGTGATCATTGACGATTAAGATTAACTTGGGGAGGTTCGGGGACTTGTCAAAATCATGACAACAGAACCGAGTACCGCGCTTTGCCCGCCGGCTCGTCGCCGGCGACCACGGCCACGACGGCGCGAACCAAAGGGAGCAAAACGTTCACAATACTATTGCGAACATTTTGAGGGTACTTTCGACAACGGAGCTGACCTAAAACGCCGACGAGCCGGAGAGGGGCGGAGGTGACAGTACGACAAAAGCGAAAATAGCGAAAAGCTTCATCGCGACCTAATTGAACAGGTGCTCGAGCACAAAGGGACTATCGCAAACACACCTGGACGCAGGGGAGGTCGAAGGAGCTCATAGCAGTTCTGGCGGCGGGGACCGACGCCGGAGACGAGGACGACAACGGGGACAAGAGCTCCTGAACAAAGGCAAACATTAAGGATGGTACGAATAGCTTCGTGATGACCCAGAGGAGGTCCAGGAGCGAGGAATTGAAAAGGGGAGCATCTTACCGAAGTTGGGGAAGAAAGGCGTAACTTTGGTCATGAAGGTCCAAATCTCGATCTGGGGCTGCACCTGCGAAGGCAACCCAAACTCGAGTTAAGGGACCTTCTTAAGATGATGAGAGGAACTCGGCGAAGCGAAAAGGAGTGAAGTGCCACAGAGCACCACTGGCAACGAGGAGCTCGAGCGACAACAATGGCGGAAGAGGTGCTCACGGTGTTTTGGCTCACAGAACAGAGAGGGAGCTAGGGGGTGTCGTAAAGGTGCTCAAGAAGGAGTTCGAAGGCTTTTTATAGTCGGAGGACTAGGGCTAGGAAAGAACAAAGTCCCCGGGTGAGCCTAATGGTGAGATCGGCTCACCGCACTGCCATGGACCAAGGACACGATGGGGGCAAGTGAAGAACATGACTTCGGGCCGAAAGCACTGGCGCGCATTAAATGCCAAGAGCAGAGAGACGTTGACGGGGACGAGCTCGAAATGACAAGGCACAGCTGCTCCCTGCCATGGCTCGCATGCGTGTACGGGCACGAGAGGAAGAAGAAGAACAGAGGAGGTCGATGGGGTGGTCGTGAGCCCTTAGATTAGAATTGAACGGCTCAGAGCTGCTTGAGAGCTCCGGAGGTTTAGAGCAGTAGAGAAGGTCGTGAGCGTTGGATTGGAATCCAACGGCTCAGAAACGAGGCGGCTCTCGGGAGGTCCGATGGTTTCCACAAACCTGGAGCGCCCGATGGAGATCTAATGATTGATACGTATGCGGCCTAAAGTCGAGCCCGAGTGCGGCTCGGGCGACTTGACTCGACCGAGACGCACGACTTGAGCTCGGGTCTGACTCAAACCTAGGGTTTAGATTTTAGGATTTTAAATTGAGCTGGACTTTGGGGATTTGTTTAAGGTAGCAAAACAACTCCAAAAATTCTGAAATTTTTACAGGAGCTTGCTAACTTAGATATTGACCTTGTGTAATATTTTCAGAGGTTTTTATGCAGTGCATTTTTTCTCTAAAAATTCTGCAAGGTGCTAAGCTAGGGTTTGACTAAAATTCAAACATGTTTGACTGATCTCCAAATCTATTCAAACAATTTCAAAAAATTGGGAAATTTTTTAGAGGGGTCACACACCATCCCTAGAACTTAGGAAAAATATTTCCAGAGAATGATCATAAGGTTTGACAAGAAAGTTTTTGATGGACAAGGTTTAGGTCAAAATGACTTGTGACTTTGTATTTCCATAATTCCTTTGCAAGGATTTTTCAGCACATACAAGAAATACAAGATGTAAGAAAAGTTTTTAATTTCTACATATTTTCTTACATTTGAAACACAAGCCAAATACTTGGGATGTTACATTAACAACTAGGTAATTCGACATATCTTAACACGCGTTGGGATACTTCCTCGTCTACCGGGTTTGTGAAAGAGATGGCGCTCGACAACGTGATTAAGGCCCTCGCTCTTAACCAGTTTCAAGCGCGATTGTCTGTGATCCGGCAATTGGCGGGGAGACCTTCGGCTGGTTTGCCACATCATCCTCACTCATCCATCCTTGGATTTTACCCGCGTACCCAGCGGTGCTGAGCCTGTGGGGGTGAATGTTTTGTGCCTGGATAGCCTTGTGCACCGCACTTAGTTGCTAAAATTCGTCTGTTGTCTTCATCTGCACAAAGGCGTCCCATGTATCTGACGACACGAAACTATACTTCGTGTAGGGCGTCTGATCCTTGTTCACATAGTACGTGACAAGCTTGCTCTTGAAGGTTTTCCAAGTGTGTCCCATCGAGAGGAACGCTTGCCATCGCACTTGTTCGGAGACTTCTCCTGGGATATCGAACGACATTGTAATTTCAGTCCATAGCTGCGCTTTCTCTACGGCCGTCAGATCCTTCCATTTCTGTGTGGTGATGGGGACCCGTTCCCTTCCAAGTATACCATAGGTGGTCCGGAATGCTACCGCTGCTTTCTCGAGAAGTAGAGGGACCCTAAAGGTACTGACGGCCGTGATAGTCATTCGGCCCACAGGCATTTTTGATATTCCTCTAGCATGTCGCTTAGGTACCACTTTCCTTAGAGATCCAGACTCATTCGGCAACGTCGATGATAGCGGCAAAGACGGTGCGGACGCTATCTCACTTACTTGCTACCTCACAAGATTAACAAATCAGTACTGCATCAATAAATGATATTACTGTAAGATCAACAAATCAGTACTGCATCAATTATGATAAAATGGTTAAAAGATAAAACTTCACAACAAAATAAATCATCAATTGAGAGTTCACTGTCAATATTTCAATTGAACCAACTACACAATATTTCAATTGACAGGAATATAAATAATGACTGAACAATAATCAGAGTGAACAGAAGCTACCAACCGAATGGAGCAACATGACCGGACAGCATCAACATAATGAAACAGAGGGATCTGATGAGCATGAATAACATGACACAATATTAGAGAATCCAAAGCAGTGAGCTCGTACCTCCCACAACATCACTAAGCAATATCTCCCAGTGCTAGAGTCAATCAAATCAACACAATTTGAAACTTCTACTAGCACAATCCAAAGCCGTGAGCTCGTACCTTGACAGGAGGCGTGGACGAAGAGGGAGTCGAGGTCGGGGGTCGCAGAGGGCAGACATCGGTGCGGAGAGGAGGAGACGTGGGGATGACGGCGGCGTACGGGAGGAGTACGACGCAGGGACGACGGTGCAGAGAGAGGAGGCTCGGGGATGACGGCGGCGTAGGGGAGGACGACGGCGCGGAGAGAGGAGGCTCGGGATTCGGAAGGAACACAGGAAGTAAGGATGCTTGGGAGGCGGACAAGAGAGTGAGCTCTGAGGAGTAAGGATGCAAATCCTCGCGGGAAACTACTTATAAATGCATATCACAGATGGTTCTCGTGAAGAACCGTCTGTGATATCTATCGTCACAGACGGTTCTATTCCATGATTGTCTGCGATAAGTGAACATATCATAGATGGTTCTATTTTAAGAACCGTGTGTGATAAGTATCACAAACAGTTTTATTATGAATCGTTTGTGATGCTCACCATAGGTGGGGGGGAAATTTTTGGACGCGTGCGCGGGAGGGGAAATATTTTGGCGCCTTAGGGATCGTTTGTGCTACATATATCATAGACTGTTTGTTCCACTAAACCGTCTACGATAGTTCCTTTTATAGCTAAAAAATATTTTGTTTTTCGGCTAGGCTTAGGTAATGCTAGCCATGCCCTCTGAAAATAAGAAAGCAATACAATCACAGATGGAATAATTTCTTAATTAGTGAATCAATTACAATGGAATAATTCCTTAATTACATGCCGAGCTTCTTAATTACAATGGAACAATTTTCCAAATAAGTGTTCATCGTGTGGGATCATTTCACTTGCTATTTCGTTTGAAAAAAATAGCCCTTCACGATGATTGACGCACATCTGGCTAGCTTCCTCACTGGGTTCTTCCTCGAGCCTGATGCCGTGTCCGAAAGGAGGCAACTCATCAAATTGATTGTACTCTTCCTCATCCACGATATTCTCAACTCTGACAATCATTCTTTTTCCATGAAGAACCACGTGGCGGTTCTTATTTGTTGGGTCCTTTACATAAAAAAACTTGAACAACTTGCTTAGCGAGTATGAATGGTTCGTCCTTGTATCTGACACATTTGAGGTCCACAGTAGTGACGTCGTACTTGCCGACCTTTACACCCTATAGAACTTTGACCCAATGGTACCGAAACAGGGGGATCTTGAAAAGTACGTAGTCGAGCTCCTAAATCTCCTCTACGAACCCATAGTAGGAGCTCAACCCAGCGGTATTGAACTGCTCGTGAAACGCGTCTATGCAGACACCGCTGTTCTGGACTGTGCTCTTCCTATCCTGAGCTATCACATAAAATGTGTATCCATTTATGTCGTATCCTTACCATGTCATAATTGTAAATTTTGGCCCTTTTGCCAACCATGGCAGCATATCATCACTTGATGACAGCCTCCCAGTGAATCGCACCTTTAACCATTCGTTGAACCGGCGGTTGTGCTCTCTCGTGATCCAAATCTCTGACCGGCCTGGATTCTGTTGGTGTACCATATCTTTGTACTCGTCGATGTACGAGGACACTTGGGTCATGTGTTGCAAGACTGTAAAATGGGCTTGAGTGTACGCGTCGAAATCGGGACTGATTGCTTTCCATCCGATGGTCCCAATACCCTCCAGCTTCCCCTCATGACGAGATAGAGGCACACCTATCGGTTCCACCTGAGCCATGTAGTCGACGCAGAACTTAATGACCTCTTCGGTTGTATAACCTTCAATGATGTTGCCCTCCGGCCGAGATCGATTCTGTATATAGGACTTGACAATTCTCATGTACTTCTCGAACGAGTACATATGACGTAGGAACACAGGGCCACATATCTTTACCTCTTTCACAAGGTGAACAATGAGATGGACCATGATATCGAAAAATAATGGAGGGAAATACAACTCAAGATGACATAGAGTCGTCACCACGTCGCCCTGCTGAGCATCTAGTCCTTCGGGATCGATGACCTTCTGAGCAATTGAGTTAAAGAAATAACACAACCTTATGATTGTCACTTGGACCTTGTTCGGCAAAATACTTCTAATTGCAACAGGAAGCATTTATGTCATCAACACATGACAATCATGAGACTTCATACCAATTAATTTTAAATCTTCCATAGAAATAAGTTTCTTCATGCTGGTGGAGTAACCGGACGGAACTGTCACACCATGTAAGCTCTAGCGCAGTTCCTTTCTTTTGGCCTTGGACAGAGTGTAGCAAGCTGGGGGAAGGTACGTTCATCCTTTATCGATCTCTTTCGGTGCTAACTCGGTTGTTATGTTCATATCAACTAAGTCACGCTGTGCGTTGACACCATCCTTTGTTTTATCACGAATGCTCAGTAAGAGACCAATTAAGCTATCACATACATTCTTCTCCACGTGCATGATGTCGATGTAGTGGTGAACTTCTAAGTTTTCCCATTAAGGTAAGTCCCAAAAAATTGATCGCTTCTTCCAGATGTTCTTCTGACGGATCCTCAATTTACGTCCCTTTCCAAACACAACATCAATATCCTTAAGCATATCATAGACCTCTTTCCCTCTAAATGCCCTTGGAGATAATCCGTCCTCTTTATTTTTGTCGAATTGTTTCTACATTTTGCGGTATGGATGATATCTGGGAAGGAACCTACGGTGACGCATGTACACAGTTTTGCGCGAGTTGTTTAACCACACACTCTCGGTATCATGTAAGCAGTACGGACATGCTTTGGCTCCTTTTGTACTAAACCCCGATAGGTTACCGAGGGCAGGAAAGTCATTGATGGTGCAGAACAACATGGCGCGTAAAGTGAAGTTCTCTCGTTTGTACGCATCCCATACATGTACCCCTTCATTCCACAGTGTCACAAGATCTTCCAGCAATGGTGCTAATTACATATTAAAATTATTCCCAGGTTGCTTCGGCCCTTGAATAAGTAGTGACATCATAGTGTACTTCCGCTTCATACACAGTCAAGAAGGAAGGTTGTACATATATAAATTCACGGGCCAGGTGTTATGTCGGCTACTCATGCTACCAAAAGAATTCATCTCATCTGTACTCAACCCAAACCTTATATTCCCCAGTTTCGCACCGAAGTCTTCGAAGCTCCTATCAAAGTTTCTCCACCAGGTAGAATTAGTAGGGTGTCTTATCTTTCCATCTTTCTTACGCTCCTCCGAGTGCCAACACAACAATCATATCTCCTTTCAGTTCGCAAATAAATACTTCAAACGGGGAATTATGGGCAGATACCACAACACCTTAGCAGGAGGTCCTTGCTTCACCTCGATGCCCTCGTCATCATTGGAGTGATTCTTACGCTTGTATCGGGATACTTTGCACACCAGACATACATACATGTCTGCATACTCTTTACGGTAGAGGATACAATCATTCGGGCATGCATGTATTCTTTCTACTTCCATTCCTAATGGTAAAGAATCTTCTTGGCTTGGTAGATGATTCTGGGCAACATGTTTTTCTCTGGAAGGATGTCCGCTAGGAGACCTAGTAACACCGTGAAACTCTTGTCGGACTAACCATTGCTTGCCTTCAATTTTAGTAGTTGAAGCATGGATGACAACCTTATGTATTCGGACTTGCAGCCTGGGAACAAAGGTTTCCCTGACTCCTCTATTAAGCCCTCGAATCTACCAAACTCCTCTCTCTCTCTCTCTCTCTCTCTCTCTCTCACTATAGGCCCCTTCTGCATCGTGTAGTATTTGATCCAGATTGTCATCATGCGACCTACCCTCATCGAAAGCACAGTCCACATCTGGCATATTATTGTCTCCCTCGACGATGTTACTACCTTCCGGTATAATCTGCTCTTCACCGTGACTGGTGCAACATGTATACTTCTTTTTGAAACCCCTTCGAATCAAGTACCCTTCGATTTGCGCTGGGTTGGTAAACATCTTTAGATTATCGTAATTAATGCATGAACAGTACATAAATTTTATCCCATTTTTCAACATATCTTGCTCGGCAGCTCTTCTAAAAGCAGACACACTATCAATGTACTCTTCACTCACACGGTTCTCAATGTACATCCAGCTTTGGTCTATCTGCGCTATGCACGTAACAGATTAGATTAATGCACGCAACTACTCTTCCTATTGACCAAACGTACTACAAATTGAATAGCGATTAACCCAGGGCAAATATAAAGGATCAGATCGTTACCCTTGGAGCTCACCACGAAGATCCCAAATATCCCACGAGATCTCTTCCTATTGACCAACCTCTCTTTCTTCCTCCTTTCCTTCTCCCTTCCTCCTTCATTTGACAATACATGACAAGTCAATATATATATATATATATATATATACGTGCTGCTGCTCGTTGTTCTATTGTAAATGCATATAATTAGAAGCAAATACTAACCTTATATCACCAAGAATAAATAGATCTACAAGCACACTTGCAAATCTACAGTATTTAATTATTTCAGCAAACGCTCGAGAGCTGGCCAGATATTTAATTCCTTCAAAGCAGCCGCATATCAGAGACAGATCTCACCATAGACAGATTTGTCTGGAGTCGGGACTACCAGATATTTAATTGCACATATCACAGACCATTCTTAAAAAGATCCGTCTGTGATACATATCATAGACAGTTCTTGTTAATAATCGTCTGTGATACGTTTCACAGATGGTTCTTAATAAAAAACCGTATGTGACATTCTGAGACCTCACCGATGGTCTCTGAATTATCATAGACGGTATTTAGCCAAAACCGTCTGTAATACGTATCACAGATAGTTCTGAACAATAACCATCTGTGATATGTGCCATTAAATATCTGGTCGTCCTCTCAGATCTAGATCTATCTGTAGTGAGAAATGTCTCTGATATGTGGCTGCTTTGAAGGTGGCGGCCTGCTCAGGGGCGCATTTGGTGAAAGAAATACCGTAGATTTTCAAGTGTGCTTATAGATCTATTTGTTCTTAGTGATCTAAGGTTAGTATTCCTTTGTCTCTGGTGCGACTGCTTTGAAGAAGACAGCGAGTACGCCTAAGAAAGCAATCAAGCCGACCACGAAGTATGATTTTTTTTTCGGTTGTCGTCCACGCAGCATGAGGTGATGAGACGGTAGCCACGGCCTACTTCATCGAACCAGACACGCTCTCGTGGTAGCCATGTTTCTTGAGCTTACAGGGGATGGTCATACCGTGGTTGTATTCCGCTTGGCACACTCTTACTTCATTAGCATTCTCTGGCTGGTCGGTATGACTAGTGGACTCTCGACTTCGAGGAGTGGGATGTCAAAAGGGTCCGCGAGATCCGGGAGGACGAGCGCCGCAACGACGAGCAAAACGAGCGTATACGTCGGGAGACAAAAGCTCATCTCGAGGCGTGCAATCGCAGCGTAGCGAGGCTCGCGAGAGGAGCGCGAGAAAAAGAGGGAAATAGCAGCCAAGGCCAAAGAGGCCAGCGAGGAGTTCAACGCCGAGCTCACAAGGAAGGGAAAATGGCCCCGATCCTCGCAGTAGGTCGGGCCATTCCGTAGTAGTCCTTCGTCCTACCCGCCATGTTTTTTTACTATCCCCTAAAGGCATGTATACTTACATAGTCCGGATGCTTGTGTTGCACTGTACCGTAGTAGTAGCAAGGATGACTCAAGCAATTAGCCGAACTAGCATGCCATGTGACCACGTGTAATGTGCCTCTATCTTCGGATTCTAATCTACGAGTCAGATTTTGCGCAGTCATGTGACCCGACGAGTTAGCTTTTGTACAGTGATGTGACCCGACGAGTCGGGAGAATATCTAAAAGACATCACGCAACACTGCCAAATGATTCCTCCTCAGGCCAGCTACCTCGCGGACGCGAATATCCTTGAATCCAATTGCAATTTAGCCACAGGCTATATATGAATGCTTTGGCAGCCATTCACCTCACTCTCCACTTCCTCTTCTCCTTTCTTCCATTCTATAACAACATGTCTTCGGCCTCATCTAACTTTCGTGTGAGCAGACAATTAGAATCATCGCGACAAAGACCTCGTGTGCCCTCGTTGGTGGATCCCAAGAAATGTGTTCACGTCGCATACGCCAACGAATCCATCCTAAGTGTTCAAATTTTACGATAAGTAGTGCCTAATCATCTCAAATGAATTCCATTCGAAATAGCACGTTCTTTTTTTTCACTTGAAGCTGCAATTCCTTTTCAGAACACGACATGCCGGTTTTGGCAGTGGGCTGATGAAGCTGCCCTAGTAGTTCGAGATATTGCAATGCAAATTGCTGCCTTACAAGAAAACAACCGTGGTGTTGCTGCATTTCGTCCAGTGGCTCGACCCTCTGATCAACCAATGCAAAATGAAGCTAACAGACTTAAAAGACTGGATGAAAGGATGGAAAGGGTTGAGAAAATGCTTCAAAAATTACTTCACATAGTTATTTTTGCGGTATTTCTTCTATTATTTCTTGTTCTTGCCAAGTAGAAGTTCAGTTGTAATAAGATTGTAATGTTCACTCTTTATCTATGTATCGCAGTCCTTCATGAATAGATCAACTGTCGTGTATCCCTGCATTACATGATGTATGCCTTTGCGACATTGTTGTACTTTGGCGATACGGCGTTCACAAAATATTATTCCGAGTCTAACGGATAGTTTTCGAAATGCGGGAAAGTATAGCATATTTGGAATATCCACAACCTCCTCTAGACCGCAAATATACCTTGCTATCAACACGCAAACCCTACTTTTTTATTTCGCAAACCCTAATCGAAATGATCAAGAAAATTATGCAAAGGTGCATATAGAGTATGGAACCACAACATTTCGCCCCAACATTTCAATGTCTTGTTTTAGGCCATCTTCATAATCACAACGTTCTCGGTCCCTTGAATTGTATTTTGTAGAAGCTCCATAAAGTAATATGCTTTAACTCGTCATTTTTAACAAGCGCATCGTAATATCACTTACCTTCCTCCTTACGACTCATTACTATCTTAGTCGTCCTCGTAAATTTCTCAGAAATTTAGCACACTACAACAATATACGACGATCACAAAATGTTATTGCGAGTCTGACAAATTTTGTGCCCTTCATATTCTACGAAAATAACAAACAGACCAACCAACGTTGTCACCATACTTTTATTTTCAAAAAAAATAATAACATCATACAATAGAATATTTTAACCAAATTCGAGAAGTAATGTGATCAACAACCGCAACAATCAAGATATTATTTCTCTTCAGTTTTCTCTTTTTCAGAGTCTTTTGAAAGCTTCAAAAATTAAAATAAACTATTTCTATTTTAGTGTATCAATTAGTGTTTAATTGAAAATTTTAGAAAATTGAAAATAATTTAAATGAGTAAAATACACTTCTATTAAATTCAATCTTTTTTAACAATTTTTTTTCTGTTTCGTCCTCTATTTTTCCTTTATTTTCCTTTTTTCCCAACCTTCTTCTTTCTCTCTCCCTATTTCCTCTCTCCTTCGGGTCACGTGGCGGGGGCAAGGTCTTGCCAAACCCCATGGCGAAGACCTTGCTCATCTTTATCCCACACGTAGCAAACTTGGTCTTTGTCCAACCACGCGGCTACTTTAAATTTATTTTTTAATTTTTTTAATAATATTTAATATTTTCAAAAAAAATCTAATTTTTTTTTCCAAATTTTAACAGGGCTGCTGCTGCGTGCTCGCTTATGCTCTGCAAAGACGCGGCGATGCGTCTTGGCCGAGGCTGCTGACACTCGTTCAAAATTATTTTATAATATTTAATATTTCAAAAAAAAAATTCTACTTTTTTCCAAATTTTATTTAATTTTGTAAAAAAATTTAAGAATTTTTTTACATGTTCTTCCTTTTTTTTAAAAAAAATTACGAAGAAGGGCGCCGCTGGCGCGCGCCGCGGTAACTGCCCGCTCGCTCCCGGAGCGGGCACTGCCTCGCGCGCCAGAGCCGGGCGGTGGTCGCCGCCCTCGGTACCATGATGCGTGCCTTTGTCAGAGGCCATTTTTGAAATTTTCGCTTGAAGGGGGCTATTTTTGAAATTTAAAATTGCTACAGGGTTAAATATGCAAAAAAAATCCTCAGGCTGTGCTGCGAGTGTCAGACTCAGGTGTACATACGTAACATGGAAAGCCTCCCAACTTAAAACATACGCGATCTCAAGTGTTTGGTAAGGATCATCCTCGCTTTGCTGTTGCTGAAGATGCTCAAACTCCTCATGGCTCTCATATCTCCTTTTGAATGAGAGGTTGTGCAGAGTTGATGCCAATTTGGATGTTGATCTACGTGACTTTTTTGAGACGTTGAATGACCCTAGGAAGTTTGTTTATGAACCATTAGAAAGTTGAAACTATGCAAAATGCCTGATTAAATAAATTGTCGGCACTCAATAGAATAGTAGAAGAAATAGATCACCCAATCTGATAAGCAAAATGTACATGCATAAGTAATACACAAGAAAGAGTAACACCCGCAGTTATTGCAAGCCGGCGGCCACTAACCTCGGCAATTAAGAAGGGAAATGTACACCTTGTTAAGAAACCGGGCCCGGCCTGGAGTCCGGGTCCAAGTGGGCACCTCATCCACCCGTAGACTATATATAGGAGGGGGACCCCCCAGTATTGTACACGTTCATTATTGAAAGAGCAATAAAGAGAAGCCTGCAGTTCCCTCTCATACCTGTGTTCATCTCTTGTTCTGCTCTTGCGTTCTTGCATTGTTCTTACAATTCTCTATTTGTCTACGAGGTAATCGCTCGGACTGGACTTGCCAGCGACGGTTCCTCAACACGTTATCAGCACGATCGACTCTCCTCGCATCGAAAAGGTAACCGTCGATGAACGACGCTCGTAGATTGAATCGTTTTTCTAGATTGCTTTCAATTCTGTAAATTTGGCTTTCTAGATTGGTTTCCTACGGTGCAAATCCACTCTAATCTACCGCGAGCCGACTTGAAGTCGCCGGCCAAGCCGATCGGTGGATTACATTAAATAGTATATGATGATTGTACCGTAGGTAGTAGATGCAATTGCATGAAAGGCACCATGTGCGCGCACGCTTTGTAGCGGTCGTCACTACCTCCGCGACACGTTACCGGTCGGCATAGTCCGCCATCACGTCTCGCCACGGAGGCAACGACAGTGCCACGCCGCTAGCACGCGGCAAGCACGCACATGACGGCATGAAGTCGCGCCTCCGTTGAAATCTTGAATTACATTACATCGTATTGCATCGCTGTAACACCCCAGCCCCACATGAGCCTGGAATGCTACTAAACTCGCACAATAAAATTTTTACATTGAAACAATTCTCTAAAATCCGACAGAACCTCATTTGTTTAGTTACTAAACTGTAGGTCCCAACATTTAAATATAACATAGTCAAATAATCCAACCTCCAGCATAAACAAGAGATAACCAAAACTATGCTAATCATCACTACAACATCCATAGCATGCTAAACAACTAAAGCATAAACAGAATGACATTCATAATCCTCTAATCAACTCTATTACAAATTATCCCAAGCATAGTGAGTAATCATAAGAAATTCTTTATGCAATTACTCATCTACTAATTTATCAATCTGTTAATCCAAATGTGAGTAGTTCGTGCAAATGTGCAACAACTTCTATTCCCTCCCATGCATGCCGTTCTTGTAAAGGGGTACCTAAAAACACAACAACAGCAAGAGTGAGTCCAAAGACCCAGCAAGTACATTAAATGGCAACAATAACATAGACTACTGTAATCATCAACATCCATATACCATCTCAATTATAAACAAGACATATGCTCATGCTATGCAAGATGCTCAAGTGCACTTTCTCTTTCTCTTTAACTTTTGCATTTTACCGGTAATGCAAGGTATGCAACCGTCGCTGCATACCCATGCCTGTGCTCGCAAGCGCAGGGACCAATTGTCCAATACTCCACAAGTAAAGGGGACCTCAAGCCCACACTCCGCAAGTGTGGGGACCATAAACCCATCGTTTTCACGATGGAGACCTCTTTTCAAAGCCCACATTCCATGAATGTGAGGACCTCAAGCCCGTCATCTACATGACGGGGACCTCAACTGTATGTACTTGGTCACTACGTGACCAAGGCGCCTAGATGCTCTCAACATGCGTATGTACTAGAATGTAACTTTCAACAACAAGTAAAAGCACGAGTACATACCACATCTCAATCACTGAATAACATGTAGAGCATTATCACATACAAAGTTACTCTTTAATCACAAACATGCCATAACCAAGTCTCATTCATATATATCACACTATCATCCATGTATGACTAGTACAGGAAAGACACGACCAATTTCAGCAATCAAACATAAATATTCTACAACCCGAATACTTGCAACCCGATCCTTCATCATAGTCATTTTATCAAACCAGTACTTGTAAGTATTGGGTACTTGGAAGTTGTGCATTTTTTTTTGTCCTCACAAGACCAAGTCTAAGTATGATATCAATATGCACAAGCACCAATACTATTCATCATCAGAGTACCAAAAGCAATAACGACATTCATGTAAGGCATAACCATACTTTGAACATCCACCATTCTTGAAACAATCATCAATCAAACAATCTTGCTACGCTATCATATATCGAAAAACACACAAACATGGCCAATCAATCACACCCATACAACAGACAATGCACTTGCCTCAACCGTGCGGGAACGAAGGACGCGAAGAGGGTGCCACCTCCGGAACCAGTCCCCCACCTAAAAACCATTTAGGAGAATGCTAAGATAACAGTATTGGACCACTCAAACCAAAAGAGTAAACCCGAACTCGCAAAAGCTTGAAACGCGATCCCAACTCCAATTTCCTATAAGCTAATCTGTCCCCTCTGGAAATAGTCGCGTTCTAAAATTCGTATCTTTTAGTACAGTAGTCCAAATGAGGTGATCTTGGACTTAATTGAAAGGTTATCAAATTCTCCAACTAAACCTAGTTGGTGAGCCTTCCTGATTCGGCCAACTACTACCCCTATCAAGCCAAATAACATAACAACATTTTCTCGCTAGGTTCTCTGGACAGTACACTAAAACCATCATAACTGTTAGCTCGTTTGTCCAAATTTCACGTTCTTGCCCTTCCCTGAAAGCTACGATAATTATCTACAACTTTTGTTATACTGAGCTCCTCAAATTCTCCCTTTAACAGATCGAACAAGACAGATTACTAAAACCCATCAGATTACCGACAGATTCGCAGAATAGTCCCACCAATAAATTCATAACTTTTGCTACAGAGGTCCAAATATCGTGATCTAGTACTTCATCGAAAGCTAGCGACGTCCTCTACAATTCTCTAGGAGACATCCAGACCGGATTCTGCCCTTAGACTACTCAAAAACGTCGCCCAACCCACTCTGCTCTAACCGATCAGATTACCGATAAAACTTAATAATCAAATAATCGACTAATCGAGAAGGATCGGGTCTTACCTCGAAGAACCGCTGAAGATGGCGCACCGAGGCGTGATCTCTCCCTTTCCTTTGTTCTCCCGCACTCCTTCTTCTCCCTTCTTCTTGATCGGTGACCACGATGGAGATCTCCCCTTCTCTTCTTGGACAGCACCAATGGAGGGAAGGTTGGAGGATGAATGCTATAGTACCATGGTGCTACAAAGCATGAGCTACAGGGGAGGAGGAGCACGGAGGGAGAGGAGGGGGCGCCAAAGGGAGGAGGAGGAGGAGAGGGGCGGCTAGGGTTTGGGGAGGGTGCCTCCCCTTGGCGGCCACCTATGGGCCTCATGGGCGGCCAGAGCCCAGGTTGCCGCGGTTTTACAAAAACCCCTTCTCCTTCCTTGTTTTGATGTTTTTTGAAGGAAACATTCTCGATTTAATTATTCCCTCGATTTAATTATTCTCTCCCGACTAATTCCTTTCAAATACTTTTGGGGCATGACTAATTCCTTTCGAATACTTTTGGGTCATTACATTCTACCCCTTAAACGGAATTCGACCCCGAATTCTAACCACGCTTAAGCCCAGAAATATAATCACCGCTAAAATCTTACTAATATTGCCATGAACCTGCACAAACACACCAAACTCTTGATCCTTGTATCAGTCGATCTCTTCACTTTGACAACGAGCACATCTTTTAACCAGGGCGCACAACATTCCCGATCGAGACCATAAGAGTCTTAATGCAACCAACTCAAAACCATCTTCTCTTAGCAGAGACTAATCCAAAATCAATGGGTTTGACAAGAAAACTTTTTCACTTTTCAAGTAGACAGTTTAGGAATAAAAGCCACACAAGCCAAAAACGAAATCACTCGAATACCGATTAACCATTTTTTTAAGCGGAAGGAATCACACATACCTAAGAATCAACTCAATTTGTAATTGACATCCATCATAACCACATAATTCAAGTAAGAACTAAGAGAATATCTCTCTATCCAAGATCAACTTCTTTTTAAGAATTTATCTTTCTATTAAACCATAGGATCCCAAATTATCGCATAACACATTAACTTGAGTTACTCTCTGTGACCGAGTCACACTTGACAATACTCAACTATTCCTGTTATCCCATTGATTAGCACAACGCTTAGGTTTCTCCACACCGCTATTCTCATTAAACTTCACCATCAAAACTCTTCTACACAATCTTACTATGTATCCAATTGTGATACTCTAATAAATTTACTATGGTATTCGGGGTAACTACTCTATTCGTCTACCACGAACGGTGGTAAAACCAGACAAAGTCCAAGGCCACAACCACGGCCTCCACTTCTTAACAACCATTACCGACACGCATAAACAATATAATCAAATATGATTATACATGATCATCTCATGGCAATCATAGAATAGATTCATAGATATAGAATATCATAACATATCATTTCATAGATTATCAACAAGAAAGACAGAGGCAATTCAACAATTGCTCAACAAATGAAACATAACAATGTATAATGCCAAGCAATGTAATTCCCAACCCCACCTCATCAAGTACACGGTGTGTCAATTTAATATTTTTCTATTAACCACGGACCTAAAGCCCGCTCGATACCAATGTAACACCCCATCTCAAAGATTGAGCACGGAATGCTACTAAAATTAAATTAGACTAAACTAAACTAAGACCAATTACAAATTTTCAGCAAAACCTCCTTTGTATAGTCAACAATACCGAGGTTCCAACAATTAATCGTGGCACTTAATAATATCTTCATAATAAAGGTTACACAAGCTTGCAAGATTATCGAATAAACAAAATCCAGACTTGCTATTCTAATTATCACAATTAACATAAATACTCAAAACCATCTATGAGTGATTCTCAAACAGTTTACTTAATCTTGATGTGTAATTAAATGGCAAACTCCTTATGGTCGTGAGGTAGTGAGTGCATCCAACATCTACTCCCTCCCATGCATGTCGTTCCTGCCAGTTGTACCTAAAACATATCAAAGCAAGGGTGAGCCCAAAGACTCAGCAAGTATCAACAATACTATAAACAAGAACACAAGCATAGCAATAATGATCCACAATAACGTTACACTACTCATAGCTTTCATACTCATGGAATGCGATCAATGCAATGCACCTTTTGAACTTTATCTCTTTTCTCATTTTACGTAATCGCGGGTATACATCCGTCGATGTATACCCTTGCTGTGCCCTCTCGCACAGGGACCAAAAGCCTATACACCACATGTATAGGGACCTTTGCCCATCATCTCTATGATGGGTACCTCTTTATTCATTGCCCATATTCCACGAATGTAGGGACCTCAAGCCGTCATCTACATGACGGGACCTCAGGTATGCATAGTCACCACGTGACCAATCCTCCAATATGATTGCATGATGCACAGGAACAAAACTTTAAACCATCATACATATGGATTCACAACAACGACGTGCATGAATAAACTTATTCATACTTCTAGCATTCCTCATCATTGACATTCTTAGCATTCTAGTATCCATGAATAGCACATATATTCATAATACTAGCAAACATGAACAATCCTTCATGAATAATAATTAATCATATCTCAAATATTTACCATCCTTAATCATACATGTCACACTATCAACCTTGCATAGTTAGTACGCATCAAAGTACTAGCACCTTCTATCAAACATTCATACATATTCTCTCAATCAGAGTACTTGCATTCACCAGGATAAAATTGGAACTCATCACAATAACATCAACTTTAACTATAACTAGCATTCATCAAGATAAATGGAAACTCATCACATTAACATTCATGCATGGCTATTCACGAGCAAAACACAAACACTCTCGGCATACAAGCATAGATATGCTATAACCGAATATTTGCCTCAACCGTGCGAGAACGGTGGACGCGAAGAGGCGCGCCCTGGGATCACGCTCCCACCTGAACATAAAGATAACCCCAATCTAAGACCAACATACTGGATCAAAAGCATAAATAACAACACAAGCGAACTCGCTAATCTCCCAAGCGTTTTCCAATCTTCCAATTTCTAGCGATCGCTTTGGTGATCACTGCGGACAGTCAACTTCTAAAATGCATAACTTTCTGCTCAGGAGTCCAAATGAGGTGTTCTCAGACTTTCTGGAGAGGTAATTAAATTACCAAAATAAACTTAGTTGGGGAGCCCTTTTGATTATGCCATCTACAGCCCCTACCAATCCAAACTATAGAACAACAATTTTCACGTCAGCTTCTCTGGACAGTACACTAAAACCATCATAACTTTTGCTACGAAAGTCCAAATCTTGCGTTCTTTATCTCTCTGAAAAGGTATGGAAATTACCTACAATTTACATTATATTAAGATCCTCTGATTTCGTATTTAACTAATAGATTAACTCAGTTTTCTACATACTGTCAGGATGTTGACAGATTAACCAGACAGCGCCACTAAACAATTCATAACTTTCTAACCGTTAATCGGATTTTAGCGTTCTTGGCGGCCACTGAAAGCTAAGAACATTATCTACATAACTCTAGGAGACCAAAACTCCTAATTCGGCCTCTAAACACACGAAACGGACCGCGCGATAATCTGGACAAAACACGATCTATTAAACCGACGCAAATCAATCTACCAAACGATATCAACCGCAACTATTACGTATCAAACAACGAAGAACACGCAACGTTACCCTTGTAGAATCGCAGCAAGATGATGAACTCTCCCCACGAAGTTGATCTCCTCTCCTTTCTTCACTTGATCGGCAGCAGGAGCACCGACGGCGAAGAAGGAGGCACCAATGGAGGGGGCACCACCATGGAGGAGAGGTGTGCTACAATGCCGTGTTACAGCGCGCGGCACTGTAGCTACAGTGCATCTAGGGTTTTCCCTTCCTTTTATTGGTGGCCTACCCTCATGGGCCTCTGGGCCAAAGCCCAAGGCCCAAGTTGCCAAAAACTCGCAGAAACCCCCTTTTATGTCTAATTTCTCTTTTGAACGCTTTCTTTCGTAGAATAAATTGGAGTATTACATTAAAACCCCTCTTTCTCCTGTTCAATCGCTTTGCTAAAAGAAATATTCCCCCGATTTTAATTATTCTCTCCCGATTTAATTATTCCCTCCCGATTTAATTTTTGGGGTATTACATCACCTTCCTTTCAAGGATCTTCGTTAGGATCGATCATACACACACTGCAGATTTAACATGATAACCCGTATCATATCCATTAATTACTTTGGTTATAACCTCTCACTTAACCAAGACAAAACATCGCTAACGGGTTTAACATCTTCTTTTATAAAAGAGAACCATCAATCTTCATCACTCAAAATACCCAAGAGAGATACATTGAGTCGAAGCCTCCACGTTCCAAAGGACTTGCAAAAGGAAACTTTCATTAACCAAAAACATCAACCGGATAATTGGATCATGCTTTCCAATGAGAAAGACAAAACTCCAAAATAAAGGTCAAACTTGACAATCAACCCAGTTCACCAGCCGCACGAATAACTCATCAGATGGGAAAAAATAATGATCGCTTTACAGGACAAATTAAGCCAAAGAAAACACACCAATTTTTTTTTCAAAGCAACCCATCAACCACAAGAATAAATAACCCAAGAGAAACTCATCAATCTCAACTGGATAAGAGTTGACCAAATTCAAATTCAGGAAGAGAACAACTCTTTTTAGTATACTCGCCTACCAACGCCTGTACTACGACCTCTCATGTGGATACTTCGCTATTCCTATACCACGAACAGTGGAGTAACCTGGTATAGCCCAGGACCACAACCACTTCCTCCACCTCTCAACATGAGTTACCCCCCACACATAATAACCATAGTATTATACTATAGATATATCGATCATCTCATAATGAAGTCATTAATACAATTCAACGAGCGTAAATGCAATGCTTGACCCATCCCATCCTCATCAGGCACCAAAGTGTGTCGTTTTAAGTTCATTAACCATTACAAAATTTTAGCAATTTAAGTTGCCTAAGTTGTAAATCCAATCACCTCGGACCTACTGCCCGCTCTGATACCAACTGTAACACCCTAGCCCCACATGAGCCTGGAATGCTACTAAACTAGCACAATAGCATTTTTACATTGAAACAATTCTCTAAAATCCGATGAACCTCATTTGTTTAGTTACTAAACTGAGGTCCCAACATTTAAATATAACATAGTCAAATAATCCAACCTCCAATAAACAAGAGATAACCAAAACTATGCTAATCATCACTACAACATCCATAGCATGCTAAACAACTAAAGCATAAACAGAATGACATTCATAATCCTCTAATCAACTCTATTACAAATTATCCCAAGCATAGTGAGTAATCATAAGAAATTCTTTATGCAATTACTCATCTACTAATTTATCAATCATTAATCCAAATGTGAGTAGTTAGTGCAATTGTGCAACAACTTCTATTCCCTCTCATGCATCTTTGTTCTTGTAAAGGGTACCTAAAAACACAACAACGACAAGAGTGAGTCCAAAGACCCAGCAAGTACATTAAATGGCAACAATAACATAAACTCATCAGAATCATCAACATCCATATACCATCTCAATTATAAACAAGACATATGCTCATGCTATGCAAGATGCTCAAGTGCACTTTCTCTTTCTCTTTAACTTTTGTATTTTACCGTAATGCAAGGTATGCAACCGTCATTGCATACCCATGCCCGTGCTCGCAAGCGCAGGACCAATTGTCCAATACTCCACAAGTAAAGGGACCTCAAGCCCACACTCCGCAAGTGTGGGGACCATAAACCCATCGTTTTCACGATGGGCACCTCTTTCAAAGCCCACATTCCATGAATGTGGGGACCTCAAGCCCGTCATCTACATGACGGGGACCTCAATCAGATGTACTTGGTCACTACGTGACCGAGCGCTAGATGCTCTCAACATGCGTATGTACTAGAATGTAACTTTCAACAACAAGTAAAAGCACGAGTACATACCACATCTCAATCATCAATAACATGTAGAGCATTATCACATACAAAGTTACTCTTTAATCACAAACATGCCATAACCAAGTCTCATTCATATATATCACACTATCATCCATGTATGACTAGTACAGGAAAGACACGACCAATTTCAACAATCAAACATAAATATTCTACAACCCGAATACTTGCAACCCGATCCTTCATCATAGTCATTTTATCAAACCAGTACTTGTAAGTATTGGGTACTTCAAAGTTGTGCATTTTTTTGTCCTCACAAGACCAAGTCTAAGTATGATATCAATATGCACAAGCACCAATACTATTCATCATCAGAGTACCAAAAGCAATAACGACATTCATGTAAGGCATAACCATACTTTGAACATCCACCATTCTTGAAACAATCATCAATCAAACAATCTTGCTACGCTATCATATATCGAAAAACACACAAACATGGCCAATCAATCACACCCATACAATGATAATGCACTTGCCTCAACCGTGCGGGACGAAGGACGCGAAGAGGGTGCCACCTCCGGAACCAGTCCCCCACCTAAAAACCATTTAGGAGAATGCTAAGATAACAGTATTGGACCACTCAAACCAAAAGAGTAAACCCGAACTCGCAAAAGCTTGAAACGCGATCCCAACTCCAATTTCCTATAAGCTAATCTGTCCCCTCTGGAAATAGTCGCGTTCTAAAATTCGTATCTTTTAGTACAGTAGTCCAAATGAGGTGATCTTGGACTTAATTGAAAGGTTATCAAATTCTCCAACTAAACCTAGTTGGTGAGCCTTCCTGATTCGGCCAACTACTACCCCTATCAAGCCAAATAACAGAACAACATTTTCCCGATTTAATTATTCCCTCCCGATTTAATCCTTCCTTGTTTTGATGTTTTGTTGAAGGAAACATTCTCCCGATTTAATTATTCCCTCCCGATTTAATTATTCTCTCCCGACTAATTCCTTTCAAATACTTTTGGGGCATGATTAATTGCTTTCGAATACTTTTGGGGCATTACATAAGGCCGGTAGTTTTTCAGAAGAAAAGAAAAAAAAGGGGTATTTCGCAAAAAGGGATCTTGAAGTGTTCATAATTACGTAGAAATTTTTGCAAATAAGGAATTTTGCGAAAACCCCCTCGAAATTACTGAAAATTACGCGAAAATTTTCTCTGAACTGAAATATCGCGTTTTAACCCCTGAAAACTTGCATTTTTCGCCGGAAAGTCATTTTCCAGAAGAAAAGGGCTTCGGGAATCTGATTTTTGAATCAGTTTTCACATTTGAAGCATATTTATTCTTGTTATTATTATTTTTATGCAATTTATTTATTGTATTTACTGTTTTGATTATCTGTAATTATATATATTGCTTTTAATCATTGAAAATAGCAGTAAATCTTGAAAAATACGTAAAAAAATACGGGAACATTATGAGAATCCTTGCAACCTTTTATGCACATTATCAACAGTAATCTTATGCACCTCTTGCATGAATATGCAGATGACTGGAATTACGAATCGGGAGTTCGAGGAGCTGGCTCGGCATGGCCATAATTATTTGACTTGGGCATCAGATGTTGAGATCGTACTGGGAGCCAAGAAGCTCCGTGCTGCCATTGGGCTCGGCGCCTCGTAGGACGCCGTTCCAACTGCTGAGGAGAATGATCAGGCACTTCATTTTCTCAGACATCACCTTTGCCTAACTCTCAATAATGAGTATATGGCAGAGAAGAGCGCACTGGCTTTATGGACTGCCCTGAAGAAGCGGTTCGAGAAACTGAAGTACACCATCCTACCTCGGGCAGAGCAGGAATGGACTCGATCGCGTTTCTTGACTACAAGACCGTGGGGAGTACACCGCTTGCACAAATTTGTACCAATCTTCAGCTATGTGGTAAAATAATCACAGATGCAGAAAAGATTGAGAAAACCCTCTCTACCTTTCACCCAAAGCGGTGCAATCCGCACGCAACTACCGTAAGGACGGCTACAAGGAATACGCCGAATTGATTGATATTATGCATGTTGCAGAAGCTCAAGATGAGGTTCTCAGAAAGAACTACATCTCGCAGCCACCTAGTAGCAAAGTTGGCCATGAAGTCAACGCTAGCAGCTACAAGGTGAGAAAGCCTCACTCGAAGCAAAGAGGCAAGAAGGGTAAGGTCATGAGCCACAAAACTAAGCAAAATGCTCAAGTCAAGAAAGGCGACCAAAAGAAGCGCGATGAGAAACCCTATAGTCAGCAGGACCAAAGCTGCTACAAATGTGGCACTTGGGGACATTGGTCACGTGTCTGCCGTGAACCGCAGCACGTGATTGATGCTTTCAAGGCAAAGAAGAAGGGCAAAGGACAGCATGAGGTGCACCTCGCCATTGCAGGCATTGAAGATCCACAGTCATTGGCTGCACCTATGGATGTGGACATCCCTGCAGCAGACCCTATCACTCCTTCTTTGGACATTGCAGCGGCCGCAGCCGTAGTTGCCGAAGAAGAAAAGATAGAAGTAGATCAGATTCAAGCAGAAGTTAATTCATACTTCGCTGATTCGATTTAGTGCATGCATGGCACTTAGTTTCACCATCATCTGCAGTTTATGTTAGAATTTTGAATTTTGAATAAAGGTTGTAAACTCTAGAAGAGCATTTGCAATAAATTCTTATGATGTGTCCAGCAAGACTTTTCCCGTATTAATAAATAGCAAGTTTGTTCTGTTTGAAGTATTTGTGTATGTGGATTGTTTGCTACTCCATATTAATAAATACTTTACATACCAGAACGCGTGTGGCGCCCTATGGAGGAAGTGTGCTTAGCAGATAGTGGCACAACAAATACCATATTAAGAGAGACGAAATTTTTCCAGTCGATCAGCAAGAATGCTGGCAGTCTTACGACAATCGCTAGCAGCGATACTTGTATAATAGGCTCAGGTAGAGCTACAATTATACTACCGATGGGCACGACATTGGTCATTGAAGAAGCCTTGTTGTACCCGGAATCGACTAGGACTCTCTTAAGTTTTAAAGACATTCGCGCTAACGGTCTCCATGTAGAGACTGAAGAAGAGTATGGTAAGAAATACCTGCTCATTACGAAGCGTGAAGAGAATGGGAAAAGGGTATTAGAAAGACTTCCTTCATATGAATCTGAGCTATACTACACTCATATTAAGGCACCTGCAGCCTATACTGTCCTGAAAATATCTTTTAGAAGCTCTGAACTTTTCTGTCTCTGGCATGATAGATTAGGCCACCCCGGTCTTAGGATGATGAGAAATATAATTAACAATTCTCAGGGACATAATATTAATGTAAAGAATTTCCCGAATTCAGAAGATTTTGTGTGTCCTGCATGTGCCACCGGAAATTAATTACTAGACCTTCTCCTCACGAAAGTGAAGGATGAAATCCCTGCATTCCTGGACCGAATCCAGGGAGATATTTGCGGTCCTATTCAGCCCCTGTCAGGGCCATTTAGGTACTTTATGGTGCTCATCGATGCTTCCTCGAAATGGTCGGATTTATGCTTATTGTCTACGAGAAACCATGCTTTTGTAAAGCTGATTTCGCAGATAATTAAAATAAAGAATAATTTCCCTGATCATCATGTGAAGTCCATCAGAATGGACAACGCCGGAGAATTTACTTCAAAGGCATTTGATGATTATTGTATGGCAATGGGAATTACCGTTGAGCACTCGGTACCACATGTCCACACTCAGAATGGACTAGCAGAGGCATTGATTAAAAGAATTAAATTCATTGCCCGACCGCTTTTACAGAATTGTAATTTACCAACTACGTGTTGGGGACACGCAGTCCTGCATGCAGCAACTCTCATCAATTTTAGACCGTCGGCATACAACATCCATTCACCTATGCAACTAGCGCAAGGGTCAACACCGAAAATATCTCATCTCCGAAGGTTTGGTTGCAAGGTTTATGTACCTATACCACCACCGCAATGAATCGCAATGGGCCCTCTCCAAAGTCCGGATATCGTTGGTTATGAGACTGCATCCATAATTAGGTATCTGGACCCGATGACTGGAGATTTGCATACAGCCCGTTTCGCTGACAGCATATTTGATGATGATAGTTTCCCGTCATTAGGGGGAGGAAATCAACCTCTTGATGAAAAATATCGGGAAATAACGTGGCAAGCCACGGGAATTAATGCACATGACCCACACACTAGTGAAGCAGATAGAGAAGTCCAGAAGATAATCGATTTGCAAGCATTAGCGAATCAACTGTCTAACCACTTTATTGATTTGAAGAGCGTGACCAAGTCGCATGTGCCTGCTCACAATGCACTGGAGAGGGTTGAAATACCAAAGAAAATAGAAGATATCCCTAATCCCGTCCAGAGGCCTCAGAATAAAAGGACGAGAACTCCGGCCCCTCGAATCCCAAGTAACCGGGGACGCCTAGCGAAAAAGGATAAGAAGGACTTGTCACACCATCACCAAGTTCCCAGAATCGGAAGGGGAGCCGGTTGAGACACGCATCGTATGGAACCTCCAAAGAAGAGGCATACTGATTTGAATATTCCCACGGAGGAGACATCGCATGGATGTGCGCGCACACATGCGCACACATCGGGAAGAAATAGCTATAAATTATGTGACCACTGAGAAATGAATAGAGCTAAAACTAAAGGACTTGCCTCGCATTGAAAGCCATACGGTACTGAGAATCAAGACAGAGCAAATAGAAATCTATACAATGTGAGCAAGTAGAAGCATTAGCGATCTAACCGCCCCATGAAGAAATAGCTATAAATTATGTGACCACGGAGAATCTATGAATAGAGCAACAACTAATGTCGACATTTATTTTGCAAAAGAAAATTGCCACAATCATTGATCTAGATCCCGAGCTCGCATCGCCACTTCATGCAAGAAAAGATCGATTGGAAAGATTGGAAAAAGGCAATAGAAGCGTAATTAATATCTCTGCAATAAAAGAGAGGTGTTTGGGCGCCGCCACGAGTCGTACACCTCCCATGTGCACCATTAAATTTGTTTGATCACTAGGGCATAAATGGGTATTTGTTCGAAGAGAAAATGAAAACAATGAAGTTGTAAGATATAAAGCAAGGCTTGTTGCACAAGGTTTCACTCAAAGACAGAGTCGACTTTCTGTTATGAAGAAACCTATTCCCGGTCATGGGCGGAACTACCTTTAGATATTTAATCTCAATGGCAGTGAATCCTGAATTTGAAAATGAAATTGATGGATGTCCCTCTAATATCATACCTTTATGGGAACTTGGTTTTGCAAATTTTATATGAAAGTACATTATGCTAGTTTTGCATCTTAGGAAAATCATAACTAAATCATTTTAACTCCAAATGACCTGAAATTTTATATGGGTTACCTCTATACCAGTAGGTAGCTACCATAAAATTTCAGCTTCAAAATCTTTCTAGAAAATATTTTTGCTACAGTGCTAATTATGGTAGAAATGTGTTTTTAGGCAATATCTCATGCACCACAAATCCAAATTAGGTTTTCCAGTTTCTATGTCTAGGTATATTCGTATTCTACCTTATGTATAAATTTTGTCGCATTTGGATAATTGTTGCTTGCTCATTGGTTTATTTGTGGCTCGTCTTATTGGTTGTTCTTGGTTCTTTTGCCTCTCGCTAGGATTCGACATTTGCGGTAATCCCGAGAACGACCCTCCACAATGCATTGAGCAACACAAAGAAGGCAAGCAGCTTTGATCATGTTAATCCCAGTATTTTAAGTATTTATGTTGGTTACAAATTCTATGTATGCATTGCTATTTTGTGTTAATAGTTGGCCTAGTAGATGCATTTCCTTAGCAAATGTTTATTCTCTACTACCATGAGCCTAGGTTACTTGCGTGATTTAGAGTTCATGGATGGGCTCTTGTCACTTAGTAGTTGCGAATTAATTGCTTAGCCATGCTTAGCTTCTGTAGAAATGGGCGGTTATCGACTTGTCGATAACCTTGATCACATCAAACTTATTATGATTATGATTTCCACCTTGTGCTATGTCTACTTATGAAAACTAAAGCGAAAACAAAATGATTTAGACTTGGGCACAATGGTATGATGGTGTGATTTTTGAGTGTGATCGAATGGTGCCCGAGTCAACAAGGACCGAACATCTTGTTACACTAAACCAAGCATTTTAGCGTGCTAACCACATTAGAGGGTATGGGACCTCTCTTGACTTAGTACTTTGGCGTGTATTGCCCTCGGTCGCAGGAGGTCGCAGGAGGGATGGTGTTGGGAGCATTGTAGTGTCCGAAAGACTTCACCCGTGATGGGATTTGTTGTCTTCGGCTTGCAATGTAAGCGCATGGTGTTTCTACCCATACGAGCGGCTCGTGGTTGATACACAATATTGGAAAAAGTCTCGTGGGACTTAGCCGTACAAAGATACCTTCTAAGTGTGCTTTGTGGCTTAAAGGCGGTATGAAGTGTGGGTACATTGGTACACCCGCAGGGGTTAAAACTATTCGAATAGCCTCGCCCTAGGTTATGGACACGCTTGGCAAGGTCTTTCAAGAGTTAGACTACAACCTTTTAAATTAAAACTTGATGGGTGGCACGAATCGGGATTCGTGCTATGTTGTGGTGGCTATTGGGATAGTCACTTCCGTGGTTACTTGTATGTATCTTTACTTATCGTTACTTTGATAACAAAACAGATTTGCAAACTTGCTTTTGAAATATATTACATTATTGCAAATAAAGTTGGCTTCATGCAAATGAGACATACAACCTCCACCTAAATAAGCTTGCATGTAGTTTATGAATAGGTCCGCTATTCCACACGTCGATCTTAGTACAAAGACAATCTTTGTACTCGGATGCTATGCTTAATTGTTCATTGCGGAGGAAGAAGGTGAGCCTGAGGGACTCACTTTTGCGAAATGTGTTGTGGTAGCTTGCAGGCGACTAGCTTGGCGGCCCTCGGTTGCCTTGTGGGTTGTGTGGCTAACCGGTCGACTTTGTTCTAGCCATCTTATGGCACTTTTGCTTCATTGTCATTCTTGTATATTGTTCTATTTGGCCGTCGGCTCTCTTTTGTAATAACTTTACTTTATGTATGTCGTTGTTGGACTTAGTGATGTATGTTGTATGGAATTGATGTGTATTTTGTGATGATGTGCATATGTTGCAATTAGGAAACATATGCCCATCGAGGCTTAGAATGTTTAATCAGTAATGCTAGAACCAATTGGAGGTTAAGTGTTACTAGTTAAATATTCATATCCTTGAAAGTGCCAATGATCGGGAGATCCTTGCAGCAAGACAAGGACCCGTTCAGACCTAGAGAAGAGGGGGAGGAAGTCCTGGAACCGGAATTCCCATACTTGAGCGTAGTTGGAGCACTCATGTATTTAGCAAACTGCACTAGACCGGACATTGCTTTCGCAGTGAACCTTTTAGCAAGGTATAGTGCAGAACCTACCAAAAGGCATTGGCAGGGAATAAAGGACGTCTTCCGATACCTCCAAGGAAGTAAAGACCTTGGTCTGTTCTACAGAAAGAACCAAGACCTAACAATGACTGGCTATGCAGATGCCGGGTACCTATCAGACCCACATACAGCTAAGTCACAAACAGGCTATATTTTTCTGTGTGGTGGAACTACAATTTCATGAAAATCGTCTAAGCAAAGCATGGTATCAACTTCGACGAACCACTCAGAAATTATAGCACTGTACGAGGCCACACGTGAATGCTCTTGGCTTCGACGGATGATTCACCACATCCAGCAGTCATGTGGATTGAATACCGCATAAACTCCCACTATTATCTATGAAGATAATGCAGCTTGTGTTGCACAAGTACAGATGGGTTATGTGAAGAGTCCTCTCACAAAACATATCAACCCCAAGTTCTTCTATGCTAATGAAATGCAAAAGATGGACGAAATTAAAGTACTGCATACTAAGTCATGTGAAAATCTTGCAGATTTATTCACTAAGTCACTTTCAGCATCTAGCTTTGAAAGGTGCATACGTGGAATTGGAATGATGAGACTTAGAGAAGTGCATAATTCAGGGGGAGAACCTTCACGAACTCATTACTAAAGCTTGATCACGAAGATCGAGTACCCAAAAGGTAAATCCTGGAGATTAAATGAAATTGGGTGAATTGTACTCTTTTTCCCTTACGAGTTTTCCTGAAGTTTCTCGGTTAAGATTTTTAATGAGGCAATTTGTGCAGCATAATAGAATATGATTCATGTACTCTTTCTCCAAAATTTTCCCACTGGGTTTTTATGGAGTTTTGACGAGGCATGGACATGGAGGATGAGATCCCAAGGGGGAGTGTTAAGAAACCGGGCCCGGCCTGGAGTCCGGGTCTAGGTGGGCACCTCATCCACCCGTAGACTATATATAGGAGGGGGGACCCCCTAGTATTGTACACGTTCATTATTGAAAGAGCAATAAAGAGAAGCCTGCAGTTCCCTCTCATACCTGTGTTCATCTCTTGTTCTGTTCTTGCGTTCTTGCATTGTTCTTACGATTCTCTATTTGTCTACGAGGTAATCGCTCGGACTGAATTTGCCAGCGACGGTTCCTCAACACACCTAATGCCAGCCCACTCGAAGATTCAGAAATAATGCAAAGAAAAATAAGGAAAGTTTTATTATCCTGTGCCTTGATTAAGATGTTTTTACAGGACAAAATATTCTAATCTCCCACATCCAAATGTCACTTCTCAGTTTCAACCAGCAAAATGAAGCCAAAAAGCCATTATTGTATTTGGTATATTCCTCATCATTATAACGTCCTAATATAACCCCAATACCAACAAAGATTTGAACTGTGTCCTAATTCAACTTTTAAGCGAAAAGACAATAAAATAAAGATTAGTCCCCAAAAAGGCACAACTAAAAGAGTGAAAGGTATGTGGTCCCTCCAAATGAAAACATATCTCATTATCCTTATGAAACAGTACAATAAGTACTATCACTACATTAAACTAACTACAACAATTCACCAGCATGGTATGAAAATAAAAACAAATGGCTGTTCATTAACCTCAGGGGCCCTATATACGTAAAGAATACCGAAGAGGAAAAGATGTAAGGTATTTGTGAGTAATAAAGGTAAAACTATTTTTCAACAACTTCAAAGTTCAAACCAAGACCCTTGATCACACCAAATCTGAAACACATACAAGGAAGAACTGGTTACATATAATAATTGTCGCACACAGATAACCATCCAAGCTACAGACTACAATGTACAGGGATTTCATATTCCAGCCCAAAAATACAGCAGAATACAAATGTAGTAAAAGCAAACAAACAACAATACACAATTTACTAATGTACCGGTAATTGGTAAGTTAGGCAACTCAATAACATACTAAAACTGAACAGCATAAAAAAGCTGCAAAAACCTAACCTGTGATCATGCAAATATCATAAAGCATTCTTAACATCTCTAGATAGACAAAAAAAGAATATCTGATTGCGGATGCACTCGCTTCGAACTACACTGTAAGCTCGAGCTTCATAACATCTCTAAATAGACCAAAAATAATAATATCTGATTGCGGATGCACTTGCCTGGTCTGATAGGTAAATGTGTTGACGATTCTTGTAGGAAGATTTCCCGAACAGAGGACCCGCCTGTTCCCAATCAACCATGAGATGAGCAAATGAACAGTTACATAACCATTATTGAGGGTCAAAAGCGGAGTAGAACCCAAGAAACACGCTTTCAAACCGAATGGCACTAATCTACGATATTTTATATTTAGCTTTGAAGTATGAGGCAATACATCAGCGATTTGATGCCCGAGGTTAGTTTTTTGCAGCATAAATGGTTTGCAGCAATTCATATATATCAGCGATAGATTTTGCCTCTGTATTTACATTCAAAAGTTATATTTAGCTTTCAAACCCAAGAAACACATCAGCTATCATATCATATATATTCGTTTCTTTCAAACCATCAAATCTAGCATTTCTTATGCATTTCTTATTGCCTTTTCAAAGAACTTTTGGTTACCTTTGATTTGATGAGCAAACCAGAGAAAGAGAGCAGCTGATAGATTCGACTGAGTATTTTTTTTTCTCCAAATATAAGGAAAAGGTCATGGTCAGTTGAGCCAAATGTGACTAACTCTTAATATTTAGTTTCTCTCTGATTAAGTAACTCTCATATGTTAAGCCTTGCAAATTTTTCTGTGTGGCTGCTTCCAGTCATCTAGAAGCAACAATGGTTGAGAGAGAAAACTGAGATGCGAAAAAGGTATATATGCTTGTTCAAGTGGCATTGCGGTCATGGAGCAAAAGTAACAACACACCAAATTGTCATAAATTTGAATACAGTATTCCTCTAATCAATAGAAGATATTGCCACCTATACTGATCGATGCATGCACAGTTCAATTCAACTATATATGATGAATGAAGGGCAAGGGAGTTTTTTTTAAATGTTCTAATATATTAGCAAATTCCAAATAAAGCGCTCACAACTTTAAAACGCATATTAGTAAAATCTAGACTATATCTAATCCATGGTTTTAAATTCACATTCATTTATTAAAAAATACAGAGGCAAAAACTTTTGAAGTTTTTGCCATCATCATACATCAAGCCTTAAAACCCTAACAACCACCAAACAAGCCCCCTTCTCCTCCTCCCTTCCTCCTCACCACCGCTGTCGGCGGCCGTCGGCCCGTCAGCGGCGGCTTCTTCTCCTTGGTGGTGGTGCTTGATCTGCATCACGCTCCCGACGCCCGACGTCCGTCCGCCGATTTCCAACGGTGTGGACTTTCATCGGGGTCGGATCTCGGGTCCTTCTCTATCGGCTCATCTTTAGGCATGGCGATCCGGGCCCCTTCTCCACTGGCTTCTTTCGGCAGTGCGGCTTCATCGATGGCATGATGATGGAGGTGGCGCGGTGTAGATCCAAATTTGGCACAGCTGGTAGAGATCACGACCGCTCGGTGGCGGTGGCTTGTTGTCACGACTCGACCCGGGGGCCACCCGAGAGGGCCTTCTAGATCTCCTGAAAAGTCCGCCAGGACCTCCCAAGAGGTCCAGCAGGATCTCATGGGAGCACCTCCAGGACCACCCAGGAGGTTCAGCAGGACCACTTGGAGGTCCGGAGAGCTAACCCGAGGAGGTCTTGAGATCTAGGACCTCCCCAAATGCCACGACCACTCTAGGGAGAGGTCGTGGGACTTGGAAAAGCCCTACATCTCCTGTGTTCCGAACTAGTCCCAAGAATCAACAGCTAGTTCACACAATAACACAAGTGATAATCATACATCAACGAGAACTTAATTAACAACAAGAGAGTTGATTACAAAGTTGGCTTACAAGCCGACAAAGAGCAACTTTACACAGCGGAAAAACAAAAGAGGGTTCATCCAATACACCACAGGCAATTGACTGGAGGGCGTGACCTAGTCGTCCAGGACCTCTTGGTCCTCAGCAAATACTTCATCACCTGCTCAAAAGATTATTTCAAGCAAGAATGAGCACAACAATCGTGCTCGCAAGTCACACTCGTCACATAACAGAATGACATGCATAAAGGATATCACAAAGGAGAGCTTATAAGGTTAGTTTGCATAAAGCCAAGTTTCATTCAAATACAAGCCAGGTTATGCTATACATAAAATGCATTTTCCAACACAGATTTTGATTGATTGATAACAAGATTAAGGGTGTAGGATAACCTCCTAACACCGGGCTAACCGCCAAGGGACTCCCCGCCCAAACCACACTGGATAGAAATCCAGAACCCATTTTCAAAACTATTTGGAAACCAAAACCAAAAACTAACTTAGAGAGGCTTTGCTAGCATGTCCTTGACCGTGGACACAACTATTCGAATAGATTTCACTCCGCAGAGGTGTACAGCTTTACCCACAAAAGATAACCAACTTACACTGCCCGCTCACACACTTTCGAAGGTGTACGGCTAAATGGTCATCACAAGGCCTTTACAATGCTCCTCACCACCACAGTCTCTCTCACTAAGGTTTCACCCCTTTAGGCTACCCGCCCGCAGAGTTGAGGCCCCCTTTTGTGCTAGTGGGAATGTAAGAAAGTAGGTCATGAAGGACCACCCACACATCCAAAAATGACAACCATGGTGAGAGATTGCAAATTATTTGGTCAGGTCCCGTCCATACAAGACTTGTGGTTGCACGAAGTGGCATAGCAAAGTAACGCTCAAAGACCGGTCCTTAATTGACATGGGCGACATCCTCAACCCTAGGGCGCTGGCTGACACGGCCCCTGTGCACTACCCGTGCACCCACCATGAGACCAACCAAGGCTCTCCCACGTCCAAACCATTTTTCCAGCATTTGTATTTGAAAAACAAGTTTTCACGACAACCCAATGCCATGGTCAAAACATTTGAGGTAAAACAATTCGACCTTTTGGTTGTAAAACTTCCTGAAACAAGATGTTGGTCTAAGCATTGCTAAGCACTTCTTTTTAAGAGGTCTTGGTCACACGCATAAAGCAATAACCAGGTTTTTACTAAGGTGACAACAAGTTCGGGTGTAATAACAAAGTGGTCATACAAAGAGGTTAGGAGTAGCTACGAGTGTAAACTCTGGTGTTGAAATACTAGGTGAAATATGCATGCAATACCTAACTTGAAACAAAAGTACATAGATTGAAATAATGGGTGCAATATGGTCAAGGGTGTAACTTGCCTTGCTCAAAGGCTAGGGGATCTTCTTCTTCAAAGAACTCAGGCTCCTCGGTGTTTTCACAATATACACAAAAGAACCAAAACCGAAATCAAACAAATCTCAAGTAAGATCCAAAAGAACTTCAAGAAAAACACCACTAGAACCAACGCAAGAGCTCTGAAGGTCGGGAGAAGGTCCAGAGAGCTGGCACGGAGGAGGTCCAGAGCTTTGGAAGGAAGTTCCAAAGAGTCTGTGGCAAGAACAAAAGGGTTGGAATGAGAAAGAAGGGCTAGACAAAGTGATGTCCAAGCCTATAAGGCCTGGGTTGCAGGGGTTCAAGGACGCACATGTTCAAAGATGGGTGGAGGAGAGGACAGGAGCAGGTAAAGAAGGGGACAATAGGGAAATAAAGGTACCACAGAGGTGACAACATTTAATGTGTCGCAGCAATATTTAATGTTTGAAGACTTTCGGCTGCAAACGTGTTGAAAGGAGAAAGGGGACAGGGCAGGCTCAAACTAAGAGGTGTGTCAAAGCAACGGGAGAAAGTCATGACCTAAGGAGAGGTCCGACTACGAGGTGGTCATAGGAGGAGGTCCCGCGAGAGGAGGTCCTAAGGAGGAGGTCCCGTAGAGAGGCAAGGAAGGTCTTGTCCTACCGGGGTGGTTTTTGCAAAAAGACCAGAGGTCATGACCACATAGGGTGGTCGTGACGAAAAGAGGGTGATCTTTGAAAAAAGACCAGAGGTCATGAAGGGAAGGAGGTCCAAAGGACGAAGTACCAATGAAAAAGAACGCGACAAACCCAGAGCCACACGATCTTGATCGGGTGGTCCAAAGGAAAAGGAACATTCGGACCGTGAGAACGCGCGCTCACATCTGGGCCGTCCAAACTCAATCGGACGCACCACTATGCAAGGGAACGTTCGGACCATCCGAATGCCTCCTCCTGATCAGGCCATCCAAACAAGATCTAACGGCCCAAGGAGGGGAAGGAGCGCACAAAGTCTGAATGAATCTAAGGGAGGTCCAGCGCAAAAGGGGTTCAACGGGTGAGATTCGAAGGGGAGAGAATCTAACGGAGGATATCCAAGGATGGGAGGTCCAAAGAGGTCTTAACTGCTAGGACGGAACCAAGGGGTGGTCCTAACGGTCAAGATCTCGCAAGGGGATGGTTTGAAACACAAAATTGAGCTTAATGCAGCTCGAGGATGGTCGTGACTTAAAAGAAAAGTCAGGACCACGGGGAGGTCTAAACCAAAGAAAGAACACGTATAAGAACGGGAGAACCCTAGAACTCCAACAAACCGACAAAACTCACCGGAAGCTTAGTTGAAGTTGGGGTTAATCACTTAAAATCATTCCAAAATCTCAGTTTAAGCTTTTAGACTTCAAGGAAACCAACTGGTTCGCTTTATTTTGAAATTCCCAAAGAGCTTCAAAAACCAGGGTGTTACACTTGTGTGGCACTCGACTCCTCCCCGGTGGATGGCTTTTAACCGGCTAACGCGTGGGCTGTGGTGGACGTCGCCTTCCTTTGGTGCTGGCAGCGGTTGGCCGTTGGGGATGTTGCGGACGTTGTTTTGGCGATCTAGCATTTATTTGTTTGATCCAGTGACGAGGTCGTGCTGTGGTGTGGTCTTGGAGCGCTGGTACCTTCGATCCAGGGTGAAAACTCTTGATCTGACTTTCGTTGGTTGGATCCGGCAACGACGTCGACCTAAGCGGCGTTACCTTCTTGAAGGCGTTGCTTTGGAGAACCGGTACCTGAGCTCCGGAGTGAAAACTCCTGATCTGACCTTCGTTGGCTGGATTCGGCGACGATGACGTGAGTCATATCCATTCTTGGAGGCGTCACTACGGAGACTAGCCCATCATCACCTTTTTGCTGTGCAGCTGCTGTTTACATGTGGACGATCTCCTGGTTGGCCCCAGAGGCGGGGCTAGGTGGTCTTTTTTTAGGTTAGTCTTTGCATGACAATTTGTTTGTCATTGTTGGCTTTTGGTCGTTCTTTGTTTTAAGCTTTTAGCTGATGGTGGTGTAATGACTGTATACATCCCTAGTTGGTGCAGAGGCCAAGAGTTGTACTTCCATTATCTAAAAAAAAAACTTTTGAAGTTTGGAAATCGTTTTTGCATCATTTTTTAAGTTCATGCTTAGAAATATAGTTGAGACATGTGGGTGTTTTAGAACCGATCTTATGTAAAGATCGTTTGATTCGGGGGGTCTCCACAATTGATCACGCAGACGAGAGAGACACGGGGATTTTTATACAGGTTCAGGCCTTCTCAGATGAGAATAATAACCCTACTCCTGTGTATCTTGTATTGGGTGTCTGGATTACAATCAGCAAAGGGTCTTACTAATTGTCTTTTCCAAAAAGCCTCTCCTCTCTATCTCTAAAAGACACCTATTTATACCATATTGTTGGGGCAGTTGTCGTTCCAGGCTAATTAGGCTCATTATTGCGTAATAATGAGAGTAATTACCGGAATAGTAACCCCCACGTTGTTCAACGGTTATCAATCAGAGATAGTGGGAAATCATATGTAGTTATTTCAAGCATAACTACGTATTTTGACTGCTTGGATTCTCATCATTAAATGGGCCTTCTGACGAGTGGACCTAGTTAGTCGTGAGGAAGTCGTAGCAGAGCTGGTCATAGTAGAACTTACGACAAGGGGGGTAGTCGTAGAAAAGATTACGACTGGGTACTGATCGTAGAAAGACTCACGATCGGACGTAATCGTAGCAGGACTTACGATTACACTATAGTCATAGAAATGCTTACGACTAGGGGGTAGTCTAGAAGAACTTATGACTACCTGACTTGCTCTTCCCTTATAATATTAAGGGGTATGCCATGTGACGTCATATTACATGATTATGGAATAATAAAATGAGGATTATTATATCCTCATCATCTAGCCCCCCAGCTTCAAGTGAAAATAGCTTACTTGACCAAAGGGTCGTAGATGATCTTTTGACAACTAGGAGGTCGTAGAAAGAACGTTGAAGGAAAAACTCTTCAACAAACGTTTCTCTCGACCAGAAATATGCTTGATCGAGGTAATTTGTTAAGAATATTACCATTGCAAGATAGTCGTAGAATATCTTACGACTTCGGAGCAATCGTGGCCTTATGATCGGAAGCAAAACTTTTCCGATCGGCTTTTCATTTGACCCGGGGGTCAAGATGGTAATTTCACTTGAGGTGTGAAAAGTGTCTTGGGACTTTCGAACGGGCAGGTTAAAAGTCTGTCCATCGGAGCAATTCCCGATGCGGTGGAAACTGTTGGGATTCCACGGCGTTTCGTTCCAGGCGCGTGGTTATAAAACGGAACGTGGAGGTAAAACTTAGGGTTCTTACCTTTTCACCCAACAGTTTGTTGCTTTCTCGTCTCTTCCGCCGCCGGTGATTCCGTACACTTGCTTGGAGCTTTCCCAAATCCAATTCTTCCTACCCTTGAGAGAAAATGGCTAGGACTGTCTCTGAGTGGGCTGAGTCGGAGATGGATGATGCAAAGAGGACCGCTCTGTTCGCCGCCGAGAAGATCCCCGAGGGACTTCTTGTAAAGTGGATTGCGGCGAATGAGCAGCATTGGCCGTCGGGAGAGGAAGGCCAAATTCCGATTTTCCAGCGCATCGTGAGTGCGGCCTCCGATTGCCTGCTCACCCCTTCCTCACACTCGTGCTCGAGCACTTCGGGGTGGAATTAGTGAACCTTGGTCCTAATTCCATCACAATACTGAGCGTATTCGTGTACTTGTGTGAGGCCTACCTGGGGATTCCGACGGATCTCGAGCTTTTCCAGTATTACTACGGAATGGCTCATCAAGCCGGGATTGCCGGTAGCTGTGGTCTGAAGCTCCACGACGGTAAGTCGAAGGAGTACATTCAGATGTTTACCCGGTCGTCATGGCCGGGGTGGAAGAAGAAGTGGTTTTACTGGGAGGTTACCAAGGAAGATAGCCTCTCATTCGCCGGAAAGGCCGCCGAGCGGTCTTCTTCCTGGGACTCGACTCCCAATAATCTCGACCGGATAGCCCCCTATATTCAAGCTGTCAAAGACTTGAAGTCGGAGGGGCTCACCGGTTGGCACGTGGTGAAGGACTTCATCACGCGCCGAATCAACCCTTTGAAGGCACGAGTTCCTCCCATGTAGAGGTACTCGGGAAAGGACGACCCAACCATGGATTACAAGGACGGTGAGTAGAAAAACTTACTGCTTTGTCGTTGGTTAATCCCGATTTAGTCTTCTAATCGTACTGTTTATGTATGCAGATCTTCCGCAGGCGGAGGTTGACGCGCGTGTCAGGCTCATCTGCGAGAAGCATCCGGCCAACATTGTGGCTCCTCAAATCCTTGCGGTTTTGACTGCAGAAGAGAAAGAGGAGCGCCTAAAGGTAATCAAATGATTTTGTCTTTAGGCGCTTTGTTGTCGTAAAATGATATACGACTAACGGGTTTGTCGTAGAAAAACTTACGACTCGATACTGATCGTAGAAAAACTTACGACCAAACGTAATCGTAAGAGGACTTACGATTAGACAATGTCGTAGAAATACTTACGACTTTTGAGCTGGTCGTACTAACGACCGGCTAGTGATCGTAGAAGATCTTACGACCACTTTCTTTCTTTTTCAACAGAAAGTTGGCATGGAGAACCGCCAAGACGACGAGGAAGTCGATTTGGTGGTCATCGGGGCGACTGCGTAGGCGGACTCAGCGAAGTCCCCTCCAACCAAGAAACGTCGACTGGTAAAAGTTGGCGATAAGGGTGGTTCAAGTTCGGCTCCTCCTGCTTCTTTTGCTAAATTTGTCGCGGACATGGCTGCGGCGAAGAAGAAAGCAGAAGAAGAGGCCCTTGCCCTTAAGCGCAAGGTCCCCAAGGTTAAGGTACCCTTCTATTACGACAACAAGTCATTCGCAGTTTCAGCTTCTCGTGGCTTCATAAGACAGCTAGAAAATGAGAACTGGAAGAACTTCATGTCTTTTGTGAAGGAAACCGCTGCTCCGGTGGGACCTGAGGCTGAGGGGAGCAGCGCTCTTAGGGTGGTTGAGACTGATCTCGACCACCTGGGAAGTCGGGAGGAGGCGACTCCTGTTGTCCCGAGTGCATCTCGACCAGCAGTGGTTGAGAAGAAGTCGAAGAAATCTTCCGTCGGGAAGGTTGCTCCCAAGTTTCGAGTTAGGTCCATCGCACAGATGTATTTAAAAAACATAAGTGTAAGAACTACATTTACTCTTTGTTTTTTATGAGTTGACTTACTTCTGCGTTTTGTGATCTTAGCCCGTCGTCTTCGGCCCCCAGGGATACTCCTATGGAGGAGCCTGCTGTCACTCCTTCAGCTGGCGAGGGTGTGACTGCGGTAGTAGCTGAAGATCCGGCTACTATTCCCGTGACGGAAGAAGTTGCGGCTGCTGAGGATGCCGAAGTCGCTACGACAACCGGGGCTGTCGTAAAGACTGGGGAGGAGGCAACAGAGGCCTCGAGGGAGATACCGGAGGTCGGTGGCAGTGAGAGTGCCGACCGCCGTGCCGGTAAGGAGGTTGTCGAGGACGTCCCTTCTGGCCCTCCAGGTGGTGTTCCCGTCACCGAGTCAGAGGAAGAAGAGTACTTCAACTTTTGCTCTGGTTTCTTTGGCCCTGACTCTATCGTAGGATCTTCTGCCTACCGATCTCGCGACCGAGTTCCACACCCCAGTAGCATTCCCAATTGTGGGGATGTTTTCGACAATGAATGACTCGAGGGGGTCTGGTGGAAACGAGTCGAGGAGATGGATGGGCTGAAGGATCCATCACGAATAATTTCCATATTTGCTTGGTCAAACATGAACGTAAGTATTCATCGATACTCACTTATGGTTTTATCTCTTTCTCTTATCGTTTTTCTCCCTTGCAGAGAGCCGTGGAGCAAGTCGCTACGATTTGCGAATACAATCGGAAACTTGTCAAACTTCGACAAGAGAAGGCAGTACTCTACGAGCAAGCAGAAATGTGGTGAGTATCTCACTCTCGTAATCGTATCGCAAATCGATTACTTACTAAATACTCGTAGACGATTGTCGTAGAAAAAAACTTACGACTCAATACTGGACGTAGAAAGACTTACGACCGGATATAATCGTAGAAAAACTTACGATCATTCGTCTATGTATTCATGTCTTCTCTTAACCTTTCAGGTTTAAGAGTGACGAAAATACCTTAGCTGATTCACTCGACTTCGAGAAAGCCGAGTCGAAAAAGCTAAGGGATAACGCCGCCGACCTCCTGAAGAAGCTTCAGGAGGCTAACTCTGCAACTCAACGGTTGCAGGAAAAAAATAAACAGTACGTGTGGCTACGACTGCTTTTGATCTTGATCTCCGTCTTCTTAACTTCTCATTCTTTTGCAGAAAAAGAAGTAAAAAATAAGGCCCTTCAGGCCGAGGTGGGGTCTCTCCGGGTTGAGGTCTAGGAGAAGTCCTTAGTTGTCCGTGAGACCTCCCGCATTGCGAAGGAGAAAGATCAAGAAATTGAGAAATTAGGTTCTCAATTGACGGGTAAGTAGAACTTTCCCTGCTACTAAATTATTTTATCTTCCTGTAGAGTCGATTCATTTAATTAACCCTTACTCCTTCTAGAGCGATTGATTGAAATAAAACGATTTCACGAGGCTTCGACTTGTACCCAGGAGGAGATGAAGTCAATGAAGATAAATCTTCAAGACAACATTTCACTTATGAACATTGTACTCGATGGGCTCCGCGCCGGGAGGGTCGCCCCTCGCGATGGAACGATGGCCGCTCATAAGAGTGCCATTGGGGAACAAGTCGGTACCTTGCAAGAGTTGGTGCCTACTCTGAAGACCAACCAGAATGATTCGATAAGGGAGACGGTCAAAGGGGCTGTGAGCTTTGTTTTAGCAAAGCTCAAAGCCCGTGACCCTAACCTTGACCCTCATTCTGTCGAAGCCAACTTTGACTGCGCCGAATCTGAAGCAAAACGGCTGATCGAGGAGATGCAGTCGATCGACGAGAAGGTCGTGGAGGAGATGCAGATAGAGTCTCCTTCATCAGAGTAGTTTGTAATACGAACTCGCAAATACAAGTCCTTTTTTGGTGATGTAAAGATAACTGATCCTTTCTTCTTTCTGCAAATTATCTCGTAGAGTAGTTAGTAACTCGTAAGACAATAATAACAAAGGAAGAAATAAGCGGACCATATATGAGCGATTCCTCCTTTCTCCTTCCTTTTCCCTGCGAATCATCTCATAGAGTAGTTAGTAACTCGTAAGATGATAACTTGGAAAAAGTAAGACTAAGAAACGAAGCCATGTTTATAACTTTATCTTAGCCCCCGACTATTTGCTTAGTTTATCGAGAATAAACTAAGGAAATAGTAAAGAAAGGGTTTCTGAAAACAGAGAGGTTTGTTTGACTTATAGTTCTCGAGTATCGACTATCTTGCACTAGTCGAAAGAGTGGAAACAGATCGACGCTAGGAAGTTCTCTCTAGTGGGCAGGACCACGTGCAGAGAAAAAAGACCTCGACTAGGTGATGTTACCATCTTCGGCTAGATTAATCAAATCAATAATGACCACTGAGGTAAAACAAACCTCTAGAGAACCTTAAAAATTCATCCGACTGTTTTCGTTGTATCTGATAAAGTTGCCCTGGCAGCAAAAGTAGGAAACAGGACGACGCTAGGAAGTTCCTTCTAGTGGGCAGGACCACGTGCAGAGAGGAGAAGCTTCGACTAGGTGTGTTTCTTCCTTCGGCCAGTTTAAAACCAATCAGGTTAACCGGAAAGCAGTCGAGCGAATTTAAAAAGTGCACTCTTCTTAGATTATTTTCCAAAATAAATAAACTAAGGTGACATGAATTTGCCTTATAATTTTCGACCATGTTTGTGAGCCCAAAAAGCTTTGTACTGGTAGCATGTATTAAGAACAAAGCGACACCAGAAAGCTCCTTCTAGTGGGCAGGACCACATGCAGAGAGGAGAGACTTCGACTAGATGTGATGTGATGTTCTTTCTTTGACCAGTGTGAAGGGGGGACGAGCATATAAAAAATGGTCGAAAATAAAAGCGAAACTCAATAAAAAAAGACAGAGACAAAAAATATAGGGAGAACCTGATACTTTATTGTCGTAGAAGCTTGTTACACATAAAATTTGCGTAACTGGTCAATGTTCCAAGAATTTGAGAGAACACGGCCATCTTCCATTGCAAGTCGTACCGATCCTGGACGCGTAACTTCGACCATAGTATAAAGACCTTCCCACTTGGGCGAAAGTTTGTTCCTATTAGACTGAGATTGGATAAGCCTCAATACCAAGTCACCTACAGCGAGGCTGCGAGGTTGAACCTTACGATCGTAGTATCTGCGCAGGGCTTGTTGGTAGATTACGGAACAGATTAAAGCCTGGTCCCTTTTTTCTTCGAGCAGGTTGATGTCGTCCGCTCGAAGTTGTTCTTGAATGGAGTCGTTAAACTTTTCGACTCGTGCTGATCGGATCTTTAGTTCTGGTGAAAACATGGCTTCGGCTACAAAAATTAGAAAGAAACGTGTTTCTCCTGTAGCTCGGCTAGCTGTTGTACAAATTGCCCATAATACTGAAGGTAATTCTTGTACCCAAACCCCTGAGCGCTTGACAAGCTGATCGAAAACTTGGGTCTTGATTCCCTTCATTATCTGGCCATTCGCTCTTTCGACCGCCCCGTTGCTTTGGGGGTGGGCAATAGAAACGTAACACAAACGAGTTCCCAACTCGTCGCAAAATTCCTGAAATTTTGCGCTCGTAAATTGTTTGCTATTGTCTGTGATAATTCAACATGGTACTCCAAATCGAGTGATCACGCATCTCATCATGAACCGTTTTGCCGCTTTCGTTGTTATCCCAATCACAGGCTCAGCTTCTATCCATTTTGTGAACGTATCAATGGCCACAAAAAGGAACTCGAAACCTCCTGGAGCTCTGGGTAACAGTCCTAGGATATCAAGACCCCAGGTTGCAAAAGGCCAAGACAGAGAAATTGTTTGCAACGCCTGAGCCGGTTGGTGTATTTGTCGATTAGGAAACTGGCACTGTACACACTTTTTAACCAGCTCTCTGGCATCGTAGAGGGCTGTTGGCCAATAAAAACCTTGTCGAAAGGCTTTACCGACCAGTGTTCTGTAAGAAGCATGAGTTCCACAAATCCCTCCGTGTATGTCGTGAAGGAATTTTAATCGTTCGCTCTGCGGAATACATCGCATGAGCACCCCCTAGGTTTCTCTTTTATAAAGGGCACCTTCGACCAAAGTATACATTTTGGTCTTTTGGGATAGTCGATCTGCTTCTAGATCGTCGTCGGGTACGGAACCCGTCTGAAGGTACATGTAGATGGGTGTCATCCATGTATCTTCGTACTCTAGAGAGGTTGTTTCTATAGGAGGCGTCTCTAGTTTGTCAACTACAGATGGCTTTTGAAGCTGCTCCAGAAACACCCCTTTCGGTACCAGGGATCGAGAGGAAGCTAGGCGAGCCAGTTGGTCTGCGAGGAAATTATCCTTTCGAGAGATAAATTGTACCTCAAAGCCCAAAAAGTGCTTTTCTAACTTTTGAACTTCCGATAAATACCGGGATATGGTCGGATTAGAGCACTGGTACTCTTTTCCGACTTGATTTACGACTAGTTGAGAGTCTCCTCTCACGAGTAGTCGTCGAACCAAGAGCGCTTTTGCGGCTCGTATACCAGCTAGCAAACCTTCGTACTGTGTCACGTTATTAGTGGCCTGGAAGTTTAATTATATGGCATACTTTAAGGTTTCTCCGGTAGGAGATTCCAGAACCACCCCAGCCCCCGAGCCACTTATCGTAAGCGACCCGTCAAAGTACATCGTCCACTGATCGTGGGAATCGTACTGGGTATCCTGAACAGGTTCAGGATTTGTCCATTCGGCGACAAAGTCTGCCAAGATCTGGGATTTGATGGCCGTTCGGGACACGAAATGGATGTCGAACACCCCAAGTTCGACTGACCATTTTGTCATGCATCCCGCTGTTTCCCTATTCTGGAGGATTGCTCCCAAGGGAAACTCAGACGACACAGCTAGTTTGTGCGTTTGAAAATAATGCCGCAATTTCCTCGAAGACATGAGGAGGGCATATAGAAGTTTTTGAACCTGAGGGTAGCGCTCCTTAGGTCCGTGCAAAACCTCACTAACGTAGTAGACTGGTCGTTGTATGTTCTCACGCGCTACGACCAACACTACGCTCACTGCCTGTGGCGTGGCAGCTAGGTAAATTAAGAGCGTCTCTCCTGGTTTCGGGGAAACCAGAACAGGAGCACTCGTAAGATACCTCTTGACTTCCTCGAAGGCTAGGTTAGCCTCTTTCGACCACTCGAAGCCCTCATGTTTCCTTAGAAGTTTGAAGAAAGGCAGTCCTTTTTCCCCCAGACGTGCTATGAAACGACTTAACGCCGCCATGCATCCTGTGAGTTTCTAGACTTCTTTCTTCGTGGTCGGGGGGCGCATCTGAGTGATGGCTTTTATCTTTTCAGGATTTGCTTCGATTCCTCGTGCAGAGACCAGAAATCCAAGTAATTTTCCTGAAGAGACCCCGAACACACACTTCTCGGGGTTATATTTCAAGTGGTATTTTCTGAGGTTGTCGAAAGTCTCCTATAAGTCTGTGATATGGTTGAGCCGTTTGCTGCTTTTTACGACTAGATCATCAACGTAGGCTTCTAAGTTTCAGCCTAATTGAGGAGCAAAAGTCGTTTGCATCAAACGCTGAAAATGAGCTCCAGCATTTTTTAAGCCGAATGGCATTTTGACATAGCAAAATATCCCAAACGGTGTAATAAATGCGGTCTTCTCCTCATCTCTCGACACATACTAATCTGGTGGTAACCAGAGTATGCATCTAGAAAACTCAACATCTCATATCCTGCAGTAGAGTCAACCAGCTGATCGATACGAGGTAAAGGGAAATCATCTTTTGGACAAGCTTTATTAAGATCAGTAAAGTCTACACACATACGTCATTTGCCGTTAGACTTTCTAACCATTACAGGGTTGGGCAACCACTCTGGGTGGTTGACTTCTCTTATGAAGCCTGCTTTAAACAACTTGTCCAATTCTGACCTAATAGCATCTCGTCGATCACGGGCAAATCTCCGTAATTTTTGTTTACGGGTAGTTTATCAGGCCGTAAAGCTAGCCTGTGCTTGATCACTTCCCTGGGGACTCCAGGCATGTCGGATGCTTGCCACGCGAATACATCAGCGTTTGCCTGGAGGAAAGTGATGAGGGCGTCTTCCTATTTAGGGTCGGAAGAATCCCCAATGCGAACAGTCTTCGAGGGCTCACCCGCGTCCAGAGGAACCTCTTTGACCTGGTCGTTCGGCTTAGGTACAGCTTTAGGCTTCGACTTGCTAGTTGAAGGCTGACCTTCATCTCGAGTTGGTAATTGTCCAACCATCTCGAGGGAGTAACGGTCGCAGGAGTGCGTCATCTTCTTGTCACAATATATCGTGATCACTTCTTTGGGACCTGACATCTTAAGACATTGACACCCATAATGAGTAGCTATTAAGAATCTTGCCAAAGTAGGTCGTCCGAGTATGGCATTATATGCCGTATCGAAGTCGACCGCATCGAAGGAGACCTTCTCTGTCCTGAAATTGCTTGGTGATCCAAACGTTAAAGGAAGAGAAACTTGGCCAATTGGTTTGGCCGAAGACCCCGGTATGATTCCATGAAATGAATATCGTACCGGTCTTACCTTTGTCCTGGGTACCTGCATCTCGTCTAGGGTACTCGTAAACAGTATATTTAGCGAGCTTCCACCATCAACTAAAACTCGATTGACTCGACAATTGTCGATGGTGGGTTCGACCACTATCGGAAATCGACCTGGTCTAGTCGAAGGGATCTGACAATCACCTTTCTCGAAAGTAATGGTGACTTCCGACCACTTCGGTAATTTATTGACGAGAGGGGAGTCGATTGTGTTTACCTCACGCTCGACAGCTTTCAGCTGCCTCCGCGATTCATATGCCGAAGATCCCCCATAGATGTGATCAATGGTGTGTTGTGGATCCTGGAACAACATCTCCTCATCATCCGACTCCTTCTGTCCACTTGTTTGGACTACCTGTTCAAGAGTAGGAAGTGGCCCCTTGCGAGAGTAATAGTCTTCGAGTTTCCGTAAGAAAACTCGGCAATTACGAAGATCATGCCCTTCTTTTTTATGAAAAGGACACCACCTGAGTTTGTCGTTTCTCCGATCTTGGCGCTTACCTTTGCCTCGATCGGGGTTTTGCTTGGGGTTGCACTGCTCCTTATCGCTTACGGCCAGGACTTCCTTAGAACCAGCAGCTGGAGATTTGTGTCTCTTTGCCTTGTTCTTGGATTTCTTAGCCTTTTATCCTTTTTCTTACCACTTTCGCCTGCTTCCTGAGGGTTGTTATCTTCTCGATCGATAGTATTATTCCATTCGACTGCTTCAGCAGCAGTCGCATATCTATCGGTCATCTCAAAAAGTTTAGCGACGGTGGCAGGTGGATGTAAAGCGATGTCCTCTGTTATCTTTCTGCTACGAACTCCCTGCTTGAAAGCCCTGATCACAGATGAGTCAGAAACTTCCGGAACAGAATTTTGAACCTGACTGAAGCGCCTGATGAATTGTCGCAGCGTTTCATGATCATTATGTCTTATCCGGTGCAGGTCATCTTCCTTTCCAGGGCGGTTGTAAGTGCCCTAGAAATTTGCTAGCAAAAGATCACAGAGGTGTTGCCATGAATAGATCGATTCGAATGGCTGGTTTAAAAGCCATGATCGTGTCGATCCTTTGATCACAGTCAGAATGAAATTCGCCATAACATGCTCTCCTCCTCCTGCAGCTTGGATAGCTGTAGTGTAAATCTGGAGGAACTCGATGGGATTCTGGGTTCCATCGAACTTCTCCATATTCGCTGGTCGAAAACGAGGCGGCCATCGAACTGTTCGAAGATCGAGTGAAAATGCCCGACACCCCGAGATAACTTCTTGCCTCCTTCTTTGCAGAAAAGAAGGGTTAATGTCACCGAGTGATCGTAATCGTCGATACCCAGCCGCAGGTGGGCTGGACCTATGATAGGTCTCAGCTTTACGAGGGAAATACTACTCGTATTCCGCTTGCCGCCGTGTTTCCCGTCGCCGAAGTGGTGAATGATCACCTCTCCTGGGGGCTTGTTGCATCTTCTTGACGTCGGGAGAACGACTTGAATGAAGGTCATGTCGCCTTCCATGCGACGAGTAATCTGAACGACTGGCAGAAGACGGAGTCGTACTGTTACAACTTCCTGGTTGTGGTCGACGAAAACGCTCGAGTTTGGCCATCGTGTCGCGAAGTCTTTGTGTGATCTCTTCTGCAAAAAGATTATACCCTAGCGCTCGAGCGAGTTCTTGGGTCGGATTTTCCAGCAAGTCGTTGATGCGCTGGAGTTCTTGAGCCTCCTCCGACTGGAAATAAGCGCGCTCAGGAAGGTTTTTCTGAGCCTCTATTTTCCTCCGTCGGGTTGTCTCAGAATGGCCTATTTCAGACCCCTGAATTGGTTTTAATGGAGTGCGAGAATGTTGAGGATGTCCCGTACGTTCATTAAAGTGTTTGTTTCGTTCGTCAGCGGTGGCGCCCCTGCCATTGCCACGAGGGGGTGTAGAGTATGCTCGTCGGGGAGCATCGTCAATCCTTCCTCTGGGAGAATGATTCTTATCAGAGGAAAGGACGAAGACCTCCCGTGGATGACCTCCACTTGTGCTCGAGGCCTCCTCGCTTGAGGAGTAGTCGAGCGACACCATCTGGCGACTTGGAGTAAACCCCTCCAGGTAGGGGAACTCCGGGTTATAACCATCTCCATTTGCAAGTGGACCCTGCGTTGGGACGGTTGGACTTGGAGGAACAGTATGCTCGATCCTCTTCCCTGCGGAAATACCCGGAGAGAGAGGACCATCAGATGTCGATGGAGCTCCGGAATGATGGCTTCCAAAACCTGTCTTGCCAAGTCGTACTGCCTTGGGGGGACTCGAACGCTTGGAGGAAAAACTCTCGCCATGTTGCGAATTTGCCCCAATGCAGTCCTGCTGTTGGTCGTGATGACCCTTGCCCCCTGAGGAAGTGGGTTCCTCGGCTGGGCGTACTGTCGTGAGGGATAAGGATCCCTCCTGTCCTATGATGGCGATGCAGTCTCCGAGATCTGATAGAAGATCTCCAGAGGCGGCAACACCGTCAGAAGATTCGATACTCGGTTCGTAGTCGAAACCGGCATCCATGTCGACGTCTGCGTAATCGGCCAAGTCGAACCAATTCTCCTCGTTCCATTCTCCTGCCATGGTAGCATCAAAGAGAAAAGAAAGAACTGCTGACAAGGAATTACCAGAAGATCCCCAAGGTCGGCGCCAACTGTCGGTGTTTTAGAACCGATCTTACGTAAAGATTGTTTGATTCGGGGGGTCTCCACAATTGATCACGCAGACGAGAGAGGCACGGGGATTTTTATACAGGTCCGGGCCTTCTTAGATGAGAATAATAACCCTACTCCTGTGTATCTTGTATTGGGTGTCTGGATTACAATCAGCAGAGGGTCTTACTAACTGTCTTTTCCAAAAAAGTCTCTCCTCTCTATCTCTAAAAGACACCTATTTATACCATACTGTTGGGGCAGTTGTCGTTCCAGGCTAATTAGGCTCATTATTGCGTAATAATGAGAGTAATTACCGGAGTAGTAACCCCTCCACGCTGTTCAACGGTTATCAATAAGAGATAGTGGGAAATCATCTGTAGTTATTTCAGGCATAACTACGTATTTTGACTGCTTGGATTCTCACCATTAAACAGGCCTTCTAACGAGTGGACCCAGTTAGTCGTGAGGAAGTCGTAGCAGAGCTGGTCATAGCAGAACTTACGACAAGGGGGGTAGTCGTAGAAAAGCTTACGACTGGGTACTGATCGTAGAAAGACATACGATCGGACGTAATCGTAGCAGGACTTACGATTACACTATAGTCATAGAAATGCTTACGACTAGGGGGTAGTCGTAAAAGAGCTTACGACTACCTGACTTGCTCTTCTCTTATAATATTAAGGGGTATGCCATGTGACGTCAGATTACATGATTATGGAATAATAAAATGAGGATTATTAGATCCTCGTCAAGACATATATTGTATAGAAATGAGTTTATGTGATTATGCACAACAGCATGTAACAAAAGAACAACTCATGGTTAATTATAACATTCTGGGCAGCACATAAATGAGTATAGATAGGACATATTGCAAGAATACTGAAAACAACGCAACAAACAAGATTACAAAAGTATATGGGAAAAGGTTAGTAAAAAGGCGGCACCTTGGCTTGTAGGTAGCAATTCAATAGTAATAAGGAAATTCGGTAACAAAGAAGAATTAAGGAAATTGGCGGCGGCAGGGAAGAATGGCGCCCAATAACCAAGCAGAGTGCGCCACCCACGGAGTGCAAGCGAGGGCGGGGAAGGGGCCTGCGGAACCCGTGGAAGAAGGAAGGAGGAGGAAGCATTGGTGGGGTGGCGGTGAAGAAGAAGAAGGGGAGCAGAAGAAGAAGGAGGTGGGGGTGCAGCTATGGAGGAGGGGAGGCAGCGAGGTGACCACAGTGGGATTGGGGCGGCGGGGAAGAGTGGGCGACGCGGCGAAGGCACTGCCGCCCACTGATGGTGGAAGTGGGCACGAGGAAGGGGGAGGGAGCCTGTGGAACCCGTGAAGGAACGCAGGAAGAGGGGGCGGCGATGAAGAAGAAGAAGGTGAGCCGGGCCGCCGGGGAGGAGGAGGAGGAAGCAGTGGCAGCATAAACTGGTTGCAATGGCGGTGGAGGGAGAGGAGACCGAATGAACCAGGAGGAAGGTAAAGGAGACGCGGAGCTTCTCTTTGCACGACGCGGACGCAGCGCGTGGCGCTGCAGGGTGAAACAGGCAGCACGATCCAACGGCCAGCGAGAGAAACGCTGAATCCAACAACGCGAGCCTGCGAAAGCAAACGTGAAGACAGAACAAACCGAGAAATCGAACAACGGACAAACGAATGAAACATGATCGGACAGTCCATAAAAAAAGATGGCGTGCCACGTATGTCCTCGCTCCAATCCAGCCTGCTTTTAACCGGAAGGATTGTCCGCTCCATCGTCAGGCCGTGGTGCCTGGCAGATTTATGCCGAGATGAAGTAGTTCTTGATGTATTAATACTGTTTGCTGATCTGCTGCTAATTTTACTGCGTGTCCCGTGCCAATTGAGATTCTGCTATGGCTATGCTTATTGTTGGTTTTGCATGCATACTGGTCATTGATACAGTACAGTGTGAGTAGGTGCAATTTAAAGTGGAGTTTTTGGCTCAGCATATTTTTAAAACAAAATAGTAAAAATAGTCCTCTGCACCAAAATAAAATAACAAAATAGCACCTCTACCACACGAGAACGCTGCGGCAAGAGACTTGTCGCGCACCCAGAGTGTAGAAGGACACGTAGCGGCCTTCCAATCAGCGGCAGGCGGCCTTCTGCGCACCCAAACTATGGCAGACCACCTGCGGCTAACCCAGTCCTCGATAGGTGCCGTGCGTAGGCGAGATGTCACTGTTTTAGAGGGTTATTTTTACTATTTCGCTTTAGAAAGAGACTAAATGGGCGAAAACTTATTTAAAATGAGAATCAACAGTATATTGTAAGCACCAACGATATATATCAATCTGAATATCCCAACGAGGTGTGCAGAGGCTTCGCTTGAAAGCACAAAAAGGGGCACCATTGCAATTTGCACACAACGGGAAGCCTCTAGCAAGTGTGCACACAGTCCCGGTTAGGTCGGCATGCGTGCGCTGGTGCATGCCGCTGCCATCCATGTATACATGTTTGCCTATGGGGCAACAATACGTGCAACAGCACAATGATGGAAGCTCAGTAAGGTGCAGCTGCATGCCATTACGCGCTGCATGAAGTGCAAGAAGATCGCTACTAGATAGTAGTAGTTGCAACTTGCAAGCCACATAGCCTTTCACTACCAACATCACTGCTAGTACTATGTATATCACCTGATACCAATATTTGTTGAGTTCACAAACTATAATAGCCTTTGGGAGTAACTATACAACACTCTTGACTAAAAAAATAGGATTTCCGTCGATTTTTGTGACATTGAATGGAAAACCAAGGGCACAAATCTTCCCACCACTCATCCCATTCGATCCCCTCCCCTTTCCCAGCACCATCGGGGCCGGTGAGGTAGAGCGCATACATTGATAGTAGAATCTGCGCATCCCATTCTTGAATTTCTTTATCGCAAATTCTAAATTCCTAATTCAATAAATTTTTATTAATTATTTTGTGATTACTCTAAATCATTTGAGATGTGTGTAATACAAACAATTTATACTTTGAATTTTTTCAATTATAGATCTTTACCTTTTCTATTGAATAATATTTCGTTAACTCCGAACACTCATTCTATTCTGATAATCCCAACTGCCCGCCTCGTCAACGCCTCCACCGCCGCTTCTTATAAATGCAACATGACATCAATGCTTTATCAAAGAGAAACATGTTTCATGCATCACCCACTGCAAGTTCAAGAAACTCAGAGGAACTCGGCTGATAAAAGACGGGAGCACCACTGTAGCAGGAAAAGGTGGCAGCAAGCCTCTCCATCTCGGTGAAAAGAGCGTGTAAAACGGGGGGCCGGCCGGCAGGGGCGGCGTTTTCACCATCATCCGCTCTCGTCACCGCGATCTCGGCGGGACCCCGGCGCGCCCTACCGCGAAAAAGCCATTCCATTCGCTTTGGTCGGCCAGCCGGGCGACATCGCCAATGAGAGTGAGAATATATCGCTAGCGAGTAGCGACCCAGCCAGCCGGACTCATCCAACGTCGACAGCGAACTTATCTCGTATATCTACACTGTACTCGTTGACTCATCGGTGCAAATGCAATGCATATCATGCAACTACGCAAGCCTGTGTGTACAATCTGCGTCATACCACTGTATGTATGTGTGCCGTTCTATTTCTTCATGTGGTTTCGTTATCGAATTCTTGGGCAGTTCAGCGTGCAGGTTCTGATTATCTGATATATGAAGCCGGCCGGTAATAAGAGTGGGATTTTTTTGTTTCCGTGGCATGGCCGTCGCCTGGGGAATGATTCAGCTGTTTGCACAAGGATGGAATAAAGGTGGAAAGGTTGAGGCCGAAACAGCATTCCAATGTCCAAATCAGCTGACGACAATACACAGTGCGGCGTGGGTGTTGGGTAGTGGATGTCACTATAGATTGCCAAGTCCCCACTGTTACTGGGTCACTCTTGACTTCATCTGGAAGCAAAAGCTAGTCGTAAATTCAGTGGTAATTGGTAAGATGAGTTACACTCGCCCAGAACACAACAGCTGTTGAGCGGCATATGGCCGTCGTGATATAGCTCACTATCATCACTTTGCAGTCGATTCAAGTATTCAACCTTTACCAAAACAAAAGGTGCAAATTAAATCGACAGATCAACTAGGCCCAAGGATTCTTTCACCAAACAAATCAAAGTCTCGTGTCACACATTTCAGATCCGAACAACTCTTACGCTTGATGGAATCGCGCTAATGTCAGACAAACAAAAACGTGTTCTTTGTCTTATGAAAATCGCATCTCTGCTGGCCTGTGCAGAGCTACATCCACCACAAACTGTTTGTAATAATTTTGCCACACTGTCCATCATCACCTGTGGATAGACACGGCCAGCACTGTTTCCTATCTTGAATTATAGCTGTAAAGGTATTGTTCTGAAAGAGTGAGACTGTACAGGTAGCAACTGACAGATACTTGTATCGAAAAGCATATAGCAACATTTAAGAGTCTACAGAATTCGTGTACATCAGATGTACAGCAGCATCATTTCCAGCCTCTGAGCATCTCTCTATACAATGACTACAACCCATCTGCTAACAGCTTTTAAACACCACTCACTGGTACTCTGATGAGCCCAAATAAGCACCATAGGTGGGAAACATCAAACCATTCTGGAAAGAATACAGGTAGATGTCTGCTGAAGGATGCTGCTGCCTAGTTCCCGGCATTTATTCCAAAAATCCGGACCTTGTGCATGTTCGGTAGTTTGGCAACCACAAGAACAGTAACTGCAAGGGTATTGAGGAAGAGCATAGGATGTTGGTAGTCCGTGGTGTGCGAAGCTATCAAATATCTGTGAAGGAAACATAAAAAAGGATATTGCTGCAGTTAGTAACAAATAGTAGGTAAAACATTAAGAATAACACCCTCCAGAAAGTGTCATTACGGATATCATGATTCTGCACTATACTTCTCACTGGTAATTAGAATTAGCATAACAGTAGTAGCGGACAAGGCATGAAAATCATACTTATGTTTATTTTAGGACTAGTTAGAAGCTGTAGTTAGAAGCCTACAACCTAGAATGCCTATTCACACTATATGCCATGTGAACCTGATGTAATGCCTGAAAAGATTAGCAACAGGAACATACAGAAGTCACATGAAAGATCAGTCCATATTTATTGCCCTACAGTCATAAGACCACATCTTAAAAATATCATTAACTATGGGCAATGTACAGAAGCTAACGAATAGGCCAAAACAACTGTAGTGTTGCACTGTCCTGAACACACTTATATATGGAAATGTAGGTAAAGCATTCAAGTGTACACATTGTTTTTTTTTACGTAAAAAATATTATCTTTGACGTAAAAAATATTAATTTTTGACGTAAGTGTACACATTGTCTCAAGACAGATTCTAATCTTTGTGTGCTATAACTAGAGAAATAATCCATCCCGCATGGCAACATTCAGGGTTTATCTCCATGTCCTTGCATTAACCATTAGGCGTGTTTCGAGCCAGCCAACTACTGATTGATGTTAATGCTATAAATAAAGCAGTTTTCTCACTGCAGTTTGCCTTGATTACTTTATAGTGAAAGAAAATAGCAACGCGTTCGCGCAGCAGGTCCAGTCAGATGTGAAAACATAGTAAACGAGTCTTTATTAACCAGAGTAAGGATGGGCACATGTAGAAGTTGAACTATCCTTGAAGATGGCAGGAAGAATGATTTCGCAATTTCCAGAGCCAAGTTGGAAACTTATTTTCCAAAATATTGAGTGGGATGCAGACACTCAGAAGTCAGGAGAGCATAAAGTTGGCAATTTTCTCCAGAACACTTAAGCGTGAACTCAAGGTCTGGAAAACCCAAAGATAGTACAGAGTATTGCAAGCACATGAGATATCCAAATGAGACCTTCAACAAAAAAAAACACGGATACTGTCCAAAGTGAATTTGTGATTGCTTGCACTAATGCACTCACACAACTAAATCCTAGACCCCCCTCATCCAAACACCCCCTTAACATTTAATTTTATTATTAATTCATTTAAGGCAGTCCACTTAGCAGAAAGCTGGAGAAAAATTCCCGCAACCACAGTCATCAAATGAAAACAGAAATCATATTTTCAACAGTGGGCAAAAGACAATGCAACTTTGAGGCTGCGAAAAGTATATAGTGTGACTCAACAAAGTCGTGCATGCTACAATTATGGCCATATTTCTATTAAATGCCTGAAGGAAAGAAATAAACAGAACAAAAATCTGGGTCCCGATCGTTCGTGGTAAAAGTAACAGGCGGGTCCGCGAAAATCTAGCAGATAATTTTGGGCGTGACCTTTTGTCTTCCGAGCTTTGTCTCATGGGTTTAATCTCAGCTCAGGACATAGTGGATGAAGTACAAATGCAAAACTCTTATCTAGCAATTCCAGTTCCTGATCAGGGTAGTTCATTGCAGCAAGGGCAGCTACCTCAACCTTTTGGCCTTTCGTTGCTGTCTCATGGATCTGGAGAGACAGCGCATGATGATCTTGCCAACATGCAGTTTCCGAATGGATGTTCCAAGTCTTTTTCATAGCTTCTCAGTGCCATGGCATAACGTGAGAACGGATTTCACTGGATTCAGGCCTAATAGAACTAGGCAGCTTGCTTTTGACCCAATGGTTCTCTCTATTTCCATGGGTTTTGATCTGCCTAGCATTGATATAGACTCTCCTGTGCACAACTTCTTGGTTTCTCCTAGAAAGAAAACAGCAGGACGTCTTAGCTTTGGAGATGTTACTATTTCCAGTGCAGACACTGAAAACAAAAACAGTCTATGGCTTTAGTGCCATATGACCCACAGATTACAACACTAGAGATAGTTTCTCTGAGTACATCTAATGCGGATTCTGCCATCCCCGAGAAGAAGGCATTGCATGAAGAAGTTTCTCAAATTTCAGCTCATGAGGAATCGACCTTGCAGCAGGAACAAATTTCAGAGCCAGAAAAAAATCAGTTTGCTTCTGTCACTCTGTCAGTGCAGCAGTTAAGCACTTAAGCCCCTTCTCTATCCAGTAAGTACAGAACAAAGACGTACACGTAAGAAAGCCAAGATTCCAATCTCTGAGAAAGATCTAAGGGGAAGTCCAATAATTAATCAGCCTAAAAGGGGATACATGCATGAGCAATTGACAGACAAGCGTAGGAAGATATAAAAAAAATCCCACCAAGAGCAGCCCCAGAATCTGCTCAACAAGTGCAGCAAGTTTCAGAACCGGCTACAGTTAGTGCAAAGTCAGAACCACCCCTAAATCAGCAAGACTTACAAGCACAACTGGATTCCGCGCTTGACAAGTATGGTTCATCTATGGCCAGTGAAATACCAATTGCCATGATGCAAGATTGGGGAATAAAGCACTGCACAGTCCCTCCTGTGGAGTTGACTGAAGCTAAACTTCAAGCAGAGGTAAAGATGAAGCAGATGCGGCAGAATAATTGGTGCCATTGCCAGGATACGAACCTAGTTATCTTTCACATTATTTGGTTATGTCAGATTTGTGACACTACTACTCGCTACTTGTTTATTTATGGTTATTTTCCTTCGCTAATGTGGTTGTGCTGGACTGCTGGCTAGCTTTGATTCCTGTTTCAATTATCAATAATGAATATGGCAAGGCAAAATAGAAATAGGAATATACTTTGCTGGAAGTGGAACATTCGAGGGATGAATTCAGAGGACAAATGGAGATCAATTAGGGGAAAGGTGGAGGAGAGCAAATGCTCGATAATTTGCCTACAAGAAACAAAAAGAGCAAGTTTTGATCATTCCTCCATTAAAAACTTTGCTACAAGGCACTTCGATAAGTTTGTTTTCTTTCCAGCTGACGGAGCCTATGGTGGTATTATAACTCTTTGGAATAGTGATGTGTTTTCTGGAAATGTGATTCATCAACGCCCCTATGCTCTCACAGTTGAGTTCAAATCTACACAAACCTCGGACACCTGGTTTCTCTTGAATATTTACGGTCCTTGTGATGGGAAACCACGGGATGATTTTGTAAATTGGCTTTTCAATCTTCATGTCGCTGATGACAAGAACTGGATCTTTTTGGGGAATTTTAATTTCATTAGATCAATGCAGAATAGAAACAGACCAGGAGGAAACATGACATCATGATATTCAACACTATCATCAGTCACCTTGGACTTATAGAACTTCCACTTAAGGGCAGGTCTTTTACTTGGAGTAATATGCAGGATTGTCCTCTTATGGAACAACTGGATTGGTTTTTTGCAACTAATTCATGGACCCTCACTTATACTAATTCCATGATACATGCTCTCGCCAAGAATCTCGGACCACACTCCTTGTGTGATTGCCATAGAAACTTCCATTCCAAGAACATCAATCTTTCGTTTTGAAAACTATTGGGTTGATTGTCTAGGGTTCAAAGAAGTGGTGCGGTTTTATTGGAATTTGCCAACAAATGCAACTAGCTTGGCTACCAGAATATCTGCAAAATTCAAAAACCTGAGGAGAGGCCACAAGATCTGGAGCAAAAACATCTCTAACTTAGCCAAGATGATCCAAAATTGTCAAAAGACCATCCTTTTCATGGACACCTTAGAAGAACGTCGCCCTCTCTTACGAACTGAGTTCAACTTCAGAAACATACTCAAGAAGCATCTTATGCAACTATTATACTATAAACAAATCTATTGGCAAAAAAGATGCATAATAAGATGGGTTAAATTTGGTAATGAAAACAAAAGTTTTTTCATGCTATGGCCACTGAAAGGTTTAGAAGGAATTCAATAGCCCAATTAACATTGGAGGATGGTAGAAGCATCCCTAATCACAATGAGAAAGCTGCAGCACTTTGGACTGCATTCAAAGGCAGAATGGGAGTCACCTCAGCACTTATCACGCATTTTGCATTGGATGAGTTAATGAATCAAGTGGAAGGGCTAGAAGAACTTACAATACCTTTCACTAAGCAGGAAACAGATGAGGCAATCAAGCTACTTCCTTTGGACAAGGCTCCAGTGCCAGATGGGTTTAATGGGTTGTTCATGAAATCTTCCTGGAATATAATTGCAGAAGACTTCTATGTACTATGTCAAGACTTCTTCTAGGGCCATGGAAGCATTCGAAGTATTAACGGTTCTTATATAACTCTGGTACCAAAGAAGCAGACTCCTGAAACTGTGAGTGATTATAGACCCATCTCTCTACTAAATTCAGTGTTAAAGCTGCTGACAAAGTTACTAGCCAATCGCCTGCAACGTGTTACACTAAAGTTAGTACATCAAAATCAATATGGCTTTTTGAAAAGTAGAACCATACAAGATTGTCTAGCATGGGCATTTGAATACATTTATCAATGTCAGCAAAGCAAGAAAGATAATAATCATAAAATTGGATTTTGAGAAAGCCTTTGACACTACAGAGCATTACACGATTGTAGTAGTTATGAGACAGAAAGGATTTAATGAACAATGGATTGGTTGGATAGTTCAAATCTTGTCGTTAGGTTTCTCTTCAGTTTTATTGAAATTGGATTTTGAGAAAGCCTTTGACACTACAGAGCATTACACGATTGTAGTAGTTATGAGACAGAAAGGATTTAATAAACAATGGATTGGTTGGATAGTTCAACTCTTGTCGTTAGGTTTCTCTTTAGTTTTATTGAATGGTGCTCTAGGAAACATTTTTCAGTGCAAGCGAGGGGTTAGGCAGGGTGATCCCCTCTCTCCTTTGCTGTTTGTGCTTGCTGCTGATATCCTGGAATCAACCTAAATGAAGCTTTAACTAGAAGGCTAATCCAACTTCCTATACCACCAACAGGAAATATTGATTATCCAGTAGTGCAATATGCTGATCACACACTTGTCATCATGCCAGCTTGTGCAAGACAGTTGCATTGTTTAAAGGAAGAAGTTCATATGACCCCTGAAGTATTGTTATGCGGCCACTTAACTCCCTAACCTAACCAACCACCCCGCCTTGCCTTCTCAGTCCTCTCTGCCGTTCTCACTAGGGCTTGCGCCGCTGCCTGCCTACGTCGCCCGTGTCGCCGCCGCCGACCTTCCTTGCTCCTTGAGTTCGCCTTGCCCTCTGCTATCTCGTGCTCATCACGGTATCCTTTCTTCCTCCTAGGATTGGTGTGGCCACCCCGTCTTCTTCCTCTCAGGTGACATTGCCGCGCACACCGCCCGAACTTGCCGAACGCTGCCAGCTGCTCGGGTGAGCTCCTACCTCGACGTTTGCATCCACTAGCTTCAAATTGATACAAGTCGCCACCTCCTCCCATAGTGCAATTTCTTCATCCTGGCCAAAAGCTCGTAAGAATCCGTGTCACATCGTGTTCCAGAAATAGGCAATCACGTTAGGCTAGTCAATTTGACCCCTAACACCTCACAGCACTACCACACCATCCCACCTCTGTCTCTGCCACCGGTCACCATGGGCAGGCCTGCACAGAATGTGCTATTATAGTAGGTTGGCACCAATAGGATTCCCTTGGGGTGTAGTTTCTCATGCGCACGCTAGTTTTTGTATTCGGCTGTCGTCTCGCCGTCGCCCTTGCGGTCCAGATCGCTACCGTCGCCCCGGAGCGCCTCTATTCGTGCCATTGCTAAGGATAGACTCTTCGTGGTCGGATCATCCCGTTTTACCACTGTCTGCTGCCGCTAAAGTCCTGATCGTTGGCACCGAGCTCGGCCAAGGCTGGTAATGGTGTCTCCTCTGTCCCCCCCCCCCTCTCTCTCGTTCTGTGGAGAAGGGGAAGAAGGCACTGTAGCACTGACGAGTGGGACCCAGGGGATTAGAAAATCTAATTAAAGCCTTATTTAAGTGATGTCTCCATGACACGTGGGCCCAGTAGTAAAACGGGTCAGCTCAGCCGCCCATGTGGCAAACCCACTACCACGTAAGTAAAACCACTGAGCAAAACAACCATGAGGGTTAAGTGCACTAGTTTTGCAACGTGAGGGGGTTAAAGGTCCAATTTTTTAGGTCACAGGGGTCATATGGACTTCTTCCTTGTTTAAAAGATTTATTGCATACTCAATCAACAGGTTTAAAGGTGAACTGCCACAAATCTTTGATATTGCCAATGAATCAATGTGTCAGAAGACAAGATTAACCTACTAGCAAGCTTGTTTGGGGGTAAAGTGGGTTCTATGCCCTTCACTTATCTTGGTTTGCCTTTGGGAACAACAAGGCCGACAATGCAAGACTTTTCACCTTTGGTAGATAGAGTAGAGAGAAGGCTTTCTAGCAGTGCAACTTTTCTTTCTTATGGAGACAAACTAACCATGATAAATTCAATTTTGTCACATTTGCCTATTTATTACATGTGTTCCCTCAAATTGCCAAAAACAGTGATTGACCATATAGATAGGGCAAGAAAACACTGCTTATGGAGAGGATCTTCTGATTTTAATGCCAGATGTAACTCTTTAGCAGCTTTTGAGAAGGTCTGCAAGCCAAAGAAAAAAAGGAGGGCTAGGGGTCTTGAACCTACAAATGCAAAGCCAAGCCCTTCTTATGAAACATTTGCACAAATTTTATAACAAACATGATACTCCATGGGTCCAGTTAATTTGGAATAAACATTATGGCAGCACAGTTCCCCATCAGGCAAAGGATTGTAGCTCCTTTTGGTGGAGGGATGTCATGAAGTGTGTTACCTTTTTCAGAGGAATTGCTACTGGCCAGTTGGGCAAAGGTGACAGTATTCTCTTCTGGAAAGACCTTTGGAATGGCCACTTATTCCATAACAAATATCCCAGATTGTTTCCTTTTGCCAAGAAGCAGGATTGCTCAATAGCTGATTTCCTCAGTGACGATGACCCACATTCACAATTTCATTTGCCATTGTCTAACGAAGCTTTTGAAGAGTACACACAATTAAGAAGGGATCTGGACAGCATTACTATTCAACAAGAGACCAATGGTGCTTGGAGCTATATTTGAGGTACAAGTTTGTATACATCCAGCAAGTTTTACAATAATCAGTTTCAGAATATTGTAGTGCCAGGGATCTTTCAGTGGGTGTGGAAAAGCAAACGTGTTATGAAATTAAAAGTTTTTGCTTGGTTGTTACTTGTGGACAGACTCAACACGAGAAATATGTTAAGGAGAAGGCACTACAACATAGGTAATGATTATGGGTGTGTACTTTGTTCATCTGGCTCTGAAGAAACTCTACTTCATCTCTTCTTCACTTGTCAATTCAGCAAGCAAAGTTCGCAATACTTACACGTCCACTGGCCACAAGATGTTAACATATATAGTATGACTGAGCAAGCTAGACAGCTATTTGGACCAACTTTTTTCATGGAAATCTTTATAATAGCAGCTTGACATATTTGGAATGTTCTGGCTAATATCTGGTGGTATTGATGGTAGAACAATTCGCTCTTTTGTCGATGTGATCTGCTCAAGTCGACGCAAGACTCTGAACTGTGTAAGCTAATTGATAATTTCTCGGTTGGCTGTAGCTGTCGCGGTATTGTCGCTGCCGCTGATTCAGAACTGGGACTCTCAAATCCTGCCGCTGATGACGTTGGTTTGGAAATGGCTGCACGACGTCGCCGTTGATACGTTTGCCCGACAAACACATCCACAACACGGAAACAGAGGAATGACATGGTTTTTTAGCAAAAGACTCCCAGTTTCACAGATTGGAAAAGTGTTTTCAAGGAGGATATCATTCTGCATAAGCACAGAGTGAAAGAGAGTCTTCATGCTATAATCTTTGGATGGCTAGATTCCTTATAATATTTTTTTCTCGTTCAGTCCTTGTAATTTTGTAAATATTTTTATATTTATTAATATACCACAGTACGAGTCTCTCCTACTGTTTTCCCTAAAAAAATGTATCAAACATGAGAGGCCAATAATGACAAGTTGCAGTGAGCCTTTTTGTGGACATCCCACATTCATGCTGAAGAGATTTCACAATAACTGAGCTAAAGCTATCTTAAGTCTTAACAAGCTACCATGCATAAAAGTCGTGGAGAGGATTTTGTCTTATCACTTCTCAAGAAAGCTAAATGGAGCATATCATGCCCTCTGAAGTCTGAAGGGCCAAAAGTTATGTCTATGTTTCCCACGGATGTGTATACTATCCGCATTAATTTGGGGTTCTCATTTTCATCTCATGACTTTAAAAGCATGATAATGGTTACTTGAGCAAAAAAAAAAGGCAATTCCTTAAACTCTGCAAAGTGCCCAATTGATATATTTCTATGTCATATCTAGACAAGGATGGCAAATAGATTACATGTATCAGGGTTGTCCGGTTGTACAACTCCCTACATGTTCAAGTATTTCAGTAGAACATCTATTTAATTAAGACATGAGATGTGAAGATAAGAAACTGACATGTGCAGAGGATGCCTACAGGATTAGGGATTCCATAAAGGCAATTTACTGTTTTCTTGGTTGTCATGAGTGTCATGAACCTTAGTTAATAATAGGGTAAACATCCGTCGGAGGGAGGTCGGACGGTGACGACTTGAGGTAGAATAGCGCTAGACGAAAAGGGCACCGATTAGGGGAGAGATGGATCTAGAATAGCCAGCCTAGGGGAGAGACCAGAGCTAGACTTAGGGACTTGAGAAATACTTTTTCATTGTTGATTGCTTGTTTAAAGAAGATACAATGTCATCTCTTTTATAGAAATAACTTGACTTGACCCCTAACAAAGAATCTCTAGATTATAGAAACAAATTAACTGAAGATAAACTTCCAAACTAACCAAATCAATCTAATCCCTAACAAAGGAAACTATTTGCGGGCAAACAGTAAACACGTGAACAGTACCACACCCCTAACATTACGCCCCTCTCGGTGAAACAGCTCGTCCGAGAGGGGTGGGTGAAATCTGTTGGAGCATCATCTTCAACTTCATCTTCATCGACTCCATCAGGTTGTCTAGTAGGGATAGCTCGGCAGTAGAAAGCATGATGTTGGCTCGGATACCAAGTTATTATGAATCTTAGTTCATAATGGGGTAAACATCCGTCAGACGGCAACGACTTAAGGTAGAATAGCGTTAGACAAAGAGGGCACCAATTGGGGGAGAGATGGATCTAGCATAGTCGACCTGGGGGAGAGTCCAAAGCTAGATTTAAGGACCTGGGAAATACTTCTTCATTGTTGATTGCTTGCTTAAAGAAGATACAATGTCATCTCTTTTATAGAGATAACTTGACTTGACCCCTTAGAAAGAATCTCTAAATTATAGAAACAAATTAACTGAAGATAAACTTCTAAACTAACCAAATCAATCTAACCCTTAACAAAGGAAACTATTTGCGAGTAATCAGTAAACACATGAACAGTGCATGTGTGAACAGTACCACACCCATGATATTGGTTCTCTTAAGATCTAAGCAAGGATAGGGATTACACTTCAACATCAAATGCTGTCCAGTGAGATTTCCCACATGGTTCAAAATCAATTACCTATTTAAAAGTTAGAAACAGAACATATCAATTCCAAAAGGCAGAAAACAAGTTTTTGTCTGGATCATACAAATTACGGTTTTCAGTTAAATAGTGGTAGCAACTGTAGAAAGTAATGAGAAATAACAGTAGCAACTATAAAAAATAGCAATAATACACTAGAAGAACGTTTTTATTTTGCACTAAGGTACAAGTACAATTGCATCTGATCGAGATGCTATAAAAGATTTCTGGATTCAATCATTGAAGTATTCAACAATGTGGAATAGTCCAATTAAGATAGTCACCAACTACATCATAGAAGTGTACAATCAAGTCACATATATGCAAAATAGTGAAACAACATAAGTGGCCAAATATTAGGCTGCATAGAATAGAAGATATAGATATTAACTAGTACACTTGAAATGAATGGAACTTGTCATTCATTATTCACTAAAGAGAACCATAATGCATACAAATCAGCAGTTTCAAAAATATATCGTGACGGGGTGACGGGTAAATGAGACATTCAGCGTGTAACTATCGCATGTTTATTGCTCTTAAGCGTACCCAAAGAGTTCTGATAGTCAAAATGGACAGAAATATAACAGAAAATACTTACAGGACTACAGGAACCACAGCAAGAAACTTCCTGTTACGAGTAAGCTGTTTGCCATTGTCCATTTGCTCCCACCAAGTTAATGTATTGTACATTCCCTGGTCATCGGCAAAAGGTGTTCCCTTCTTCCAATGGAAAAAGTGGTATGTGATCTGAAACAAAAGATTCAATGGGAAACCATTGGAGATGGTAAGTGTTATTTGGACGAATTTGGCATTGCCAGAAATGCTTAACAAAATGTGTGGAAAAGGCAAACAACCAAACCACCGTATCCACTAACAACAATTACTAAATACATCTACATGGCTTTACTTATATTCATACAAAAGAAGAAATCAAACATTTAAAACATAAGTAAGCAAAAGGAGTATAGTCCCAATTAGATCAATTTAGAAATTCGAACAATGTTTGGATTAACTTCATATGAAAATATAATCATGCAAGGCAAATACATATGAAAAGTCATATTTCGAAGTATCATTACCATGTGTGTGTTTCTGAAGAAGGCAAAACTACATGTTGCACTAGCACAAACACTGACGAAACAAGTGGCACTGTCATTAATCTGAATATTTATGCTACTTGCTTCAGGGCTTCAGATAATATGAATTACAGAGGTCCTTTCCAAACTTATAGAGCCAACCACTTTGGACCAGAGTGCAGGCTTGGGACACAACCCATGTTGTTCAAACAAAGTGGTGGTGAAATTTCACAACGAGCATAAGCATCGGCGTTTAGCCGATGGAGATATTTAGGACAAAAACAGAGGCTTTGCCTCTGCTTTTGACTACACCCTCATCAATTCTAACGGAACTAAGTAAATTTCTACTGAACTGGGAAGAGGCGCCCTGAAACTGACATAAGCTACCAACCCAACCTACATTAGTGATTAGCGTGACCGCACTAGGGGTTGCAATGTTCACTTATACAAACAACTGCCCGTCCAACGTAGTTCGATCAGGTCGATGGACCTAAACTATCCAGCATGTTGATGTCCTTATCAATCAATTACTCAATTTTGGGACCAAAATACGGCGCCTAATCGAGCTTAGAGCGGCACACAACAGCACACGCTACAAGCAGCACCTACACGGGACGGCCACATTAATGTCCCCCTCACAAGCCACAGCAAGACCGAGGCGTCCGTCACAACCTCCTGTTGAGTTCATCGGATCCAAGACATGAAGGTACCCACCCATCACGATTCAGCGAGCACAAATTGGCATGCAAAAATACGAACGGCAAGAACCCATGGATAGGGGGAGGGGGCGTGGTTACCGCGAAGTGGAATAGGTTGACGACGGTCCATGCCATGCCGGGTGTGCAGCCGAAAACGGAGATGACGAGGAGCCAGGAGAAAAAGAGGATGAGGATGTAGGTCGTCCAGACGCCCGGGTACATGAACCACTCCGTGTTCTTGTTCAGATCCGCCGGCGGCACCGCCTGCACGTACAGCTTCGCCATCGTCCCTCCCTCTCTGCCCGCCTGCCTTCCTCTCCGGCCGCCGGGGGCGAAAAGAGGAGCGATGAGCTGCGTGTGTGTGCTGCGGCTGCGCGGCGGGGTTTATAGGATCGGTGGGAGGAGGAACCGAGGGGAGGAGGCTGGCTGGTCGTTCAAAGATGGTGGCGCAAAAATAACGAGGCGGTGAGAGGGGCGGACGGATAGATAGATAGATAGGAGAAGGGAGGAGGGGTTGGGTTGGGGCGGAGGGCGCGTGGGAGACGACGAGCTCGGGAGGGGATCGATCGGGTCAAAGATGGAAGGAGGAGAGGGGTTTTGGGCTCTCTGAGGGGGCGGCCTCGCTTCTGGGCATTTGCCCAGTGCGAAATTCTCTTGAGCGGTGACAGCGCACGTCCGGCACATAACGCAAACACGCTAGCTGCAGTCCCGGCCCAACGACCCAAGCACGCCCGCGGCACGCTTGGTTCAGTGCATATCTGCAACCCGAGCGTCGCGTGCACACCCCCCGTCCGCCGCCCTCCGCCGTTGCGACGGCAAACAGGCCGAGTTACGTAGGTACGCCGGGAGCGCGCGCGCGCGCGGGGGGTGAGCCGGTGGGGTGATGTGATGAGCCACGCGACGCAACTTGTCAGCTGTGGCGGCAGGTGGGATACCGGCGTGTGCGTGGCTTGCTGCGGCCGGTGCGGGACGCGCGTGGCCTACGGGCTAAGGGGGGCAGGTGCGGGTCAGATTAGTTTGAGATAAATCATTTCAGCCTGAGCGAGCATATTACAAGGTTTTTTTTATGGTATATTTTGAAATTTGCTATTCTTGAGTTTGTGGTTTTGAAATATGTCACTCTTCAGTTTTTTTTGAAATATGTCACTCCTCGTTACACTCAGGAGTGACATATTTCAAAGAAAAAACTCTCAGAAGTGATATATTTCAAAACCACAAACTTAAGAGTGTTATATTTCAAAATTTACCTTTTTTATAGAAGGTTTACACCTCATTTTCATTAAGGAAACAACATTATAAGAGTTCAGAACCAACACAGAATATATACAAAACTGAAAACTGAATAGCATATTACAAGGTGATGGGCATCTCCTTTCCTTCTTCAGTTCGAGTCAAGCAGGGGCAGTCCTCGTATCGTATCTAGACGCGCGATGCCCTTCTGTTTTGTTCTGGCAGCCAAAGTCGTGAGCCACATATATTTGATAAGAGTCAACAAGGGGTAGCGAAAAGAAACTTATTTTATTCCGTAACGGTGAAGGATATTTTCAGGAGAGACTAATCTTGGTCAAATTCTGGACTGGTTCCAAGAATTTGACTACCATCAAGCAAATATGCACTGATCATTGATCGATGGTTGGACTGCTATGTTCGGGGACATAATAATTTGTACATCTATTCTAATGAACATCACTAACTGAAAATTTTCTTCATGCCAAAATAGACGTTCGCTACATCCTCTAACGCTTGTCATTTCTATCAACACCTGACAGTCAACATCAAGCACCAATCAACACTCCCAAATTCCAAATGCTTTCTGTTGACATCGCCTAATTTGATCTACTCGATCGGAATGTTTGTGGTCGTTGCTATCTCTTGACAAGGCCAACCGGAATTGATATTGGAGATTGCTGATGCTCTGCAAAAGATGGAACCCCATTGGTAATGACCTTGGCTAGCTGCTCAGAAGATCGGTTGAGGCTATTTTTCTGTAGTAACTGAACAAGTGACAAAAATATATCCATTCTGGTCACATTCTTGTTTGCCTACAAAGCCAAGAACACATTAGAAAAGCAAGTAGTGAAGCCCAAAAAAAAGAGTCATCCTAAAAAATTATTTTCTTCTCTACCTCGACAAGAAATCGGGCCATTATCTTGCCATCACGGAGTTCCATCAGTCCCTTCAAGATTGTCAGTCCAAATCCACGTATGGTGTCTGCTATCTCCAGAAAAAAGCCGCGTTCCTCACATAGCATCTGCCGAACAGCAAACAGATCATCTCAAATTTCTGCATTGCAAAACAAAGAGCAGTAGGTTACTTCTGAACCATACCTCGACAAGCATCTGACCAGGCGGTGCAAGATCCTCAACAATTATTGGGCAAACCATAGTCTGTCCTGTAACCTCATAGGCCCACGTGGCACCACAATTGCTTCCAGCACTGGAGTTATCTTTCAAGACAACACCACTTGAGTTTTCTTTCAAGACAGCACCACTATCCTTGCTGATCATCTTCACAAGAATATAAAGTCAGTATGAGGAAAGCCAACAGGAATTGTTTCAGTTCTAGAAGGCTTATATGCATTCTTCAGCATGACATACCTTGGGTTCATCAGCTTGCTTAATTTTCTCTGCATACTTTGTTACACTTTGTAGAAAGAGCATATGCTTGATTGTTCGGTCCAACAAAGCATCAATGCTACACTGTTGTGCAGAAGACAATATAAAGAGCCAGTTTCTATCAGCCTAAACATAAATAAACATAATGCGATCAATAATTACCTTTGCGCTGTTTGGAACTATCTCACGCAGTTCCTTGACGCGATCTTGTATCTGCTGCCGGTCTTTTGGTCTTGGCCGCGTGCTCTCACCCGGTCTAGCTCTTTTCTTGATAACCTTTACTCCCTCGGACTTGTTTACCTGGCTGACCTTGGAATTTGCAGTGTTCAAACTGCAAGAATCATCCATAGATAAATTCCCGAGGGACACTGGGATTGCCTTTGATGATCCATTTGGCACATTTTCAGATGTATAGCTACTGGAAGGGAAGTTCAACGATGGTACTTGTTCCTTGCACACTGAAAAGGAGTCTTCAAGGGTGTACTTTGGCAATTGACAGCCTGAGAAACAACCATTTAATGGATCATTGCTAGCCACAACCAGACCACATGTTGTACCCGTATTCACATTGCTACTAGCACCAAGCAGTTCTTCAAGGACAGATTCTGAAATCAATCCCCTCTCTTCAACATATAATGGATCAATACTTGCCTGTTCTGCAACAGAGTCTGTGGCAGTGCCACCAAAATGTGCAATGTTTCCTGCTAGTACGAAACTGTCGTCCCACCAATCATGCATGAGGGGATCAAATATCGTACTTTCGAGCTCAGTATTTTCTTCGAGCATATCAGTATTTTCTCCTTTTCTGTCAGAGTTTATCGTCTCTACAGCAGTTTCTCCCACTATTTCATTCGGCAGTTCATGTACTACGCGATTAGCCTGAGAAGTAAACCCAGTAGTATCGGCCTCTTGCATTAGGGTACTTTGAACAAAAGAGGTGGAATTGTCAAATAAAATGGGTTTCAGCTCATCACACACAGAAAAACAAGATGAGAGTGAATTATGAAAACTTGGTGATTTTTCACTTTGGAGGCAATATCCTAGTTTGTTAGGTGCGCATGACAGCCCATGCTCTATTCTTGGAAGATTGTTCAGAGTGGAATAAGCCGTGGTTGCACTTGCCAAACTAGAACCAGGCCGTTTACTGGATTTAATCTGTAATGGATTTTCTGAACTAATACTGTGCTGCATCAAATTGCTGACATTATGAAATACTCTGACCGCATTTACTGACTTGGAGTTCACTGGCATGGCCACTATATGAGGATTCATACCGTTGCAACTTTCGTAGGAGGTGAAACCATTTGAACAACTCAGAGAGTAATTGCTTGAAGTACTTACTAAACTCTTTAGAGATTCTACGCTTACTGTGTTCTCCAGAATTTTTTGTCTTCTGGGTCAGCCTTGATACGCATAAGACCCTTCATGCTCATAGAATTGAGTTGAAATTGTGGATTATACGGTAAAGGATATCTCTGAGTATGTTCGGTTGAAGGATCCCATAAAATGCTTTGCCTCTGACAAAATGTGCCTTTAACATGATCCAGAAACTCTGAGCTCTCAGAAACCTGGTGAATATTAAATTTTGAATTTTCATGAGAAAGTATGCATATTGTCATGTCCCTGATGCATAACGATAAAATACATTTATGAGTAGTTTAGAGAGCATATATTTAATAGCATCCCACAAATTCGTCACTTACTTCCTCACAAATATAATCTTCACTTACTGATATAGCAACCAACGTTTTTTTAGAACCTAGCAATCAACATTTAGCAGTCCAAACAAGAAATCTTTCTTAAATATTTATTTTCTCAAGAATTGCCGTCAGTCAAAAAATAGCAGCTTCCAACAAACTCATGTAAACAATTTTCCTTAGCAACCAAAACAATGATATTATTATCACGGAGCAACCAAAAAATTGATATTATTATCATGAAGATTGCATTTGAGAAACTTATATACTAACCTTTTGCATGGAACCGAACTGCGCCACACCAAGCGCCGGGATAGGTATTACTGCAATAGTCTGTAGATGATGTGTTGTTTTCAGTGACTCATTACTAATTTTGTTAATCAATAAGAAATAAGAAAAATTCTGCTCAAAGTTGGTTTAAAACCTAATATTTTATGTTTTATGAAATGTTCTTTGGAAAGAATACAAGGTAAAAAGAGAGAGCACAAACCTTTATTCCACTCAGGAACTGATGTTGCCACCAAGTATAGCCCTACAAGAAGGTAACCTTCCTCTGTTAAAATAAGGAAACTTCTTATTTTCTGCAATGAACTAGCAAAAGGAAGTGTGGACAAAGAGGACGCGCAAGTGAAATTTTATTTTGGTAATCCATGTGTTCTTTCTATTTAACAAACTGTCTGGTGTTACCGACACACAGGAGCTTTAATGCTAAATGGTATTTCCTTATTCCTGGTTTTTATTTTTTTTGGAGAATCTATGTAGGTGGTAATATTTATAATATAAACATCTAAAAACATCGTCTAAAGAAGTACAAGACAACAGAGTAGGAAATCTATACCTGAAATAAGCCTAGGTTTTCTGCATCGCTTGCCTGAGCCAAACTAAAGGAAATATCATCAGAAATCCATTGGCACTCCCCACTTACTAGAGTGGACCCTATGACGCTGAAACAGAAGTTGGGACATTATCAGTAAGTAGTTGAGAGTAAAAGCAACCTGAATGGAGCAGTACAAATTCAAAACTGAAAGGGAAAAACAGTGAAGGGGATATGGGGAGAGTTTGCCATAGTTGTTAAGCTCAAATATTCTCCAAAATCAGGGTTAAAGATTATTTTAGAATATTTTAACAGGGAAATCTGTACCAAATAATTAGCCATTATTTCAGTATTAAAACAAAAGTAGGCTCAAAAGCGTATAAAATATCAAGCACCGAGATATCAGTTTAAAGACTTGCAAAAGATCAATTAAATCAAACGTAAAAAAGGTCAATTCTGCCATACCCTTCTCCAACAACATGGACCTGATTAAGCATCTCCTCAACAATTGTTCTGGCTTCATCTTCACAGTTGTATTCTCCTATCGTAAGCAACCTTATATACGAAATATAAGCATCAGTAAGAAATTAAAGTGGTACAATACTAAGGGGTGTGTTTCGATAAACCCAGTGACGGATTTAGAACGAAAATAAGAAATTAAAGTGGTACAATACTAAGGGGTGTGTTTCGATACACCCAGTGACGGATTTAGAACGAAAATGATCAGAAGTCCTCACTCTCCATACATATCTACAACTGGTTGGGCGGTAGCTTGAGGTGTCTTTTTATCTTGAACTAGGGGTGTCCATACTATATATACATAACTATATCTAAAGAAAAATAGTTTTTTTACTTGGTGTCTTGTGCACCCGGGTAGAATACTGTAGATCCGCCCCTGGATACACCTTTTAATAAAAAGTTTATGAATCTTAAATCAAACTAGTTCATATTAGATGAGTGCAAATCTGCATTAACCAAAAAAAATCAAATAAGATTTGCCCCCAACTTAATATTCAAATCTATATCTATATTTAATCTTCAATTTGTTTTTTTTGTGCTGATACAGATTTGCCTCCACCTAATATTAATCACTTTTCTAAAAGGAGGGTACTAAGCAGGTCCCTAATACTAATCAGCAGGAAGGCTTAAACCTACAGGTTTTAGGGAGAGAAAAGGAGTCTAAAAATTGCACAGATATTACAGAAATAAGCAAAAGATACACACGAACAAAAAAGAAAGTGATTGATGATGGTTAACTTTTTCGATGTGTCCAAAAAGAAAAATAAGAAATCCAGAAAAGAGACGACAATCTTTCTGTCAATTCTGATGGGTTACCATGCTATGCCTAGGAAAGGGAGGAAAACAAAGCAACTTTTTTACAATGCATAGCATACCCCAGCATTCGGCCCAATTGTAAGAGCTAGGAGGAGGTTACTCTGCTGTGGAACCCCGGCGCGCATTTCAGTAAAGTAGTAAGCATCCCATTTCCTCTCTTCCAAGCAAATTACGTGAGAAATAGGGACTACCTCTCAAATTTCTCACAAAAAAGAGCACTGAACGGATTTGTTTAAAAAATTCTACAGTATTCCTTACATGCTTACAGTTTACAGGCAGAGATCGGGTCTCGCACTTCTCGGGAAAAACACGAGAAAAAAAGCTCTTCAATGTAAAGTTGTACGAAAAATCTGAAGAAATACAGAACCAGAACTTTTCGAAACTACCAGGAGCTATGCAGCGAAAAATATCGAAACATACAGGCTTACGTTTCCGGCCATAGCCATAAGCAAAACGGTGGTTTAAAACAGCCGTCGAGAAATTAACGAAGTGCCCAGTAATAAGCTACCTAGACTCCTACCAGTTCAGATCACTAGATCAGTACCACGCTAGTGCACAACCGCGTATCCTATCTAAGCGCTTAGCAAAAGACCGAAGCATGTAGATCTACTACCACCAGCACCTGCAGACTGCAGGTGCATGGGTCTCCCTTTCACTCACCGTGGGTCGCGACGGTCGGAGCGCCAGATCGCCGCGTAGGACCAGCCTCCGCCGCGGCACAGCGCTCCCAGCGCCTCTGCCATCGATGGAGCGAGGCTGTACCGAAGCTAGCGGCCGGCAAAACGCCGCTGCGGCAAGGCGCGCTCGGGGAAGAAACTATAATCGAGGGGAGAGCAAGGGGTTTAAGCACGCGGATGCCGTGCGATAAATAAGCGGGAGAGGCGGAGGCCGGGGTCGGGGGGCGCGGAGCCTTAAACTGGCGGAGGCGTGGAGGAATAGTGCAGAGCCGTTACACGAGAGCGGACGGTTTTTCTTCCCCGTTCTTCTCGTGTTTTTAGTGAAGGAAAATATTAAGTGCGTGTTAAACCCATTTCAATTAGAATGGATTAGTTCTTATCTCTCCCTATTCAAACACACCTTAAAGCATGTACACTGAATATATATATATATATATGAAAATAGCTTAGTACTACGGGAGTACGTACTCCCAATCCCATCCACTGTAGATCTCCATCGCACCTGTCCCACGAGCAGACACCGTTCGATCTGGATGAGATGCATGCTATTTGGTAGGCAACGTGAGGCCACGCTACCATTTTTTTTTGTTATCGCAATCCAACACGACCCAATATCCATAACCGCCTCTCGGTATATCCGCTCTTTCTCACGTCACCTGCAACTGTAATCATCCAAATTCCCAATTATTTACCGTACGCGGCGATCGATATGCCGCCGCTGCCGGCCAATTCAAGCATGCTGCTGCCTGATCGACGGGACCGTGAGGCAGGCTTCCACACATAGCTTCGTCACTACATACCGAATATTGCAATCACAAGGTGAACAATTTCTATTCATATTGGTTTCACAGCAAGATCTCTCGCCAACACCTTCTTCGGCCAGACCCGATTGAAAATTTGCATCGTATAGGACATACTCGGCGACAACGGCCGACTGGGAGCACGATCTCAACTACCATTCCAGGCCTCTGCTGCTGACACCGTCGCCGTCGGCGGTTACCGATTGGAGCATGAAACTAGCAGATGTGGGGAGAGCATGAGATGATTTCCCGATTATGTGATTTCTTGTTGTGTTTGCTTATATTTTAATTTTGGAGATGCAGTCTTTCTATCATCGTACATGGATTTGGTAGTTAACTCCTATTTTTTGCAATTCGTCATGTTTTTACGAGATCTGGTGAGTAAGATGTATTCCAATGAATTCTTTATTTTTCTAGGAGATTAAGCCAAAATCTCCCCCACTGCCGAGGCTATGCTCGGCCGCTGGAACTGAAAAGATAACACAGTCATGTCATCAAGCACCTGTGTAGAATTCATTTTCTCTCATGCAAACATCTCTTTTTATAGGTGGTTATATGATTGCATTATATATTAATTATATATAATTATATACACAAGCATCTCTTAAGCACTGGTACCTAATCAAGCATTAATGCTACAAAATAAATACCTTATCTATCTTACGTAGTAAGAAAAATCAGTTTTTTATTATTTTGCTAAGCACTTGCATCGTATATTCTCTTATAGACTTTATCACTTTTAAACTCATATTAGTCATTTTTAGTCTCATGATACGTAGCAAAATAAATAAATCACCTCTTTATATATCCACCCATCATAATTTAAAAGATATCTAAACTATGGTCTAAAGATAAAGAGGATCCATAGGATTTATTTCCGGAGGGGGCAATCGCGAGCGCGTGAGAGGATAGGCCGGTGCCGCCGTGACGGCCGATTGGTGTTTCGGACGACTATCACAACCTCGCCGGTTGATGCATGCATGTCTTACGCGTCACGACTACTCGGCGGTGCAGTCGTTCTGGTCGGAAATCCATTTCTACACGGCGCGCTCGTTTTTGTTGGATATCGAATCAAACGGCAAGAATAAAAACAACAGGTAATTAATGGAATTAAGACGATATGTAGGTAAGAGCGTACTACTATAGCACTAGTCTCTTTGCATATGATTACCAACAGATAATGAACCTTTCACAATGATCTCAAAATCTTCCATGAGCTTATGAAGTTGATGATAACACATAACTATAGTAACTAAATTAAATTACGCAGTCCTTTTTCTAAAAAGAAAAGACCACTAATACAAGTACTTATTTACATCATACTACTTTTTTCCAAAAGAATTGATCTGATTTCGACACTCCACCTTGTCTCTTTCAGCTAGCGTTCCTACCAAGATCAAGTGCCCTATACATCTTTTTATATGTGGTATTTTCAATGGATATTCTTCGAGCTAACTGGTCTAAGTCGTAGCAATTAGTCCTAATCATCGACGTCATTTTCGTCACCCACACTCAAAGATCTAGTTTGGATTTGAGCACAGTATAATACATATTAAGTTCACGTCAGTTAGTGGTTAGTGTTAGCTATCGATCAAAATGTGCACCGCACCATGACGTAAAACCAACGTGAACCAATCGAAGCTAACTAGTTTGAATTACCTCTATAGATTAAAACTAACAAAGCCGGAAAAGAGGAATGATAATTAAGCCAGTAGCAGTACGAATGAACAATTAAGGACCGTAGGAAATTGAGATGGCCTTAGTCCCTCCTAAAAGCCAGGATCGACACCCTCCTAAAAGGAGTAGCTAGATCGATAATCAATTCGTCAAAGTGTCATGTATGTGTGTATATCTTTGTTGTAAGTTTCATATCCTTGTTGTAAGTTTCGTTACAAGCGAAATGGAGTGGAATCTTGTCTGTACATACACTACACTCATGTGCAAAATGGTGCAGAGCTTGCACGGATTAGCGAACTTTTTAAAAATGGGTGTCTATCACAAGCACCTGAAAATTTGGGAAATCACTATCACTCTTTTTCACCGTTAGATCAAGATCATGTGGCTCACATCTCTCTCTCTCATCTATATAACTCACCCGACACCCTAACCCTAACACACTCTACACCCAGCCACCACCGCTGCCGCCTCCCGCTACCTCGGGCATCGGCGAGATCCTTCCTCCTCCTCCTCCTCCTCCTCCAACCTACCTCCCAGTCCCGTCGCTGCCGCCTCCTTTCTTCCTCCTCTCTGGCGAGATCCCATTGCGCCGCTTCCTTCCTCGTCTTTGGCGGCGGTAGCTGCCACCAGATCGGCCACCACCTCCTAACCACTTCGGTCGTCGCCACCCTCCACCAACCCCGCCCACCATCCTCCTCCTCGTTCGTGTCCGATGGCGCCATCGCCACCTCGACGCACCACTGCTGCCACCTAGCCTCCCTCTCCAAGTGGCACCGGCGAACCCTAACCCTAATCCGCCTCCACCACCACCATCGTTGGGCGTCGAGAGGAGAAAGACGACTTCGCCGGAGCACAAATCTCCACACCGATCCAAAGGTGAGAGAATCGACTGTGATTTTGAAAATTTTCAGCCGCATGTGAAATAGCCAATCCGTTTAAAATTGCATGGACTAACGAACTTAACTGGACATCCCCTCGATGGAAACTACTTCTATGGGATTGAAGGCCTAACCGAGAAGATCAAGACTTGGCTCCGGGACTCCAGAAGTAGGGGTGATGGATGAGTAGTAGATGGTTTTGCTTTGGTTGTTCTGGATGTTTTTGGCAGTACGTAGTTTGTTTTAGTTAGCTGTCACTCTATGTTCTCAGTTCGTTGTGCTCTTATCTCAAGCCGGCTTCCCCATCTAGTTCGTTCTGTTTTTCTTTTTGTGACTGCTGTATGTGAACCTTGAAAGCTGGGAAGTTCTCCTGTGTCAAAAATAATAATAACTGGCCAACCCCCCAAAATACTCCATTTCAGCATCAAATAAGGGTCCTCTCTCCCCGGTATGAACAGTAACACCGCCTACTATACCCGGTAGGCCAAGCCAGGCCCATCCGTATCTCTTCCCAGCAAGAACAGAACCAGGTATCATTTCATAAAATGCAATAATGCATGTCTAGGACATGGGTGCATGGCATCCACTACCTCGAAAAAAACATTAGGTGGGAATGCAAAACCCCACACATTTGGAGGAATCTTGACTAACATGGCCACTTTAGTGAAGATCATAATGTATGAGTATTCCTACAAATCCATATAGTTAAGGACTGCCAAACTGCCCCTTCCTTGAACTCCACATACACATATTTTTCCCAATTAATTGGACTCCCATGCTAGCTACTCCATATAAGAGAATAGGACCACCTAAAGTTTATTGTGCACCGTTGTTGCTGACCCAATCATATGTGGTCACCTATGATTGAGAGGCTACCAAGAGAATATTTCTAGGGTTTCCTTCCCCTTCCGGCACTTTTGCTGTGATTTCTGCAACTTCATGATTGTCCTCGACATACCCTAACCATTCTGCCATCAACTTGCAGGTTGGTAAGGCAAGTAGGTATGATTCCACGCTATTTTTTTTCGACGAAACTGTGAATGGATCATTGTACGTAGTAAGCTGCTATTTCACTCGGTTTGAGCCGTAGGCTTTTAGATTGGATTGAAGGGTGTGCACTATGGAAGCATATATAACTACTTCAGTGAGTGCACCCGTAGGTAGACATGTATATGCAAAATTGGTTACATGATATTACAATTTTGTATCATTGACTATAGAATATCTAAATTTCGTGTATTTGCCAAAAGATATTATAATTTTGTGGCTCCTTGATGTGGGCATTATGTCTATTATAATAAAATTATTCATTATTTGGGAGAGAGGAACACTTCAAAATGACCTTCATACCCTTCCTTTCTTACTCATTCTCAAAGCTCAAAGCCAAACCGGACTGTAGGCTTTCTTGCATTAGCTCTAGTTTCCCTACGTTGTGCAAGTGGTAACTCTAGATGGGAGTGAACATTACCACTCGCCCCAAGGGGAGACAAAGAATTGGATAGAGAGAGACTCGAGGAGGGATTTGGGACTGAATCAATTGGCAATGATGGCTGTTCAGAAGGTTGTTCGGGCTGTGGCAATGCTGGCTGATCAGAAAGCTCCACCGTTAGTGGCTCAGGTGCTGACTGCTTGTCTCTCGGCTCCTCCCCCTGTTTCCCAAAGCGACTTCGCTGATAAACATTCAATTCTTTTGGGGCTATCACATTTCTTGTATACTCCATTAGGTTTGGGCACGGAATTATCCCCACAATGACTTCTTCTTGTTGACTCTTCTTGTTCTCCCCCTCTCGACTATCACCCTTAGTGATAGGAGAGAACTCCAAAAACTGATCAAGCTGATCAAGAGTACTTCCACTTGTGTAGTAAGGCTCAAACCCTCGAATATCATATCCATACGAACAACTTTTGTTCAACTGGGTTTCAGCATTTATAGCCCTTCTGACTTGATGAATAGCCTAAAAGATACATTTCAATGCTTATGGATCCAGCTTGCCAATAGTTTGGTGATCACGTACAAAACGCACATAGCCAAACACCTTGGGAGATACCTTGAACTCCCGCTGACCCAAAAAAAAGTTCAGCTGGAGACCTCATCCCAAGTATTCGAGATGGCATACAATTAATGAGATACACTGCCGTCATTACTGCCTCGCTCTACATCCCCTCTGGCACATTCATCAGAAACATGAGTGAACATGCTACCTCCAACAAATATTGATTCTTCCTTTCAGCCACTCCATTCTGAGGTGGGGTTCCTGGACAAGTAGTCTGATGAAATATCCCCTCTTCTGAGAGATACGCTGCAAACTCCTTGTTAACATACTCAGTTCCATTATCTGATCAAAGAATCCGGACCTTTTTGTCGAACTGAGTAGCAACCATCCTATAGAAGACCTGAAAACATCGAAGGACCTCGCTCTTGTGTTTCATCATATAAATCCAAGTTATACGAGTGTAGCAGTCAATAAATATAACAAACCACTTAAAACCACTCACAGAAGTAACTGAGCACGGGCCCCAAACATCTAAATGTATTAATATAAAAGGTTCATAACTCCGAAGACCAATGCTGCTATATGTAGACCGTGTATGCTTTCCAAACTCACAAGCATCACACACAAGTTTACTCTTGTCTACCCTTTTGAACAAATTAGGGTATAACTGACTTAAACTCTCAAATGATAGATGTCCTAAGCGACGATGATGTAATAAAACTTCTCCCTCGATTCCTCCTATAGCCACAGCCAATGCTGCATCAACCTGATCAATCTACCACAACCCATTACGCCTTATTCCAAATCCAATCCTCTTTCCAGTTCTCTTCTCTTGGAACAAGCACGAATCCTCATCAAATGTGACAGTGCATTTGAATTGGTCAATGATAGAACTGATTGAAAGAAGGTTGACTGGAAAGAAGTGAACATACAAAATAGAGGATAAAGCAATAGATGGTGTGCACTCAATAGATCCTACACCCTGAATAAGCTTGGAGGTTCCATCGGCTGTTTGGATAATTTCAGAATGAGTATATGGGGCGTAAGATGCGAAAGCACTAAGTAAACCCGTGACATGCTTGGATGCCCCTGAATCTATGATCCAATCAATATGAGAGTGCTTATATGTGGATGCGAGTGCATGTGCCTGAGTACCTTCGCCCACGTGGGCGTAGTTTGTAAAGTTATCAAAGAGGTGGAATCATAAAATGTCTCCAATGTCTTTCCCTGCTACCACTTCTTCCACTGCATAGCTTGCTCGCCTGTCAGAGTAACAGACGTGATCTCCTCCATCAGGGCCACATTAGCCCTGGGGCCAGCTCGGCCCCTTCCTCGACCTCCACCTCCATGATCGCCACGATCTCCACCTCGGCCTCCACGATCACCATGACCTCCACCTCGACCTCCATACTGTGGAGAAGGACAAAGACGGCTCAGATGTCCTCTCTTCCCACAGTTGTAGCAGTCCCTATCATTTGGTATGCGTATGCTGATCTGACCGGGTTGTTATCCCCTATTACTCATAGTCGAACCTCCTCCTGCACAATAGCCGAGATAGCCTCCTCTATGGTAAGCAAGTTTGCCAAGTGAAACATAGTAGCTCTTCTACTCTTAAACTTTGAGTTCAGTCCCTTTAGAAAATATGTAACCCGTTTGCGTTGCAGCCACACCCTACCAGCCTCAATATCACCAGCACATGCTAACTGCAGTGGATCATAGTGATCTAAATCTGCCCACAGTTGCTATAGCTCACTAGCATACTCCTGGAGGGTCTTCTCCTCTTGTCTCAGAGCCTCTACTCACTACTACAGAAAGCCTCATCACAGACGGTTCGGACCGTCATCACGCAGCGGTTTCCAACCGCTCGTAAAAGCACGTCTGTGATAACGGTGTTATCACAGACGGTTGGAACAAGAGCCGTCAGAAAATAGCTATCGCGAGCGGTTCGAACAAGAACCGCTCTGTGATAATCAATTATCACGACGACTCTTGTTCGAACCGTCTCGTGATAGTTGCTTTTCACGACGGCTCTTGTTCCAACCGTCTGTGATAGGTTTTTTGATTGCAAAAAAATTGCCATTTCATGGATACACTCATACACATACACCGCCATTTCCAAACCTCCCAAACATGGATTCATTGATACACATACATGGATTCCCAACTCCTAAACCTCCCAATAAATTTCTCAAGCTATGGATTCATGGATACATGCATACACTCGGTCATATACAAGTACCAATGTAGAATCGAAGGAGAATCTAATGTAAATCTGAATATGAATCTAACACAAGTACAACAAGCTCATACATACAAATCTGGATCTGAATCTAATAGAACCTCATATACAAAAGTACCAACAGAACCTCATATACTAGAGACATCGTCGGAGGAGGACTGGAGGAACTTCGGCGTCGGCGTCAGTACTAGAGGAGGTCGGTGTTGGTGTCGGCGTCGACTCTCCTGTTGGGGAGGAAGACCACGTCGAAGGTTGGGGATCTGCGGAGCAAGGAGGACCGAGCTGGAGGTGTAGCGGGGTGGGAGCTACTGGGAGGACTGGAGGAGCAGCCGGCACCGAGTTTCGGATTTTACCATGGCTTTCAAATTCTAAGCCATGGTAGTAAAATTAGAGAGTAAGGAAAATTCTAAACTATGGTAAAATCAGAGAGTAAGAAAAATTTGAAGTCATGGTAAAATTAGAGAGTAAGGAAAATTTAAAGCTATGGTAAAATCAGAGTATGGAAAATTTAAAGCCATGGTAAAATCAAAATCACGAGCGGTTGTTAATCCCAACCGTCTTTGATGAGGATACACACACCGATCGGTTGGTATCACGAACCGCTGCAGCGAAGTATCATAGACGGTTCGTTATACTAACCGCCTCGTGATGAGGTGTCCTCATCACGACGGCTCCTTCTTCCAACCGTCTGTAATACTTCACAGACGGTTGGTATAAGGAGCCGTCTGTGATGAGGCACTATCACAGACGGTTTTTATTATGAACCGTCTGTGAAGTATTACAGACGGTTGGTAATAAGAACCGTATGTGATGAGGCACTATCACGCACGGTTCCAAAGGGAACCGTCAGAGAAGTTCAACACGACGGCTCCTTTGGAACCGTCTGTGATGAGGTGTCTGGTATGGCCTGTTTTGTAGTAGTGACTTTTCCCTAGACCTCCACCATCATCATCATATTTCCTGCCCTGGAGTACATGTTGCTTAGCGTTTTTTACATTGTCGATGTACTCTGCATCATCTCCACCATCCGAGCGATGGATAGAGATATCGAAGTTAGCAACCAAGCTACCATCACAGAGTTGGTGGTGTTCCACATCCTCCAATCCATGCTTGCCTTGTCTGCAGGTTCAGCACAAGTCTCTCGCAGGTAATGCTCTACCCCCTTTATCCTCAAAATTAGCTGAGCTCTTCTAGACCAACCCAGGTAATTCTTACTTCCTTCTAACTTTACATCATTCAACATCAGCTCCAGTTTTAGGTTAGATGACCCTGCACCAGCCTTCGGACCTATCATATCTGCTGCGAAGATGTCATATAATATGCTTCTCATGTCACCTTGAGTTACCAGTGGGGAAGTAGTCTCAACAACTGCCTTGCTTTTCTCATCTACCGCCCTCATTGCGGCTTCTTCCTCCTCCTTCCTCACAGCCTCAATTTCATCAGGGGTCATCTTCTCAAACAACCAGAGTAATGCCAATTACTACCAAGATATACCGCACGTATCTCCCACGATCATGACAATTCTTTACGCATCAATGTTCTACCGAACCTGGACGACTGCCTTTACAATTACCCAAATCATGCATAGACATGACATAAAAGAAAAATTCAACATAGAACTCCCTTTCCTTTCCTTTTTCTAGCTTTTCCTTCTCTCGCCTTTCTCTCTCTCTCTCTCTCTCTCTCTCTCTCTCTCTCTCTCTCTCTCTCTCTCTCTCTCTCCTTTTGTTCTTTCTTTGTTGCTTTTCTTCGTTCCGCCAGCGCTCCCAACTTCCTATACCTCCCTTCTTCTTCTTCGGTTCACCAACACCAACGGCGATCCAAGGCGATGGCGATGGCGGCTTCGTGTCCTGAGATCTGGCCTCCTCCCTGCTCGCCCGAGCCCGTGCGATGCAGCCTACGCGATGCGAGTCGAGCGACAATGGCGGCCTTGCCCACGCGACGCAGCCCGTGCGATGGCGACGACCCGCGTGACGCAGCTCGTGCGACAGCGGCATTCCGCGTGACCCGAGCGACGACGGTGGCGGCGGCCCGCGCCCGCGAGGTGCAGCAGCGGCGCGGCCCAAGCGGCGGTTGTTCAGATTCTCCCGAGCGGCCCGAGGGGGGAGGGGAAGGACGGTGGCGGCGGCTGAGGTACGTGTGGGCTAGGGTTAGGGTTTAGTGGTGGATGGGCACGGGGGCTCTGATACCATGTTGTTTTCGGAAATATTGTGTGTGTTCCGTAGGAACCCCACACCCTTTATTTATAGTCTTAAAGTATAATCTAACTCTAATACAACTCATTATTTAGATCTAATACAAACTCTTCAACAGTTTCTCTTTTTCAAACAATGAATGATATTATTATAATGACATCAGTTTCCTATAGCAACAAAGAGCCGTAAAATTGTAGTGTCTTTCGGCAAATACACAAAATTTGGGTGTCCTACAGCTAATAATAGAAAATTGTGATGTCCTGTAACCAATTTTAACATATATATACTCCCTTCGTTATTTTTTACTTGACTTTTTTACTTTTTGCGGTCCCTGATATGCAACTTTGACCATTACTTTTATAACTATATATTAACATGTACTAATAAAATTATAATATTATGAAAGTATTTTTAACGACTACAAATCTAATGATATAATTTTCATATAACTAATTTGGATAGCTTTAAACCTATGGACGATAAAATTTTAGAAAACTTGATGATACGAATTCTAGGACTTCAAGTAAAAAAAATGAAGGAGTAGCTGCAATATGCTTTACCTAGTGCAGCCGATTCTACACAAAGGAGAATACGGGCAGAATCGCCGTTTGCAGATGCAAGATATTAGTGCTTCAAATGTATCACAGCACTTATGCTGTAATTTTTTTTCATTTTTAAAATCATTCATGCACGTGTTTAAACTGCTGAATGGTTTTGAAAACAAAAAAATACAGCATAACTAAAAGACTTAAATGGAATGAATTTAGCACACTATGTGGAAATATTTTCGACGGATGCGTAGATGGCATAGGTGGAGAGTAAACTAGGTTCAGGAAGGAACTCTAGGCTGAGGTCGATGGAGAGCTAGAGGCTACTACAAGACACTTACCATCCCATCATTCTTGGCATTAAGGTCCATAATTTTGTCTCCTGATGCTTTCCAAGAATACTCTGGCAAGGTCAATGACACTACCCAAAAGATGTTGCTTTTGCCTGGGCTCTCATTTCCTCAGGCCCCTCACTTTGTGAAAAGAATAGAACAAGGCCCGGTGAAAAGAGGCTCCCTCTTGCATGTAGCGTTAGTTTCGTTATGAAATGGGGGAATGCATATGATATGCGCCCCAAGCCCCCAGGGGTCGAATGTACTGTGCATATGAGCGACAACCTAGGCATGTGCCTCAAGTTTTATCAGTAATTTATGCTCACAATTATTGTTATTTAAGGAGCTATTATTGTTGTGTTTAACATAAACATATCTGCACACAGAAGCGACCTATGATTTGTTTTCTAGTTGAAAAAAATGCTAATGTATCGTTGTGAAAAACATAGTAGTTCTTGTCACGAGGTTGATAAAACCACATTCTGAGGTGGATAATTACTATTATTATCACTTCTTTTGCCAACTGCCAATGATCGGAACACGAGGTTCTCTATCGAGCTTATCTAGAAAAATAATATGATTTCGTAATCATTTTATTGTTGTGGACATAATGAGCGTATGTATGAGAATACAATAGGAATGATACAGAATCGATGAACTTGAATATGAATGATAATGTTGTTTTGTCTCTATTACAGGATACATGAGCTATCCCCTTACAGTTATTGAAGGGGTGACAGTTAATGCTGCTAAAAGCGCCTCTAAGCTTCACGTACATTTCTATGTTGAGTCTTGAACTATCACGTCTCTTAGCCAACTGTCGTAAGTTGCTAGATGCGCTAATAACAACTTTTATGTTAGTCAAGTTGGAAACTGTCATGTCTCCCAACCAGTTCGTTAGTCGGGGATTGCCCAGAAACGTATGGCTAGTTGAATCGTATCCCTAACTAGTTGTCTCGTGACTCAAACTAGTCGTCAACCAGTTTGGCTATAGTAACAGGTATTAAGTTTCCTTTAAGTATTTGTTATAGGTTCATAACTGTTTTAGAGTTAGCCTATGATATAAGCCTATTTTGATAAAGACCCTGGTTTCAATAGAAAAAGTTGACTAGTAAGAATCCTCGTCACGCATCATACGCAACAGTGTTTACTGTTTAGCGTGAAAACGATCTTGTTGAAAATTTTAACCATGACAAGTGACGGTATTTATGACACACTTGACACGACTTTGTCATGGTGATTTCTTCAATTAGCACAGCTGAGTTTAAAAGGACGACCAAATAATGCATGTACGCGACGATACATAGTAAGCTCCACTCAGAGTCTCGCGTATGCTCTGATCTACTGTTGGAACATGTGGCAGCCCTAAGTATGAGGAAGATGATCACACACAAAAGCACACAAGAGACACAAGAATTTGTTTACAAGATTTGGCAAGTCTACGTCTCCGAGAGCCGAATCGCGGCGGCTTTGTCTGTATGAGGGGTTTCTTTTTCACGATTAGGGTTACAAGAGACCGACGGTATATATTTATACCCCGGTTACATGTTCGACTCGGACACTTAGTCCGTATCAGCCCATTTCTTTTGCCATATATGAGTCATGCATATATGGCACGCACATCTCCACTTTGATGAATACACCACCTTCACTACTACAGAACAGACCTTTGGTCGAACTGCCAAATGGGCAATAGTCTCGGAGAAAATTGCGTCCGGGACCAAAAATATCTTTAGTCGGTTGGTAACACCAACCGGGACTAAAATCCCCTTGCCCAACGGCTCGGTAGCGAGCTTTGCGGGAGGGACTTTTAGTCGGTTGGTGTTACCAACCGACTAAATGTCAACCTTTAGTCGGTTGGTACTACAATCCGGGACTAAATCTTTAGTCCCGGATTGTAGTACCAACCGGACTAAAGGTTGACATTTAGTCCCGTTGGTAACACCAACCGGGACTAAATGTCCCTTCTATTTAAACTCTGTTTGGCGTTAAATCACGAGAGCCGGGAGCAGTGGTCGCCGCCGGACACGCGCGCTGCTGCTTGTCACCACCGCGAGCGTTCATTCACTCAACCGTATTCACGGCGTGTTCGCGGTAAGCTCTGATGCTAACCTGCCGTCCATTTGACATCTACCGCTGCGTCCATTTTTCTTTTATTTTCGATTTTTGAATAGTACTGATTTGTGATTTTTGTATAATTAAATCTAGAGCTCCAAAATTCTGAAAGTTTTGTGTATGCTCTCTAACATGTATACTATCTATGAAAAATATGAAATGTGAAATTTGAATAATTTTTATATGTTATAAAAATTGCCAATTAATTCATAAATGGAACTTTCATGATTTTTGTAGGCCACAATAAATTTCAAAAATCATGAAATTTGTTTTTCCACTAAGTTACACTGTGAACAGTCCATATAAAAATTTTGAGGCTATTTGGACAAAGTTGAATTTATACCTATTTTATGCTTATTTATTTAATTATTATTCCATGAATTTTGTAGGCTAAATTAATGATCCAAAAATTCTGAAAATTGTTTTGCCATGACACATGATGGTGTTCCATGGCATGTTACTCAATTAGTTCATTAGAAAATAGAGAATTTTGGTGTATTTTTAATTTCATTTGTTTACAAAAATGAGAAATTTAATTATGTGATATGTCATATAATGCGACGATGACACGCCATTGGATGTACAATGCCGATCGCCGCTCAAAGAGTTCATTGATGGTGTGCATTATTTCTTAAGAGTGGCCGAGGCAAACAAGCGGGGTGGTTTCATGTCTTGTCCATGTGCCCTGTGTAAGAATTTGAAGGAATATTCTAGCTCAAGGAGTCTTCACTCACACTTGTTGAAGTCGGGTTTCATGCCAAACTATATTTGTTGGACCAAGCACGGAGAAACCGGGTTATAATGGAAGAAGGTGAAGAAGAACAATTGGACCCAGCGACATTATTGTTCAATACGGTGACCGATGATCTTGCAATGGCGGCGAAGAAGAGGCGGGGCGAAGACACACTCGTGAAGATGATGCTCTTGGTGATGTCATTCGTGATGCACAAAGAGATTGCGAAAGTGAAAAGGAGAAGGCTAAGTTTGACCGCATGCTAGACGATCACAAGAAATTACTATACCGTCCGTAGAAGATGGGCAAAAAGTTGGGTACAACATCGGAGTTGCTACAATGGAAGGCACGAATGGTGTATCCGACAAGGCATTTGGGCAATGCGAAGATCCAAAAAGATGCTTCCGCCTAACGAATTGCACCTTACTACGTGCGAAGCAAAGCAGTTAAATGCGCCCTTTGGGATTAGAAATCCGGAAGATACATGCATGTCGTAATGGCGCATCTGTATCATGGCAAGGACTACGAGAATTTGGATGAATGCCCGTATGCAAAGCGTCGCGATATAAGATCGGCGAGATGACCTGGCGATGTTGAGGCGAAGAACGTCCCGGAAGAAAATCCGCCAAGGTTATGTGGTATGCTCCTATAATACCACGCCTAAAGCGTCTGTTGAAACAAGGACCATGCAAAGTTGTTGCGATGGCACAAAGAAGACCGTAAGGTAGACAACATGTTGAGACACCTGGCGATGGGTCCCGGTGGAGAGCAATAGACGAGAGAATTCCGGAGTTTGCGGATGACGCAAGAAACCTAAGGTTCGCTTTAAATGCGGATGGTATGAATCCTTTTGGGGACGAGCACTAGTCATAGCACTTGGCACATTACTCTATGTATCTACAACCTTCCTCCATGGTTATGCATGAAGCGGAAGTTCATTATGATGCGGTGCTCATCCAAGGCCCGAGGCAACACGCAACGACATCGATGTCTACACGAGGCCATTAGTTGAGGAACTCCCGCTTTTATGGAGCAAACCGGTGTGCGTGTGTGGGATGAGTACAAGCAGGAACACTTCGACTGCGAGCATTGTTGTTCGTAACAATCAATGATTGGCTGCTCTAAGTAATCTTTCGGAGACGGACAAACAAGGGATACAATGCATGCACACCTTGTTTTGATGACATTGACAGTATATATTTGAAAAAATGTCGAAGGTCGTGTACCTTGGCCATCGTCGTTTTCTTCCTATGAATCACCAACTAAGAAAGAAAGGCAAGCATTTTAAAGGTAAGGCGGACCACCAGAACCAAGCCTCATAACCGAGGCGGGAGGATGTACTTGATATGGTCAAGGATGTGCAAGTAGTCTTTGGAAAGGGACAAGGCGCGAACTGTTCCAAAAGATGCTAAGGGACACGCACCCATGTGGAAGAAGAAGTCCATATTTTGGGAGCTACCCTATTGGCAAGTCCTAGAGGTCCATAACGCGATCGACGTGATGCACGACAAAGAATCTTTGTGTGAACTGCTAGGATTCATGGATGTGTATGGAAAGTCTAAGGATTCACTCGAAGCACGACGGGACTTGCGGCACATGAAAGAACGAGACAACTGCATCGAGAGAAGGCAGACGATGGGCGCCATTACTTAAGACACTGCTAGCTTCACTCTTAGCAAAGAAGAGAAGGAAAGCATGTTTGAATGCCTAAACGACATCAAGGTCCCATCTGGATTCTCCTCCAATATAAAGCGTATAATAAAAATGCCGGAGAAGAAATTCCTACACTTAAAGTCCCATGAGCGCCACGTGCTTATGAGCGCAATTGCTTCCGGTTGCTTTAAGAGAATTCTACCTCCACATGTACGTCAGCCACCGTGAAGCTATGTGCATTCCTCAATGCAATTTCTCGAAAGGCAATCAATCCAATGGAACTAGCTACTCTGAGAATGATGTGGTTCAATGTCTTGTCGACTTTGAGTTGGTGTTCCCTCCATCCTTCTTTAATATCATGACACACCTCCTAGTTCACTGGTCAAGGAGATTAATATTCTCGGTCTGTGTTCCTACACAACATGTTCCCCTTTGAGAGGTTCATGGGAGTCTGAAGAAATATGTTCACCAGCGTGCTCGGCGAGAAGGAAGCATCGCCAAGGGCTACGGGACGAGAGGAGGTCATTGAGTTCGTGTTGACTTCATTCCCGACCTTGACCCGATTGGTGTTCTGAATCGCGACACGAGGGAGACTTAGTGGAAAGGGAACACTAGGGAATAAAACATATATCGATGCGGGGGCGATTATTTCAATAAAGCGCACTACAGTTCTTCAAAACTCCTCCGTGGTGGAGCCGTATGTCGAGTACACAAGGAATTCCTCGATCCGGTTTCGAGGAAGAATGAAGCTTGGATTAGGCGTCATCACATGGAAACTTTCAGCGGTTGGTTGCGAAAAGAATGTCGAGTGATGACAATATTGATGAGCAAGCTGTATTTGTTGGTTAGGCAACCGTCGTGGCACATCCTCACGTACAAAGTGCGAGATAAATGGAAATACATTTTACACGTAGCCCAAGATAAAAGGAGCACGAACCAAAGCAGTGGTGTCGCGTAGATGCCACAGACCCAAATGGAAAGAGGCAAACATATTATGGCATAGAGGAGATTTGGGAACTAGACTACGCACCTAATTTTAAAGTCCCTTTGTTCCAGTGCGAATGGGTGAAGATGACCGGAGGCGGGTAACGATCGACAAGGAGTATGGAATGACAACGGTGGACCTCAACAATATTGGGTACAAAGGCGAACCATTCGTCCTTCTGCTGATGTGAATCGGTGTTCTATGTGAAAGACATGTCTACAAAACCCAAGAGAGGGAAAAATGACGACAAATCAACCAATGAGCCAAAACGCCACATAGTTCTTTCGGGAAAAGAAACATCGTGGGAATTGAGGACAAGTCGGACATGTCGAAGATTATGAAAGGGATGATCGAATCCGCCCTTGATGTGACCAAAGACCCAAGCATCTGCTAAATGCCGAGGACACTCCATGGTTACGGCATGATCATAACCAAGGGTCATACGTCAAGAAGAAGTTCACCACTGTGCGCTTGATATATAGTGATGTTTAATAAATAGTGTGTATTAGAGATTTTATGTAATAATTGTAACTTCAGATGTTTCTATCATATTTTTCTTGTTTTTATCGTTTCAAATGAAATTCCTATTCGATAAAAGGACACATGTACCTCTGTGAAGCATGTCTTCTCCATGGTGTAAAAATGACTTGAAATTTTTTAGCAAGTATTTATGCCTTCAAATGAAATTCTAGCTTGTGGTTTGAGCCCTTCATTTTGTTTATAGTTGGCTCTTCACTTCCCGACTTGTGGTCACTATAAAAGTCGTTTGAAATGTCAATAAGATCTCTGTGCTTTCTGGGACATGATCGCAAATGTTCTCAACAACATTGGTATGATCTGCAAACATAAGGGGTAAACTCATATAATGTCGGAAATGGTAAAGTGCAACTACTATGCAAAGGAAAAATGGAAATTTCTCCTTAGTGGGGTATTGCTACATAAGGATTAAATTGCTTTTGGGGTTTTAAAAGCGGTTAGTCGAATTTCTTGCACTTTAAAACAGGCCTAAAACAAGATGATCAAAGTAGCACAAAGGCTAATCAAGAAGACAAGAAGAGTAAAACCATAAAAGTCGCGAATAAAGTACTAGTAGCGATAGTAGTTCCAATCTCACCTATAGTTCCAATGAAATTCCTATTTGATGGTGGATTTCTCATCGCGCATTTGGACAATGAATGATGGAAAACCAAAAGATTAACGTTAAAATGATGCAAAAACAAATTTCCTATCGAAAACCAATAGTTTTATTTTTAAAAACTATTATTTTTAAAAATTTATGCCTAATATTTAATTTATTATGCATTTAACAAGAATTAGCATATTTATACAAATAAACTTAATACAAAACCCAGCCCGGGACTAAAGGTTCTCTGGAAAATAGTGGCGGGAATCTGAATAGTGGGGACCTTTAGTCCCGGTTGCTAACTGACCCGGGACTAAAGGTTCTCTGTGTGATAATTGAATAGTGGGGACCTTTAGTCCCGGTTGCTAACACTGACCGGGACTAAAGGTTCTCTGAAAAATATGTCCCAGCAAAAATTCACCTTTAGTCGGGCCGTGGCACCACCGGGACTAAAGGTTCTCTGAAAATATGTCCCAGCGCAAAATTCACCTTTAGTCGGGGTCGTGGAACCACCGGGACTAAAGTCGACCTAGTCGGTCCGTATTACCACCGGGACTAAAGGTCTTTAGTCCGATTGGTAAAACCGCCGGGACTAAAGGTCCCCAATACTAACCAACGATTCGTCTTCCATTCTTCCTCCACTTCCCATCGCGCGCCTCTCCTCGCCGTCTCCTCGCGCGCCCTCTCCTCGCCGTCTCCTCGCGCGCGCGCGCTCTGCCGACCTCGCGCCGTCCGCGGCGGCGTGCTCCCGCCGTCTTCTCCGCGCGACCCGCCCTCTCCCTCGCGCTCCGTCGTCTCCCGCGTCGCCGGCATCGACTCAAGGTAAAATAATGCGAGCTTCAAGCGAAATTTTGTCACTGTTAAGTTACTAGGACTCGTCATTCGAAATTTTGTGAAATCGCCATGTTAAAAATAATCTGAGCTTCAACTGAAATATCGGTAATGGACTAATGGTAGAGCTGCGGTGATATCAATCTTGTTCCTTCTCGTCGTTAAGAACGTCGTCCCAACAACGGATCACGTTCCATGTTAATTTGGGACGTCTTTGAAGCTATATACTCGTCGTTCCTAACGATATTGAAAATTGGCGTACCATGTTCCTCGTCCCGTTCCTCGACCGATCGACCGGGAACGCGGTGACTTAGGTATGTACTAAAACCATGCATGTTTCTCGGGTGGTAGGAATGCATAAAATTATCGTATGGGCCATATGGCATACTAATAAAAATTTATGGAATGACTATACATTTCAATAATATGTTAGCACATATTTAAAATTTATTTATCAATGTTAGTGTTTGTTATCTTTATCACTCCATAAAATAAGTTGTTTTCACATATAATTGTGTAAAGTAGTCAATTAATTAGAAAGAAAGGCCAACTAATTATATACTGAGCGTTGAGTACTCATAATGCATGGTTTACTCGGTGCTAACATTTGATCAACTAATAATAACTTAACAATCATTCTTTTACCCTATCTTTAAATACACCACTAACACAAATTTTCTAGATCCACCATCTGCGAGTATTTCGGTTAGACACCAAAAGTCCACCTTGCGGTAAAGGTTCGTAGAGTTCAAATTATCCCAAAGCTTACGGGCTAATATGCAAAAACAAAAGATCGCCTTGGCGATCACCGCGGGTCGGTGAGAGTAGTAGACCAATTCTCGCGCACTCGAAATCGCCTCCGGCCTCCACTCATGAGGAGCCGTGAGGCCCACCATCGAGGCCCATAACGTCGACTTATTTCGCCGTGAGGCGTTCTTTGAACTCAAGGTGGGTTCCCTAAACCCGGCGTATACACACATCATAAAACACTTGAAATCACATTTCTTTGCGGCGTGTGGATATGTGCTTCCCTTTGAAGAACAATTTTATATTCTTGAATGATAAGTTTTATATTACGCGATATATTTGCGAAATGGCCGACCGAATGACAACATGGACGATGCCATCATGGATATTATCAACAATGGCGCCTTACAAGGTGCCCAAGTCGAAGGTGATGACAACAATCAAGAAGTAGATGGCGGAGTCGATGCTTTGCCGATTATGAAGATGAGGTCTATCTACAATCTCTTATGTATCTACAATCTCTTATGTATCTACAATCTCTTATGTATCTACAATCTTTGTGTTTCTACATTCGTAGCCCTCTGGATCGACGACAACAACGGGAAGAGTAGAAATGTACGAGGCCAGAAGAAGCCGTTGGAGGGTCGGTTCATTCTCTCGGATTCGAGGAGGATACAGGCAAAGTACTTGGACCACATGCACGAAATTTGTCGACCACTGTGGGTGCCTTGTAAGGGACAGGATCCGATCAATGCTCGTGAATGGAAGCAAAAGAAAGAGGCTCCTCATATTAGTTTTGTCTCGATCGTGACAAGGCACTAGTTTGGCAAGATGTCCTTCAACATTTCGCTCGTCTGAGAAGATGAAGCTTTGAAGGAGAGAGTTAGGAAGCTGGGCTATGAAGAAGATGGCCACACAATTCCGGTGTTGGAAGAAGAAATTGTACAACACATTTATCAAGAAGAACTCGGCGCCGATTTCAACACTAAGGCCTACGTCAAGTTGAGGCCGTTTTGGGATGAGTTTATGCAGTTCAAGACATCGGAAGAGGGTGAGGCACGGGTGAGAAGGAACCAACAGAATGCCCGACAAAGCAATACCACCATCACTTGGGATCGGTGGCTACGGAGTGCCATTCCTAAGTGGGAAAGAATGGAGCAGAGATTCTTACCAAGGGATCGAACGAGAATCAATCAAGCGCTTTGAGCGCCAAGTATTGGTTTTTCGGTCATGGGAAGCTGGACCTAGAGACCGGAAAGATAGTGTATGGCGCAAAACTCCAAGAAGCGTGAGAAAGATTTGCTTATGCTCGAGGCTTGGTGAGAGTGGCGGTGTGGCCGAGCAGAGATAAGGATGAGTGACATCATGCTGGAAATCTGCGAACACGGTGGGCGAACAAGAGGCTATGGGGAGGTGTCGTGGGAGCATGCCTTCCCTAAAGACAAAGCCACCTATAGAAGCGCGAGAGAAAGAAGGGCGAGGAGGCGAGCGGATGCGCGAGGATGGAGAAATGGTTCTTGAGTCACGGGAAGTGGCTCGTGAAGCGATCTGAGAAAAAGCACTTGAAGCCAAAATGAATGAGAAATCAAAAGGCAAGTGCGGATAGCGATGAGTTCCATCCAAAGGCAAAGCGCATCGAGCCGGAGTCAACATCGCCCCCTCATCGGTTGAAGCGATTGCGCTTCCACGAGGTGCGGTGATTCAAGATGGCGCAGGTGCGCTTCCGTGGATGACATCACCGATCCTCTCACGACATGTGAGCCGCACATTCGAGAGGAATGCCACCGTCATGGTGGCTATCGGTGTTGTATCTCGTATCGACCCTACGAAGACACCAAGATGCCATGGGGCATTAATACCTCCTGGATATGCTAGCGTATCGGTGGATAGAGTTGTGAAAGGTTATAGCAATGTGCGTCTTGACATTGAAGGAGGTGATGGGAGAAGACTTTAGGAGAAGCGGAGAAGACATTCATATGTTGGCGCAGCGCTATATCATTATTCTGGGCGTCACCTCCTCCTCCTCAACAACCTAACCCTAGGTGCGGATGAAAGTGAGCGAAACATTTTTCACTAATTATGTATTGGCTTAAATAACGGTTTACTCATACCACGTTGTTTTCACAGCAGAACCTCCCCAACCTAAGTCCAATTATCCATTCACCACCGGTCACGGTGTTGCGGCGATGACAATGAAGTGGAAGACACGGCTGCATCCCCAGCCCCATCTCCTCCACGCGGGATCCAATGCCGCCACCGCCCCATCGCCTCCACGGCGGGCTCCAACGCCGACACCGGTCGCCCATCGCCTCCACGGCGGGCTCCAACGCCGCCATCGCCCCATCGCCTCCACGGCGGGCTCCAACGCCGACACCGCCCGCTCCATCGCCTCCACGGCGGGCTCCAACGCCGACACCGCCCATGCGCGCGCCTCCACGGCGGGCTCCAACGCCGCCACCGGCCCCATCGCCTCCACGGCGGGCTCCAACGCCGACACCGCCGGCCCTACGCCAAAGAAGAGGCCCACCCCACAAGCAGCGTCGGCCCCACCGCGCCAGAAGAAAGCCTCGGGAGAACACCAGCTATTTCTAAGGCAGCGAAACTTTCCTATGAGAAGGCTGCCAGAAATAGATGCTTGATGAACAGATGTGGGCGGTTTCTTGCGAAAGTCAAGGCTAAAAGTGAAGCGGCGAAACCACGAAAGCCGTGCTTCTTAAATGCGTCCGAAGTTCTAAGGCAAAGGGTGGGCGCTCACGAGAAAAGTTACGTCATGCTCGTAAGGATTCGCCACTATCGGACTATGACCGCACTCTCACCAAGTCAATTGAGGAGGCGAAGAAGAAAGAGAAGAGACACGGAAGGGTGTTGCGGCTCGGGGAACAATCACGGCAATCGGTGCCCCACTAGTTATTGGGAATGAATATGGTTCAAACACGAGCGTGCTAGAACAGATATCCGGAAGCGTGCATTTGGATCAACTTGATGAATTTTTCGCGAAGCTGGTCTAAGCATTTCCCAAATGCTCGTGAGCACACATCGAAAGTGCTCGGAAGTTGATCATTGGAAGAAGGAATATGTATATGGCAAGAGTCTATACAACCACGAGAAGCTCATGGAACCGTGCGCAAATGTACTTGTTAAACAAGTGGTACATGGCGGCATGTCGCGAGAAAGCGGATGACTTTATTTGCGTCAAAATTATAAACCATCATTACTTAGTGGCGATGACATTATAATGGTTCGATTTAATGAGTTACACCAGCTATGCCACATGGGCGCTCTAGACAAATCTCTCATCATTTGCTTTTGTGCATGCGTGATTCTTTCTTTTAATAATCTCACTCTAGCATATGTATATGTATAAGTAATTATCCTCACACTAGCTAGCATGTCTATACATATGCAGAGACATGATGAGAGACCTCACACGTAGAAATGACAAGAACATTGGTTTCGTTGATCCATATATCGTATTCAAGGACCCAAACACTCCCACGATCAATGGAGACCTCAAATGGAGAGGAATTTTGGAGGTTCTTGATCAACCAAAAGAACAAAAGATTTATACTCTTCCCTACAACTTTGGGTGAGTGTTGTTATCGTGTGCACATTTTACTTTACTTACTCAATCCAACATAAAGATATATATGTTGACTCTATAAACAAATGCACTTTCCTTTGAATCTTGATTGTCTTGATCTCTCAGCGGTCATTTGCTAATCTATGACTCGTTGAGAAAACGCGCAGAACATTACCAAGATATGATAGACATTATCCGGGGTAACCGATCTTTAAATATTTATTCTGCTCTTTAACTCGCAATAGTTAATTAACGATCAATTATTGGGCGGGGTTTGGGCTTGGTTCGTTCAGCTACACCGTCCGGATCTGAAAGCGCCACTTCACGATCCACACCGATGGATGTAAGTTGTACTAGCTCCCGCGTCTTTACCTTATCATGCTTCACTCACGCGGGATGACGAGAGTAATCTTTTATATCGTCTGATGGGTTCTCTGGCGACCACGGGCAACAATTTGTGTGGATACTACGTTTGCGAGTTCCTCATGGTGTATGCAAAAAGAACCCATCTACAGATCTGAAAATGCGTAACAAGTATATATAATAAATCCATTTTATTTATTTGTTGCTATTAAATAAATCTTATGTATATTAATACTTCTTTCGTTTAATGCAAATTGAAGGAGATATGGTTGAAGGAAGTGTTGGATATGGACCGCCTCAAAGGAATTCAAGAGACAATCGCGAGGATTTCTTAATGAGCATGTCCTCAAGCCCGGCACCGAGTTCTACTAACCTGATGAACCATTGAAGCCAAACCAGGGACGAACATTTGTATGACATTTAAGTGGAGGACAACATTTGTGTTGTAAATACCAAGGATGCATGAATAATTTTGTAAATTTTTGTGCATATATATATATTATACATATATATAGCTCCATAATATATATAGTTTCATACTTTATTTGTGTGTAATAATGTTCCAAACTAAATTATATGTGCGCGTATACATATATTAGCAATGAAGAATACGCATTTGAAAACCTAATGTAATTGTAAAACCAAAATCAATAATGAATTGAAATGGAAACAAAAAGAAAAAAACACCTTTAGTCGGTTGGTAATACCAACCGGATTAAAAGGCCACCCGTGGCCCGATCAGCGGACCTTTTAGTCGGTTGGTATTACCAACCGGGACTAAATCGACCTTTAGTCCCGGCTTGGGACCGGGACTAAAGGTGAGACATTTAGTCCCGATTTCCTAGTCCCGGCTCTATAACCGGGACTAGAGGCCCTTTAGGCCCGGGACCAAAAGTCTGTTCTGTAGTAGTGCTTGAAAAACAAAGAAAACACCTTGACACCTTACGCATCCGTGAATTGGAGGTTACCTTCCTGTTAAATAGCTTGTGATTCCCAAAAAGTTTAGGCAATGCTCAAACTTGTTGGCGGTGATGGGTTTGGTTAACATATCCACATCATTATTATCAGTGCGCACTTTCATTAGATCAATCTCTCTAAAGCTAATCAACTCTCTGATTTTGTTATATTTTGCATGAATGTGCTTCATCGTAACATGATACAACTGATTCCTGACCAAATAAATCGCACTCTAACTATCACAACGGACCTAAACTTCACCTTGCTCAATGCCCGGTTCTTTCACTAGCCATGCAAGCCATAACACCTCCTTAGCAACTTCAGTTACAACGATGCACTCCGTCTTAGTTGTAGACAATGAAACAATAAACTGAACTGATGATTTTCAATAAATAGACCCTCCGCCTAGCCCCTTCCTTTTGCCATATACGAGCCATACACAAAACCTACTTCTACTCTGTTCTGGTGTAACCAGAAAGATAAAATTGGTGCAGGGATGATACATCGAGGCATAGAGCTGGTTCACTACAGAACTGCAGGCACGCATGATCACTATGTCCCAGGCAATGTGCATTTGTGCGTGATCATTCTAGCTTCAGAGCTCTGACACAGACCAAACAGACGAAAATTATGGCTCCCACTATGTATCTGAGCACATTAGCTTGAATTTTAAATTCTTATATATACTGTTTACACATCGAAGGTATTGTATTTCAGTAGTAGTATCGGAGTATAGCAATTCGGATAGCATATACTAGCCCCATGTAAGAGAGTAAATTGTATCAGAGCCCTCTAAACTTGTGCGCGACTGTATCATTTAACCTCGTAATAAGTTCAGAGTATAAGTGATACAGTCCCGCAAATTCAAGGAGCTTTGAACTCCGCCTTGTCAGATACACTACGTACATACAGCTCGGATCTCTGTGTGCCAGAGTAAATATAATCTTGAACTATCGCTTGATACGTTCTGTTTGGGCACCAATTTTTTTTATGAGGGTCAAACTACAAAGCAACATCATACATGATCTTGCGAGATTCCACACCATATGGTCGACAGTGACGTAGCTGATATATTACGCGTACAGCAGCAAGCTGACAAATGCGCCGTTATTCGTCCAATCGTCCTCGATCGAATGGCAACAGACCAGCGCGTCTCATTGTCAATCACATGCCATACACAGTTACACGCACACGGCTAATTAATTGAATCGCCACCTATCTCGGCGCGCGGTGCATGTCTCGATGCCGTAGCGATCACGGAGTTAATTGACGTTGGTGTGTGCCAAGGTTCAAACATGTCGGCTCTCGATTGCATCCGAGACCAGCCGGGACGAGAACGACGAGGTGGTGATTCGGATCGGCGGACTGTAGCGCTTGGACTCTAGAGCGTATTGGTAGGGTAGGGATCAGCAAGGTTCGATGGCTACGTACAATACGCGCTAGTTAGATCTCGAGTTTTTGACTAATCTAGCGTGTTTTTATCTCGTAGTTGTAGATCTAATCACGTCAAAACCGTATTTATAAAAATGACACCGTTGACGTATGGCCACCGTGCGCCAACGCGGGAGAGGCTGCCACCTGATCTTGGCGCACGCCCATCATGCGCCAACGTTGAAGCCGCCGCCGCGTGTCCCCGCCGGCCCACCCTCGCTGCCACGTCACACCACTGGCGCACAGTGGCCATGGCCACCATGCGCCAGCCATTTGGTTGGCTAATTAGTAGTAATTAGTAGTTAGGTTAGTTAGTAATTAGTTAGGTTAGTTAGGTAATTAGTTAGAGTCTTAAATTTAAAAGAATTTTAAAATATAGCAAATGAGTCCAAAAAACATAATTTTTTGTGAAGCATTCTGACATCGTGTACTTGTTTGTGTAAATTTTTCATAATTTTATTCGTTAAAATTTTTATCATTATTTCGTATAAGTGCCTTGCTCGTACGAATTAATAAATATAGAAAATAAGCTCAAAAAATTATGAATTTCATTTTGAAGACTCCTCACGCAGTGGACTTAATTGTGTAATGTTTCAGCAATTTTATATGTGTTCTAATATTATCTCAAAAATTTAGGATTTAGGTCACAAAAATTTTGATTTTAGGTTTTGAAAATTAGGGTTTCATGATTTCATATGATTTGGAATGATAAAAAAAGTGCATTGCAACTCCATTGAAGATGTCGATATACAATATGACACTCGAGTACACACGTAACAACCAAATATACACTACAAATATAGTCAAACAAAATCACATAACATGCGATACTATATGGCTCACTCGTTTGAGCCACTACTCTCTACCTACTGTGGTTGTGTTCGCGTGCAGGTCGTCGTGATGAGGTGTCCCCCAGGTCGGCATGGCTCATCACGACGACATGTACTTCTACCGAACTTTGCTTCAGAGTCAGCCTACTGGTTCACCTCCACCTCAACGGTTCCCGTACCCCCTCCGAATCGACACACGTTCTCTAGACCGGTGGACGTATTCCACGGGTCATGCTTGGTGCAAAACAAGGCGCGCACGCGGACACAACCGCAGTAGGCAGAGAGTAGTGGTTCAGACGAGTGAGCCATATAGTATCGCATCTTATGCGATATTGTTTGACTATATTTGTACGTGTATTTTGGTTGTTACATGTGTACTCCAGTGCCATATTGTATATCGATATCTCCAATGGAGTTGTAATGCAGCTTTTTTATCATTCCAAGTCACGTGAATTCATGAAACCCTAATTTCCGAAACCTAAAATCGAAATTTTCGTGACCTAAATCCTAAATTTTTTAGATTATATCAAAACACATATAAAATTACCGAAATATTACACAATTAAGTCCACTGCATGAGGAGCATTCACAATGAAATTCATAATTTTTTAAGCTTATTTTCTACATTTATTGATTCATACGAGTATGACACTTATACGAAATAGCGATAAAATTTCTGAACGAATAAAATTATGAAAAATTTACACAAGAAAGTACACAGTATCAGGATGCTTCACAAAAAAATTCATATTTTTTTGAACTCATTTACTATATTTTAAAATTCCTTCAAATTTCAAACCCTAACTAATTACCTAACTAACCTAACTACTAATTAGCCAACCAAATGGCTGGCTCATGGCCACCATGCGCCAGCGGCGTGATGTGGCGGCGAGGGTGGGCCGGCGGGGACACGCGACGGCGGCTCCGACGTTGGCGCAAGGTGGGCGTGCGCCAAAACCAGGTGGCAGTCTCTCCCGCGTTGGGGCACGGTGGTCGTGCGTCAACGGTGCTATTTTTGCAAATACGGTTTTGGCGTGGTTAAATCTGCAAATACGAGATGAAAACACGCTAGATTAGCAAAAAATTCGCTAGATCTCTGCGACGTATATATGTAGCCTTCAGTGGCGGATCAAGGATTAAATTTTAGCTATGGCAGAGTCGTAGCGTCGTAATCGTCTTCTCCGGTGTCGGCCTGAGGTCTTGGGTGCTCGGCGTCTCACAGAATGTTCTATATATATACTTGCATTCTTGATCTCTTAAGTTCGTTGTGAAATCGAAATTAATGGTGCACCATATATTTGTTTCTACCTTTTTGTTCAGTTAATATTCCAAGACAACTTGTGCTCAAAATAAGCCACCTTATCAACAACAAAACATTTAACCATAGCATGAATCATTGCTCTCTGATGATCTATCATATTTAATAACCAGGTGAGTGTGTGCATAGTATTATAATGTATCTAGTGTTTTGTGTATACTATACCTCCTATCCTAGGTCTATCAAGGGTTTAACAGGGTATCATCAATGTCAAGGCAGGCTAATAGAGAAAATACTACTCTATTAGGAATTTAGGATCAATGGACATGGCTTACGTTCCAACTCGTCGTAGTACCACCCTTCTTCGATTAGTTTCCTTCTCCTCCCGGCTTCGGCTCCTTCTGCTGTTCCTGCTCCGCGTCCGGCAGTGGCGATTTCAAACGTCAAGAAGAATCGACTAAATAAACAATAAAGCCAAATGAAAGCAATGAAGCTATAAAGTTGGAACCTCTGATGCAGTCATGCTCATCAGACATCAGCTCATGCAGCCATTCACAAATCACAATCACAAATCAAAATAAGTAAATCACAAGTTCACAACCAGGAACCAGCCTGAGAGCCTAGGGGGAGTGTTGCAGTGTCACTCGTCACTCGCCGCCGCGCCACACGGCGCGCTGAACTCGGGCGCTGCCGCGTCGCCGCCGCCGCCGCGGCCGGCCCTCGAGCCCTCAATCGCTTGCGCGCCTTCTCGACTCTCGGTCGGCGTGAGCGTCACCGCGCGGCACCGCCGCGCGACGCCTGTGGATCGTGGCTTGTGCCTACACTCGCCGCCTTGGCCCTCACCCGGTCGCCCCACCTGCGCTCCGCCGCCTGTTGCCGCCGCGGCGCCGCCTAGGGCTAGGGTTGTGACTTGGAAGAGCCGGGAGAAGAAATGAAATGGGGGAATTGGGGATTTCGCCGGGATTACGTAGCGATGTGGCAATTGGCCCGAGTGGAGGGGCAGGCAAGGATGGTTGGGCTGGGCACTTCAGCACTTGGGCTGGGTGGGCCGCGTCCGAGGCTCCGAGCGAATCAGCGAAGTAGTGAACAAAAGAAGCAGAGCACAGCGGGGCGCCGAGGCGTACCGAGGTGGCATCGTAGCGAGGTTTTTCTCCGACACCGGAGGTAGGGGTTCCGCACCGAACTTAGCTCTGACAGATGCCAGACCATGCCAGAATGGCAGGTCCGCCCCTGGCAGCCTTCGATCCAGGAATTATACAGCTAGCTAAGCTAACTCACCCGTTGTACGATCGAGATCGCCGTGTTGGATCTTCCTCGAGCGATGAGGATTGAGAGCTATGCATAGTATAGTCGTAGCAAAACTGTACGAGTGAACAGTTATGCTGCCAAATTTGGAGTAACTAGCAATTGTTCTCCGGGTGACAGGTGGGGCCCACGAGAGACATGGCGCAGTGAGATTCGCGCACGTCAGCCCAGACGTACGGCGTGTAGGGAATTTTTACAGTTTGTCCGTGGACACGGAATAATCCTGGGACTGGAGCTGGGTTTGGTTCCTGCTCATGCTCACTGCTCACTGCTCACGGTCTTCGAGCGCCAGTGGCTGTGGCTCCAAGCTGGACCACCAAGAAAGAAAGCGAAAAAGAAGAAAGCAACAGCGACGTAGCGAGATCTTTTGGCCGGGCCGACTAGCTAGGCGTTGGACCACCCCCACCAAAATTTGGGGATGGAGTGGTGTCTTGATTCTTCGGAAGTTTGGTACAGGCATTCCGCGCGTTTATCATTCAGGTCTTCTCGGGTGTTCGCATTTGAGCTTAAGCGTCAGTTTTGCAAAACATAGGATGGTTATCATCAAATAAGTACTCATATGTAACCTATCTTCAGTCAGTTTTACAGATATCAAATATTTGATGGTTACTTCTTATCGACCCCATGGATAGCAAACGCAAACTCCAAGCTTTTACCGTTGGAGAAAATCGCCAACCGAACCGCGGCGAGACACGTACGGCAGAGAATATGCGCCTGCTGCTGCCTTGTGACCTGCCCTGTACATGGTCCTCGCCTGCCCGGCCAACTAGCCCAACCCGACCCGACCCGACCATTTCACCCGTCCCCAACCCACCGCCAGTCCGCCACCACCTCGAATGCTGCGCCGGAGACACCTCACGTGGCTCCTTCCGTACCCCATCACTGGCCGGCCATCGCCACCACACCCTTCTGCCTCCGCCTCGTTCCGCGCGCGTGCGGTCGCGCCAGCCGCCAGGCCGTCCCCTGCCTCGGCCGGCGCCTGTCGGCCACCTGCCGCCCACGCAGGGCGCACGCTGGCCATCCGCGCGGTGGCATGCACAGCGAGACAACACGTACCCGCGCGGCCATGATGCATGCCGCTCCCCCAGCCCGGCCCACTCGAACCGCCGAGCCGAAGTGTGACACCACATGCGAGGCGAGCCCCGCGCGCGCGTTTCCCCCCGCTTTTACCGGTCATTGGGCGCGCGGCTTGCTTTGGGCCGGCCAGACTGTTCACTTCCCTCTCTTCTCGTCCACTCCTCGCCTACCTTTACGTACGTTTGGCCCGCCGGTGCGCGAGCCGGCATCATTGCGTTGTTAACCCCTCGGCTCTCATCGCCTTTGGTTGGCTCTGTTACGTCGGGATCGGCGGTACTGTGTTTGGTTCAACATTATAGAGGAATGAGTGTGTTTGTTAATTTGGTACTCACGCCACCTCCGTCTTTTTTTCAGGTTCATGACATACCAGAGCAGAAACAGTGGTTATATATGGATCATGATGAATGTATAGTAGCTACGTACGTACACTGTAGTGTAGGTTTTGGTGCGACGCGCGTTGTTTGGATCTCGGCTCGCGTAACGTGCGGCGCGCAGGCGCAGCCGGGCTAGCGGTGTTCACCGTTCGGACGTCAGAATGCTGCTTTGGCGGTAGAATCGGTTAGATATTTGGGTAATATTTTAATTCGGATTTGTTATTTCTAAGTTGTCTGTAAATTTTTTAAAATTTAAATCAATTTAATTGTGACTATTAGATTTGTGTAGAGATTGATGTGTCATATGATTATATATTGACCAAATGGATAAAACATGTAACTTATGCTTAATAAAATTTTAGTTATCTTACGAATTGACAATCCCTTTTAATTCCAAATGTTAAGGGAAGTATACCTCGCAAAAGAAATGAGGTTGATGGAGAAACATAAGCAACTCAAGCTCAAATAAGTGTACGACGTAGCCGAAGCAGCGCAACGAGCGGTCGCACAAAAGCGCTGTCCAGAAACCTTATTGCCACTCAATACAAGTGAGCTTTACAGCAATGATTCAAAGATATATACCTGTTCATCCTCCTCCCGGTGCACGCCGAGGAGAAGGGACAACTCAGTTCGGCGGTACAGCACACCAACGCAGTTAAAAAGAGATGAGGTAGAAGAATGAGAGAAACTCGATTGTCTTTAAGCCTGGACGTCTCAAGATCTTTTAAGTACGAGACAATTACTCTCTAGTAACTATCTAATAAAGCCCATATTCAACTCCTGGTAACTACTATTTCAAAATCAATTAATGGTGATCTCAACCCTCACCTCTCTGATTGCGGCCTTGTATTCTTCAGTCTTCAAAAAAGAACCCGCCTATGTCGGAGGTGGTGCAGGCGATCCGCCACTGCGTCCAGCGCACGACCAGCAGTAAGGGAGGGATAACCACATCGGAAATTTGCAGCTGACTGCCCCATCTTCTGAAGGTATGTTTTTTGCTGATGAACAAGGAGGGGCGGAAGCTGAAGATTTTTCAGGAGGCCCTTCAGGGAAAGGTTTTCGTTAGGGCACATGCGCTGCAAATCCTTTTGGGAGGAGTCAGCGAAAATATTCTCAACCGCGCCACATTACAGGCTGCTGCAGACTTCAATGGCGCAAGTATGTCTACCCAATGTGGTTCGTTCACAACTCCAAAAGAGTTATATGCTTCAATTATGTTTCCCAGCAATGGAGAAAACAATGGAAGAAACCGTGTTTTGTGTTTGTATTTTTGGTGTTTCATTTTGCGTTCCTTTTCTGTTTCCTGCTTATGTATTTCGTGAACCACTCCTTTCTTTAATTCAATAATGACAGTGCTCTTGCCATATATATATATATATATATATATATATATATATATATATATATATATATATATATATATATATATATATATATCAATAGTAATTAAGCAAGATTTATCAGCTCCTGACTACACCCTGGTGTACGGCTCCGATCAGTGTATTTCGACAATCCTGCTCTACAGCTCCGGCCACTGTATTCGATCATACTGGTCTATAGCTCCGATCAGTGTATTACGATCACACTGCTCTACAGTTTTGACCAGTGTGTAGAGAGAAATGTGCGTGTGACTTTAGCTATAGTCCTACTCATATCACCACATGTCATGTGTTACATATTTCAAAAAGTGGCAAGAACTTATCTTATAAATTGATCTCTCACCATAAGATAGGCAATACACGACTAAACTATTTATCTGAATGAGCCCTAGCAGTCGTGGGCCAATTCTAACGTAATCCTTCGCCATTTTATTGGTCGCATGTCTAAAACAAGCTAGCCATTGCTAGAGGCCCAAAAGTACTCATACGTCGTGGACACAACCGCGAATAGCCCATTCCATTACGTACCCTGAAAGCCCACCAAAGACTTGGCTCTTTCTGATGGCACTACATGGAAATTTCCTCCGCCTTCTTCTTCCTTTTTAGCATACTTCTAAGGTTAAAAGGTGCTGAAGAAAGATGTGTCCGCATACTCATACAGTCATACTTCAACGTGCCATCTCTCGTGTCATTCTAGTCTCAGCCAGTCAAGCAACATGAACTTAACGTGGCTAGAGCTCTCTTGTTCGCATCGCCGAACCTTTCAACTATCAGTCCATCGCATTTTTTCCCTTGAAATTGCGTCAAATAGTACTAAAACTTGTTTCTAACAAAATTTACAATCTCCTACACCGTTCACCAGGTAATTAACCCCCCCCCCCTTTTGCGTAATACTAGCCATCCTTGCATGCTTTCTGACCTCGTTTGTGCACCACTACCCGGCGGGCGTTGCGTAATCGGAACGACGCTCTCATTCGGTGAACGGGGGCGGGGGCGGGGGCGCGCGAGCACTTCCCGCCGTGCGCCACCCACCGGAGGGGAAGGCCAGATTCGGTCGCCGTCAAGCTGACGTCTGCTGTTGGACTCCCCCTGTCCTTTAATTGTCACTCGCAACGTTACGTACGACTTGTAATATATTATTTGAATTTGTTATTTATAAGTCGTCTGAATTTTTTTTTAATTTAAATCAATGTTATCATCATTGAATTTATGTAGAAATTGATATGTCATATGATTAGATATTGATCCAATAGATAAAATATATAACTTATACTTAATAAAATTTTAGTCACTTTACAAATAGACACTATATTATTATTTGGTCATACCACTTTAATTTCCGTGTGATAGGAGACTTAATTGGCCTTTCAATCAATCCTACCGATCGAGCCCTAGCATGATAGCGTCTTTTACACGACGATAAGTGCTCTCTCCTACACTCCCAACCATCATCCATCGAGGCTGCGGCCACTTTAACGGAGTCATTAAAAAAATTGCAGGACATGGAAATGCTCATTAACCACGTAGTTTGGTTGGGTGATGCATGGTGAACCTTTTTCTTTCTACGGGAAGGGGAGGTTGGGCGGTGATAATGACAGGCAGAAAAGCTCGCAAGCTGCTCAAGCTTGTCTCGTTATGACCTCGGCTCCTAAAATTATAGGCCAAGTCGAGGCTCTTTTCTAGCTGGTTCTCTTAACGATCCGAGCTGAGCTATCTCGTGAGCTGCTCGTCAGCTCGTTATGAGCTCAGATTGTTAACTATTTTGGTGGTTGTAATTGGACTATTAAACATGGGTGTGTGGGTGATGACTTTTGATGTGGAAGACTTTTAATTAGCTAGATATTTAAATTATTGTATGTCTATGTGCCAATGTTAGCATGTGCTTGGACTAGAAATGATTAGGATTGCTAATCGGCTCTTACCTAATTGTCTATGTTTTACTTGTATACTATAATTAGCTATATTTTCATTTATACCGTCCTTTTGTTGCTTGTATGTGTGCTAATAGTGTCATCCTGTTGATGCTTCGCTCAGCTCGTCTTGGCTTGCATGGCAGTTTGAGCTTTTATCGAATCGAGTTGTGCTGAATTTTTATCTCATTAACTTAACGAGCCGAGCTACTTTGTTAGCGAGCTTGCATGAGCCGAGCCGTCTTGATAGCCAGCCCTAGTGGTGATGACCTAATTCTATCATTTGTAACGAGGATTTTTTTCTTGAGAGTAACCAAAACCTACCTTGCACAAATCTTAAAGCAGCAATACTAATGAAGTAGTGGGTGGACCGATGGATGCAAATCAGGTCCGTGATGTGCTTTCAAAATTCGTTTTTTTCACTACTTGGGAGAGCGTTGAAGTAACCACTCAACGATACGCTGTGTGAGTTTATCTTATGACTTTTTGGTTGCCGAATCTTAAGATAGCTATTTTAGCCAACTACACAACTTCTAAAAGCCGATAAGATATCTATGATCACTACTAGGAAACATGAGTGTACTCGCCCTAAAGAAAAAGAAATCGGCATGTGCTTGTACATTCGACGGGAACATACCTTGACAAGCTTTTCTGCCGCACAATTTCACGAAACAAAAAAGAAATAAAAATCCAGGGGTGTTCATTGCGAGTAACATCCTTGGTGATACCATATTCGTATATCGTAATCAATCCAACTTGTCCAACACGCTTAGTTTTTGATTCCTTTAGATCAGTAAGATCATGTGGCTAGGTTTAGAATACCCAATTCAAACAGATTTTTAATTGATGTCTTCCACAATCATTTGTCTCTCTGATTGTGATTAGCGATCCTACTGGATCTCCTCCCAGCATCATCTAGTTCTCTTTCCAAAGTGCATGGCAAAGCAATGGAAAACATCTGCGTTCTTGATTTAAGAAAAGTGCGTTGATGCCCATGCACGGCGCTCCGGAAAGATTTTCCAGACATCAAAGTTTACCATCGTCAAAGAATCGAAAATTAACATTTGGCCTCCCTGCAGGTGTGCCAACATTCATGCCCGGCCAGTGGCTAAGCTCTGTGGTGGCTCAGCTGGCTAAGCAAAATTGGAGTTGGTGAAGAAAAACAGAAAAAGGCAAGACATGGACGAATTCCATGGGAAATTCGGTTCTTGTCTCCCCTGGATCGGAGATCAGCACGGTGTTCAACGCCGCAGAGGTCAATTTTTCTGTCCAAAATTGCAATGGTGGCGAGCGAGACCAACTTTGAGGTGCCGCACTAAGGAATGCTGTAATGTAAAAGCCAGGCCTCTTCCTGTCTCCGATTTATTATTGTTTGATCTTTTATGTAAAGTTTGAAGAAAGTCAACTTAACAGGTGGCCTCATAGTGGTACAATCGAACTCGTCCTTTTCAAACCACATTCCGATTCCTGTGTACGGAAGCAATATGTAAAGGCTGAAGGTTTTCAAATTAATCACTCATGGTAATGAAGCCAAAAGAAAAGAGAACTAAGCTTCCTGTAACCCTCGCCTTGTTTCACCTGACGATGTGTTATCTACATCCACCAGCTTGTGTAGTGTAATATTGTTCATCTGATCTTACTAAGTAACCCTGTAGAATTAGATTAAGTTTGCTACTGCTAAATTACTATTCTGAAACATTACAGTGCCACCAGGTCACCAGCTGAGATATGATACTGTATCGTGGTTGGCTAGGGGGTGAATGGTAGACTCGAATTTTTTTACCCCTAATTATTTCAAGATTCTTTAACTCTAATAGCCATGAGAAGCTATAAAGATCAGATCTTAGCTACAAGAAGCTACGAAGATCAGATCCTAAAGAAACACAACAAAAATATACTCAAGAACGAATCAAGCTCGACTAGCTACCCCGATGAAAGGTCTAGCAAGGGGTTGATGGAAGGTCCTAAACATGGCTGAACTATCCTGATGGAAAATCCATTGAGGAATCGATGGAAGGTCTATTGACTTGGCTAAGCTATCCTAATGGAAGGTCCATCGAGGAGTCGATGGAAGTTATCGAGAGATTGAAGATGAACACAACAAACACGGGACAAACACGACAAACTTCAACACTTGCAAAACTAAATAACCATGGCTCCAACTCACACCAAAAATCACGAAGACATAGATCAAGATATTAGGTTCCAAGAACATCAAGAGATTTAACAAGACCGAGCCAAAGTTAAGATCTTTATGCGATTCAAGCAAAGATTCACCAAACCGAGTCAAAACCAAGAACCATGGATTCGAGTAGCTCGTGGGAGGATTTAAGTCAACGTGACCGAGATAGATTTCCCACACATCCTAGCATTCAGACCACAACAAGAATTCGTCTCAAACCTCAAGAATGAAGAAGAGAAGAAAAGGGGAATTAAAGCAAACACAACAAGCAAATCAAAAGCACAACACAAGAACCATGAGCTTGAGTGTCGGACCCGGAATTCGAAATCCAGAATCCTCTGTGATAAAACTGCGCTATTCCCTGGATCAGTAGATAGCGCCCACAGTACACATTGCTGAATCATTTCATACATTGCGTAGACCGAACCATTCATTAATACAAGCATTAGAGTTCAAATAGACCACGTCGGGTCGAGTTTTACAAAAGGGCCGATCAGGCCAAATGAGTTCATTACAAAATCTCGAGTACGTTAGCGGAAGCAAAAGGGGTAGAGTAAGTCTCTCCACAGGCAAGCGACTGGAGTACCATGTGTACGACCGATATTAGCCACAAGCTTGAATAATATAGGATGTACACGAGTACCAACGGAGCCAACCAGACTGAGGCGAGACTCGGACTCTAACTATGCTACTCCTCTTCATGTCCTTGCTCCTCGGCGTCTGGTCCTCGTAGTAGACGTAGTCTCCATGATCTGCGGGTTACGGGGTTGGGGAAAGAGCGAGGATGAGCACAACTACAGTGCTCGCGAGCCAACACACAAGATGCAATATTATACATGCAAGGCTTAACAAGGATGGCTCGGTTCATTTATTTGCACAAAGCAATATTTAAAGTACCAATATTAAAAGTCCTATCACGTAGCATTTTAACCAAATTGCATTTGTTAAAGAGATTACTTGTGCAATATTTATAACAGTAGAGGTTACCTCCACCACTTGACATCACTGGGGTACATCCACCCAGGGAAAACCAAAGCCAGGGTCACATCGACCCAACACATTTTATCCCGCCCACAAGGTTTTATAAACAGAACTAACTCTTGTAAGTTCCCATGTCCGCCCTTGACCGTGGGCACGGCTATTCGAACAGTTATTACACTCTGCAGAGGTTGTACACTTTACCCACAAGAGACAATCATCCTGACATATACACATGTTTCCGTAGACATGTGAGTCAAGGGGAGATCGTCACAAGGCCTTTACAATGCATTCACCAGTATTTGTTACACCCGCTAAGGTTTCACCTGAGAAGAGTTACGCTCACTTAGACCCGTCAACTCTTTCCCAGACCCCCTCTTGCGCCACACGACTTACGCTCACATAGACCCGTAAGTCGTACACCCCAACCCATAGCCACATAGGCTTATGGCGTAGCGGGTCATCTGCCTGGTGCAACTCATACTAACGGATACAAATTATTTAGCCAGGTCGACACCATTATAGACATGTGGTCGTACTGTTTTACATTGGGAGGTCATCACAGGATTAAGTCCTTAGGGACCATCTGGGCGGTTCATACCACATACCATCCACAAACCAACATTTCTTGGGCTGCATTAGCACCCACCAACATACCATCCATCATACCATCCGCCCAGATGTGACAAGCAATTTCTTTAGGGTTTTTAAGAGGTAGGGAAAATACAACATCATAACCATCCCAGTCATTTACACCCAATGACTGCCCAAAATCATATTCATTTCAAAAGATGATGAATGGGGTAGATGATACCCCGATACTTAAGCAAGACTAGCATGGCGCTTAAGTATAGCCTATACTAGTATCGTTACCAAATATTTACTAGGGTGACAATGGTGTACGACAATTCAATTATCAAAGGATGGTGTATTAATAATAAAGCATCAACATGGCATTTAACTACCTTAGGGTATTTAACATACATTTGCATAAGGGAAATAAAGCATGCAATTTGATATTTAAAAGAACATAATTTGCATAAAATGTAGGTTCAATATGATCAAAGTGTCGACTACTTTGGGTCTACTACTAGATGATCTTGATATTCTTGAGCTTGATCGAAGTGGGGTCTCAAGCCTCGAACTCTACGCGATCGATCGTACCGGAAAAGAAATAAACGAGCAAATAAATTAAATAAATAACAATAACTCATCAAATGAACTCCAAATTAAACCAAACTAGAACCAAAAGAAAGAGCTTGATTTTAGAAATTTTTAGAAACAAACTTCACAATTTTTGGGGCTAAAATGAGGGAGAAATAAATCTTTGAAGTCTCTCTTTTGGAAAAGAAAAGAAAAAGGGAAAGAAAAACCACAAAAAAAAAAGAAAAAGCGAAAAAGGCCCACGGCTTACTGCTCGCTCGGCCCGACCAAGCCCATGACGCTGCCTGTGGCTTTGGCGCGACCGCTTAGAAGGGCGTTTGCCCAGCAGCCAGCACGCTGCGTGCCCGCAGAGAGAAAGAAAGGAGCGAGGGGAGGGCTAGGGCGAGAGGAGAGGAGAGGAAGGCGGGCGGGCGGCGGCGGCGCGCGAGGAGGCTCACGGCGCGGCGGCGACGGCAACCGAGGAGCGGCGGCGCGCGGGAGGCGGCGGCGACGCGAGAAAGAGGGCTCGGCGGCGACGGCGGCGAGCAAGCAAGCGCACGAGGAAGAAGAAGAAGCTCGGGGACGACGTGCGGCGACGGCGGCAGAGGTACGGCTTCGGCCTCCGAAGGTGAGTCTCCCTCCACTCTCCGCTTGGCTCTTCTTCTTGATTTCTTCTTGCTCGGGTCCTCGCTTGGGGAAGAAGGGGGGGTGGTTCGGCCGGAGAGGCTCGGTGCCTCTTATAGCCGAGGGGAGGACTCGGATCTGGGGGAAAGGGGCGAGGGGAGGGCACGGCCGCCGAGGCGTTGACGCTGGCGACAGGCTTGGATGGATGCGGGCGACGCAGCCGAGGCGGCGCAACCCGTGAAGAGGGAGAGAACCGGGGAGAGGGCGCGGCTTTCCGGACGTTGGCACGGCCGGCGGGGGCGGAGGACCGAGGCGTTGACACGGCCGGGGGTATGGCGACGGCAGGGCTAGGGGGTAGGGAGGAGGGCTAGGGTTAGGGAGAAACGGGGAAGAAGCTCGGTGCATTTCGGGGGGAATCCGAATCCTTGAGCAAAACAGGCAAACTTTGAAGTTTGAGCTTCCTTGATCCTTGAACACGTGAAGATTTTGCAAATCCGGGGAATTTGGATGTTACAAAACCTACCCACCTTAAAAAGAATCTCGACCCCGAGATTCGTGCTCCTCAGAGAACAGGTAGGGGTAATCCAACTTCAGCTGATCTTCACGCTCCCACGTGGCTTCTCTCTCCGAGTGGTTGCTCCATTGCACTTTGCATAAGTGGATGATCTGACGCCTTGTTTGCTTCTCCACGACATCAAGAATCTTGATCGGATGTTCTGGATACGACAAGTCTTTCTGGAGTGCAATGGTTTCAATTGGAGCTTGCTCTTCTGGTACTCTGAGGCATTTCTTGAGCTGAGAAACATGGAACACATTGTGGACATCTGACAAATTTCCTGGTAATTCCAGTTGATATGCTACCTCTCCACGCTTGGCGGTGATTGGGAACGGGCCTATGTATCTTGGCGCAAGCTTGCCTTTCACTTTAAACCTCCGCATTCCGCGAAGGGGTGACACTTTGAGATATACATGATCTCCAACTTCGAAAGTTAACTCTCTACGACGGTTGTCGGCATAACTTTTCTGTCGGATTGAGCGACTTGTAGGCGATCTCGATCAATCGACTTTCTCTTACGCTTGCTTGAGAGTATCCGGTCCAAGATATAACCTTCTCCCGATTCGACCAATGCAAGGGAGTTCGCATTTTCTCCCATAAAGTGCTTCAAACGGAGACATTTTCAAACTGGATTGGTAATCTGTTGTTGTAGGCGACTCTGCATACAGGTAGACATCTCTCCCGCCTACTAGTAAACTCTAAAGCACAAGCCCGAAGCATGTCTTCAAGAATCTGATTTACCCTTTCTGTCTGTCCATCAGTCTGAGGATGATATGCTGTGCTAAAGTTCAAGTGAGTTCCAAGTGCATCATGGAGACTAGCCCAGAAATGCGAGGTAAACTGAGAACCTCGATCCGAGACTATCCTCTTGGGTACTCCATGCAGACATACAATACGAGCCATGTATAACTCGGCTAATTTATCTCCCTTGTAGGTGGTCTTCACAGGGATGAAATGGGCAATTTTGGTTAATCATGCGATTATGACCCATACGGAATCATATCCGGTCTTGGTTCTCGGCAGACCCGTAATGAAATCCATTCCAATTTCTTCCCACTTCCACTGAGGGATTTGCAGTGGTTGCAGCAATCCTGCGGGTCTCTGATGTTCTGCTTTGATCCGTTGGCACACATCGCAACAAGCTACGAACTCGGCGATGTCTCTTTTCATTCGCGGCCACCAATATAGAATCTTCATATCTTGATACATCTTGGTGCTGCCTGGGTGTATGGTGTATCTGAGCTATGGGCTTCTTTAGAATCAATTCTTTGAGCTCCTTTTGGTGGGGAACAAAGAGGCGTTTCCCATACCATAGGATACCTTGTTGGTCTTCCACCATCTTTAAGGCCTTTCCTTTGACCATGAGGTATTTAAACTTCTGAACTCCGGGGTGTCCTTTCGAGCGGTCTTGACTGTTCTTCCAAGGTTGGTTGAACTTCCATAGTCGCTAAGGTGCCTTGTTCTACTAACTCGAGGTTAAGTGCCTCTAATTCCACGCAAAGCTCGGGTTGATACTCTTGGACCATAACATTTTTGCGAGTGGGACTTACGGCAATGCATCGCCACTACATTAGCCTTCCCGTGATGGTAATGAACATCCAAGTCGTAATCATTAATCGCTTCTAACCATCTCCTTTGTCGGAGGTTGAGGTCTGTCTGGGTGAAAATATACTTAAGACTCTTGTGGTCCGTATAGATATTACAATGATTCCCAATCAAGTAATGCCGCCAAATCTTTAGGGCATGCACTACGGCTGCTAACTCCAAATCATGAGTTGGATAGTTGTCTTCATGTGGGCGGAGTTGTCTGGATGCATATGCTACGACGTTTCCTCCTTGCATAAGTACGCAGCCAAGACCTTGGCGCGAAGCATCACAATAGACTTCAAAGTCCTTGTGTATGTCTGGCAAGACTAACACTGGTGCAGTAGTTAACTTCTTCTTCAACTCTTGGAAACTCTTTTCACAAGCTTCTGTCCATTCGTACTTCTTTTCCTTCTTGAGCAGGTGGGTCATTGGTCTGGATAGTTTGGAGAATCCTTCAATGAAGCGTCTGTAGTATCCAGCCATTCCGAGAAAACTACGCACTTCGGTCACTGAGGTTGGTTGTTTCCATCCCAACACCGTTTCTACTTTGGATGGGTCAACTGCGACTCCTCCAGCGGATACGATATGTCCGAGGAAACTGATCTCTTGAAGCCAAAATTCACACTTGCGTGATTTGGCATACAAACGATGTTCTTAAGCTTCCCAGACCAAATGCGGATGTTCAAAGATGTTCCCCATTAGTCTTGGAGTAGATTAAGATGTCGTCTATGAACACGACAACAAACTTATCCGGTATTCCATGAATACTTTGTTCATAAGATTCATGAAGTAGGTCATGCATTTGTCAAGCCAAACGACATAATCGTGAACTCATACAAGCCATACCGGGTGGTAAAAGTCGTTTCGAGGATGTCTTGACCCTAATCTTAACTGGTGGTATCGACCTTAGGTCTATCTTGGAGAACACCGTTGCTCTGACGGTTGGTCGAATAGATCGTCAATGCGGGCAAAGGGTACTTGTTCTTGATGGTCACCTCATTGAGGGCTCTGTAATCCACACACACTGGCGGTGCCATCCTTTTTCTTTACAAAAATCTTGCGAACCCTGTGGGGATGAGCTAGGTCTAATAAATCCTTTTCTGCAATTCTTCCATTTGTACCTTAAGCATGAGAACAAAGTTGGGATCACTATTTCCACTTCTATGTCTCGATGCGGTGGCATGCCAGCAATTCTTCCGAAAAACTTCCTGTAATCTTGAACTACTGGGGTTGTTTCAGAGTCACCTTCTCGAGGTTATGGATTATACGATCCAAACACGAGGAGCGGTTTACATTAACCTTTATTGTGGTGCCCGGTTTTTGGTGAGTACCACCTTCCTGTTGGGAGATGGTGGCGATGAATGATTACAACCACTCCCAATGGAATGGGCGTCTCTCTCGCTCTACCTCGCGGTGAGCCTCATCATCTCGAACATGTTGTCGCGGAGGGTGTCAGGCGATCGACAAGGCTGCGTGGTGGAGCCGATGTGACAGTGCGGGTCAGGATAAGAGCCCCAAGGGTAAGGATCTCACACAAGTTTTTAACTCTCTCAATCTAATCTTGAGAACAAGGCACAAGAGGCCCAGTTAGACCTAACCTTCTCATGTCCTTATATAGAGGAGGCATGCCTCCCTCTATTTCTCCTAACCCTAAATCTAAACTCTTAGTGGATACTATCCACTTACATATGGGCAAACCCGAAAACCCACAATTTAATGTGTTTTAACTCACACCTAACTTGAGCACGTGTTTCAAAGCACTCTTTATCATGAAGCTCCATTAGACCAAATCCATTTCACTTGTCCTCCATGTTTGACCTAAATCACTTAGGCCACCGCCACCTTTCTCGGTATTAGGAAATTGACCAAAATGCCCTTCTATCGGCCTTTTGCGAATCCTTTGCCTAGAAGCATATCTCATGCTTCCGCTACGTTGCTTATGGTCCCAGTGACTTGCCGCCAAGTCTTTCACATGTTCAAGTGCCACAGAACCATTCTCACTTGCAACAGGACTCAAGTCACATGCGCACCACTTGCACCACCTTGCCGCCCAAGGTCTTGCACCCTTGGTCTTCCATAGTTCTTGTCCATTTTGTGCCTTGCTTGAGCTCAACCATCTCACCTGACATCCATAACCATTCTAAACCTTGGTTGTCCCAACAAGTCCAAGCCCTCCTCGCCGTTGACCCTAGTTGACTTGAAACCACTTGCACACAAATAGATCAAGCAACTATTTACGGACACAAGTTATGGCCCAAATTAGTTCAAACATGCAACCCATGTGCACTCATCCTAGACCCTTAGGACCCACCCACAACGTATTTTTCACAAAGTCCTCTCAACCCTATTTTTAGCACATTGGCGGACTATCGACCACCCCATGGCGGATGGTCCGTCGACCTCTCTATACTTATCACACCTTCTCAGACAATCTTCCATTTCAACCTTTCATTGACCAGTGGAAGATCCACCACCACGTTTTCAAACTTACATGCTCTCTGGGCGATCTTCCATTGACCGATGGAAGATCCATCACCATGTTTTCCAACTACATACTCTCTAGACAATCTTCATTGTAATCTTCCGTTGATCATCGGACTGCCCATCGGCATACTCCAATCAAACATGCTCTCATCCAATCTTGTGGTGCCATCTTCCATTAACCACCGGAAGGTCCATCATCACACACACACAAGGCAACTACTTGCAATTAATCTTTCCACATCAAACCCCTCGTAACCAAACTTAAACTTCGACAACTCTCAAATATCACAAATCATGAGATGACCTCCACGTGGTCTCACAGCTACATCAGAATAGTGCGGAATCCAGGGGAGTGCTCCCTGCCGCGACAATTGAAATCCTGCTTTGCCACTAGCCCACCACGTAATATATATCCATCCACATCCATCCATCACTAGAGATTCCAAGTACAAGAGGGTACGTTCCTTCTTGGCTTTCCAAGGCCTAATTATACTAGGGAGATATAGCCTCCATTCCAGCCACTAATTACATCTTGTTACATCTACTTTACTTTAACCAATTTAGGCCAGTAAGCCATGATTAAAACCCAATGATGGCAATGGGATCACGGTGAAGATGACCTTAACATCGAGTAGTGAGTGAGTGCGCACGATAGCAACCGTCAATTAAACCCTTGTGCGCTTACCAAACTAGCTTTAGTTTACATAATCCGCGGGACACATGCTCTAATAAGAGATCAGGAGAGGATAATTAAATTAGTTTTTTTTTTTTTTTTTTTTTTTTTTTTTGCGTCGTGGCGGGCTACGCGTACACACGTTTTTTTTTTTAAATTTATCGATTTGGCATTTCAGTCAGCGAAGCGAAGACGTGGTGCAACACTGACGTGTCAATACGCCATCACTTCTGAAGCTCCACATAGGCGGAATTGGTGCGACGAGGCCCGCCAGGTCAGCGGGCTAGTGCTAGTCGCGATGTAGAATTAGATTTGTTGGGGTTGAGTAGCTAGAGGTAGAGATTAATTAGCAAGTCCGTTAGTGATAAGAGACAGACCTAATGACTAATGAGTGGTGCATGTAGTGGGTCCCGTCTCTAGTTTCGTGGATGGAAGCATGCAGCAGCAGCTGGTGCGCATGCCGAACTTATCACTTTTACGTGATCCGCGAGTCTAGAATATGCCAAGCTTTCGTTTTGGCAATGAGATTACAGGCGTGTCTGGTCGATATCGATATTTTGCCCATTTTTTCCCCTAAGTATAATAGTGTCATTGCCTGTTTATTAGAGCTATTTGTTATTTATAAAGATGATTTGTACTGAGCTTAGAAGAAGTCGTTAGGGTATGTTTGCACGCTAGATCGCCCCCGTTTAACATTTCCAGTCGATCGCTAGCTTGACGAATGCAAGGCTAATTGTGCTGTCAGGGGGGCATGAGATTCGCTTGAAATCTGCATGTTGAATCATGGTGCCTCATCGGGGGTCAAACGCACTTGGAGACGACTCAGCAAGCATAACCCCTCGTCCGTACATCTGCTCTCTTCTTCAGGCCATCAATTCACAGGATCGAATCACCTCGCAGCGGCCTGGGTGTCAGGTAAAGTCAGCACGAGTAGTTGGACGAGAGAAATACGGCCGGCGTTTTCCCGGTTTGCTTGAAATCTGCTTCCGTTCGTACAACTTTTCCCGTGATATATTCAACGCGTGACCATGAATCGCACGTACACGCGTACCGCTCGAACATTTCTCTATCTATCCAAAACTTTGGTTCATTCCTTCCCCAAAAAAATGGTGTCAGTTTCGTTTGCCAGAGAGAGAGAGAGAGAGAGAGAGAGCGGAGCACAATTGAACAATCATAGAGAGCAGCTACGGACCTACGGTGCTTGACCCATGGTCCATGGATGAAGGCGAAAAACGCGTGCGGCATGGTAGCTGGTAACGGGACATAGAAATGGCGAACAGCCTGCGCACAAAGCATAGCGTCAAGTGACTCGAAATCCGTAGTGAGGATGTCTCGATCGAAAGTTTCATGCATCTGTGATCTATCCAACTTGTATGCACGCAGACAGGCGTACATATAGTGACATAGTGTGAAGTGACTCGATCAATGTGCGTGACTGTACTTTCCGGTGGCCTGTGGGCACAACCGCGCTATCCGATCCGCTCTAAGAAATGGCCGCAAAAATTAAGGACTTTATAATATATGCATGAATTTAGAGCATCCACTGATGACTTTTTGGCCTCTAAAGGAGAGAGAAAGGGCCTTGGAGGCGATCCAGATCATGGAGGCCAGCCACTATGGAATAAAAAATTGAAGAACATAACGGGACAGAAACAAGGACATGGCGGGACAGAAACCACCCGTGTCGTGCATCTGCCGAGCTAGTACGTATGAGAATCGCCGTATACAATTCAGGGGAAAAGAAATTAAATGTGATTTCTGAATGGTACGGAATGAGATCACATACTACTATACACTTTATTCTACATGAAGTCGTGAACAGAGTGGCGTAAAATGGACTGTAAGCCCATAATACACTGAAGCCTGCATGTATGCATGCCTCACGTCGTAATAATTAAACAATGTTTGACCAAACTATTGGCTGGCAATCAAGTAGGTAATTTCCATTGCGTTCTCGTCTTATATTATACCAATATGCCACAATTCTGTACTCTGCGAGAATAGGCAAGGCCATAGCTAAGCTAAGATAGTGACCGATCAATTAAGCAATCACCTGCAGCTAACAGTTTCGAATCTCCATCGATCACTCAAGTACTCTCCTTGGTTTGCTCATTATGATGAAAACAACTCCCTGATCGAAAGCACCAGCTCGGCCCTGAAGTTAACAGCTTAACGATGAGTGCAAAGCAGGGCAAAGATCCTGTCGATCACATTATTTGTTTGACATTTCTCCATCTCATCCTAAGCCTGAGTCAACCACTGTACGCCGATTACCAGCCAAGGAAACGCCGCCACGAGCGCGTGTTGGAACGAACGAACCAGAGAGCGAGATATACGATCGATCTCGATCGATTTCAGGTGGCTGCATGACGACTTGGCGTCCTTATCGGCGCTGCTGTGTTGTGATATCCGAGTGCTCGCCACTGTACCGTCCACCATCAGTGACAGTGAGCGCTCGAGCGAGGAAGGACGACCTACGCGAAAGTGCGGGGGTACGGCGTTGGTGATGAGGAAGGACGAAGGGGAGAGAAGCTAGTTGCTGCAGGCGGACGGGGCCGTCGATCGGTCGCAAGTTGGCGCGTGATATTTCGGCCGCTCTGTTGGTTACAGCTGCTCCCACTAGCCAGTAGCCATGCTAGATAAGTGCACTTAGGGATGGCAATCGGCCGCGGCCGGCACAGGTAGTACTCGTTCATATCTATATTCGCGATTCTAATTTTTCTCCACGGACATGCTTATAAAGAACGACGGACAAAAACCTCGCTCATACCTGTCACCCGTGGCATGCCCATGTACTCGTGAACATTTAAAAATATAATGTGGATGAGGCACCATATTCACACATCAAGAATCAGTAACACAGAAAAAATTATGCGATGATAATAAAGGTACAATAAAAAAAAAGAGCACACTCAACCTTCAGATGTTCACACATTCATAGAGGCCTTAGTTCAAGAATGCATCACACATTCAACAACTAAAATAGAAATATAACAGTGCATCACACATTCAACAACTAAAATTCATAGTTCAGACTGCAAAGCAAGAGGCCAAACAATTATCTACTGAAACAGTCGTAATTGTTGACAGATTGAAAGGAACTATTCCATTAATTGCAACAGTTATACAGATAAAAGCATCCAGTTTGGTCTGGATAATCTCAACATGACAGATTGAAAGGAAGTATGACAGATTGAATCCATGACCAGGAACTATGACTATCAAATTTAGCAAATCATATAACTCAAACAAGAACCCAGGAGCTGTGACAAATTGAAAGGAAAAGGAATTTTCACACTTGAATAAATTAATGCACAAATTTGCTCTAGCACTCATCCAGATCTGCACAAAAAAAACCTCTTCATTCACCATCTTCTACCAATTAACATCATCAATTCATCAGTCATCACATATATTGCCAAATAAATTAATGCACAAATTTGCTCTAGCATTCATCTAGATCTACACTAAACCCCCCTTCATTCACCATCTTCTCCCAATTAACATCATCAGTTCATCGGTCATCACACATATTGTCAAATAAATTAATGCACAAATTTGCTCTAGCACTCATCCAGAATTCCATATCTGCACCAACAAAACCCCCTTCATTCACCATCTTCTCCCAATTAACATCATTAGTTCATCACTCATCACACATATTACCAAATAAATTAATGCACAAATTTGCTCTAGCACTCATCCAGAATTCTAGATCTGCACCACCCCCCCCTTCATTCACCATCTTCTCCCAATTAACATCATCAGTTCATCACACATACTCCCAATACACAGGAGGAGGGACTCGGGCCGGCTTTGAGGAGGAGGCGACCGGGCGTGAGGAGGGGCGGCGGCCGGGAGGAGGACGACGGCGGCGGTCGGCTGGGAGGAGGACGGGGGCTGGGAGTGGTGGCGGCCAGGTGTGAGGGGGGACAGCCGGCCGGGAGGAGGATGTGGGACTGGGAGGCAGTCGGCTGAGAGGAGGATGAGGCGGATCTGGATTTCGCATTTCGCATGTTGGTAGCTAGCGAGGCGAGTGACGACTAGGACTCGGGGCTTGGGGGAGACTGGTGAGTGGAGAGTGAGTGACCGAGTGACTACTGAGTCACTGACTAACCCTACTAGGGTTTTAGTGGTAGTATTGATTGTTGGCCCACCTGTCAGTATTGGTCGCGGGTAAATGGGCGAGATGGTACAGGTGAAGCTTACCCATGCCTGTGCCTGTTTACCCGATGGGTAAAGAGTTTCCACATTTTAATGCCCGTGGGCAAAGCAAACAGTCCATACCTGGCTCCATTAGGGTATTTACCATCGGGCACACGGGTAATCGGGCACAATTGCCGGCTCCAAGTGCACCTCTGGCTTCTTTCCATCTTGTGGCCAATCTTATTGGAACTAGATAAGCATACTACGTAGTCTCTTCAACCCATTTTGGTCTGTTTTTTACGAAACTGCTAAATCTCCGTCAAACATTTTTTCTTCGTTTTCAGTTGTTTTTTGGGCCGTTCGATACTCATTGAGATTTGTGTTGCGTTACATGGGCTAGCGGGTTATATTCGAACCCATTTTATTCCCCCAACGTGTCTCGTGTCCGTAGCTATTTTTTTTTTTTTTTTGGGAATTACGCTCATTTGGTCACGTCCTTAGCGGAACACTCAAGATGCGGGGGGGGCGCTGGAGGCGATTTCAGCGGTGATTTTGGGGAAGCATGGGGTAGGTGATTTGGTGGTGGTGAGTCGGCGTCGCTGTCTTCCTCGCCGATAGAGTAGCGATGGAGGAGGCGGAGTTAAGTTTACGTGCTTTTCGTTGTATTCTTCGTCGGTGTTGGCGTCGTGCTCGGCGATAGAGTCATGGCGCGCGCGGCGGAGTTCATTATCTGTCCTTTTCGCCGTCTTCTTCGCCGGCATGGGTGTGGGCGTCTGCGTCAGGCTCACTAACAGAATCGTGACCATGTAGGTATTTTTTATTTCCTGGCCTTTTTTCCTCATTTTTTCATGTGCTTAGTTTTTGCAGCTTGTTTGTTGATTCATATATGTGTTTATCTTGCAGATATGGGCTTTGTTTGCAGGCATATCTTCAAAGTTAGGGTTTGATTCGTCATGTTCGTCGCTGTGATTTCTAGGGGCAAGACAATGTCTTTGTATTATTGCTCTTTTGGATCTATCTGGATCTGACGTTTTTTATGTTTCTGTTTGGTAGTTGTAGTGCATGTTGTTGCCTGTAATGCATGTTAGTTGTCTGTATGCCGTTTTATTGCCTATGCATGTTCGTTACTAGAGTGGATGATTAGTGCTTTTGTTCTATTTTTTTTTCTCGAGATGATAGTTTGGTTTGATGCATGGATCTATCTTTTTTTGGTTAAGCTCTTATACTTGAAATGAAAGTTTGGTGTGAATCTTCTCATAGATGGATCAAGTTTATTTAATTTACTGCATTTCTCAGATCTGTGTAGAGGTTTGATAAAAGGAAGTGTCTATGAAATAGGTGTTCATGGAAGATGCTTTTGTGTTTTTAAGATTCTGTTTTTATTCTGTATATTGAAGAGGTTTAGGGGTTTACGTGTTGTAATAGCAATTTCGTCAATGCTTGGATAATGGGTTTTTCTTGCTGGATCCGTTACAAGAGCATGCATCGGTTACTATATACTTAATTGGTGTGAGCATTTTCTCAATTTGTGTTGTTGAATTTTTAGTACTTTTTTTTTTTTTTTTGCATTTTAGTGGTCATAATATGTGCTCAAGTATTTATTTATTTGTAGTGTTCTATTGTTTTAATATTTTGTGTTTTCAATTCTTTGTTTCCTCATATTTATCTCTTTGGTTAACTGAAGTTGGAGGATTTATAAAGTTCATCTACTTGCTAGTTTTCCTACGCGAGTAAGTTTGAAATTTTTCTAGTTTTGTTTCTATAGTAGTGTTTGTTTTTTAATTGCAGTAGTGAATAGGATTTGTGGCAATATCATGAATAGTAGTGCAAGGGAAGTAGTATTTTAATGGTTATTTTGACATGTTTGTTATTTTTTGGTAGTTCTGTGCTATGAGATGTTTTTATATGAGATGTCCAGTATAGTTTGTCAAATAGCAGCGGTAATTGGTAGTAGTGCTCATGTGTTATTAACCATGTAAGTAGTAATTGTTAGTAATCTTACAAACTTTAGGTATGAAGTAGCATGAACTTCATGCTTATTTCATATTATTTTTCTTAGGTAAGTCCGGATATTAGTCTTAGCTGTGGAAGTGTCATTGTACATGCATTGTATAGTTATTCTATATTAATGCTAAATGTTTGTTAGCATATGGATTTTTATTCTATAGGTTTGTATTGTATATATTTATTAGTTATGTTTTTTGCCATGGTAATTAGTGTTTACACAACAATATTGTAATGTATTGTATGTTTTGTGTAGTATATTCTTCTTATTTTATTGGTATGTTTAACTTGGTCCTATGTGCGTGTGTGTGTGGGGGGGGGCATTAGCAAAATCATTATTTGTTATTGTTGCTGCACATTTTTCAATTCCAATTTGAACTCAATCCATGTGGCATGTAGATATGTTGTATGGTTTACAATAGGTTACCTTTAGTTTTTATATTTCGTATAATAACGAAATTCTCGTGTAAAGTATATGTAAATCAGTGAAACAATTCCTTAATTTGCAGATAAAAAGTTTAATACTCCTGTTTTTAGTCGTGGAGTATTTGTTTCTATTTTCTGTTTATTGAAATTCTCTTCATGCTTTCCTTGTAATCTGAATTTTTAGGAAATGAGTTCCACCGGTTCGGAATCTTCGGGTAGTGATAATGTGCAGGAGTTAGTGGATAGTTCCATTCCGATTCGTAAGTTTTTTTGCGAGGATTGACAATAAGGACAACAAGAAGTTCGTTCATGTTTATATTCGTAACATTAAGGATGTTGATAAAGTTTATGCTACCACTGCTGTTACTCAGTTTGTTCTACAGAGCAACCAGTTCAAAATATCTTGTTCTGACGATGGTTATGTTCATGTCTGCGTCAAGGAGCTTCGCGACCCTAATATACTTGATAATCAAGTTGTTAAAGCTTTGGGGGGATTAAACATTGCCGTGATGGGCTTGTTGCTTAGGACCCTAGATCGACTCATCGATCGTGTCCACTAGAAGTCGTTTGCTATGTTCTACAAGCAGTAGTCGTAGTATAATAGTGTAGTTTTGTGTGAGTTATATTTATGTAATAATAATGTAATTGTAATTTCACTCTTCAGTATGGACTTTTATGTATTATGTTGGATTTGTAATAATTTTCACACCTATTATATGCTATTATGGATTTATTATTTTTTGCTTTATCTGTGTGTATCTAATTCTTTTTTTACTATTAAGAGTTTATTGTTTGGTCACTAAAACTATGTGTTTAGTGAAGCATTTTCTTTTGTAATATAAAATTATGTATACGTAGTTTTTGCATGTCAGATTTGGAGCACCCACGCATTCTGACGAACGTAAATGTAATAGTTAATGTTGTTGTACTGTTTGTGTAGATTCTTTCAAGTTTCATTCATGTATGTTTGTAGTTTAGTTCTGGTATTTTTAATGGGCAGTGTTTAATGTTGATATCTCATTTTTTGTTTTTTCTATTATGTAGGAACTCTTCTTTTGCATCATTGACCTTCTCTGCCAAGTGTCATTTATTCTATTGAATATTTGAGGTACTTAATTTTTCCATTCTCAATCTATACTCTCCATGCCGGTAGTACGTGTAACACCCAGGCTTATCAAAAGCCCAATATATCACTTACACCTACTAACCTCTCTAGATCTTAAATAATATTCAAGTACTACAAGCATCCAGAAATCATGAATAACTTTTTGACGAGGATTGTTGACTAGTCAATTATCCGAGTATATCTTCATTTGTTTATCTATTAGCCAAGTTTTTCTACTGGACCTAAATTAGCTTTCTGGGCTCAAGATAAATTAAGTAGTCAGAATGTGGGCCTAAAAAGTCTTTTCTTTGACCGTTCTCAAAACCCTTTCTGGAGGCCCGCTTGGACCTCCTCCTTAAGTTCCTTCGGACCACTCCAGGACCTCTCCCAGACTTCTCCAGGATCTCTTCCTCGCAGGGGAGGTCCTAGAAGGTGGTTACCCACGTGTGGTTTATAACAGCTGCACGTGGAGATATCGGCTATAACGGTCATCATGAAAGGACGCGACAATTGGTATGAAAAGACGCAACCTTTGGCGCGAAGGGGCACCACTGCAACAAACTGCCGACGCTTGTAGAACTATAAAAGGCCCGACCTATGTGCCTTTATAATCATTCCGATATAGATCCAGAATCAGATTCTTATCCAAGCCCTAATCCACATGTATTCATAGTCTCTTTTCCTGTAATCAGAGTGTCGATGTTTCAGAACCGATCTTACGTAAAGATTGTTTAATTCGGAGGGTCTCCACAATTGATCATGCAGAAGAAACAACACAGGGATTTTTATACAGGTTCAGGCCTTCTCCGGACAGAATAACAACCCTACTCCTATGTGTATTGTATTATGTATGCTGGTTACAATCAAGGTAAAGTCTAATACTTGTGCTCCCGATTGTCTATATCAATTGGCTGTCTCCCCTATTATCTCTGTCTGAGCCCTTTAAATAGTACGCGAAGAGGTAGTCGTTCATCCAGGTCAAGAGGCGCCTCATTATTCCATATAACAGACGTAATAATGGTAGTAATCGTCGGAGTAGTAACCCCTCCACGTCGCCTAGCAGTTACTTGTTAGAGATAATGACGCTTTACATGCAGTTACTCTAGAGAATAACATCGTATATTAACTGATTAGATTCTGTAATCAATAAAGCTTACAGACAAGTGGGCCCAATTGATTACAGGTTGGTCGCAGCTAAGCTGGTCGTAGAAGAACTTACGACCAGGGGGTAGTCATAGAAAGACTTACGACTGGGTATTGGTCGTAGAAGAACTTTTGACCAGAGATGATCGTAGAAGAACTTACGATCATGAGGTAGTCGTAGAAGGACTTACGACTATGGGGGTGGTGGTAGAAAGACTTACGACCATCTGGTTGGCTTCTCCCTTATAGTTATAAGAGGTATACTTAAGAATCGTATGACATCATATTTACCAATAATAATAATTACAGATAAATGATAAAATGAGGATCATTAGATCCTCGTCATCTAGCCCCCCCTTCAAGTGAAAGTAACTTACTTGGAAAAGGAGTTGTAAATGATCTTACGACCACAAGGTGGTCGTGAAAACAATAGTCGAAGGAAAAACTCCTCGACTTGTATTTCATTTGACCAGAAATAAGCTTGGTCAAGAAAGTTATTGGAAATCTTATGACTATAAGGTAGCCGTAGAAAATCTTACGACTATGAAGTGGTCGTAGTATGGTAATCGGAAGTAGAACCTTTCCGACTAGTATTTCATTTGACCAAAAAAAGAATTGGTCAAGAAGGTAATTTCACTTGAGGTGCGAAGACAGCCTCGGTTTTCTCGAATAGGCAAGTCTAAGAAAATATGTCCTTTGGAGCGATTCCCGAAGAAGTGGGAACCGTTGAGTTTCCACGGTGTTTTGTTTCAAATGTGCGGTTATAAAAACTCACCATAGGGTTGACTTTAGGGTTCTTACCTTTTCTCCAATTGCTCCAACTGTTCATCTAGCTCTCGTGTTTTTCTCCGCTACCCAACTCGTACTCTTCCTCAAAATCTTTCCGAGTTCAAATCCCTCTTTCTTGAGAAAAATGGCCAAGACCGTTTCCCAGTGGGCTAAATCGGAGATGAACAAGGCAAAGATGAAAGCTCTGGTCACCGCTGGGAAGATTCTGAAAAAGGTACTTGTGAAGTGGATTTCGGCTGCTGGGCAACATTGGCCATTAGGGGAGATTGGGCAAATCCCTGTCTTCCAGGCGTACTGCAGTGCGGCCTCCGATTGACTGCTCACCCTTTCCTCATGCTCATACTTGAGCACTTTGGGGTGGAATTAGTGAACCTAGGTCCCAATTCCATAACCATATTAAGTGTGTTTGTGTATTTGTGTGAGGCATACCTGGGGATTCCAGCGAACTTTGAGCTCTTCTAGTATTATTATGGAATGGCCCGACAAGCCGGGATCGTCGAAAGTTGTGATCTGAAGCTCCACGATGGTAAGTCGATGTTCACCCGGTCATCATGGCTGGGGTGGAAGAAGAGGTGGTTTTACTTGAAGACCACCAACGAGGATAGCCTTTCTTTCGTGGGGAAGGCTGCCGAGAAGATTTCTTCCTGGGATTCGACTCTAGGGATTTTCACTGGATCGCCCTTTACATTCAAACCATAAAAGACTTGAAGGAAGGGGGACTCACCGGGTGGCACGTGGTGAAGGATTTCATCACGCGCCGCATCAGCCCTTTGAAGAAGCGAGTGCCTACCATGTGGAGGTACTCGAGACCACAAGACCCAACCAGATATTACAGGCCGGGTAAGTGAATTTTTGACTTAGCTCTTGTTTTGGTTGTTCTCCAGTTGGTATACTGAATGTTTTATCCGTTTACACAGATCTTCCATAACCGGAGATTGACATTCGAGTCAAACTCGTTTGCGAGAAATCCCCGCCACCCAATGTGGTAGCTCCTCAAATCCTTGCGGTGGTATCCGCAGAGGAAAGGATGGAATGCTTAAAGGTAATCAAAGACTGATTTCATCTTTAGAATTTCATAGTCGTAGAAAAGCTTACGTCTGGAAGGATGTCGTAGGAAAACTTACGACTAGGTACTGGTCGTAAAAGATCTTACGACCAGGAGATGTTCATAGAAGAACTTACGATCATGAGGCAATCATAGAAAGACTTACGACTAGGTACTGGTCATAGAAGGACTTACGATCGCTTAGTAATTATTCCTTTTTCTGACTTCTGCAGAAAGAAGGCATGGAGGACCGTCAAGACGACGAAGAGGTCGTATTGTTTGTTGTTGGGTCGGTGGCTCAGGAAAGCCATACTCCTCCAGCTAAAAAGTGGTGACTCATAAAAGTCGTTGACAAGGACGGCGCGAGCTCAAGCTCTGTTGATCCGACCAAGCCTTTCACGAGATTAGCTGCAGAAATAGCTGCTGTGGAGAAAGAAAGGATGGTCGAGGCAGCCGAAGATCTTAAGCGCAAAACCCCCAAGGCCAAGGTACCTGACGAGGATCTAATAATCCTCATTTTGCTATTTTTCTATAATTAGTATTATGGGAAAAATATGACGTCACACGGCTATTAAGCATACCCCTTATAGTTGTAAGGAAAAGCCAATCAAGTGGTCATAAGTTCTTCTACGATCACCTCTATAGTCGTAAGTCTTTCTACGACTACCATGTAATCGTAAGTTCTCCTACAATTACCTTTGGTCGTAAGTTCTTCTACGACCAGCTCTGTCACGACTTCTTCACAGTTAACTAGGTCCACTCGCATGTAGGCCCAATTAATTAGGAGATCTGAGCAATCAATATACACACTTATTCTCTAGAATAACTGTAGATAACGCATCATTATTTCTGATTGATAACCGTCAGATAACGTGGGGAGATTACTACTCCGTGATTACTACCATTATTATGGAATAATGGGGCGCCTCCTGACCTGGAACAACTACATCTCCACATACTATAAAAAGACTTCTTTCAGAGAGAAATCGGGAGGGGATTTTTGAGAGGCAATCAGTAGTAGTATAAGCGCAAGTCTTTCCACTGATTGTAACTAGCATACCCAAAATAATACACACAGGAGTAGGGTTTTTATTCTCTCTAGAGAAGGCCAAAACCTGTATAAAAATCCCTGTGTCTTTTCTGTCTGCATGATCAATTGTGGAGACCCCCCGAATAAAATAATCTTTACGTAAGATCGGTTCTAAAACACCGACAGTTGGCACCGTCTGTGGGGATCTTCTGGTAATTCCTTGTTAATAGTTCTTTCTTTTCTCTTTGATACTTCCATGGCAGGAGAGTGGAACGAGAGAATTGGTTCGACTTGGCCAATTACGCAAACGTCGACATGGATGCCGATTTCGATTACGAGCTGAGTATCGAGTCCTCCGATGGTATTGCCGCCTTTGGAGATCTTTTATAAGATCTCGGAGACCACACCACCGGTGGAGTTGAGAGGGATCCTTATCCGCCACAACAGTACGCCCAGCTGAGGGACCAGCTTTCTCAGGGGGCAAGAGTTAACACGACAACAAACAGGATTGCCTCAAGACAGGCTCATAATACGACGAGAGTTTTTCCTCCAAGTGTTCGAGTCCCCTTAAAGCATTACGACTTAGCGAGACAAGTTCTGAAAGCCATCATTCCAGAGCTTCATCGGCACCTCATGATCCTTTTTCTCTGGCTAATCCCGCAGAGGAGGGGATCAAACACGTTTTTCCTGCAAGTTCGACCATCCCATCGCAGGACACACCTACGGATGAAGACGGTTATAACCCGGAGTTCCCCTTCCTAGAGGGGTTTACTCCAAGTCGTCAGATAGTGTCTCTCGACTACTCCTCAAGCGAGGAGGCCTCGAGCGCAAGTGGAGGTCATCAACAGGAGGTCTTCGTCATTCCCTCTGATAAGAATCATTCTCCTGGAAGAAGGATTGATGATGCTCCCCGACGGGCATACACTACGTCCCCTCGTGGCAATGGCAAGAGCACCGCCACTGGTGAACAGGGTGAACACCCTGATGAACGTGCGTGAAATCCTCAACATTCTTGCACTCCACTGAAACCAACTCAAGGGTCTGATATGGGTGATCTAAGACAACTCGACAGAGGAAAATAGTGGTACAGAAAAATCTCCCTGGACGCGCTTATTATCAGTCAGAAAAAGCTCAAGAGCTTCAGCACATCAATGACTTGCTTGAGAATCCAACTTAAGAGCTCGCTCGAGCACCAGGCTACGATCTCTTCGCCGAAGAAATCGCACGGAGGCTTCGGAACACGATGGCAAAACTCGAGCGTCCTCATCGACATCTTCCAAGAAGTCGTAGTAGTACGACTCCATCTTCCACCAGTCGTTCGAACAACTCGTCGCATGAAAATAGACATGATTATCGATCACGTCACTCTCCTGACTTGAGGAAGGCTCTTCGAACATCCGGAGATCGACAAGCTCCCTGGAGGGGTGATCTTTCACCACTCTAGGGTCAAAATCTGCGACAGTAGACGGCATACGAGGAGTATTTCCCTCGTAAAACTGAGGCTTACCATAGGTCATGTCCACCTGTGACTGTGTATCGTCGAGTACAATCACCTGGTGACATTAACCCTTCTTTCCTACAAACAAGGCGCTAAGAAGTTATCACTGGATGTCGGGCGTTTTCACCCGATCTCCGAGCAGTTCACTGGCCACCAAGTTTTCGACCAGTGAACATGGAGAAATTCGATGAAACCCAAAATCCTATTGAATTCCTCCAGATTTACACAACAGCTATCCGAGCAGGAGGAGGAGGAGTAGAGTATGTAATGGCCAATTACCTTCCGACTGTGCTTGAAGGGTCTGCTCGATCATGGCTATTGAACCAGCCATTCGATTCGATCTACTCGTGGCAACTTCTTTGCGACCTTCTACTGGCAAACTTCTAGGGGACTTACAACTACCCAGGAAAAGAGGACGAGTTGCACCAGATGAGACAGAACGATCATGAGACTCTACGTCAATTCATCAGACGCTTTAGTTAGGTTTGTAATTCCATTCCGGAGGTTTCTGACTCGTCTGTTATCAGGGCTTTCAAGTAGAGAGCCCGCAGCAGAAGGATAACGGAGGACATCGTTCTGGATCCTCCTGCCACTGTAGCCGAACTCTTCAAGATGGCCAATAGATATGCGACTACCGCTGAAGCAGTCGAGTGGAACAACACTATGGACTGCGAGGACAACATCCCTCAAGAGGCCGGCGAAAGTGGTAAGAAGAAGGACAAAAAGGTTAAGAAATCCAAGAATAAGGCGACGAGACATAAATCTCCAGCCACTAGTTCTAAGGAAGTCTTAGCCGTGAGCGATAAGGAGCCGTGTAACCCCAAACAAAATTCTGATCGAGGCAAAGGTAAGCGCCCCGATCGGAAGAATGGCAAACCCAGGTGGTGTCCTTTTCACAAAAAAGGGCATGACCTTCGCAATTGCCGAGTTTTTCTACGAAAACTCGAAGATTATTACTCTAGCAAAGGGTCACTTCCTACTCTTGAACAGGTAGGTCAAACAAGTGGACGAAAGGAATCGGATGACGATGACAGACCTGCAAGAAACATTCGACAACCTCAAAAAACAACGCTTGAAACTCAATTCCGAGAATTGTGTGTTCGGAGTCTCTTAAGGAAAATTGCTTGGATTCTTAGTCTCTGCACGAGGAATCAAAGCAAATCCTAAAAAGATAAATGCCATCATACAAATGCGCCCCCCGACCACAAAAAAATAAGTTCAGAAACTCACAGGATGCATGGCGGCATTAAATCGTTTCATCGCACGCCTGGGAGAAAAAAGACTACCTTTCTTCAAACTTCTAAGGAAGCATGAGGGTTTCAAGTGATCGAAAGAGGCTAACGTAGCCTTTGAGGATGTCAAGAGGTATCTTACGAGTACTCCTGTCTTGGTTTATCCGAAACCAGGAGAGACGCTCTTAATTTATCTAGCTGCCACACCACAGGCAATGAGCACAGTACTGGTTGTAGAATGTGAAAACATACAACGATCAGTTTACTACGTTAGTGAAGTTTTACACGGGCCTAAGGAGCGTTATCCTTAGATCCAAAAACTTCTATATGCCCTCCTCATGTCTTCGAGGAAACTGTGGCATTATTTTCAGGCGCACAAACTAGTTATGTCGTCTGAGTTTCTCCTAGGAGCGATCCTCTAGAATTGAAAAACAGTGGGACGCGTGGCAAAATGGTCAGTCGAACTTGGGGAGTTCGACAATCTTTTTCGTGTCCCGAACAACCATTAGATCCCAGATTTTGGCAGACTTTGTCGCCGAATGGACAAATCCTGAACCTGTTCACGATCGCCAGTACGATTCTCACGACCAGTGGACGATGTACTTTGACGGGCCACTTACTATAAGTGGCTCGGGGGCTCGGGTGGTCCTGGAATCTCCTACCGGAGAGACCTTAAAGTATGCCATACAATTAAACTTTCAGACCACTAACAACGTGGCAGAGTACGAAGGTTTGCTAGCTAGCATACGAGCTGTGAAAGCGCCCTCGATTCGCCAACTACTCGTGAGAGGAGACTCTCAACTGGTCGAGAATCAAGTCGAAAAAGAGTACCAGTGCTCTAATCCGACAATGTCTCGGTACTTATCGGAAGTCTGAAAGCTTGAAAAGCATTTTCTTGGTTTTGAGGTACAATTTATCCCTCGAAAGGATAGTTTTCTCGCAGACCAACTTGCTCGTATAGCTTATTCCCGATCCATAGTACCAAAAGGAGTTTTCTTGGAGCAACTTTAGAAGCTGTGCCTGGTCGAAGAACCAAAGACACCTCCTATTGAGACAGCCTCTCTAGAATACGAGGATACCTGGATGACTCCCATCCACGAGTATCTTCAGACGAGTTTCGTACCGGACGTTGATCTCGAGGCAGATCGATTATCCCGAAAGGCTAAAATGTATACTTTGGTCAAATGTGTCCTCTATAAAAGAGGCACTCAAGGGGTGCTCATGCGATGCGTTCCACAGAGCGAAGGATTAAAACTCCTTCACGACATACACGGAGGCATCTGTGGGACTCATGCTTCCTACAGAACGCTGGTCGGTAAGGCCTTGGCCAACAGCCCTCCGACAAGGTTTCTATTGGCCAACAGCCCTCTACGATGCCAAGGAATTGGGTAAAAAGTGTGTATAATGCCAATTTCATAGCAAGCAAATACACCAACCGGCTTAGGCATTACAAACAATCCCTCTATCTTAGCCTTATGCGACCTAGGGTCTCGATATCCTAGGGCCGTTACCCAGAGCTCCAGGTGGATTCGAATTCCTTTTTGTGGCAATTGATACGTTCACAAAATGGATAGAAGCCGAACCTGTGACTAGGATAACAACGGAAGCAGCAAAAAGGTTCATGATGAGATGCGTGATAACTCGATTTGGGGTACCTAGTCGAATAATCACAGATAATGGTAAGCAATTTTTGAGTGCAAAATTTCAAGAATTTCGCGACGAGTTGGGTACCAAGTTGTGTTACGCTTATGTCGCCCACCCCCAAAGCAATGGGGTGGTCAAAAGAGCGAATGACCAAATAATACAGAGAATTAAAACTCGAGTCTTCGACCAGCTTGTCAAGCGTTCGGGGGCTTGGGTACAAGAATCACCCTCAGTATTATGGGCAATTCGTATGACAACTAGTCAGGCTACAAGTGAAACACCTTTCTTTCTAGTTTTTGGTGCTGAAGCCATGCTTCCCCCAGAACTAAAGATAATGTCAGCACGAGTCAAAATTTTTAACGATTCCGCCCAAGAACAACTTCGAGCGGATGGCATCAACCTGCTCGAAGAAAAGAAAAATCATGCTTTAATCCGTTCAGCAGTCTACCAACAAGCCCTGTGCAAATACTACTATCGTAAGGTCCAACCTCGTAGCCTCGCTGTAGGTGACTTGGTATTGAGGCTTATCCAATCCCATTCTAATCGGAATAAACTTTTCCCCAAATGGGAAGATCCTTACACTATGGTCGAAGTTACTATTTTTTTCAATACTATCTTTACCTTATGAAGACCATCATCTTGAGTGGTCATCGAGAAGGAGTCAGTTGGCACAATGGTCAGAGCAGAGCTCTTATCGGACTCTTTTTCCCTTAACCCAACCATCTGGTAATGGAACAAATTATATACTGATCGGATAATATATACAAGGTGAAGAAGAGAAAAATTATCTACCTTGAGTCTTGCTATTCTTTGCTTTGCGGAGATAACAACCAAAATATGGGGAAACGCAGCCTTAACATCAGGCTCCCCAACGCAGATCATTTTGATCCACTCCCTGAGTTCCTCAGGGGAAAGGACTTCGAAAGAGTAAAGAGATTTCAAGGTTAAAAAATATTCAACTAAATAAACCATGCTGATCGGGATTTTCCAAGTCTTACCTTCCCTAGAGTCCCTGGTCACATCATCACGATTGATGTACCAGAGCAGGGAACGCGACCGGAGCCTTAAGAGTCTTATTCGAAGCAAGGAAAAGTCCCTCACAACGTGCCAGGAAGTCAATCCCTTGGCGATGAGGTCTTTGATTGCACCTTCCGACCCTTCCTTCTTTCTTCACCATCGACCTCCACCTCGGATTCTCGCTGGCCACCTTGTCGGCAAAGTAGAGACCATCCTCTTTTGTGACCATCATGTAGAACCAGCTCTTCTTTTATGACGACCACAGGGACTTAGAGTACATTCGGATGTGCTCGTCTGCCCTCCCGTCATGGAGGCGTAGCGAGCACTCCCCAGGTCCAGCTGCAGACTTCCCCGACCTCGCCATCTTGTAAAAGTACCTAAAGACCTTCAGATTCGGTCGGATCCCCATGTACGCCTCGCAAAGGTAGACGAAGATGCCTAGATTGGCGATTGAATTGGGGGCCATGTTTACCAGTTCCACTCCATAGTACTCAAGAACATGGAAGAGGAATTTGTGAGCCGGGAACCTGAACCCGCACTCGATGTAGGCCAGGAAGATACATATTTCCCCATCTTCACCGCTTGGAAAGTGCTCTCCGGCCACTAACCTCCACTTGGTCAGATTCTTGTCAGGAAGCATCTCGATCTCTTCTAGGGACTTGAGCTTCTTCGCGCTCAGATCAGAGACCGGCCACTTGGTGATCGAATCCGATATTGTGAGGGATTTTGGTGAATGAACAAGTGGTCGGATGAGGTTTTGAGCGAGAGAAATAAAAGAGGTCGAAAGAAACTCTTCAGCAAGGGAATTCAAGGAAAGCTTGAGAGGGTAAAAACACTAAAGCCGTGCACAATGGGGGTTTATATTGCTGCATTTCCTTAAGTGCAAAGAGGAGTTACCCAAAAAGTCCAACAGACACAAATGTTTTCAATGTCCAACGGACACAGGACTCTTTGGTTCCCTAGACGGTTTCTCAACTTCAAAGTGAATACATTTGTGTCACCTTGCTTATTGCACTATTAAATGAAGGTCTGCCCGATACGGATCTCACCGGAGTAGAGTTCACACGACATATTCATTTTAAAGTTAGGGGGCTAGCTCACGATGATTAAAATCTGTAAATATTCCTTTATTTTGTTAAAGACCGCACGTCCTTTGTGGTCGTAACCCCTAAGGCTAATGACCCCGTGGTCGTAAGGATTCCAGAGGTTACATCGTGGGTACCTTGGTCGGATAAAGTCCTATACCCAATCCCCAACCAGATAACTGCTCGTAAAAACAATGAACTGGCACTTGAACCCGTTGCAAGTATATCCTTTTTGTGTGACGAATGGAATATGGGCCTTATTCGTTTCAAACCACATGACATTTCATAGCTTTAAGTCACTAGCACTAACCACCAAATGGTTATATCTTTCACTAACATCAACTGTTGAACAGTTGATACATTGTCAACCGCCGTCCTCCTCCGACCAGTCGCGGCGTTTCCAACAGGCGCCTCTTCAAGGAGTAATTGCCACCACTTCATCAACTACTTAAAGGAGAACACAAATAGTAGAAGAAAAAGGAGATAGACCGCAATCCAATTCGGAAGATCAACATACAATTGGATTTCATCTGAAGCATTAGCATAGCAATCAGTACACCAAGTGTAACTAGGGCTAGTCCACTGCCCTATCAAGGGAATCCCTTATATTAACCGATTCATAGCAATAAAGAGCAGTCTCATTCTCTCCCAAGAACTCTGTGCTATTTTTCTTTATTTTATTTTGTAAGATTGGCGACTCGATCGTCGACGTAGACCTAATGACCATAAGATAGTTGTAGTAGATCTTACGACCACAAAGTGGTTGGGATAGACCTTACGACTGTGAAGTGGTCGTAATCTTCCTTTGTCATTGTAAACTAATGACAAGAGGTACCTCTGATGGTTGTTAAGGATACCATTATATGTAATAAACATTACAGATAAATAATTTCATTAATTAAGGATTATTGAATCCTCATCATCACTGAACCACCAAGGCCGATCAAACCGCCACCACCAATAATAGAGAACCGGTCTGACCGCCAACCAACGGCGGTCTGACCGCTTTCCAAAACTAGCAAATACCGCTCTCTGGACTTCTCAATCAACCTCTATCTTGTTTCACATCCAGTTTCTATTTTCAATGGCACCTGGTGCAAACACATCCCCAAACACTCCCACACAAGTGTTTGGTGTCCAATTCCCCAAACCTGCACTTCGGTCACCAAGCCGGTCAAACCATCCGGCCCCAGACATCATGCCAACATTTGCAAAAACTGATAATTCACTTTTCAAACTCCTCAACAACTATGCTATTTTTTCACACCTAGACTAGGACTAAACCACAAGGTCTCTATGGTGGACAAAGTTCCAGTTGACTATATACATAGGGGTGGAACCAAGGGGAGTGTCAGGTATGCACCGGCACCCCCAAAAATTCAAAAAACTAGCACGGATCCCTTCAGTAGTTCAGTGCCTCAATGGACAGTGGGCCATATTTGATGCTTCAGCCCAGCATAGTAGCTAACTCACCAGGCCCAACCAGTCCAAGTCCAACCCACAGCTCTAGAGTGCTCTACAATTTTCTCCCCGGCTGACTGGCTCCGAACTCCCCATTCCCCAAGTCCCCAACCCTAATCTCTTCTCCACAGAGTCCCCAAACCCCGATTTGGGAAGGGAAGCAGGCGCGGGAGGCTAGGAGCACCAGAGCTGAGCAGGCACGCGCCAAGCGGTCGGCTGTCGATGAATAGACTAGCATATGTATTGGTTGATGACTATGTTTCATAGGTCATGGATACGAAGATATCAAACCAATAATATGGACACATGTTAGAGAACATGGTGTTGGATAAGACCCACCTTGAGACACTATTGAGATTGTTATGATTCTATGTGTCATTAGTTGGTCTCAAGCAATGATGATGTATAATCCTTAGACCTGAGACCAGCATGGTTTCCTACATGTGTAATAGTACTCTTAGGGGTTGCCAAACACTGCTCGTAACTGGGTAGTGATAAAGGTAGCTTTCGGGTATGCTATGAAACATAGGGAGAAATGTAACTGGTTAGATATGGGATTTGCCCCTTTTAACATAACAGGAGAGATGTCTCTAGGCCCCTTGTTGTGGTCGAATAAAGAAAGTGCATGACCATGCCACTAGTGGTCGAAGTGTCGACCACATGAAGTTATTCGACACTTGATTGAAAAAGTATTGAACAGTCCATGGATGATAAATTATCTCACCTGGAGTTCAACTAGATGTCATGAGGCAAATGGAGAATACACAAACAGGTCGTTCAGTTCGACTAGATACAAACTGGTCGTAGATTGGTTGAAACTGGTCGTACACAGTTACAAGCTGGTCGTAGACTGGTCGTACAGCTGGTCGTATGGAGATACGAGCTGATTGTAAACTGGTCGTACACATATGAGCTGGTCGTATGGAGATACGAGTTAGTCAAAGACTGGTCGTAAGGAGTTGCAAATTAGACGTAAGGAGTTACAGACTGGTCGTAACTATACATGAACTGGTTGTGACTGAATTCGAGCTGGTCGTAAATAATAAGGACCTGGTCATAGATCATATTGTATTAAGGTTCGTCCGATATATTCTTTGTGTGTTCGAGAATCGTTATATGCTGCTAGGTACCGCTAACGACTCGTGGTCACAAAAGCGTTTTTTAGTCACAACCGATCACGCATGAACCTATAGGGTCACATACTTAAAGGGTATGGATTTGATTTGGATGGTGATCTGAATTCTTATAGGCCTCGAGTTCCTAATGGGCCTTAAGTTGGAGACCCGTTATGGATGCCTATAAATAAAGGGGCGGTGGCATGGGGTTAAGTAAGCTTTTAAAGATTTTCTGAAACCCTAATAGCCACGCCTTCCTCAACCATGCCGCCGGCGTTAGCCCTCCTGCACGTGGTGTCCCTGCCCCGTACGTGTGGATACCTTGGAGGTATTGTCGTGAAGCATCAGCACTAGGACGATCTACAACTCGTGATGATCATTGGAGTAGGAGAAGAAGACGCGCGGCAAGTACAACTACTTATGCATCTACTCGCTACGTCGACTCTACTTCCGCTATGAGTCAGCGCATCTAGTGGTAATCTCGTGATCTATTACTTGCGGAGGTTCCTTGGTTGCACGGTAAAATTTGTGTTTTGTGCTATCGTAGCCTTCCCGCAATCCTTCAGGCAGCGCATGGCGCTAGAGTAGGCGTCCTGCCAAAGTAGGCTTGGGAGGCCGGAGCACCGGAAATGAGCAGGAGCAGGAGCAGGCGCCAGGCAGTCGGCGGTCGATGGCGCATGGCGCGGGAGGGTGGCACGCGGCGTTGGAGTAAGTGTCCTGCGTCGGTCGGGAAAACCGGAGCAAGAAGCCAAGAAGGAATTTGGAATCGCCGAATGCCCGAATCGGTATGGCTTATTTGCCATTGTGAATCAGTATATGTAAAAACCGTTGGGATGTTTGGGTATAGATGGCTTTCATGACATTGGCTAAAATATCAACGTGGATGCTCACTCTGGTTGGTACCTTTCTTGTAGGTTTTGATGATTGATGATTGATGTTTGATGAAGGCATGTATGCTTGGGGTAATTAGGTTGTGGCAAACTATGCTCTTGGCACACTTGGAGGGGATCCTCACAAAACCATTGGAATAATTGAACTTGGGTAATCAGGTAGTTCTTTTGATCTTTTCTCGCCACTTTTGCTTGGGTTGCTTAATGCTTACTCAGTTATTTGCTTGAATGCTTGACTGCTTGTTCACTTGTCTTGAATTCTTGATAGTTGATAGACCATATGGTATGCCATCTCAGATTCTCAGTTATTTTCATAATGTCTATGTGGATTGTAGATTTAAGGACCTCAACAAACTTGGTGACCTTTCTATTAAGCTTGTTGAAACAAAAAAACATGAGGTTTACAAGTTGGTATACTTGCTTCTCAAATTGGTATTTTTCTGTTATGAGTTTTGTGAAGAATAAGTTGAGAAATAGTATGGACGATCAATTCTTGAATGATTATTTAGTCATATTTATTGAGAGAAAATTTTATTGAAGGTTAATGAAGATGATGTAATAAAACGTTTTCAAGGCATGAAAACGTGTAAAGTAGTATTATAATTTTCTTTGCATAGTTGTATATTTTGTAATTTTCTCTTCATATAAAGCCTTATTTGAACTATTTGCATTGTGCTTTTGACAAATTTGGAACTTATATGTTAGATTTATGATGTTATGAAATCATTATATAAACTATAAAATTGTAAGTGTGAAGTGTGCACCGCCATCATCTAACTTCTAGCTCTGCCACTACTGTATATACATCATGCATTCATGCAATATTTCAGTGTTAAGTAGAGGTGTTCATGGGTGGTCCGGCCCGGCGGCCTGGCGCGAGCCCGAGGTAGTCCGGGCTAGGCTTGGGACTGCATTTTCGGCCGGAAGCCCGAAAGCCTCACAAAATTGATTAGAAAAATATAAAAAACTATTTTTAATGCTAGAAATGAATTAAATATTATTTTTTATTCTAAAAAATGACTAAAATAATATATTTAAAAAGAAAAACTCAACTTTCAGGCCAGGCCAACCGGACTCGGGCCTAGCCATTTCGGACCAGACTTTTCAAGTCCGGCCCAAAGCCCGGCCCGGCCCGGTTTTTGAACAAGTCTAGTGTTAAGCCAGTACTGTTCTTCCCCGCCTTACGTACATATATTAATTTGAGCTTTTGAGCATCCCATGCAATAGGGTCTCGAATCCAAATACCCCAATTTGGCTACAGTGCCTCTTTATATATTTGTCTTATTTTGCGCTTGTGCCTCTATGTACGTTCACTAACCATCGTATCTTTCTCAACATTACGTGACTGAAAGAATCGATCAGTAATTCAGAATCGCTCTCAACCATAAACCTGCAGCAGAAGAGAGACAACTGTGTGGCAAACAAATTAAGATGAAAAGAAATCGCACTCGATCTGTAGTTCTGTACCACATTTCACCCTATTGGCGATCCACTCGCTCGCAATCTTCTATCGCCCATCCCCTTTTCCAAAATGCATGTATCGCTGTTGCACTTATTCGTAGCTTTCGTGCGCAAGGTTGGTCTTCTCCAATCTCCACCCTGAGTCCCTGACACAAGCAAGCATGGCCCCACGTCAAAGTCCAATACCCCAAAATCTTCATCTCTATATATACGAGTCTCCGGATGTCTTACAACATTCCAAGATGAGATAGGGAGATAGATCATTTGCCCAGAAGCTTGCTTCGCTTCTCGCTCCTCTCAGCTCGTGTCATGTATCCACAAAAATAAGTGACACAGAAGCGAAGCAACGCAGAAAGGTCAACCTACTAGTAGTACGAGGCTCTAAGGCGCCAAATTTGGGTCGCATTTTGTTGCGTATACACACGCTTACAACACGGGTCAGCATGGCCGCCGCCGCGAGGGACGCGCAGAGTGGTATGGAATGGCGGGTGACGGTGCCGGAAGGCTCGTCGGTGACGGTGGAGTACGAGGCCGGCCCGGCCGGGAGGGCCTGGGCGTGGCTGGTCTCCTGCATGGTTATGCTCAGAACCACTGTGTCCAGATTTGCCAAGAAGGTCTGGAAGATCGGCGCTGACGATCCTCGGAAGGCGGTGCACGGCCTCAAAGTAGGCCTGGCTCTCACCCTGGTTTCCATCTTCTACTACACCAGGCCTCTCTACGACGGCGTCGGTGGGGCCGCCATGTGGGCCATCATGACAATCGTCGTGGTGTTCGAGTATACTGTTGGTAAGTCGTACGAAAAGTCACACTTAAAACTACACAAGTACAGATTAGAGTGAAGTTAGGTTAAAATGGTACTGTTGCACGATAAAATAGTAAAAATAATTCCTATAAGTGAATTGACAAAAATGACATCGCCAACATGACGGCAAACGACACATGCCTCCTGCCACGCCCCCACCGAGTGGCAGGGAATCCCACACGCCGATCAAGCGGATGAGAAAAACAAATTGCGCACAAATGGTGTATTAGAGTACTGTTCATGCACATGATGAAAAACTCTGTTCAGGCGCAATTTGTTTTGCTCATCCGCTCGGTAGGCACGCGGGATCCCCTGCTACATGGTGGGTGTGCGGCAGGGATCACATATCGTTTGCCGGTGAGTCCGCGATACTATTTTTGTCAATTCATTCGTAAAGAGATTATTTTTGTTATTTTATCGCGAAACACTATCATTTGAGAAAAAAACTCATTAGAGTGCATGCGGATCAGTTGCAATCGCAGCTACAGGATGCATATATTTTTACTTCGTTTGCTCACCGTCTGTGTGCATGCACGTGTAGGTGGCAGCGTGTACAAGGGTTTCAACAGGGCCGTCGCGACGGCGAGCGCCGGCGTGCTCGCGCTCGGCGTGAACTGGGTGGCGAGCAAGTCCGGCGAAAAGCTCGAGCCGGTGATCCTCAGTGGCTCCCTCTTTCTGCTGGGTACGTATATCCAACTTCGTACGCAGTGCTAGCTCCTCTTTGTCGGTCGTAAGTCGTACCGACTTGTCACGCTATGTACGAGCAACACTAATACCCAGGTAAACATGCGCGCGCGTGCAGCTGCGGCAGCCACCTTCTCGCGGTTCATACCGACGGTGAAGGCGCGGTTCGACTACGGCGTGACCATCTTCATCCTGACGTACAGCCTCGTGGCCGTGTCGGGGTACCGCGTTGACGAGCTGGCGGTGCTGGCGCAGCAGCGGCTATCCACCATCGCCATCGGCATCTTCATCTGCCTCGCCGTCTGCGTGGTCATCTGGCCCGTGTGGGCCGGCCAGGAGCTGCACCTCCTCACCGTGCGCAACATGGAGAAGCTCGCGGGCGCCGTGGAGGGCTGCGTCGAGGACTACTTCACCGAGCCCGCAAAGCGCGCGCAGCAGCCCAAGTCGGAGGGGTACAAGTGCGTGCTCAACGCCCAGGCGTCCGAGGACTCGCAGGCCAACCTGGCGCGGTGGGAGCCCGCCCACGGCCGGTTCGGCTTCCGCCACCCGTACGGCCAGTACACCAAGGTCGGCGCAGCCATGCGCCAGTGCGCGTACTACGTCGAGGCCCTCAACAGCTGCGTCGGCGCCGAGGTCCAGGCCCCCGAGCACGTCAAGGGGCTCCTCGGCGACGTGTGCACGAGGCTTGGCACGCAGTACTCGCGGGTGCTCAAGGAGGCGTCGAGCTCCGTCGCCACGATGACCACCTCCCGGACGCTGGACCTCGCCGTGGCGGGCATGAACACGGCCGTGCACGAGCTGCAGGGCGACCTGCGGGCGCTCCCGTCCAAGATGGCGTTACAACCGTCTGAGAGCTCTCTTTTGGATGTCATGCCGCTCTTCACGGCGGCGACACTGCTGATAGAGATATCCGCGAAGATCGAGGGCGTTGTCGACGCCGTCGACACGCTGGCGAGCCTCGCGAGCTTCAAGCAGGCGGACGATGATGACGACAAAAAGGGAGAAACCGAGATGAAAGTGCACCCATTGAACGAGCCGGATTCCGATTCGTCGCCCGAAAACCAGACAACCAAGGCCCCTGAACAGGCTTGAACATCTATCAAACCGCTCCAAACCAGGACGAGTACTCAGACCGGAACGGTATCATCAGATTTTAGCCTGGTTGCACCATCGGACTAGTTATATCCTCGTAGTTACACGCCTAACTTTATTACAACTTTCATGATTATTTACCGCGGAGAAGCTCACAGCTTCACATCCGCGGCAGTGAGGACGAATAAAACCGGCTTATGATCGTCATCACAAAGTCGGCACCGTCGCCACATTCATGTTGTAGCTTGTGTACATATATGTTTTGACAGAATATCATTTGACAGTTGACACGACAATACAAACAGACAAATTGACGGTAGTACTACCACGTACCACTTGTACTCCACGGAAAAGGAGCATTACGCACAAAGTGATCGATGAGGTCATGAACTCTGTCACCCTGTGCGCCTTTTTTCTGGCCGCATGTTTTTGTATTTCTGGTGCAGTTTGTTGCTCTACAGCAGCGCCACGCACTAGAGGCCGGATTTGTGCGCGTTGCCTCATGCATGTTTGATCGTATCGCCTCCGGAGATTTTATAATTGGGCAAAAGGACAGTCCGTATGGAGCGGGAAAGGCGTCCCTGTCTGCCTGATGCCGGCGTGCTGCAACCCATTAAGCCCTGGTGCGTAGAAAGCAGAGTCTCGTACCTGGCGAGATTCAGAGGGAACTGGGAATCTGGGATGGGATATAACACAGTTCCTAGTGGAGTACAAAACTTCTGCACTCAGTTGGATGGAAGGAATAGGTAGATGATAATTCATCCATGTCTGAAATAGCATGAAGGAGATGGTAAGTAAAGTTGACGGACCACTAGCTCGATCAGCTTGATCTCTGGTCCGATTGGTAACAATGGGATAATGCTTTGCAAAATACTTGAATCTTGTTGGGTAGTGCATGCGCAAAGGGCTGAACAATATTTCAGGAGATATCGCGATCTCGGAATTTCGGTAGTCCCCGTGCATGTGCTCTGAGCAACATGCTAAAGATATGCAGTCTCAAGTAGCACTCAGGTTTCCTAATCTTATTCTTAGGAGATATTTGTCCATATATAGTGCTATCGCTCGGTGACAGCTTCCACCAGATCGAACGTCTCCTTGGATTGATTGCAAAATGAAAACGATCCGTTTAGTCCTCACGGAATTTAACCCTAGACAGAGCCTGCAGATTTGATGAAGCTTTCCAGACATAAGGTAACACGAGTCCCACAAATCTCGACTCCAAATGAACATCAAAATTTGAGACAGCAACTTTGTCAATTGTGTTTTTTTTTAGACGCGAACGACATCTCCATTCCCCTCTGCCTCTGCATTACCTACTCTTAATTCCCGAGAGAAAGGGAGCACTCCCGCGCCCTCTACGTCATCAAGAAAATACCGGCTGTCGGATTGTGTCCCGGCGTCTCCGCGCCGTCCGATCGTCTCCGCTCGCGCGCCTCGTGTCTCTGTCGTCAGATCGTGCATCGCTGTTTCCGGGGCGTCCGATCGTTTCCACGTGCCGCGGTCCGTGTGGCCGAGCCCTAGCCCCACTCGCGCATGCCTGCCTCCCGTCCGGATCCCTTTCTGCGCCGCCATGCTTCCTTCTCGCCCTTTGTTCTCTCGTGTGCACCTGGCCACCCATCTTCTTCCATCGAGTCGCCTTGCCAGCTCCTCCTCCTCTCTCTCACACGCCTTCGGCACCCTCGCTCTGCGTCGCCTCCGGTTGCTTCTAGTTGTCTTGTGCTGCCTCGCCTCCAACTTGCTCCACGCCTCCGATCCTCGGTCTCCTCCTCTCCAACGCCTTCTCTTCGCCGCCCAACTGCCACCGCCATCCTCTTCGCCTCCTCTCTCTCGTGCGCCTCTGGCCGCTCCTCCTCGCGCCGCCTCGCCTCTGGCCTCCTCTCTCCTATTCGCCTCCGACCGCCTTGCCTCTGCCTTGCCCTCTAGCTACGGTCCTCAGCCTCTTCTTCGTCCTCCTCCTCTCAGGCATCTCCTCCCCCCCGGCCACCGCCACCCCTACGCCTGCGGTCACGGCAGCAGCCCCCACGATTCATGCCGTCGTCCTGCGCCGCGATTCTTTTGGGGCCATGTTCTTAAAACTGATCGAAAAATTCGCACAAAAATCATAACTGCTAACTGTTGCACATTCAAACAAGAAATTTGGGTCAACTTTCACCTCATATATCTTTTAACTTCCTGATTGGTAACTTCCTACCTAGAATGAAGCGAAATATTACAGGCAGATGGATAATGAAGTTATGAATCTAATGGCGGTGGTTTCACTAAAAAGGATAATAGGAACAAAAGTTATGACATTTTGTGGCGACGGCAGAAAAGGGAGTCTTCTGGCCGAAAATTGGAAATTAGGGTTTGGTGTGTTCTAGATGGTTTTGGGTGTGGGATTTTTTTTTGGAGTTTATGGAATCAAGGATATGACCAGCAACTAGACAAAGCTAAAACAGACGCAAATTCAATTTAGCAAACCAAAACTAACATATTGAAAAGCACAAATGGGGTTTAGACAACGGAAATTAACTCTTTTTGTAGGACAATTTTTCTGGACTATGGGAAATAAATACCAATCTACTAACTAGGGATACAAGAAATTCTACCGATCAACGTAAGATCTGATACCACCTGATGAGACAATGTGAGTCTCGATCTTCCGATAGGATGATAACTTCAATTTGGAGAAGAACAACTTTGACGATGCAGACTTCTAACCGATTACGACCAGAACGCCAAGTAATCGCTAAACCACACTCCGAGTCATTTCAATCGTGCCAAGAACGCGATTGACCTAAACACTAGGTTCTATTCCTACATGCAATCGAAGAACACGCAAGAACAAGATAATAAGCAATCTAAAATTGCAAATTGGATTGAAATACTTGATAAATTGAGATTCTGAAGCGGTATTATGGTTGGTCTAATCGACACAAGCCAATACACAAAGTTACAATGTAGTTAACTTTTAACTAAATAAAATCCAACAAACCCTGAGGGTGGCGGCCACAATGTATAGGAGGAAGAAGGAGGGGCGATAGTACTGTACATGCACGAACAGTAACCGCATAAACAGTATGGGCCTAGGGTTTCTATTCAAATTACAAGGCCCACGGTCCAAATAGGTCATACAACACCTTTTTTTATGATTGCGGTGCGCACAGAAGGAATTTAGAGATGGGGATAGATTCGCTTGAAAGAGGACGAGATAAGCTTTCAATCAAGTACTTGTGGACCTCAAATGGAGTCCGTATGTGAAAGTTATTGACGTTTGAAGTTGGTGTTATTTCCGGAGACCGAATTGGATTCCAGAACGTGTCCAGCTCGAACTCTTGCTTTGCTTGGACAAAAAGTAATGTGATGCTACAAAAATATATATTTTCATCATTAGGTAGCATCATATAATTTATAAGGCACTCCTAAAAACAAGTTCACCTGATAATTTAAGTGAAGTGTACGAGCTCTTATACTTGGAACAACAAGCATGACAAATATGGTTGTATCCATAGGGGTCATATCCTCATCACTACTCCTCACGTCCTCTCTCCCAGGTGCCTCCACCCCTCGGTCTGCTCTCCGCGCACCTCTGCCTCCCCCTCTCCTCTCCCTCCCCTCTTCCTCCTCCGCCCGTTCCTCCCCATGCTGCCCCCCGCATGCTCCCCAGTGTGCCATTTGGGATTCTGCAACTTCGCTTTACTGGAGAACAGTTATTAGATTTAGTGTGGTTCTTGGCAATTGATTTATATTGTACTTTTATCATAGGGGCACTTGACATTCAATGTAAGTGGAATTTATCTTTTAGAAGTGTTCATGAGTTTGGAGGGTCTAGTAGTTGCATTAGAATTGGAAAATAAAGTTAACAATGATGCATAACAATAGATGCCGCAAATGTTGTCTCTTCTGTTGCCCCTTAGGCCCTTACATGTTTTGTTCTTTCTATGTTGATATTCCCCAAGGCACTTCATGAATTGGTGTGTTGATTTATTTTGCTTCTTCCCATCTCATGGTACTGCAAATGCTGTGCGACAGTACTTGTGGCTGTTTGTGGAGCACAATGTTATGGACTTCCTTATTCTGGCTCAAGATCACCTGTACTGTATGGACTACCAAAAGTTCATTCAAGCCCACAGAGAAACAGATGCTGATATAACTGTTGTTGCTTTGCCAATGGATGAACAATGCGCAACTGCATTTGGCCTTATGAAAATTAATAATGAAGGAAGGATAGTTCAGTTTGCAGAAAAACCAAAAGGAGATCAGAAGTTGAAATCAATGATGGTACACATATTGTGAGCCTTTTTCATCTAATTTAAGACATGCACCCTAAGCAGGTGAAAGCATGTGTACTTCTGCGATTAGACCTTTTTAGTTAATTTTCTACATGTTTTGATCTTTCAGGTTGACACCACCATACCGAGCCTTGGTTCTGAGAGGACCAAGGAAATGTCTTATATTGCTAGCATGGGAATCTATGTTTTTAGCAAAGATGTGATGCTTCGGCTTCTCCGTCGAAAATCTCGTGCAGCAGATGCCTTTGGAAGTGAGGTTATTCCTGGTGTATGTATGTATGTATATGTATATGTATGTATGTATGTATGTATGTATATGTATATGTATATGTATATGTATATGTATGTATGTATGTATGTATGTATGTATGTATGTATGTATGTATGTATGTATGTATGTATGTATGTATGTATGTATGTATGTATGTATGTATGGCAGCAGATACCTGGTAATTAACCAACGCAAAATGTGATTCAACATTTGGAATGTTAGGCCTAAATGATAGGAAGCCTCATGCAACATGAGACCAGATAAATTATGTACATGGTGAAATAGTCATAAGCAGAAAATGTAGTACTGACTATCCACGCAATGGGCAGTGCACCAACAAATGAAACTTTAAGAGAAAGGAATGAGGGGGAAAAGTAGGCCAATCTTTTTAGGACTGATTCATGTTACACGCATGTGATAGCCGTGCATCCAATCTTTTTACCGTTTGTTCACGAATTGAAAGGTCCGAACATAATAGTTAATACCTCTAAGAGGAAGGCTATATGATTATGGTTATTTCTATTAGTAAGATTGTACACAACTGCACTTATCTCCTTTAGTGGTTTTAGATTCATTCTTACCTGGTTTACGGCTTTGGTGCTTATAGACATCATCTTTTTTTAGATGGAAAACAAAGTAGCTTCTATTGCTCTAATAGGAAGACTATATGATTATGGTTATTTGTATTAGTAAGGGCCTGTTTGGTATGGCTCTGCTCCATGTTTTTACAGCTCCAACTCCAGCTTCACTCTTGGATCCACTCCCCTGAGAAGTTGGAGCAGTCTGAGTTGGTGTTTGGTTAGGAAGCTAACTCCCACTCCATGAATGAGAATGATCCATGTAAAAGGACTAGAGTAACCTTAGTTTTGTGACTTGTATATTTCTCAGATTTTTTTACTTGTTTATGTGGTATTTGGGTGACTAACACCAAGATTAACAGCGGATTTGCAAAGCCGTTGGATCAAACTACATCCATCGGCATGAGGTGTACATGAGTTATGCATGTGCATGTGTAAACTATTGTCCCAAGCGATGCATGCATCCGAATGGGTTGACACAAATCAAGAAATCAGATTATACAGCCCTAGCGTGTGATTGTCAATGAGTAAACCAAAATGTTAAGCTACAAGTGTTATCATGGTCATCTGTTGTGCTACAAGATTCATGCTGCTTAGGCGAGAGAGAATCATGCATGTGCATGTGAGGTTCAAAAATAATTCATGTATTTGAGAGAATAGGAAATACCTTTGGAAACCGAGTTAACACCAAGATTAACATCTAATTGCATAAATATAAACTAGTTGAGACAGGGTTCTCGGTCCATAAACTCAAACATATGAAGGAAATAACAAAGGTTCCAATTCGATGAGTTTCATAACAAAATCCATAACAAAGACTAACATATTTCTGCTGGGTACGTATATCCAACTTCGTACGCAGTGCTAGCTCCTCTTTGTCGGTCGTAAGTCGTACCGACTTCGACTTGTCACGCTATGTACGAGCAACACTAATACCCAGGTAAACATGAGCGCGCGTGCAGCTGCGGCAGCCACCTTCTCGCGGTTCATACCGACGGTGAAGGCGCGGTTCGACTACGGCGTGACCATCTTCATCCTGACGTACAGCCTCGTGGCCGTGTCGGGGTACCGCGTTGACGAGCTGGCGGTGCTGGCGCAGCAGCGGCTATCCACCATCGCCATCGGCATCTTCATCTGCCTCGCCGTCTGCGTGGTCATCTGGCCCGTGTGGGCCGGCCAGGAGCTGCACCTCCTCACCGTGCGCAACATGGAGAAGCTCGCGGGCGCCGTGGAGGGCTGCGTCGAGGACTACTTCACCGAGCCCGCAAAGCGCGCGCAGCGGCCCAAGTCGGAGGGGTACAAGTGCGTGCTCAACGCCCAGGCGTCCGAGGACTCGCAGGCCAACCTGGCGCGGTGGGAGCCCGCCCACGGCCGGTTCGGCTTCCGCCACCCGTACGGCCAGTACACCAAGGTCGGCGCAGCCATGCGCCAGTGCGCGTACTACGTCGAGGCCCTCAACAGCTGCGTCGGCGCCGAGGTCCAGGCCCCCGAGCACGTCAAGGGCTCCTCGGCGACGTGTGCACGAGCTGGCACGCAGTACTCGCGGGTGCTCAGGAGGCGTCGAGCTCCGTCGCCACGATGACCACCTCCCGGACGCTGGACCTCGCCGTGGCGGGCATGAACACGGCCGTGCACGAGCTGCAGGGCGACCTGCGGGCGCTCCCGTCCAATCAATGAGAGGTCACATTATCTGTGATTGACGGCACTAACAAGGGTTACAATGATATATAAGCTAAGAACGCGTAAAGCACTAACCCAAACAAGCTCTCCGGCATCTCTGAACCATGTTCACGAAAATTAAAACATGCCACTGAACTGAACTAGTCAATGAACACCTCAAGATGCATACTCTTAAGTTGTATGAATCAGGAAAAATTTTCCGTGACAAGATGATAAGTTTACATGGGAGTACGAAGATGTTCCGCGTAACCACTACAGAAAGAGCTCTTTGGATCACTAAGCTTAGGGCTTCTCCTCGGCTTTCCTCGGCTTTTGTTTGGTCGCAAAGCCCACCCATCTTCTCTCGCGTCGCCTTGCCGCTCTCCTCCTCTCTCTCACGCCGGCCCCTCGCTATCCGTCGCCTCGGTTGCTTCTAGTTGTCTTGTGCTGCCTCGCCTCCAACTTGCTCCACACCTCCGATCCTCGGTCTCTCCTCTCCAACGCCTTCTCTTCGCCGCACGCCACCGCCATCCTCTTCGCCTCTCGTGCGCCTCGCCGCTCCTCCGCGCGCCTCGCCTCGCCTCCTCTGTCTATGCGCCTCGACCGCCTTGCCTCGCCTTGCCCTCTAGCTACGGTCCTCGGCCTCTTCTTCATCCTCCTCTCTCGAGCATCTCCTCCCGCCACCGCCACCCTACGCAACCATGTTCGAAAATTAAAACATGCCCGAACTGAACTAGTCAATGAACACCTCAAGATGCATACTCGGCACTAACAAGGGTTACAATGATGTATGAATCTGAAAGCACTAACCCAAACAAGCTCTCCACATCTCTGAACCATGTTAGAAAATTAAAACATATACTGAAAAGCAAGCAGAGAATAGCAAATACCTTTGTAAAACGATTGAACTCCAACATTGACAAGCAAATGAACTAGTCAATAAACACCTCAGCGATGCACTCTTCAGTTGAATCGGAAAAATTTCTCCGTGCTAAGATGATAAGTTTACATGACTCAACAATGAAATCGCAAACCACACTAAACCTGCCGGTCAATTGAGCTTACTGCTCTTAATAATGCAATCCAGCAAGCTTGTACCAACAATTGATTAACATCATCACCAATAAGATTATTGTTAAGATTGAGGTTCGGTCCATAAACTCTGCTCTTGTCTTGATAGAAAATCAATGAGAGGTCACATTATCACAATTGACGGCACTAACAAGGGTTACAATGATATATAAGCGTAAAGCACTAACCCAAACAAGCTCTCCAAACATCTCTGAACCATGTTACGAAAATTAAAACATGCCACTGAACTGAACTAGTCAATGAACACCTCAAGATGCATACTCTTAAGTTGTATGAATCAGGAAAAATTTTCCGTGACAAGATGATAAGTTTACATGGGAGTACGAATGTTCCGCCCGCTAACCACACTACACCGAAAGAGCTCTGCTGGATCACTAAGCTTAGGGCTTCTCCTCGGCTTTCTTTGGTACATAAAGCAAGCGGATAGCAAGCTTGTAAAGAACAATTGACTCAACAATGAAATCGGCAAAGTACTAAACAAATAGCGAACTGGTCAATTGAATAGAATACTCTGCTCTTAATAATGCAATCCAAATCACCAACTTGTGCATCATCACCAATAAGATTATTGTCCATAGGCTCAAAGGAATGAAAGGGAGATGAACTAAATTACTCTCAATAGCACTACATCATGTGGTTAGGTCCACTTCGCATTTCAAAATCATGTTCATGATTAATCTTATTCGCCTAGACAAGCATGATTAGTGGGTTAATCTTGATCGACCGTTAACAACTAGCATTCGTGTCATCGATATCACGAGTTCTGACCTCCATCAACCAATCCACTCCTCACCATTAGCTCAATTTGTGGTAATATATGGTAAGTTATCCTGACTAATTCCATCTGCTCCATGTAAGGATCGGATGCTACCAACTCTTTAGTAGCTACAATTCAATTTCTGAAGATAATCACTGCAATCCATGCTGCTGCATTCAATTTACTAATATCTAGCACAAAACTAATATGGCCAGACAGACTACATTCATTTTTTTGGCAATGGCAATGGCCAGATAGAATTTTTGGCCAACTACATTCATCTGCTAACATCTACATGAACAACTACATTCATATGTTAAGGATTTTTGGCCATGTTGACAAATCTCAACAGATCAACACAGATCGAATGGGGCAGAGGCAAATCGCCATGGGGGCTCACCTTCAAGCCACGTGGTCAGGGGGTGCCAGGGCCAGGTGAGAGCGAGGAGGAAGGCGAGGCTGCGTCTTGCCGGGGAGGAGTCACCGCGGGGACTTGGGAGCCGCCCAGCCATCGCTGCGAAGGGGTGGGGAGATGCGAAGGGGTTGTGAATGGGTGGGGGGCTGCGAATGGATGCGAGTGGGAAGGGTCGGTCGTGTCGGGATGAAGGAGAGCAATCGAGGAGGAGCTTGGCCGGCGGGGAGGCGATGAGGGATCTGGGGCAAGGGAGGTTGGCAACGAGGGGATCGGGGCGGTGAAAGGTTACGCGGCGAGGGTATCAGGGCGAGGATCCGCGACGAGGATTAGGGCGAGTGTCGCGGCGAGGAGGTTGTCGCCGGGAGGAGGAGGAGGAGAGAGCTCGGCGGCTCGGGAGGTGGAAGGAGGAAGAGCGGGAAGGGCGGGCGGCCCCTTTCGAGGCGAGAGACGGGCGAGAGACGGGGTTGAGGGGGTTTTGTGGAGTGGCAAAGGTGGGTAATTACCCCCAAACTTCAAGGGCATCTTGATAAGGGAGTTGCTGCTCCTTGAGGGGAGCTGGTGGAAGGTTGCTCCCAAAAATTGTACTACGGACTGCTCCGCTCCTGGTTGCTTCAACTCCAAAAAAATTGTGGAGCAACCCCGTTTGGCACAGCTTCATCCACTCCAACTATGAAGCTAGGAGTTGGAGCCATACCAAACAGGGCCTAAGATTGTACACAACTGCACATATCTCCTTTAGTGGTTTTTAGATTCATTCTTACCAATTTACGACTTTGGTTTTTATAGACACCATCTTTTTTTATATGGAAAACAAGGTAACTTCTGTTGCTCTATTGCATGCCATGTTTGTTGCTTGCTTACTCAAGGTATCATTCCCTTATATAATATGCATGCATGTTGCAGAGAATGGCAAGTATCTATGTTGTTTTACCATTTGATTATGTGTACCTCCTACCTGGTTATATCATTGTAGATTTTAGCTATTTGCATTGCACCCAGCCTTCTGGAGGCCAACCCAATTTTTTAAAGAAAACATAAATTCTTCTTTTTTATATATAGTGCTCTTAGTCTGATGAAAACCGTTGGTAGTGAGTCCTTAGAATTAGTAGCATAGTAGAGCTCTTTTAGATTTAAAGATAGCAAGACACTGAAGTGCTTCCTATAAATGTTTGTGGGTGCATTATTACTCTTTAGAAAAACAAATGGTTTTGTATGCACGTACATTGCTCTTGTGATTTCCCCATTTATGTACTCGATTTTCATGAAAATAGTCAGTTGTCCGTATTCATGCTGTTTATTTGCACTTCAATACACATGGACAGTTGTTTAGTTGAGTTTACACTTCTACTATTTATCAGGATTAATTTTGGACTTGACATGCCTAGCGCGATGGAGATCTAAAAGAAAATGGAGATTTGATGTGTCAGCGGAGAGGACCTTCCGTTAAGCATCATGTCCTCCCACAGGCAGGTTATTTCTTCTCTCCATTCGCTTTGCATTTGCTTAGTTATTGGTTCAATGAGTTTTCCTATGTCTGTTCCCATATGGGTTTCTATTATTCCTCCATTTACGATACATGCGATTTCTCCCTAAAATATCAATTTTGTGTTCCTAAAATGAGAAGCGCATATGCTGCTCCAACATGATACTACATCTAAAATTAGTATGTTAGTTATGTTCTATTGTCACCTGGGGCGTCGAGAAGGTCGAGCGCATTATTTAATGTCAATTTGCTCTAAAAAGGCTTATCCCCCAATTACTAATGGAATAATTGAGTATTTGCCACTGCAATTGAGTGAGTCACTGCTACAAAAAGGCTAATACTCAGACGGTTGACCAAAACCGTCTGTATTACAAGACATCACAGACGGTTTTGGTTTAGAGACTATACGTATTCAGCTCGCTAAAATAAATCAGTGAGCGAGTAATATCACAGACGGTTCATAATGAAAATCGTATGTGAAATATCACAGACGGTTCTTAATAATAACCGTCAGTGATATTGCTACATATCACAGACGGTTTTTTTGTTAAAAACCGTCTGTGATATTTCACAGACGGTTCTTAATAATAACCGTATGTAATATTACTGCATGTCACAGACGGTTTTCACCAAAAACTATCTGTGATAATTATCCCATCACAGACGGTGCGTCGTTTTGCTCGCTTACTTATATCATCCGTTGTAGTATACTCCTCAATGGTCTTCTTCTCCATCTCTGGTGCTACAGTTAGTCCATCAGCACCACTCCGTGCCCGGTTTTAGTATCGCCTCACCTCACTGAGCCCACTCAATCGTGTGGTCCATTTCAGCTATTGTCGCCCACGCCGAGCTGTCACCGTCGCTGCCATCGACGCCAACTCTTCTCCGGTGAGTGCTCGACCCTGCCGAGGTCGATTTCCCCACCTATATGTCCCCATAAAGCTGTGTATGTGCTTCGTTTCAGTTTATTTCCACCGAGAAGACCTGTCACCAAGTAGCTTGCCGCCGTTGCCTCTGTTCACTGACGACCAGCCGCCTTGGACCTTCCCCGGAGCATTCATCGCTGCCATTGATGGGTAGCCACCTGACGCCGAGGACAAATGGATGGTGGTGACAAGACGTGGCAAAGCTAGGAGAAATTCAATTCGCCCCAACAGTACCCACACAACCACCACATTTACTGCTGAGAGGAGGGAGGAGATCCTGTGTTGGCTGAGGGGGCATTGCTCTAAGTGCCTAGGCCTAGGACACCTTAAGCCACATTGCCCCAATGAGGTTTGTTGCCAGGGGTAGAGCTGGGCCTCGGGCCTCCCGAAATGGCCCGAGGCCCAGTGCAAAATTGCCAGATGAAACTCAAAACGTCGGCGTAAAAATGTCATTGTAAATATGAGTTTGGGCTGAATCACTCTAGGCCGGCCCGAGGCCTAGGCTGGAGCTAGCTCCGCCCCTATTTGTTGCTATTCCTGCTGGTTTCCCTATCATCTGGCCCACTCGTGCCTGTCACATACCAAGTCCCAGCAAGAGCAGGGTCGTTACAACCGTCGAGCTAGGTCACCACCGAGCCGTGAGGAACCTTCTCCTCGTCGGCTGCCAGCACAACAGGCACCCCCTCGCCGCACAAAGGCACCAGTGTCGCACGAGACCCTAACGCATGGCAGTGGACCAGTCGGCAGGTGCGAGGCAACCCGAATCCCGCGGCCCAGTGGTCATGGGGCAGCTCGAGCAGAACTTGAGCTTGGCTCTCCAAGCCATGGTTCGAGGATGTCGTCTGCCAATTTCCACAAATATGCTTCACTCTACATTGGGGCAGTCCGGCGACATCGAGCCTGCTGATGTGCGTGTCCACATCCACTACCCTACTTGACTTCCTCCTCGAGTTCAAGCACACTGTCGATAGGACACACATCCTCTCTCTCTAGGAAGATGTCCTGCGCCGGCGCTCCAATCTCTTTTCAGCCCTAGCATAGGTGCAACCAGGCGAAATCCTCCCCCTTAAAGTTCTTGGTGACTTTAGGCCTTGACGGCCTCCCTGTTCATGTTTGGGAAGTGGGGACGGTGAGGCAAATCCTCAACAAGCTCGGTGTTCAGCTCGTCCAACTCCTGCCACTCGAAGGCAGACGTTGCCTTAGGGTAACAGCTAAAGGGATACGGGTAGGCTACACTAGTTGGTAATTCAAAAATTATACCACATAAACCAGGAAGTCATACAAGTAAGAGACCACATATCGTTACTGTGGATATCATGGGGATATGCTCATGATCTTAGGATGATGTGACAATTGGCAATGACGTTAAAGGTTTGCGGAAACACGAGTTTTCGGCAAAGTTCAGATTCTGTCAGGTCTCAAGCGGTCTGACCGGCCTTGGTGGCGGTCGGACCGCCCATCTCAGGTGTTTTGTCTTTGGCCCGATCGGTGGCGGTCGTGATCCGACAGCTTGGGTAGCGGTCGGCCAGGCATTTGATGAGCGATCGGACCGGCAAGTTGAGTGGCATTAGAGTTTGGTGGGCCAAAAATAGAGGTGTAGGCAAGTGAGGAGATTCTCTTGCACTTGGTCCCATAATTTTGGAGCCTCCGGTCAAAAGTTCTATTCGTTTTAAATTTTGGAGAGGTTGCGGATTCGATGTTGAAATTTTGGCTAAGTCCTTTGGTGGCGGTCGAGCCGGCCTTGATTGGCGGTCGGGCCGGCGATGTGTCCGAGCCGGCCAAAGTGGCGATCGGCCGGTTTTCACTTACGTCGTCGGCCCGTGTGGCGGCGATGGTTCTTGATTAGGTCAAGTTCATGGGTTTCATGTCATTTGTGTTGCATGATGCATGTTTTGACTAACGTGGGTCAAGTTGTGAAGAACTTGTTCCCGGTCGATTTTCTTGTCTATTGTTGTGCGGGTTGCTTGGTGGTCAATCGGCGGTTAACGGCGAGGATGATCGGGACTAGGCTTGGAGAGCGAGGTTCAAAATGATCGGCGATGCGGGTGAAGTCATTGGACTCAAGTATGGTGCAAGATGGACAAAGGTGACCGAGCAGGCGATTCGGTCGGCTGGAGTTAAATCAAGCGGCGCGAAGTCGGTGCAAGTACCATGGTGGTTTCGGTGGGGCCGGATGGGAGAGACTTGCCGAGCATGATGAGAGCGTTGGATCAACCTACACGTGGCGAACAGCGAGTGCTTCGCACAATATGAACACGACGCTTTAAAATGCGTGCGTGTGTCACCCGTTTGTTTTGGGTCTTAACGAGAGCCCATTAGGGAGACTCTATTAGAAACCCTAAGCCTCCACTATAAATAGAGGAGGGGGTGGCTGCACCTTTCCCCCGACCTTTCGGCGTTTCATTGTTTAGAAACCCTAATTTGCTTAGGGAGAGGAGGTTAGGGTTCTAGAGAGTTGGATTGGATTTCGTGCTCATGTATTGAGTCTTTATCATCCATTGATGGAGTGGCTGTAAACCAATACCGTATCAAATCAATCCAAAGAAAGTTTCTTCAAGATGAGGTCAATTGCTTTCTTTCTCTCTTTTTGATGATTTGAGTCTTTCTTTGATCCATGAGTTTTGCTTAGTTTCGGGCGTGATCTAGCTTCTGTGACGTGTGGGAATACATCTAGGATCATCAATATCATCAATCACCCACGAGCAAGTCTCAAGATCATATTTCGTTTTGACTCGGTTTTGACCTAACCGCTCAAACTGTAAAGGTCATAATATTGGCAAGAATTATCACGATCGTTGCTTGGAATAGGTTCTGACATACTTAGGTAGGTGTGTGTCAAATTTCACGAAGTTTGGGCGCCGCGAATCAAAAGTTTGATCAATTTGCGTTTGGTTTGTCGGGCTGTTTTCTCTGTTCATCGAACCGGTCGGACCGCCGAGAAATCGATCGACGCTAGAACCGACGGTCGACCGCCCCGTGAAGAGTCGGATCGCGATGTCTTCGTGTTTTGTTTTTGTGTTGATTTTACTTGGGGTTTTGAGTTGATTCAATACAAGTCTTCCGTATGCATGATTGATTGATCTTCATAGCTTTCATAGCTATTGGAGTGAGATTCGTATTGAATTGAATTTGGGAGAAAAAGAGATCGTGCTCTATTCACCCCCCCTCTAGTCGCCTTTTCGGTCCAACAGTTACCTCTAGACGTGCTGCACATCGAAAGAAGAGTTAAAGCAGTCTGATCCAATGCCGAGCGTGTTGGTGTAGTGGTTGTAGTCAATCGTTTAGCATCCTCGATGCTGATTGTCTCCTCCAGCAACCAATCGTCTTCCTTGTTGAAGATCGTGGATCGTTCTTGAGCGCAACAGCAACCGCAGTAGCGCCTCTACGGTATCCACACGTCCAAGGATGGAGCACCGTATGCCGGTGTGCTAGCACCAACTTGCACGGTACAGTCTTCAAGAGGATGGCGGCTAAGGTTTCGGTGGAGCAACTCACGTTGTTTTATGTCTATTGACCCAAAAGAGCCCATGATGGATCCTATCCGAACTCGTTTTTTTCCAACCCATTAAGTGTATGACTCTATAGGTTCATACGTAATCGGTTGTGACTCGGAAACACCTTTTTGACCACAAGTCGTTACCGGTTTCTAGCAGGACATAACGATTCCCGATACACATAAATTATATCGGATGAACCTTAATACAATATGATCTATGACCAAGTCCTTATCACTTACAACCAGCTCGTATCTTTATACGATCAGTTCATATATAGTCACAACCAGTTTGTAACTCCTTACGACCACTTAGTGATTATGTTCTACTAGTCTACGACCATTTCATATCTCCATATGACCAGTCCGTATATGGTCGAACTGAATGACCTGCTTGTGTATTCTCCCTTTGCCTCACGACATCTGGTTGAACTTCAGGTAAGATAATTTGTCATCCATGGATTATTCAATACTTTCTCGATCAAGTGACAGATAACTTCATGTGGTCAACTCTTCGACCACTAGTGGCATGGCTATACACTTTCTTTATTCGACCACATTGAGGGGCCCAGAGATATCTCTCCTATTATGTTAGGAGGGACAAATCCCATATCTGACCAGTCATATTCTTCCGCATGTTTCATAGCATACCCGAAAGCTACCGTTATAACTACCCAATTACAGAGTAGCGTTTGGCAACCCCTAAGTGTACTATTTACACATGTAGAAAACCATGCTAATCTCAGGTCTAAAGATTATACATCATCATTGCTTGGGACTAACTGATGACATATAAAATCATAATAATCTTAATAGTATCTCAAGGTTTATCAATCCAACACCATGTTCTCTAACATATATTCACATTATTGATTCGATATCCCTATATCCATGACTAGTGAAACATGGCCATCAATCAATACATGTGTTGGCCTATAAGTCACTAGTGTTCCGACCAGTGACATCCGACCATGAATACATTTAGAATGATATCATATAAGTTAAAGAGCTTCACCAACAAGTCACATACTTGTTGATCTTTATAACTGATAATTCATTCAAGGAACATAATGATATTTATTCTATAACTCATAAACATAGACGTGATACAATCATCTCTATGATTGTCTCTAGGGCATATCAACAACAGCGTGGGCGTTCGATCCAAACAGCATCCCCAAGGAGGTTCGGCTCACTATCATGGAGCCAGAGGGCGCGATCGATGCTCCACGGGTGGCACGCCTATCCGATCCACCGAATCCCCCTAACGAAAAGCGGTACTTGGCCTACAACCTTGTTCACTGGAGTAGGTCCTCAACCACGCTGTGAGTATCAGTGCTTACAGCCGAGACACCGATGGGGTGCATCCTCGATGCCACTTCTTTCCCTGGTTCATGGGCCGCGTTGACGGCACAGGCCCTACCACCGACGCTGCTAGTGGTGCGCGTGCAGCGCAGCATGGTGGCGGGCCCCCAGCTATCGTGGTGTCTGTAGCCACCAGCTATGGTCTGCGTGCCTCCAACGACTGTTGCCACACCGGTCGGCATCACTACTTGTGCGCCCGTCATGGCTGCAGCGCTGGTGTCCGCCGTGCCGATCAGTGCGGCCAATGCCCCGCAATCAATGACCACCCCAATCTCCATGCATGTTACCCCTGCCAGTAGGGCACACTTCAGAGGTGCCTGCGCGAGCATTTACTTCCCTGCGGTCCATGCCTGCTTATTCACCAAAATGGCAACAAGCAGCCCCAATGAGTGCCTATGACAGTATGGGCCTTCCACTCTAGGCATGTTGTGTGCCGAAGTTCGAAGCCCTGACTCAGTAGCAAGCGACTCTGTATTGCCTTTGGTCGTGGACTAGCTATGCGCTGCAGCCTCGAATTCCACCACTGGTCAGGTGGCTGCTATTGGCGCAGGCCACGCTGCATGGCAGGTGACATGAGTTGACTCTCCCACAGACGTGCTGCGAGCGCGTGATGGGCAGCCATCGCTTCTCGACCCAAGCCTTCATCTGCTTTATGGGCCAGGGCATTCACTGCAACCTCAAGAGATTTCACAAACATCCAGGGAACAGGTCGAGCGCTGCACAGGCCGATGCGGGCTAGGCCTACTACCGCCACCTCTCTCGCTGCAGGTCTGTGACCATGGTGTGGATGCATCACCACTAAGCGGCCAAGGCCCACCTGTGTCTCTTGGCGGCCAAGGCCTAGCAACAACGTCACCTCCCCCTGTGTGTGCCCCTGGTCTAGCAACGACAACGTCGCCATCCCCTTCTCGCCACCCCACCATAGATGCCTTCATAGAGTCCATCACCACCCAGCCAACTCAGGTGATTCTTGGTCCCCACCCGCCAGCCACTGCCCCTCCGGCCAAGACACACCACAGGCGTTGCATCCTTCTGACTTCACACCACGCCAAAGTGCTCGGCTAGCTGCTCAAGGCGATGAAAGCTTCCAGAGTTCAGTCCACAAGGCACAGAGGGTGGTTTTGAAGAAGCTCGGCTACATCAAAGATGATGATGTAGCTACTGCCCACGACGTGTAGCGCTACATCGACCTCTTCAAGCACCCACTCTCACCTGAGCACATTAAGGCACTCGCGGTTATGTGCAACCTGGAGATCGAAGAGGGTTACAACATTCTAGAGGAGGAAGAAGTGGCGGTGCTATTGCAGGCCGATGCCTAAGTTGGCCACTTCTGTGGTGTGAGTTTCTTTGCTAGCCCAATGTCAAATTTTAGTTTATTGGTTTGGAATGTTAGGGGCCTGAACTGCCTAGCCAAGAGGTCCCTTGTCAAAGAGTTTGTCTCATAATATAGTGCTGCTTTTGTGTGCCTTCAAGAATCGAAGCTTACTGTTGTGGACAACAGAATAATCGCGTAGACTTGTGGCATGCACCTTGTGGGTTTTGACTACTTGCCATTCGCGAACACCCAAGGGGGCATCATCTTGGCCAAGAGCTAAGACCTCTTGCAGGATGATGCAAAGTGGCTCTGAATGGTTCCTCATGTCGGTCTACGGCCCCCAATTGGGTGCGAAAAAGGACCTCTTCATGCAGGAGTTATTGCAAGTTAGCAACAATGTCCATGGGGGTTGGATGGTGGCCGGCGATTTCAACCTCATCTCCGCCGCCTCAGACAAGAACAATAATAGGATCAACCGGCAATTGTTGAATCGCTTCCGCAACACCCTAAACCAACTCAAGCTGAAGGAGATGTACCTTTTCGGTCGCCGATACACGTGGAGCAATGAGTAGGAAAACCCCACTCTTGCTAAGATTAACAAGGTGCTTTTCAATGCTGATTGGGAGGATCAGTTCGCAGACAGAAACCTTCAAGCTTTGAGATCATCGGCATCAGACCATTGTCCGCTTTTGCTCACATGTGGCACCCCATCCAAGCGGACTAGGCAGTTCAAGGTCAAGACTTTTTGGACGAAGCTCGATGATTTCCATGAAATGGTGTAGCAAGCATGGAAGTAACCATTTGACAACCAGGAACCGCTTGTCATCCTCCACATCAAACTTACAAGGGTGGCGAAGAAGCTTCGATGTTGTGGGCAGAAAAAATCAGCTCCCTCCGCCTTCAGCTCCAGGTTGCGCATGAGATCATCCACCGGCTTGATGAAGCCCAAGATGTCCGGCCTTTGTCAGCCCTCGAACAGAAGTTGTGATCTTCTCTCAAAGGCCTCTACCTTTCATTGGCCTCTCTTGAGCGCATAAGAGTAAGGCAGCGGTCACGTATCCGTCATTTGAGCGAGGGCGATGCAAATGCAAAATTCGTCCACATGAAGGTCAACACACGAAGATGCATACACACTATCTTGTCTCTCCATCATGATAGAAGACTCACAACAGTTCAGGATGACATGCTGGGCATGGTACATGGGTATTTCAAAGAGATAATGGGGTTAGTGGAGCCAACCCCCTTGCTGCTGAATCTTCAAGCTGTGGGGTTGCGATCTTTCGACCTGTCGCAACTAGAAGCTCCTTTCACTGAGGAAGAAATCTGCAATACCATCATGGAGATGCCATCAGATAGGGCGCCAGGCCCAGATGGCTTCATAGGCCTCTTCTATAACTGTTGCTGGGAGATAATTAAATACGACATGGTGGCTGCCTTGCGGAAGCTTTACCTCTGTAATGGGCAGAATGTGGAGAAGCTAAACAAGGCCATGATCATCTTGTTGCCAAAGAAGGAAGACCCATCTCAGTTGTAGGACTTCCAGCCAATAAGCCTTATTCACAACTTCTCCAAGATCTTCACAAAGCTCTTGGCCTCTCGGCTTGCAGCAAAGATCGATGACATTATATCACCAGCTCAGACAACCTTCATCCAGCATGGAAGTATTCATGAGAATTTCATGTATGTTCAGGGACTGGCACGTACCTTCCACTGCTCCCACATGCCGATGATGCTGCTGAAAATCGATATCGCCAAGGCCTTTGACACCGTGCCTCAAGACCAACTTCTAAAAGAGTACCATCATCCCAATCCGTTTCTCTAAGGAGCAGCTCACCGAAGTTACTCAACATTTGTAGTGTGCAGTCCAACACTTCCCTATCACTTACTTGGGGCTGCCGCTATCCATGAAAAAACCAACAAAGATAGGGTTGCAGCCTCTCATTGACATGTACTCCAAGCTCTTAGGTTGGAAGCCACAACTATTCTCACCAGGTGGAAGACTTGTCCTTATCAACTTGGTGTTCATGGCGCTGCCCATCTACTACATGACAGTGATGCAACTACCGAAGTGGGCGATCAAGATGTTTCAAAGAAAATACAGGGGCTTCTTATGGAAAGGAGTAGAGGAAACAAGTGGCGGCCGTTGCCTTGCAGCATGGGATAAGGTTTGCATGCCAGTGACCAATGACAAACTCGGTGTGAAGAACCTCTCATTATTCAAGATCGCGCTACGAATTCAATGGCCATGGTACCGCTGGACATGCAGAGGCAGGCCATGGACGCTCTCCCGGCCAATACCAGACAAGGAGGTTGAGCTGATTTTCTAGGCGGCAACTAAAGTGCAACTGGGATGGGAAATTTGTAAAGTTTTGGTGATCTAATTGGCTGCCAGAGGGGCCAATCGCCTCATTTGCACCAGCCCTCTATAGCGACAATCGGGCATAACCATTGTAAATGGCTTGCAATGGAGGTGCTGGATTAATGATATTAAGGGTTCCCTGTCCCTTCAATCCATGGGTGAGTACCTCAAGTTCTGGGATGCAATCTCACTTGTATCTCCTGATCAGAGTGTACAAGACACCATTATCAGGTCACCAAGCTCAGTAGGCACATACTTGGCATCTTCGGCCTATAGCCTCTTCTTCTTGGCGAAAACCAAATCGTTGTGTAGGAGCACAATTTGGAAGTCTAGAGCACCGACACAATGTAAATTCTTTATGTGGCTAGTGATCAAAGATAGTTGCTTGACAGCTGATAATTTGGAAAAGTGGGGCTGGCCTCATAAGCCTTCTTGTGCCCTTTGCTCAGTCGAACCAGAGACATGCCTCCACATGTTCGCTCTCTGTAGCTACACCCAGCAAGTCTGGACATTGGTCCAAGGTTGGATTAATGGACCCTTTGAGGTACCACCAGCACATGAGCTCACGGTGGAGTCGTGGTGTTACAATACTCGAAAGGGTCCCCATAAGAAATTCCACAAAGCTTTCGACTCGCTTGTAATTCTGGTGCACTGGCTCGTTTGGAAGGAAAGAATTGTGAGGATTTTTCGTGCAGATCATAAGACATCGGCCGAGCTGTTATGGGTGATCAAGGAGGAATTGTGGGCATGGAGAGCTGCGGGTTTCTTCAAGGAACAACCGACTAATGACTGATCTAATGTCTGAATTGGTGTGTTGAGTGATGAGTTTCGCGCTGTTGTTTGATTTAGATGTGCTGCACAGTAAGTTCTATATTGTTGTTTATTTTCTTGTTGGTTTTGTACTCTATTGATAGTCTTAGGCCCTGTTTGGTACATCTTCAGATTTTTATTTTTCAGATTCTGCTTCTGATTATCTAAGAATCCACTCCACTGAGAATCTGGAGCTGTTAAAGGAAAGTGTTTGACTGATAGGTTGACTCCGGATTCAAGAATGAGAGGATTGTATGCAAAATGTCTAAACTACCCATGGTTTTGACACATGTATATTGTCTTGTACATATTACTAGCTTATTTATGTTGTTCCTTTGTATGTTGTTATTTTGGATATTATTTCTTTTAAAAAAACATTTTTGGCCAAAAGTACTTAAAATTTTGGACATAAATTTCGCAAATGTCCATATTGTGATTCATCATGAATGTAAACTCAGTTATCCACTCGGCCAAACATTTTCAATCCACTATAAAAGCGCATAAACAGTAAACATAAGCATTGGAACAGAGAACACATTCTGAACAACGACTAGAAAAATGACACAAGTACGTTAAGCACAATAATTCACAATGCAACAGCGGTACCCTGTAACAAGGCAGCTCTAGAATAATGTCAATGTTACAACCATTAAGTCAACATCAAGAACATGGGATCAATGTTACAACCATCTCATTTCTAGCTACATAAAAACTCATCTCTCGATAATTAACATCACTTCTCACCGACTCAACTAGAGTAATTACTAATATATACAAACCATAACTTGGGCACATATGAACTCGAGTTCATTCTTGTATTTTCGAACTATACCACATATTGATCACCTAATGCTTGGAAAGTTGGAATGCAGGAAATTGGCAAGATTTCAAGGAAACAATGCAATTTCTACAGATATCCTATGAAATTGACGGGTCCTAAAATTGTTCTTTCCTTCTTTTTTTTGAGCAGGACTTGGTCCACAATAAGCATATGGGTATTATAACATCGTTGAAAAAGATGCTCTCAGAAGAGAATGACAGAACGCAAGCAATGATCATAGTAGATTCCCTCAAACACCTTTGCATCGAATACCACTTTTCTGAGGAGATTGACGTGCTTTTGAGATCATTCTATCATAGCCACAAAATTTCTCTCGGCACAAATTTTAGCATGTTTGATGCAGCTCTGTTGTTCACATTGCTCCGAGAAGGTGGATATGACGTCTCCTCTGGTCAGTAGTTCTCACCATAATTTTGCCTGCAAGTGTTACAATATAAATACTTTTGGCTGATTGATAAACTCATACATTGCAGTATTGTACCATAAAACTATAAATGAATATGCCCTTCAATTATATAGTGAATAGTAGTTAAAAATTGCTACTTCTTGCAACTGATCAAAGGATCTTGAGGTCATTGAATACTACTTTATATCCGCACAAGTTTGATTAAAAAATGATCAATTGAAACTAGTGTAAAGAGTGTGCTACAACATATGTTATTTACGTAGAAGCTCATCCCATGTTTTTAGATTTACTTCATCTAGTGGGGAAAAATGAGCTCCTCACATTCTTATGGATATGTGGCAGACATGTTCCAAAGATTCATCAGCAAAAATGGAGAATTCGACATGTCTATTAGTAGTGATATCAAAGGACTACTGAATTTGTATGACGCATCACATCTAAACATGGGAGAGGAAATACTCTACAAGGCTCACGAGTTCACAAGCAAACAACTCAAGTCCTCTTTGAACTATTTGGAACCCAGTTTGGCAAATGTTGTCAGAGAAGCCTTGGAGCACCCATACCATCTCAGCTTACAGAAATACAAAGTGAAGCACCACCTCACATATGTCCAAAGGATGTTTGGGAGGAATGATGCTATGGATGCTATGGAAGAGCTTGTCTTGATAGAGTTATGTTCACATGATGTCAAACTTCCTTCTTTGATATTTTACAACAGTAACATCATATTTTCTATCTAAATTCCTTTTACTTTTTCTAATTCGTTAGAGCTGCTCATCTAAAAAACAAAATCTTTAGAGTTGCCTATCCACATCAATGATGGACACTAACAACGTGATCAAGCTCGATCTGGAGATATTCTGACATGATCAAATGGATATTTTGAACAGGGAAATATATCGCAAGTTTCTCAGCCGAAATTATTGGTTCATTGATCCAACCCAATGCAGAGATGGTAGCCGAAATGAGATGAGGTCAAATCAAATCACTCACCTCAAAATGGTTCCAGAAGATGGATGGATGTAGCCGACATGTAGTGGAAACGGTGGCTTCAGGCCGCTGCCAACGAACCGAGACACTGCCTTCGACTGGCTGACGAGCCAGCACCGAGCCGGGGGAAGCCGGTACGAGCCAGCACCGAGGCGACGGTGGTGAACTCTAGGGGCGGCGGTGGTGCACTCAGGGCAGGCGGTGGCGGCGCACTCGTCTTGAGGGTTTGAAGCGAGGGAATCGCCGCTGGGTCGCCCCGTCTCCACACGCGCAGGGATGCGAACGGGGCGCTGAGGCTCATGGGTAAGGGAGTAGCAATTATGGGTAATTACTTCGAACTTCCAGGGTCTCTTTGTTTTAGGTGAGATGGCTCCCTACGAGAATCTGCAGAAATGTTGCTTCTCTTTGTTAGTTCATTTTTTTATACAGCTCCTCGCGAGAATCAGGATCTGGTGGTTTTGATAAATTGAGTGTTTGGCACGACTCCACAAGATTCGATTGAAAAGCTAAAAGTAGGAGCTGTACCAAACGAGATCTTACTATCGACAATCTGTGATACTTTGTTTTCTCCTGCTTCTTACTGAACTTCGGTCGGCCTCTCAGAGGCCCGGCTAATATAGAAGGTTACAGCCTGCTCCTCACTGTCTTCTGGGCCAATGATGTCTGTCACACCAAACTGGACTCTGGAGTCTAGACCTGAGTCGCAAAGTAAGAATACATGTCCAATTCGCCCCATTGAAAGGCCTACTTTGCCTCGCGTGCCTAACTAGATTTCGTCTCGTGTTTTGCCGGGCCGCTTCGTCACAAAGGCAAGAACGAAATCGCCGTCCGCTAAGATGATAACCGCATGATCTCATGCTATATGTCACTGTTGTTCCTTTTGTACTGACCTACGATTGGTACGTAGGCTAGTACCGTGTCGCATAGTAGTCCTTTGTTAACTAGTGTAGTAATGTACATCTACAACATGACAGCAACGTTTTTTTTATTACAAAAAAAGCAACATCGCACCCACGGTTATGAAGGCCTGAAAGCCATGTGAAGCTGCCCTGCCAACCCCTCCGTGACATCCATCCGCTGTTAACAATGTCAAAACCGAACTAATTAAGCCTAAATCCAACGGTGCAACCATGGTGAATCCGGTCAAACCTGTTTGGCTTGACCCATTGTAGTTTAGACTTGTTTGTCACCGGCAGGATTCCGAACTCTGTATGAATCCTGTTCAGGCGGCGTGCTTGTCAGGTTTTCCGGTGATGCGTCGGAATCCAGGTCGCTCATTGGGTGCACTTCCATCTCGGTTTCTGCCTTCCTGTCCTCACCATCATCGCCCGGTTTGAAGTTGAACCTCGCGAGAGTCGCCAGCGTGTGGACGTCGTCGACGACCACCTTGACCCTCGCGGAGATCTCTATGAGCAGCAACGCAACGGTGAAGAGCGGCATGGCTTCTATCAACGACGTCTCTGTCGGTTCCTCGGCCAGCCTGGACGGGAGCGCCCTCAGGTCGCCCTGCAACTCGTGCACGGCCGCATTCATCTCTGCCACGGCGAAGCCCAGCGTCCGGGAGATCGTCATCGCGGAGATGGAGCTCGACGCCTCCTTGAGCACCCGCGCGCACTGCGTGCCAAGCCTCGTGCACACGTCGCCGAGGAGACGCGGGGCGTGCTCGGGCGCCGCCCCCACGCAGCTGTTCAGGGCCTCGACGCAGTATGCGCAATGGCGCATGGCGGCGCCAACCTTGGTGTACTGGCCATAGGGGTAGCGGAAGCCGAATCGGCCGTGCGGGGGCTCCCACCACGCCAGGTTGGCCTGCGAGTCCTCGGACGCCTTGGAGTTGAGCACGCACTTGTACCCCTCCGACTTGGCCGGCGCGCGCTTTTCGGGCTCGGCGAAGTAGTCCTCGACGCAGCCCTCCGTGGCGTCCGCGAGCTTCTCCATGTTGCGCGCGGTGAGGAGGTGCAGCTCCTGGCCGGACCACACCGGGCAGATGAGCACGCAGACGGCGAGGCAGACGAAGAAGCCGATGGCGATGGTGGATATCCGCTGCAGCGCCAGCGCCGCCAGCTCCTCAACGCGGTACCCCGACACGGCGACGAAGCTGTACGTCATGATGAAGACGGACACGCCGTAGTCGAACTGCGCCTTCACCGTCGGTATGAACCGCGAAAACGCGGCTGCAGCAGCTGCGCGTGTATTTGCTTCGGCGTTAGTGTTTGTATTGTACATCACGTGACCTGACAGTTAAGTACGGCGACAGAGGAAAGTGCTAGTACGAAGTTGGACACGTACCCAGCAGAAAGACGGAGCCACTCGCGACGACCGGCTCGAACTTTTTGCCGGATTTGCTCGCAACCCAGTGCATGCCTAGCGCGAGCGCGGCCGCGCTCATCGTCCCGGCGGTTCTGTTGAACCCCCTGTGCATGCTACCACCTGCACGCGCGTGCGCAAATTAATTAAGGTCGGTGAGCAAACCAAGTTAAACACGTGCGTGCCATAGTTGTGAATTGTGGCTGTAGCTATCTCTGCTTTTCAAATTTTGAGTTACGATTTTCCACTTACCAACTGTGTACTCAAAGACTAGCACTACTGTCATGATGGCCCACACGGCGTTCCCACCGACGCCGTCGTACAGGGGCCTGACGTAGTAGAAGAGGGAGACCAGGGTGAGAGCGATGCCTAGTTTGATGCCGTACACCGCCTTCCGGGGATCATCTGCACCAATCTTCCAGACCTTCTTGGCGAAGCCAGACACCTCGGTTTTGAGCATGACCGCGCAAGAGACCAGCCGGGCCCGTGCCCTCTCGGCCGTGCCGGGCTTGTGCGCCACCGTCGCCGACGTGCCTTCCGCCGGCATGGACACCTGCCACTCCGGACCATTCTGCGCCTCCTCCTTGGTGCCGTCCATAACGACGATGGCTGGCGGATGTACGGAGCCAGAGATCGGTCCGATGGGACACCACTGTTTGCGTGTATACATTAGGGGTGGAATGTGGCACAAGTGTTTGCCTTGTAGAACCGCTACGTTAGCTAATTGCTAGGCTGGACTTTGTGCTTGCCTGCTCAGCGTCACTTGTTACGCTGTGGATGCTGACAGGCGAAGAGCATGAAGAAGTGAATAAAGCTTCCAAGAGAGGAATGTGAGAATGGTTTCTGGGCGAACGATGTTCTTGTGCAGGAATGTTTATAGTGATCTCGGATACTTGGAGGAGAACTTCTGCGCAATGGGCTTCCAGGCATTCTGGAAACGCGCTAGATTGATAGAAAAATGCTTGTGCCGCCGGAGGTCGCACGCTCACGACACCACCGGAGCGGACATGCATTGCCGTGTCTCGAGCGCGCTTGTTACCGTTGCCCGTCGCCCGCACGTTTAACCCCGTCGCAGTCGCACCCGTCGTCGCCCACACGCGCGCGTTTAACTTGGGCCGGTCCAATTCCAAGCCCAGCTTTGCCTCTCTTTTTTTAGCATGACCCAAGGCAGTAAAATGGCTAGGAACCGCTTGTAGTTGTACGTAGAGGGCCAGGGCCGCGTCTGTCGTGGCAGCAACTCAGCGAGGAACAAACCGTCGTTTCTCGATGAGAACATCGCGTCGTATCCATCACTGTCATTCTTTTCTCTTTCCATTTTAGTCAGGCTATCACGGGGTTGAAAACATATCAAAAACAGACGGATAATAGTTTTGCCTATTTGTTTTTTCGGATCTGGATACGAATACGAATACCCCAGATACGAATACGAATAGTATCGAATACGAATACGGAGCGAATACGAATCGAAACGAATACGGTCACATATATTTTTTGAAACATGAAAACCCCTTAAATTGTATGCCAGAAATTAATGAAAACATATAACTAATTTATTTGATGTAAACATTCATGAATTATTCATATTTTTAGCAACCACACATAACATTGGCACTAGCAAGTTACATTAACTAGTTCATCACAAATATAACACTTAGTTTACCATATTTAGCTCATAAGTCATAACTCACAAAGTCATTACGCATTCACACTTAGTTCATCATATACATAAAATTTAGTTCACACTAACATCGATTAGACTAGATAGTTAATCTATACGCAAATGACTGTAACATCCCAAAGTATGTTACCAAAAATAAAATTAATAAAGTTATTATTTTATTGGATTTTCTGAGATTTAAAAGAGTTTTTCTAGTTAAAAAGGAAAAATAATAAAAAAATAAAGTCAATTATTTAATTTCCTAGTTTTTAATGTAAAAAATAAAATTTATTGAGTTTTCTGGGATTTTATTGGATTTAAAGTGAAAAAATAAAATTTTAATTAATTTATTACATTTTTTGGATTTTAAAAAGGTTTTTCCTATTTTTAAAAATTTAAAATAATTTATACACAAAAATAAAAGCCAACTTTAAGTTGGAATTAATTTTATTAAGTTAAAAATAATTCAACGAATTTATGTGATTTTTCCTAGGATTTTTGAACTCTATTTGCTATTTTTTAAAAGACTATTTGATTTGTTGTATTTTCTGAAATTCGAAAATTAATTAAAATCCCCTTTTCTCTTTTGGGCTGAAATCCTCTTTTGGGCCGAAATCCGGATATCCGGTCTCCGTCTTATCCGGATAATCCGTATTCGCTTCCGTATCCGCCGGATAGCATGCCTACCGTATTCGTTTCCGATCCAAAAATTATCCGATCCGAGACATTCCGAATCCGTTTTTGTCCGGATCGGTCGGAAACTATCCGATCTGTTTTCACCCCTAGCTATCACTGTCATTTTATGTCACCCATATGTTTGGAGAGCGTTAGATTGCGTTTCCACGTTTGGTACGAGAGATTAAAAGTTTGATCTTGTCAAGCTCGATATTTCTAGAGCAGCTGAATGTCTGTACGTTTCTATAGATAAAACGCATATATTGAAAGGTTATAAAAATTTGTGAAAGGTATACTTAACTAATTAGCAGATAGTTAAAAGATTGCATCAGGTGTGGCGTTAATTGGAATGTATGGTTGTATGAATCATCAACAAATATGGGACTCCAAATATGGTACAATTATAAAAATATAGCAAATGCGTCATCATGTTTACTGGTGGTGGCAATCAGATATGTAGAGTATTTATTTTTATATCACTGAACAAATTCAGTTGTTGAAGGTCTTGCTAGCAAGCGTTGATATTTGAGCCATGAACATCGTTCTATTCCACCAGCTTGTATTCAAGGCCTTTTAATTTTATGTGCAGCTCTCGGATGCCGCAAGCATCCTTCGAATTGCTCGCACACATCACCCCAATAAAATTTTCATCAAACTTTTAGTATTAAGTAATATTAGGTTGCCGGATCAAACTTCATGAGTTAATGAATTAATGTCATATTAGCTTTTGTATCATTTCAATCCAAATTAGAAGCAAATGCACAATCATCACACGAGCTAGTGAAATTAACAATTCCTAATTTTTCATGACAAGCTTATTGAGAGCTAACCTGACTGAATATGGACGTACCACATGTCCACGCAAAAAGGTAAAGATAGGAGAGGGGGTCGTATCTCATCGTAAGCTTGTCAGTTGCGCCTTCCTTTGGCCTACTGCGCTTGCTCTGCGCGCGCGCCCGACCGGCCGCACCGACCCTCAACCTGTTGTGCTTGTGTAGCGCGTGGCCTTCGCCTTTGGCCAACCACACCTACGCCACATGTCCCTTGCCCTCGGCCTGCCTGTTGTCAACGTCATGTGGCCATGTCTTTCCCGCCTGAGGGGAGGAAAGGGATAGGAGCATATAGGAGTAAAGGGGAGGAGAGCAGCTAGCGAAGCGTTGCCCGTTCGGTCGTCCACCTTTGAGGAATTTTTTTAGCTTAATGGATTATGTAGTTTTAGATCTATGGTTACGTAGTGCAATATATTATAAATAGTCCTTTTCGGTGGGTAGTTTAGTCTTAGATATGTTGTTAATCGTGAAAATCTTATTTATGGTTCGGTACGTCAAATATGTCAGACGTAGCACAATTTAAAATTTACTACGGTTATGGGACTATTCTGGAGGGTCCTGGGGAATTGATTTGCGTTATTTCCAATCGGTGATCGTAACCCTAGCAAGACCAGAGCAGCGTACATGAGGCATTGTGATGCGGTGGTTGTGCCACACATTCGGCTTGGACCCTGTTGTGATCTGAAATTGAGTAGCCTTGTCAATCGAGCACAACATAGCGCATATTAGCAGTTAATGCAGCTCAAGGGAACAAGGTCATGCAGTATGTAGGCCTAGTGAGGGAGGAAAGGTGGGATTTGGTCCTTCTGACCCAGGCATATGCTAAGGCCATTCCTGCAACGGCAGCTGAAGAAGCAGGTGGTGGTGATGCCGAATGAGAAGTTAGGGACTCCAACTCGACAGGAGGTCGGGGAGTTGCTGATGTGGTCGATAAAGACTGTGAGGAAGGAGCTCCTTCCGTCAGGCAAGCTAGTGGGATTGCTGACGAAGGTGGGGAGATCGAATGCCTAGTTGAAAGGATGGATCTGGAAGACTAGAACTACTATGCAATATCGAAGATGAAGGATCTGATGAGGAGGATGGTGTGGAACAGCAGACGGTTCCATCCGAATGGAATACATACCAGTTCGACCACCTCGTCGTTAATGAAGGCTCCCGTGTACCATAGGAGTATGACCAAAACGAGGTCGGGCAAGAGGCTGTGTATAAATGCAAGGAGGCGTACAAGAGGCTGTCAAATTTTGGGCCTTATCGGAGCAGTGTACATTCACGGTAGTGAAGTGGGACATTGAGGGATGCCCTTGATGAGTGCATACATTCCAGCCTAAGTGGAACACCTACTGAAAATGCTCTAAAGTAGTCCCTCGGACATGAGTCGTCGCTGAATCAACGTACTCCCACAAGAACCTATCATCAGCCTTCATCGCAAACATCATCTATGATGAGATCGTAGATAATCTACATTTCGAGCCACGATTCATCATTCGGGCGATAGAGACAAGGTTTCAACACACAATCAGTGTGCTAAGGAATGGAGGGCAAATCAGAAGGCACTAGAATCAAGGTTCGATATATTCGAGGACTTATATCACAACCTCCCGGCCAACTCCAAGTCACACAAGATATAAATCCCGACATGCATATGGACATTCAAGATATCATACATCCTCAGTGGGTACAAAAGAGGGTACTGAAGCGAGCATTCTTCATCTTTGGTCTATGTATCAATGTATTCTAGCATTGCCATCCAATCTTGTGCATAGATGGCACATTTCTGATTGGAAAGTATAAGGGGTAGATACTAACTGCAATAGCGACGGACAGGAACAATTTAGTTCTTCCTGTGTGTAAGATCGAGGAGGCCGACTAGAGGAGGGTGAATAGGCTATTTTTAAAATTCTTTTGGCAAAATCTGAGTTATATGTGGAATTGTAAATCAATTCGGTTTTGCTCAATTAAAACCTAAAATAACTAGACTTGATTAAGTGCACTAACTAGACTGCAACTCGACAGGAGGTCGGGGAGTTGCTGATGTGGTCGATAAAGACTGTGAGGAAGGAGCTCCTTCCGTCAGGCAAGCTAGTGGGATTGCTGACGAAGGTGGGGAGATCGAATGCCTAGTTGAAAGGATAAGGGGTAGATACTAACTGCAATAGCGACGGACAGGAACAATTTAGTTCTTCCTGTGTGTAAGATCGAGGAGGCCGACTAGAGGAGGGTGAATATGCTATTTTTAAAATTCTTTTGGCAAAATCTGAGTTATATGTGGAATTGTAAATCAATTCGGTTTTGCTCAATTAAAACCTAAAATAACTAGACTTGATTAAGTGCACTAACAAGCTAGAACTAAAACAAAGATAGCAATCCTTTAGAGACAAGCAAGCAATTTAATTATATAAAACTAAATTGCAAGAAAGTAAAGCTCAAGAAAGCAAACCACAAGAACATTTGAAAATTTTCCCATGGTGATCGGAAACTTACCGATTTCCCCTAGTCTACGTTGAGGTAAGCCCAAACGAATTGAACCGGCTCCATAAATTAAGCCTACACCTCAAATCCACTCGAGGTTGCTCTTCCTCCACTCCGGAGATTGCGAGCACCAAGCCACTCACAATCACCCAGGACTTCTCACAATCTTCTTCGAGAAGATCAATGGCGCAACTCCTCTAAGCCGTCTAAGTGTCGACAAACACCAAGAGTAACAAGTCGGAGACACTCACTTGAACGAATCAAGTGTCTAAACTCAATGGATACAAAATTCAATACCTAATGCAACACATGTAATATGTTTTTTCTCTCTAAGCTCTCTAAGTGCAACACATGCACAAAAGGAGTGGAGAGGGCTTGCTCTTTGCTCAAGGGGAACGAAACTGACACCAGCTCTACTCCCCAACCGGCCACAAGGGGTATTTATACACCCACACAAAAACTAGCCGTTAGAGGAGAATCTGTGCAAAAACAGGAAGACCGGTCAGACCGCAGGTATAGGACCAGTCAGACCGGACTACAGAGTAACGATAAACTCTACGTTAATCATTGCTACAGAATCTATCTGTTATGTTAGCTCCGGTCGGTCTGCCCACACAAGGTCCAGTTAGACTGGTTCAATAGTTTTCTAAACCAGAGAAAACACGCTAATGGAAAAGGCTGACCGCGTCGGTTAATCCAAAGTTTCGGTCTAACCAATGATAATATCGCGGTTAGACCAGGAAGGAGAAAATAATAGCAAGTCGCAGAAACAACCCTCCCTGGAAAAAGCTGACCACGCCCATGAACCGGAGGTCTGGTCAGTCCGGCCCACCAACCACGGCTAGTTTGGGTTACCAAAACAAAGAAGGGATGAACAAAACAGAGGCTCTCTAGAAAATGCTGACCACCCGACTCAGACCGGGGGTCCAGTTAGTCCGGGTTAAACCTTGTGGTTAGTTCGGCCTACCACAAAAAGCAAAAGGGAGCCTCCAGAAAAACCTGACCGCTTCAAAGGTTCAGGGTTCTGGTCAGTCCAGTCTACCCATTGCGGTCAATCCAGTCAAAGATAACGAAAGCTGATTTTGCAAATCGCTTCAACTCAATTTTGTAAAACACATTTGCAAATTGATGCATGATGCAAACAAGGTATGACAATGTAACATCCCAAATTTCCAGAGTTTTTGAAATTTTTTGAAATTCAAAAATAACTATTTGGTTTAATTAAAGTGCAAAAGCTTAACTTGAAATTTTGAAATCAAAAACCGTTTAAATTGAATTAATCAAAACTTTAATTAATTCAAAGGTTGGTTTATTTGAGTTTTATTACTTTTCTGCATTTTAATTTGGTTTTTCATTTTGTCCCTGAGTTAAAATCTATTTTGCTTACAAAATTAAAAGCTAAAGTATAGTTAAAAGTATTTTTATTAAGTTCTAAATAATTCAAGGGATTTTTGTGTGTTTTCCAAGAATTTTTGGACTTCAATAGCTATTTTCTAAAAAGGTTTTTAGCTTTCTGGTATTTTCTAAAATAAAAAATCCTTTTAAAATCTCATTTCCTCCCTCGTGCCGAATCTCTCGGACTCTCTCTTTTTCCTCTCCCTCGACCCAGCCTCGCCGGCCCGTTTCCGCGCGGCAGCCCGCTCCGCTCCTCTCTCTCTCTCTCTCTCTGCGCGCGGGCCCCACCCGTCAGCTTTCTTCCCCCTTGCCCCCTTCTTCCTCGCGCGTACAGCGCCTGTGCGCGTGAATCCCGCCGGCTCCACCACCCCGCCTCCCCACACATTGCTCCCCTGTCGCCTGCCCCGCACCCGGTGTCGCCGCTCCCGCGCACTGCACGCCTCCTCTGCCACCCGCGCCGCTTGCTCTCTGGACCGCGCGCACGCGCCCGAGCCCCCCAACGACACTCCCTCATGTGCCCCCCTTGAGCTCCCTCGCCTCCCCGCATGGCTACAAGTAGCCCAGGACCTCCTTCCCCCCCCACTTCTCTTCCTCACCAATGCGAGCAAAGCCAAACCGCCGCTCCTACCTTTGGCCGTGCCGCCTCCCGGTCGCCTCGCCGCTCCGGTGCCGCCACTGCACCACCACCCCCGTCATGAGGTGCCACCGGAGTTGAGGATGCCATCCCCTACCTCCCTCCTTCCTCCCCGCCGCCGTGGGCGTCCGCCGGCGCCACCCCTCCTTCGCCATTGCCGGCCACCGCCGCCACGCCACCTCGGGCCGCCTCCGACCTCCCCGATCGGCTCGGAGTCCTCCCCGCGGCCACGCGCATCCCATGCGCGTGTTAACTCCGCCGCCGCGCCGCCGCATCGATCGCACCTCCACGCCCGTGCGCGCGCCGCATGGGCCTTGCGCGCGCGCGCCGCCTCTCCGCGCGCCACCTGCGCTCACGGGGTCCTTGTCCCCACGGGAACCCATTCTGACCCCTCGTCGGCCTCCCCACGCCACCACCCCGCGGCGACGGCCACGCTGCCCCGAGCACGCCCGAGACTCCCATGCTCTCTCTGTTGGTGCGTGTATGACAGTAGGCCCTCCCTCAATCTTCCAAGCTCTCTTCTCTCTATATCTTTTTTGTAACATCCCAAAGTTACATTGCAAAATAAAATAAATAAAGATATTATTTTATTGGATTTTCCAGCTGTCAAATAATTTTTCTTGATTTTCTGTAATTTAAAAAGGGTTTTCATTGTAAAGCAAATCAATTATTTAATTTCTTGGTTTTAAAGTCAAAAATAAAATTTGTGGAGTTTTCTGGGATTTTATTGGATTTAAAGTGAAAAGTAAAATTTAATTAAAATTTGGAATTTTCTAGTATTTAAAAAGGTTTTTCCTATTTTCCAGAATATAAAAATAATTACTTTACAAAGATAAAGGCTAACTTTAAGTTAGAATTATTTTTATTAAGTTAAAAATAATTCAAGGTATTTTTGTGAATTTTTCTAGAATTTTTGGACTCTATTTGCTATTTTCTAAAAATCTATTTGATTTATTGATTTATTTAAAATCCGAAAATCAGGAAAATCATTGGACCGTCCAAACCTCGTGAACAGTAACTTTACACTGTACAAGATGAACAGTATTTTCGGAAGAAAAAAATAATATAAAAAAAAACGAATTCCTGTTCAGTCACCCATCCATGTGCTGACTCAGCCAAAGCACACTTAACCTCAAAGCTAATGCATGTGCTGCCAACTCCCCTTTTCATTTCAATTGAATATTCATCCTCATTTAGTTTAATATTCCTTCCATCCTCTCTCCTATTCCTCTTCTTCCCGAAACGTTTTTGCTCTGTTGTTTTTATCCGTTCACTCATGGCAGCACCATTAGAGGCTCATGAAGCTTTCAAAACCCAACATTTCCTCCCCAAATCTTCGCGCAATCAAGAGCATTAACACCCCCGGCCATCACCTCCTCCATTACCGGCCATTAAACCTTTCCATAACCACCCCAATTCCCGAATCACTGCTGCCGTGCCGTTCAAAGTTTCTTGCGCCCCACGAAGTCGTCGTCGCCCTTGCCCTATAAATAGCAGCACGGGGTGCCCCTCCTTTCACTCATCCCATCCCCATCACCCTTTTCACCGGAACCTCACCGGAGCACCGCCGCCCCCGTGCAACACCGTGCACCACCGTCCGCTCGCCGCCGCCGCCACCGGCGCACCGTCCGCGTGCCGCCACTTCCTACGGCCTCGTCACAAGGTGAGCAATCTATTTTTGTCATTCACCGATCACCCTTTCCCTTCCTTTAGTCGGCACTGCCATTTTTTCCTTTCGTTCTTGCTTGCTGTTCGTAGTTGGAAGAAGATGAACAGTGAACGACTAGATAATTTGTACATACACATTTTATTTCTTCTAAAACTCCGTTCTCCCTCATACAAACTCCAAATCCGTTGATTCTTCTTCCTAAATTCACATAAATTCATCTACTATTTTTAGTATTTATTTCGTAATTTTTAGATTTTATTTATTTTCGGTCATTTATTTTGGTCCATTATTAATCTCTCATCCGTTCTCTCTCCTCGGTCACTCAATTCCCGAGCCGACCGTATCGCGGCGTTCCCCTCGGCGTCCTCTTCATATCCCTGGAATTCGCCCCTCTATCTCGCCTCGAGCAAAAGTTTTCATGAGCGCATTTATCGTCATTTCCGGTGCCGTCTTTGATCCCCCGACGACATCGTCCACACCGTTGGCTTCGCCTCGCAACGTTCTACGCGGTGCTCCCTTCCTTTTCTCCAAAACACCCCGGCTCATCGGTGCTACTATTCATCCGACACTATTTTGCACGTCGCCACCGCCACACCGGACCTTCGCCGACGACGCGACCACCACCAGTGGGTCCGTCTTGCTCCCGGGATTCCATTTTTGTGGTTCACCGGCCATCTATCCTTTCCTCTCGCCCGGTATCGCCATTTCTCCATGAACTTTGCATTGTGAGCTACTGTTCACATGCATGCAAGCTACAGTGCCATACAGCATAGTGTTCTATGCATGCATCTCATTTTCTACAATTTCGTTCCCCCTCATACGAACTCCGATTCCATCGATTCAACTTCGTAAATTCATATAAAGTCAATACCTTCCTCCCAGTATTTATTTTGGATTTTATTTGCATTTTATTTGTGTATTATTTGAATTCGGATCGTTTACACGTATAGATTTCGATGACTTCGGACGACCGGGTTTCACTCTCTCTCCCCCTGTGGGATCTACCTCGTTTTGCTTGAAGTATTTCCTTTTGTTCGTTGTAATTGGATTTATTGGATTTCATTTGAATGCTTTCAGATGTTCTTGGGTTCGATCATATTTTGCGTAATTAGAACCTGAAGCTACATTGGGACAGCGGTCCGAGGCAGGATAAGAACCTGACGAGGGTTATCAGAATATTGGGGTTTATCAGGATAATTATCGGAATCATGAGCAAGAACAGGACCGGTGCTATCAGAATATTGAGCAAGGCAAGTCATAGACCTTTGATCATCTTGAACCCACTTTATAAAACTATATTGTTTGTTATAAGCATGCATTGCTATTTTTAGTATAAATGGTTTCGGGAGTAGATAATTGCCTAATTGATATATGCCTCCTTGATAAAATTGCTATCGACATGTATCCTTGAATGACATGAACCCTTGGACACCTTAGGAGGGTTTATATTAGTTGGACATCGATAAACTACCAACATGGGGCGCGTATTATGCTTAGACATGATGTAGCTTGCGTTGGTCTTGATCATGATTTAATAAACGTTATCCTTACCCCAACGCACATGGTTTGTGGCTTGTGTAGTAACGGCCTGTGTTGCTGATTAATACGAAGTGTGGCCTGTGTGTTGCCACGACATCTGTTGTCGCTATAACTAAAATTTGTGTGCCAGGACTAGGGTGGTCCTTTGGCCGGGTTGAACCCAGCAATAATAAACTTGCCTAACGAGCTATGGAACTGTGGCAACGCCACTGCTGTTAAAAGATGTGTGCCAGGACTAGGGTAGTCCTTTGGCCGACTAAACCAAAAATATTTTATGCTCGGGCGGGTGGGTGGTGGTAAGTGTGGGTGTTGTAACGCACATTGGGACGTGGATAGTCTCGCCTGAGCAGCCAACTAAGGACTTAACCTTGAACCATTGATCTGGGTCACTTCGTGCAACCATAAGTCTAGACTGGGATGGACCTGGCCAACTAATTAGCAATGCTTTGAGTCGGTTCTGTTTGGGTTGATGAGCGGCGCAAGAGGGGGCCCGTAACGGCGAATCCTTAGCGAGCAGAACCAAGTCAAAACAGAACTTTGTAAAGGCCTTGTCACATGCTCTAGACCGCTTATCCAAGGTAGTGAGCGGTGGCATAGATATATGCTGGACAAATTAGAGAATTCGTGTCTTGTGGGTAAAGCTGTACAACCTCTGCAGAGTGTATAAAAACTATTCGAATAGCCGTGTCCCCGGTTACGGACATGCCCGGAGATTTCACACAAGGGGTAGATGTTTTCTTTAAAGTGATGGTTTGGATGGAATGGTTGGGTTGATCTCCAGTTTGTTTCAAAGAACTGAATTACGTATGTACTAATCTTTTAAATTGTACTTTTAATCTACTTACTATATTTATTATTAAATGTTGCTTTCTGCAAAAGTAAACATAAAGCCATCCTTGTCTAGCCTCGTATGAATAATAATTGCATATATTTCCCTATGACTTGCTGAGTACATTCAAAGTACTCACGGTTTGCGCCTTGTATGATTAATCCCCACAGAAGAACCAGGGATCCAGAGTTTTATGAAGAGGAGTATCCTGAAGACTTTGCGAACTAGGTCGCGTCCTCCACTCGATTGCCTGTGGGCATGTCGCGTGGCCACCATGAGATATTATGTTTCCACTGCAAGTTGTATTTTATTGCTAAGCCCTGTGTGGCGCATCTGTAAGACTTGACCATAAGGTCACTTTGGCTACTAAGTAATATTAATTTGTCCGCTTTATCGTTATTTTGTTGTATGGTTGTGATTACACCGATGTTATAACTGTGCGAGCTAGCTACTGATCTGGGACTAGTTCAGAATGCAAAGAGGGTCCTGGGGTTGCATACCCGGGGTCCCGACAGAAAACATGATTCTCAACAAGGTGCAAACCATATTTGCCAACTTTTAGAATCACGCCATAAGGAATTTTGGTACATAGACTTAAACCGTTTGCAAAACACATTCGCAAACTAAAGTCACATGCTGTAAAGATTTTGCATGAGCCTTAACCATTTGCAAAACACATTCGCAAACATCGACAAAATGCCAAAGAGAGTTAGAGCAAGCACTAAGAGCTATCAACACATGACATACTCAAGCTACTAGTCAAGACACCTCTTAATAGTACGACAACCTACAATAGCAATCCGGTCTCCTCACCAAACACCGATACGATAAAATGACTAAGAAATAAATCCTTAGCATATGCTAGTCATACGTTTGCCTTGAGCATCCATCTTAGAGTGATCACTTGATGGCGAACATTTTCACTCTAAGTCCGGGTTTTTGACTTGAATATCATCAACACATGATAATTTTCTTCATTTTGAGATCTTGTCTTGAACATCATCAACACATGATGATTTCCTTTACTCCAAGTTTTTGACTTGGTGATAATTAACTCACGATACCAACCAAAATCTTCATTATCATGGGACTCAACCTGTTTCACCAACTCATGGAAAATGTGGGTCTACACGACGATTGTCATTAATTACCAAAATACTCCATTAATTTATAATGACGGGTATAGATTCTTCACCATGGCCTTTGCATTCGTTGAAAGTGAGAACACAAATAGTTGGTTGTTGTTTCTAAGAAATGTAAAGATTTTTGTTGTATAGGGCCGTTCTAACTTATGTGTCATACATGATCGATATGCAAGCCTGTTGAGTGCAATAACTCAGCTATAACAAGGAGGAACAAGGCACTTCCATGGGTGGATCTACAGAGCAGGTGGTGTATAAGGTATTTGGGTGCAAACTTCTACAAGCAGTTCCACAACAAAGACTTAATGAACCTGTTAAAGCGTCTGTGTAACTAAAACCAGAAGAGAAAGTTTGATGCCCTCTGAAATTTTTTGGATGAGCGTACTGGGGCGCACAAAAGAAAGGCAGCAAAAAGGCCATCTGCAAGCGTTGAACAGGACCCTGAGGCATTGCCATAGATACCCACAAAATGTTCCTGGTGTGACGAGGAAGATGGAGGCGCAGATGAAATGCTTCTCGGACTGGATTGAACATGAGCCTAGGGAGAAGAGGTCGCTGCTACATGACAATGACAGTGCTCGATATGGTATCATAACAACAAATCTAGCCGAGGTGTACAATTAGGTCATGCGCGACGCCATGTGCATCCATTTGGTTGCTATTGTGGAGGCAAGTCTCCGGGGTACCACAAAGTACTTTGTTGACCGAAGCAACAACACGTCGCTCTCCATGGCAAATGACAGAGTTATGTACTCCGCTATGATCACCAAGTATATGGAGTAGAAGAGCAAGAAGGGTAAGATGCACACAGTACTCAAAATAGGCACAAGGGAGCTTCGCTTCGAGACCATGTGTAGGGAGAAAGGGCGTTGCGGGACGAAATGCGAGAGAATCATCCACGAGTGTACACTACGCCGCACTAGTTGCGTATGTACCTACAACAAGCCTATTCTTATGCATAGGCCATGCCACATGTCATGATCGCATGTTCGACGGTGGCGGAGCATCCCAGCCAGTACCTTTATAGATATTTCACTGAGGAAGATGCGATGCAGACCTGGAATGTAGAGCTGTATGGCTATGTCGTGGTTGGTCATTTCACTGACCATCCTACCTGGGAGCAACTCATCTGGGCTGCGAACATTGCTAGGCTGATGGGAAAGGTTAGCCGGCGGCAAGTACAACGTATCAAGAACGATATGGATGAAGCAGAAACGGGGCATCGCACAAAGAAATGCTCAATTTGCAGGAAGTCCGGGCATACATACAAGAAATGCCCTACGAGAAGTGCACGAGATGAAGGAGATGTCAGCAGCGGACGACAGCCATTAAAATGGTTTTTCTTCTCGAAATATGTTATGCTGAATGTATTGTCATTGTAATTTGTGAAAAAAACTATGTGATGGCGTCTTGCTAGAATGTGTTGTAACAACTTTGTGATTTATCGAAAAACTATGTGATGAAGTTGTGCTGGAATATTTTGTAACATCATTGTGATTTATCGAAAAACTATCCGATGACATTTTGCTTTAAAATAGGTTGTGCTAATATTGTTTCTTATTACTATCTTATTCTATTTCTTATTATGATGTGCATTCAATTGTAATATGTAACTAACCTTTTTTCCTGAAATCACCACCATTGTCTTCATCATCGACGCTGTTGGTGGCGATAGTTTAGTTGGTGGTCGTTGTGTGGTGGTTCGAACGTTGAATAACTGTAGAAATTTAAATAAAACAGAAATAAATATTTAGCCCAATTTTATACATAAAAATAAAATAAAAAAAATTCAGCCTCCTGCCGCCAGTTGAACCGGTGATAGGACCACTATATCCAGTTGATTTGGCGACAAGATATTGTCGCCATTTCAACTGGCGGCAGGAGGTCTATCGCCAGTTGAACTAGTGGCAGTAGCTTAGTTTTGCAAAAAAAAATGATTATTTAATTTTATAATTTTTTAAATTAATATTATTTGAAAAATTCTACATTTTCACATTTGCTAAGGCTTCGAGATGGAAGACCTGGTAAATCGAGCTTTGGACTCAATTGGCCCCATAACGCATATTAATTCCTAAAGTAGCCCCTTTGCATCAAAATTCCCAAAGTAGCCACTTGTAGCACTTTGCCGTGGGGTCGCGAGAACTAAAATCGTGCGGCGTGGAACCGCGAGACGTGGTGTCTTTGCGCTTCGGGCTCAGCGACACCTAGTAGCCGCTGGCTGTCGGGCTCGGCGACATCGTCAACGCCGCGGCGCGCGCCTTCCTCCGCCGCGCGCGCCGTCGGGTCCCACCTTGCGCGCGGCGCGGCTCCTTCCAGCGCGCCGTCCGGTCGTCCCACGCGAGAAGACACGCGCGCGCTCCACTCCCCGCTCGCGGCCAGCGCGCTACGCGCCGCCGCCTGCGCACCGCCACGTAGCGGTCGTGTCCGTTGACCGAAAGTTGCTTGGTTTGGCTCCCATGCGTCTTGCTGCTCCATAAATCGAGTAGAACACAATGACTCAACGAGACTATTCTGATTGTAAACTAGGAAGTAAGGCGAGAGGAAGAGAGGAAGAGTCTTGGAGAGAAAGAGAGCTCGCTGAAGTTTGTTCAGTTCCGAGAGTGGTGCATCGTGTTGTTAGCACCTAGAAAAGAAAAGGTAAGCCTCGTTCGCATCCCGCTATAGTTTTAGCGATATCATTAGGATATAATTAGATGATTTGTTGTTTTTTATTCTAGCAACTAAGTAATAATAGTTGTGCGTTGGTGTATTTTGACTTAGTGTTGGACATGAAATTAAAAATTTAGTGTGACTTAGCGATTAGCAAAGATTTAGTGTGACTTAGCAAACTTATTATTGTTACTGTTGTAAATTAAATATAGTTAGCATGTACCTTCCAGTGAGAAGACCTAGTGTGACTTAGCAGTTAGGAATGGGAAGGAAAGAACGATGGTGTATTCGGTGCTGAGGAGATAAGGGAGAGATGGAGAGATAAATGCAAGTAGTGTGATTAGCACGTAATTAGAAGATTTAGTGTCGCTGACGGTTGGGTCCCACCGAACACGTGCACTGCGTGCGTGGTCCATGGACCCTTGACCAGGCATGCTGACCCTCGGTCCATGCAGTATGCCATGGAGCAAGTTAATGACAAACGGGCCTCACCTGTCAGTAGGCTTTTAATCCGAAAATTAAAAGAAAAAGAACACTGCATGATGACCGCGATATCGATGGTAGAGGCTAGGTTTAGCCAGTATAAAAAGTTTTAAATGCATTAGGAATTTGTAAAGTGATTTAGTTTTGCACTGTAAATTCATACAATTTAAAACATTCATAACTATTTGATAGTAACTTCAAATTTAGTGAAACCAATTTTGTTGGTTTCCATTTTTATTGTACTTTAACTTAGAATAGGTTTGAAACTTGTTAAGTGCCACTGATAATTTGCAATTGGAATTAAATTCGGTTAAGAATTATTTTTACAAGACGAATTGCATTAAGTTCAACATTTCATAGAAAATTCATATGAATCAATTTTTGTTGGTCATGAAATGTTATTCTGTAGCTAACCATGAGTAAAATTGTGCAAGCATTACATATAACTTAGTGGTTTTATATGCACCTGTGTTAGGTACCTCATGGCGGAGATTCAAGATCTATTCGTATTCCACGGGAACGCACTCGTACGCGACGGACCGTGCACGGGCGGACTGTCAATGCGCGACGGACGATGATCCGGCGCGGTCTGAGGCATGAGCCTCTGGAGCTAAGGCGGTGCGTCGCGGTCCGCGTTCGATCGCGCCATCGCAAGGATGAAGCTGCGCATTGAGGCGTTGTATGTCTCGGTGGTGGGTGACGGAGGGGAGAGCGTTTGGCAACTCATGAAGGTGACAAGTGACGCTTCATGGGCCAATTACATGGAGGTTGTTTGCAACCCTGCCGCTGCGATCTTTGCGCGGCCGATGGTGTATGTTCGGTTCGTGGAAGGACGTGGACATCCGATGTGGGTGGTTCCGGTGAAATTTCTGGTGAGGAGGAGCTGCGTTGGTCTCGGTGTTGGGGAGACGCGGCGAGAAGTGGGCGATGGAGACACGAGGAGGCGTCTTGACAACTTCAAGCCCAACGAAGGTGGGCGGATGGTGGGCACCGTATTGATTGCCACGAGTACGGACCGCCAGTGGAAGAGGTGGAAGCGAGGAAGAGGAGGATGTGAAACATGCGATTCGAAGAGGAGGAAGACGGAGAAGTCTGCTGCTACGAGGTGTTGGTGGTGGCGTTGTGACCACCGACACCGACACGCCCTCTAGATTGGACGACGTCGCAATCGCATCGGCTGGTCCCGCCACACCGGAGGGGGCCGATCGGGTTTAATGAAGACACCTGCTCCTAGGCGCGCTTCCCTAACAAGAGCGCCGCCCGGCATGCTATTGCCGATATGCCATCAACATTGGCCGGATGTATCGGTGCGAGGTTCAACCCGACACCTACATCGTTAGGTGTGTTGAAGAATCTGTCTTTGGCAAGGTCCGTGCGCGGTTCACGACCTCGAGCACGAGATTTCGGATCACGGTCTTTGAAGGACCACTGCGTGAGCTAAGCGGGCGCTTCATAGGCACCGCAACGTGGCGTCCTCGTATGTTGCCAGCCTAATAAGCCACCTCGTGGCTGAAGATGTTTGCATTTCGCCAAAGCTTCTAATGGCGGAGGTTGCCAACATGGTGGGGTTCCAGGTGAGCTACAAGACGGCATGGCGGGCGAAACGGAAGGTCGTGGAAGAATGTTTGGCACATTCGAAGAGGCTTATAACCTAGTTCCAAGAATGCTGCATCAAATCGCGAATCAAATCCGGGACTTACATAAACAAGATTGACCGGTGCATCAGGGAGCACAATTGTTTTGTTCTGGACACGGTCTTTTGGGCCTTCCCTCAGGCAATCGAAGGGTTCAAGCATTGCCGTCCCGTGCTGACGATGGACGGCACCTTTCTATCCGGGAAGTACAAGGGTACCATCCTCACCGCGGTTGCGGCCGTCGAACGACGACCATTACTCCGTGGCCTTCGCAATTGTTGAGAGCGAGAGCACCGAAAGCTGGCTATGGTTCCTGTCCAACGTGAAGCAGGCGGTGGTCCAAGGCCGTCCAGATGTGTGTGTCATCTCGGACCGCAATGCTGGGTTGTTGTCCGCGTTGAGCACGATGCAAAATGGGACACAGCCGTTGTTCCAGTGGAATGATGTCAGGAGCCGCTGGTGCATGAGGCATCTCGCGGCGAACTTCCACACAAGGTTTCAAGTAAGGACTCGATGAAGATGTTCAAGAAGCTCGCATGCGAACCAAAGCGGAAGTTCGATGCGTGTGGAGACAAATCGGCGAGGAGACCGGAAGCATGTAAGGAACTCGGTGGACGCGGAGGAAGGTGCAGCGGCAAGAGGGTCCGTGAGAGTTGGGGAGTTCACACAGTGGGTTAACTCACACGCACCCGACTTGGAGAAATGGTCCCTGCTGCACGACACCGATGGTGCAAGGTACGGGATCATGACGACCAACATGTCGGAGGTGTACAACGGTGTCCTCAAGGGTGTCCGATCCCTGCCGATCACTGCGATCGTGGAGGAGAGCTGGAACCGTACTGTATTGTGTGCAGCATGTCATGTTATGTGATTTACGTAGTGTGAGTGTGCAGCATGTCATGTTATGTGAATTACGTAGTGTCAGTGTATTGTGTGCAGCATGTCATGTTATGTGATTTACGTAGTGTCAGTGTGCAGCATGTCATGTTATGTGATTTACGTAGTGTCAGTTTGCAGCATGACCTTGTGATTTGTGGACACAACATGTTCTAAGCTCGGGTTTGTATCTCAAACATCCATGATTTTTGAATACCTCGCTGGTCCCGTGGTTGATTTGCTAGGGGATCTGACACTACCTCGCGGACGCGAATTTCCTTCAACGCTGCCACACGATTCCTCCTCGGGCCCGATGCCTCACGGACGCGATTTTCCTTCAACCCAATTGCAATTGAGCCGCTTGCTATATATGGATGCTTTGGCTGCCATACACCTCACTCTTCATTTTGTCTTCTCCTTTCTTCCAGTCTTAGACGGGATGTCTACGACCTCATCTAACTTTCGAGTGAGCAGACAATTAGAATCACTGCGGCAGCAACTGGTTTGCCCTCGTTGCAGGGCTCCGGTGAATGTGTTCACCTCGCATACGCTAACGAATCCATCCCGAGTGTTCATGAAGTGTTCAAATCTTACGGTAACTTTTGCCTATTCACCTCGAATGAACTGCATTCGAAACAACATGTTGTTTTTTCACTTGAGTGTATTTCTTTTTAGAGCACAACATGCGGTTTTGGCGGTGGTGACGAAGTGTCCCGATGGTTCAAGATATTGCGATGCAAATTGTCGCCTTACAAGATGACTCGTGGTGTTCTCGCATTTAGTGTAGTGGCTCGACCCTCCGATCCACCAACGCAAAATGAAGAGAATAGACTTACAAGATGGATGAAAGGATGGAAAGAGTAGAGAAAATGCTTGAAAATTAGTTAAGCTAGTTAGTTTTGTGGTATTTCTTCTATTATTTCTTGTTGTTGCCAAGTAGAAGTTCGGTTGTAATGATATCGTAATCTCCACTTTATCTATGCATCGCACTGTCATGAATGAGAATAAAGCATAACATTATCTACGAATGGATGAACTGTCGTGTATCCTGCATTACTTTGTGTGCGAATTCATGAAATCATAATTTCAAACCTCAAATCCAAATTCGAACACTTAGTTTTCACTACGACAAGGCCACACAACTTCTCTCGCAGCGTAACGTGACCATCTTCTGAAAGTTACAGTGACAACACTCGCCTCCCGGGTTTTGGACCAAAAGATGACACTCCGCAAAGAAAGACGTGACAACACTCGCCTCGCCACTTTTCGGACCGAAAGGCGGACTCGCAATGAAAGACGTGACAACACTATGCCTCGCCACTTTTCGATCGATAAGACAAAGACTTTGCAAAGCACGACATGACTTCTCCATGCAAAGTAAGATGTGACAACACTATGCCTCGCCACTTTTGGACCGATAAGACAAAGACTCGCAAAGCACGACATGACTTCTCCATGCAAAGTAAGATGTGACAACACTATGCCTCGCCAGACTTTTGGATCGATAAGACGACTCTCGCAAAGCACGACATGACTTCTCCGTGCAAAGTAAGATGTGACAACACTATGCCTCGCCACTTTTGGATGGACATGACAACAGTCTACCTCCTCAGCTTTCCAGAACTAAAAGACGGGACTCTTCACGAAATTAACCACACCATGCCAACCATGGAGCTTACAAAAGGGGGTTGAACCAAACCAAACCCAACACTACACAATACTACACAATAGATACCCAACTATGGACTCTTCGGCAAACTTCTACTCGAGGATGTTGCAGAAGCAAAAGTGGCTTAAGCAGAAGAGGAAGCACTTACAATACCCAGATTTTTCAATGAAAGATGCTCCAGTACCACCACGTTCACCGATCCCCCAGTGTGTGTGTGGCGAACCAGCAGAGATCATTCAGTCCACGCACCCAGCCACTGCCGCCCGGGCGTACTACACGTGCGGGCACCATCTCGTAAGCGTTTCTTTCGCGCGCATCGATTTTCGTCAACGTTGAATTCCTTAAATTTTTAACTTCATCCCCACTTAATGGCAGCCCGAGATGCGCTGCCACTTCTTCCAGTGGATCGACGGCCCAGAGATGTACGATAGGGCATTCATCCGCCAGGTACATCTTTGAACTACTCGGTGCGGGCTGAGAACTTCGTGCGGTGGAAACCTTACGTACCGGACCGTGCTGAGGAGGCACCAAAGGAGCCCAATAGTCGCCCGGGCGTAATCCATATCGACGACGTAATCCATATCCATATTACGTTTTTTACTGTACGGTGCACTTACATCATACAATCGCAGGACATGGACGACTTCGACATACCAACCCGACGTGGACAGTCCTACGACAAGGGAAAGGGAAAGGCTCGTGCGGCTCAGCCCGGCCGCCACAGCGTATCCGGACGCCCAGCCGTAATCCGTAACCACGACGTGAGTTATGAAGAATTTACATCATTCTTACGATTTTCACTGTACGTTGCACTTACATCATGAAATCGCAGGACATGGATGACTTCGACGTACCAGCCGCACGTGGACAGTCCCGCGGCAAGGGCAAGGGAAAGGCTCATGCAGCTGAGCCCGGCCGCCACAGCGTATCCGTCGCCCGTGTAATCCGTATTGACGACGTCGATTATAAAGAATTTACATCCTTCTTACAATTTTCACTATACTGATGCATTTACATCAATGAATCGCGGGACATGGGCGACTTGATATACCGACCGACGTGGACACTCCGCGACAAGAGGAAGGAAGGCGGTGAGGAGTTCAACACCGAGCTAGCAAGGAAGGGAAATGGCCCGGCCCACGCAGATGGGTCGGTCGTTACGTAGTAGTCCGCCGTCCCACCGCCCATTACTATCCCCAAAGGCATGCATACTTATATGGTCCGGATGCTTGTGTCACGATTGTACCGTAGTAGTAGCAAGGATGACTAAAGCAATTAGTCGAACCATCATGCCATGTCACTACGTGTAACGTGCTTATGTCCGCGGACTCTAATGTACTACAGTTCCGTGTCTCCGCTAAGCCATTAAAGCATATATTGCAAGTATGCCTCTTCTAGTGGAATCTCATAAACAACCATTCGCACCGCATCGAATCGTCCATGTTTTAGGGTATCTTCATAATGACAACGGCGTTCACATCCCTTCAATCATATTCTCGTATAAGCTTCAAAAGTACTTCATCATTGCACGCTACATACGTGTATACGTTCGAACGATGAAACCCTAATTTACAAACCTCGGTGCCCATATTACTTAATGAATGTTTTTACAAATATCGATTCGTTGAAACCCTAATTGAAATGATCAAGAAAAATTCGATTCTATCGCTTAACCCAAACTGAAACCCTACTTTTTCATTTCAAAACCCTAATTGATATGATGAAAAATTGTGCGAAGCATATAGAGTATGGAACTACAACATTTCGCCCCCAACATTTCAATCTCTGCTTTAGGCCATCTTCATAATCACAACGAGCATTCTCGCCACCTTTAATTGCATTTTGTAGAAGCACCATAAAGTAATATGCTTTAACTCTGTCATTTTCAACAGACGCATCGTAATTTCATTTACCTTCATACATACAACTCATTACTATCTTAATCGTCCTCGTAAAATTTCTCAGAAATTTATTACACTACAACAATATACGACGATCACAAAATGTTATTGCCAGTCTGACAATTCTTGTGCCCTTCATATTCTACGAAAATAACAAACAGACCAACCAACGTTGTCGCTACACTTTTGTTTTCAAAAAGAAATAACATCATACAATAGATTAATTGAAAATTAACAAAATTAAAAAAAAATCAATCAGTAAAATAAACTTATATTAAATTCAATCTTTTTTGACAATTTTTATTTTTTTCCTGTTTTTTCTCTATTTTTCCCTTCATTTTTTCCCCAATCTTCTTCTTTCTCTCTCCCTATTTCCTCTCTCCTGGGCGCACGTGGCAGGGGGGCAAGGTGCTGCCAAACCCCACGGCAAGACTCGCTTCATGTCATTCGGCCTCGCGGAGACCTTGCTTCCTCATTGTCGGGCTCGGCAGCAGCGGTGCACGCCTTGCTGCTGCGGTCACTAGCGGCGATGAGTCACGTCTTTGCCGTCCCGACGGCAAAGACGCGATACTACGATGAGGCCAAAAATGGAATTTTAGAGCTAATGGGGCTACTTTTGGAATTATGAAACGCTATGGGGCCAATTGAGTCCAGAATTCGGTAAATCGATTCAGGAACCCATAAAACGTGTCAATTATCTGTTCAGTGTTTACAGGTTCACGTAACAAAATTCTTATTGGAAACCTAATAGGAACACAAAATAAATAGAGTGCTCCAGTTTTGCAAGCGAACAAACAAAATTCATCAAATCAGAAAAAGTTTAAACGAAACGAAGTACTACTGCTAGCAAACAAATCGACATCTCTGTTCTGTTTTGCAGCGGCTGGAAAGCCAAAAAGCTCTACGCTCCCAACCAAACCGAACGTCTGTTACTATTTCTCTCCCATCTTTTCCTCCCCACCGCAACCAACCTCCCTATTTCTCCTCTCTCCTCCTCCTCCTCCTCCCCTCCCCCGCACACCACCGCACCGCCAAATTCGTAACCCAAGCCCTGCCCCCACCCCTCCAATCCATGGCAGCCGCCTCCGCCTCCCCGTATTCCTAGCGCCGCGCCGCGATGGGTTCCGCCTACGCCGCCGCCGCCGCCGGGAGGAGACAGACCGAGGGAGAATGAGGTGCTGCCTCAGCCGCGTGCCATCCGCCGGGTGCCGGGCCATGGGCGTTGCGAGGCTGGTGAAGCCGACGTCGCTGCGCAACCGTCGCCGCCGCGTGCGGCCGTCGTGCGACCCGTTCTCCGAGCCCTTCACTGAACGCCCGGCACCGGCCGCGCCGTCCTCACCTGCCTCGCCAGCGGCGTGCTGCGCGCAGTAGGCGCCCGTACGCTCCCCGTCTTCTCCGGCGATCTCGCGCAGCACGCCGCCCGTTCGCTCCTCGTCTTCTCCGGCGATCTCGCTGGTCCGTCTCTTTCTGCTTCCTCTCTGGTGGTCTGTGCTTGTAGATTCATTTGTGTGTGGGGCGTGATCCGAATGGAGGTGTTTGGTGATCGGGATGAGGTGGTTGACGCGGAGTACGCGGAGGTGGATCCGACCAGGCGATACATGCGCGTAAGTTTTTTTTTTTTTTGCTGATAGAAATATCTTCCATTTTAGTTCGTTTGATCTGATGTGAATGTGATTTGACATGTCCATGCTAGTTCTTTAATTTGCGATGAAATTGTACCTGCATTACATATTGGCAAGTTTACTATTTATTGGTATAAAAAAAGCTCCGTGTTTTATATGCTTGTTGCCTGCCTAGTTCCATATGTAGGCCGTTTGCCTCGGATTTGTGCACATTATGAGTACGAAATGTTATACGCTCTCTCAAAAAAAAGGTTGGGTCAGAGTTACATTAAAAAATGCACTATGAAAATGTTGCAGATTTGATCGTCCAATTAAAAAACTGCACATAAGCGCATGCTAGTTTGCAAAATGATCCACGACAATAACACATCTCTGTCTGTTGTATTGATCCGAATTATTTTTCCTTTGATGCAGTATAATGAGGTGTTGGGGAGAGGAGCTTTCAAGACTGTGTATGTCCTCAGCATGCTCTTCTTTCGCTTTATGTTTCTTTGTGGAAGAGATTTCTTTTGATTGCAATGGTTTGTCTCATTTTGAAAATCTGATTGGCACTGACTGTAGTTGCAATCATGTTTCGGTCAACACAGTCAGAGTAATCAACAGCCTTAAAATTAGATAATTTCATCACATTTAACAAGTTGATTTAAAAACACACCATGCCATTGTTAGACTACAATTTATATTCTTTACACTGTCACTCCTTATTATATGTAAATGGTAATAGAATGGTTCAAATTTCAGATACATGTTTTTGGAATGCATTGTTTTATCTGTTTTTTTTACTCCGTAGAGTACTAATAGTAATACATACCTGCTACTAATGCACATGCTCAGCTGTAGCCATAAGCGTCTTTGATACTGTCCCACTTTGATCAAAACGACCAGAAAGGTCACAAATTAAGGGAAACTAGTAATTTAGTGTTCAATTCATGTCTTGGCAGCCTTTCAGCACCCATCTATGCCAAATAACCGCTTAGGAATCACAGATCACCCAAGGTTTGTGATTTGCAGCTGTTTCAACTTTCAAGCTGGTCAGTTCCTTAGATCCTTAGGTTCACCTGTTTTGGCCAAGGGTAATGTACCAAAGAAAGTCCTGGTAGTGGCATTCAGAGAACATATTTATAATGGCAAATAGCTACACAATCATAAAGCTACATGGCTTATTTTCCCCTTAGCTTTTCTGTATCATCCTTATAGTGTACATGGGGCTGTCTGTAACTTTTTTGTATCCATTCTTAATTTGGTTTTAGTTACAAGGCATTTGATGAGATTGAAGGTATCGAGGTTGCATGGAATCAAGTGAAGATAGATGAGGTGATGCAATGTCCAGATAATCTTGATAGGCTTTACTCAGAAGTTCATCTACTGAAGTCTCTCAAGCATGGAAATGTAATGAAGTTCTATAATTATTGGGTTGATGATCAAAAGAAGACAATTAATGTTATTACAGAATTGTTCACGTCTGGAAGTCTCAGGCAGTAAGTGACAAGTAACAAACATGCTCTGTTGCTACTTCCATGCTTCTTGAGGAATGACACCATTACAACTTTGTGCATTTCTAGTTACCGTCGGAAACATCCACGTGTTGACTTGAAGGCAATAAAGCATTGGGCAAGACAGATTCTTCATGGATTGGATTACCTGCACAGCCACCAACCTCCAGTTATCCACAGAGACCTGAAGTGTGATAATATTTTTGTTAATGGGAATCATGGAGAAGTTAAGATCGGAGATCTTGGGCTAGCTACAATGATGCGAATGCCTAGAGCGAGAAGTGTTATTGGTAATAATCTTAGGCCTACTTTATTGATTTCCATGTTATTTCTGAACAAATCTGTTATGTTCCTTTGGTTCGGAGAGACAAATTAGTGACCGTTTTGATGGTACCACTAAAGCACTTGACATAGTCCGTGGTCAATGTTAGCCAGTGTTCCCCTAGGCGCCCACCTAGGCCGCCTAGGCGCCGCCCTCCTGCCTAGCTCACCTAGCCGATTTATCCCGCCTAGGCGACGATTAGGTGCTAGGCGCTGGTCTGCCACCCGACTACGTCTAGCGCCTAGGGAGACACTGATGTTAGCCACATGCATAGCAAATTAGCCATTAGTGGCCTGACTTGTTGACATTTGAACCTTATGCGTTACATACACGAGTATTGCACATGACCTACTTATGGTTTCAAGTTTTCATGAACTCATGGTTCTTTCAAAATCGACTTGCTTATACCTGTGGTCTGGAGTTTCTGTCTGTCACAAATGGGGCCTCTACTACTTTCTGCAGGTACTCCTGAATTCATGGCACCCGAGTTATATGATGAGAATTATGATGAGCTTGTTGATATATACTCATTTGGAATGTGCATGTTGGAGATGTTAACTCTTGAATATCCATATAGTGAATGTACCAACCCAGCTCAAATTTTTAAGAAAGTATCCAATGTAAGTGTTCTTGATTTATCTTTGTAGAATTGTTATTCAACACACTATTTTATCTAAATTACTGCCCCTAATTTGTAGGGTGTCAAGCCGGCGGCACTGGCTAAAATTGCAAATCCTCAAGTAAAACAGTTCGTTGAGAAATGTTTAGTTCCTGCTTCTGAGAGGTTGTCCACCAAAGAACTATTGCAAGACCCATTTCTTTGCCCTAATAATACAGACGGCTTTGGTGGCATTAAATTTCCATTATCAACACGCAGAGCAGTAGACATCTCTCTGGAATCTTTGCACATGGATGTTGACACTCGTGAATGTATGCATGCTAGCTCAGGCAAGAAAAATGGTCTTGTTGTTCCACATACATCCGTGTTGGAGTTCACGAGAACTAACAAAAATACGGAACTGAAGCTAAAGGGCGAGAAACTTGATGAAAATTCAGTCTCTCTGGTTTTGCGAATTGCCGATTTGTGTGGTATGTCTTATTTCGTGCTGTTTGGAACTCAAATTCCTGTATTTTTGTGGTGCATCATTGCCTTCTGTTTGCAGGTCGCGTAAGGAATATTCATTTCCTCTTCTACTTGGATTCTGACACGGCTATGTCTGTTGCCGCTGAAATGGTTGAACAGTTGGAGTTAGCAGACTGTGATGTTACTTTCATTGCTGATTTTATTGACCTTTTGATAGTTAATCTTGTTCCTGGTCGGAAACTGGTAAATGATGCAGCTATGAGCCCATATAGGGAATCTAAAATGGTTGAAAGTGAGCAAGTAATTACTTCCCAGCAGAACCTGTCAGAGTTGGCACAAAGTATGATGCATTCAAAAGATATCAATGCATCATCAAATGGTTATCTTGATTCCATCTCAAGTGCAACTAACCTAGGAGGAGCAAAGGGCTCTGAAGGTTCGGACATTTCTGTGCAGCTTGCTGGGAGTTTCAAAAGTCCGAGTGACTATGGGACTGATGACTACGGGGCTATGGACTGTGGCGGGTACAAAGATGGCATCGATAAACTAGACTGCAACCATGTTTTAGATGATGGATCAAAGAATTTTCCAATTTTCCATATAGATCAAGCATCACCTGGTTCAGAGTTGGTGAGTGGTTGTTCGTCAACTTCCATCACTGATAATCAAGATGTACTGAATGGGGAGCTTGATTTGATTGAACCTCAATACAAACATTGGTTTCATGAGTTAACAAGGATGCGGGGAAAAGCTTATGGAGGGAGCTCGGAAGAAGTGGTTACCAGATAAATGATGTTTAAATTCTGGTTGTGTTTCATCTGAACATCGTAGGAAAGAATGTTCAGATGTTCATATTACCGCCTGTTCTACAAACTTTTTTTTCATCATACAAATGTGAGTTACATTAATAATTAGTTGAAACATTGCTGTATTTTGCAATGTTGCAAAGCGTGTTGATAATCATTAAATTGTTTGGTTAGTTTTGACTATAGTATTCCTAACATTATATTTTGACGCCGTTAACGAAAAATGACAATGGTTGTAACTTTTTCATTGAGGCAGCGAGATAGGTGTACTGGAATGAATATTGAATCTTAATCAGCTAATCTTATTGTTCAAATAGTCAAATACAGAACTGTAGATAGGTGCTGAAATACCCAGTATCTCTGGGTTCTTTTGGCTGTTCTGTAGACCGTAGGTGTTGAGATATACCGACATACTCTACTTTTTTTACTATCTTCATGAAAATTGCATGTTGACGTAATTAGAACTAAGGTTCAATCCCTCAAAACATCTATACATTCTTCTCCATATAAAAATCTTCTTCAAAAACTCCAAATCAGCACATTTTTTAGAGAACTCCGAATCAATACTTAGCACTGCCAAGTCTCCAATGACCAAACCAAAATAGAAGCGAACTTCTCCGATGTCAGGATAATAAGAGCATCATCCAATGCCACATGCAGCCAAAAGGCTACACGCCCTACACCATCACATATATCACTTTATTTTGCAGTAGATTGGTTGCTTTTCGGAAGTTCTGTACTACAACACAGGTTGATTATGATGAGGTTCACATGTTTACATAGATTTATCAGGACATGTCACAATTCGCCATTCAAAACTGAAGATAGATAGGGAAATACAAAAAAAAAAAAAATTAAGTAAAATATTAAAATGTTCGGCATCAGTCATCCCGCCACTCAAACTGGCAATCTTCCTTACAACACTTATAAAATGTAGTCATTGGCTCATCAGCTGATCGAATCTGCATCTGCTTGTAGTATGCTTCTCCATTGTGGCACCTTGGGCATGTAGCTGAAAATCAAGTTTATTGGATGTACTTAGAGAACTATGGTTTGGCAGAGTATGTATTCAGCTCCAGGTCACTAATGTAGTCACTAGTCAGTACTTATCATTTTTATATAATGCTTAACCATGTTTACGAGAAAAGGTTCCTTTATGTGGCAATAGTCATTAGTGAACCTATATATGTCATTGATATGCTATCATAATCAGGTATTCAGGTCCACTAAATTGATTTTCAAGCACATAATGATTTTTCATTCCACTGCCAAAGATCAATTGCAGCCTATTAGGTCATCACACTAGACAATCTAAACAATTCACATAAAAGCGCCCAAAAAAACACTGATGCTATGTCAACCAATTTTTTGACAATCACGGAACTAACCATGCATGATGCATCTACCATGTGCTGCTAAGTAACACATATAATATCTAGCAACGAGTCAATCCACCACTCTCCTAATAAAAATGTGTCAAAAATCCCAGAATGATCACTCCCTGCTCCATGATATGTTGACAATTGATAAGAGTTTGAACTACAAAGTATATTAAGTTATTTTTTGTACTTGACTGATACCTGATGTGATTCAAGTTTGAAAGAGAAAAGAAACAGATTAAGCAAGGATCATGTTAGACCATGTGGCTAGGTCTAGAATATTTTAGTTGATGAATAATTGACAATATTGCTTACTGATGTTATTTGAGACGTATGACGTGTGTGTGGACTTATATCGGTCAAATTAGGAAGTATTTGTGCTGGGAAAAGATGTTGTTTTGATCTTTGTATGTGCAGGGTAATTTCGAGGCAATTATGGTCTACGGCAATGGCCGGAAGATGGCTTGATGCGAAGTCATGGTTCAAAGGGTCGAGGATGCTGGAGAAGACGGTTGAACTCAAGTTGGGACGTGTGAAGATCAAAGATGGATAATGGGTGTTGGCGCTACAAAGGTGCGGTTCGAAGGCTACGACATGTGATAATTTTGGGATGTCAAAAGTTGAAAAACTAAGAGAAATTTGTAAATCCCTGTTTATTGGGATTTGATTGTATCACGTGACCATGTGTATAAGGTCACATATTGGGTCATAGTACGTGAGACGTTGGATGGCATTAGGATCTCGGCAGGAGATGTTTTGGAGGGACACGTTTTGGGTGCTGACGTGAGATTTGAGGAGATTGCCGTGAGGGCCTCGGTGGCTGCGGCGTTATCTCCAGTAGAAAAACAAATAGAAAATCGCTTTTGGGGGATGTAGCAGCCGGCCCTTTTGTTCATGCAAGAAACGTGATGCTTTTGCTGTTAGTTTCTTTGATGGCGTGAAGTTCCATCGGCGCCTAGGTTCCATCGCCTGCCATCAACGTACGTCGTCGCCAATTCGCGTGAAGATCCACGCACAAACGCGCTCCATCGTGTGGCGTGGCCGTGCACGACCTGCCGGACAGCATTACGTGCTAGCTGCGGCTGCACAGATGCTGCGTGATTAGGTGAGGAGCCAGATGCTTTTGGAGTCCCTGTACGTGAGATTTTTGTGCGTGAGGTGAGTTGCTAGGGGTGGCTTGAGAGGCTGTGTGCAAGCGGCAGTTTTGTGCTAGCAACTCTACAGAGGTTCGGTTTGGTTTGCTGAAGAAGAAGACAAAGGGAATTTGGGTGTAAAAGTCTTCTACAATCGGTCACCTCTCTGATTTTGATATTAACGATCTTACGGATCATATTATGCTTCCCAGCTAACATTAATTGAGAAACAAGTTAGACCCCCTTTTCAGTCCTTTTCATCTAATTATTGTCAAACAAGTGATCTCATTTGCTTTATCTACCAAAACTAAAGAAACCAGGAAGACATTTAATATAACACTTCAACTACGCTTGACTCTTGGTAATTTACTCAGTAATGAAACTCATACAAAGTTTGACGCGAAGAAAAAAAATCTCGGTTACTAGTACAAACAATAGGATTAAATTTTCCAAGTAATTTACGGCAGAAACAACGAATCTTTCGCTCAATGCTGACCTTCTAAATAAATACTGCAAGAACAATAAGGATTCACAATCTAAAGGTGGCGCGCAGTGGAATAGGGGAGCAAAGATGACAAAATGATTATCCCAATAGCTCAACAAAAAGAAGGGTGAAGAGCTCACTGGCGGTCTTGGGGGCAAACTTCATGGCGTCGGCGCCGCTGAAGATGGGCTCCACCTCCTTCTTCACCAGCCTCGCCTTCTTCACGATCTGCGCCCCCCCCCCCCCCCCCACAAAGCCACCAAGCGGGTCACACCAACGCATCAGATCAACTCGATCGACCGAGGCATCAAAACAGAACGACGCAAGGGAACGGGGAAGCAGAAGCGGGGTGGGGGAAAGGCTAAGGATAAGACCTTGTTTTTGATGGGGCAGACGTAGGGGCAGGTGGGGCAGAAGAGGCGCAGGCGGTGGTCGCCAGTGGCCGGCTGGATCTGCAGCAGCATCCCGCACGACGGGCAGAACTCCATCGCCGCTTGCCGCCCTTTCAGCCGTTGCGCTCCGGATGTCTGCGCTCCTTGTAATCCCCAACACTAAAACCCTGTTATTTCGGGGGGAAAAGGAGGTATTTCGAGCCCATTAGCTTTGGGCTTGGTCCGGACTGTTTGGACGGCGGGGGACAGCAGTGGTCAATTTCGTTATTTGGGCGTACATGTCTACATGTGATAATCTCTTTTCCACGAAATATACAGTATGCTCGTCTGAAATTTGCGTACAAATTTCTAAAAAGTTCCTCAAAAACAAAAAGGTTGTTTCTGTGTGTATGGGCCCGTTTCGAGGCACGATTATATTGTACGTGGATATTTACCAAAACAAAGGCTAATTAGGGGTTGCCGATCCACAACGTCCATTAGTTAGTTTAGTCCATATTATTTATTCTTACGTGAAGGGAGACATCCTCCTCCTATATAAAGGGGTATGATGTTCTCATCGTACACACAAATCTACAGACGAAGAGATCAATAAAATAGAGAAGGTTGTGGCCACAACCTTATGTTCTTGCCTATTATTATTATTTACGAGTTAAGAGCTTCGTTCGTTGGAAACACGACCTCGAATATACAACATGTTATCAGCACGATAGCACTCTAAGCTAAGGTTTTCTGGTACGTTGCTTTGATCTAAGTTTTCAATTTAGCAATAATGTTCTTTTTAGAAGATTGTTTTTTTTCCTATTGTTCATTGCCGCCGATCCCACTAGCCGATCAGGCGCACGCCTCCCGTGTGTGCGTCGACCGTGCCTTTCCTTGGCCGCACCGGCTGTACGCCTCCGTGTACGCGCCGTTGCCACCGTCGACCAGTCACCGCCTCCACGGCACGCCACCGACCAATTGAGCCGACCAACCGGGCGCGTCCATGTAACTTCGCTAATCACCGTCGACGGGCCATCCGACCATGTGCATCCGCGCACGCGCCGCTAGCAACCATCGTCTAGGCAACAACAGCACACCTCCGCGTGCGCATCTCCGCTATGAATCGAGCACCGGGCGCGCCGCCTCCACATCGAGCCGTCGCTGGATCGATCTCGCCATCCCAACCGGATAGGGTGTCGCCTCTGTGCCGCACCACCGACCGATATCGGGCTCGCTGTCGCTCGCCTTCGCGCATATCATCGGGCCCCATGGGGCAAGAACCTACCATCGAGAGAGGTGTGTTGTGCGTCACCTCCGCATTGCACGTTGTCGGCCCACCGGAGAAGAAGAGAGACGTAACGACCTCGTCGGTCACTAGATTATGAAATCTTCATGAAGATTCCAGAGGGACTAGAAGTATCATGTATGAGCGAGAATGGTCATCACAACATATATAATGTTAAGTTACAAAAGTCACTATACGGGTTGAAACAATCATATCGTATGTGGTACAACCGACTGAGTAAATCCCTTTTACCAAAGGGATACATAAACAACGGAGTTTGTTCGTACGTGTTTATAAAGAAATCCAAGAATGGATTTTGCATGCTGATGACTTGAATATAAACTGAAACACGGAAGATATTCTCGAAGTGAGCTCATACTTACAGACGAAATTCAAGATGAAAGATTTGGATGAAACCAAATACTATCTCGGTTTGCAGATTGAAAATTTGTTTGGAGGCATATTTCTGCATCAGACCACCTACACAAGAAAGTGTTGAAGAGATTTTATCTTGATAAATCTCATCCACTAGGTACTCCCACGATCGTTAGGTCGCTGAAAGTAGAGAAAGATCCATATGGACATAGACAAGAGAATAAGGATACATTAAGCCCCGAAACCCCTTATTTAAGTGCTATTAAAGCATTGTTATACCTTGCCAATTATAGTAGACCTGTTATTGTATTTGTAGTAAATTGCTTGGCAAGACATAATTCCAAGCCTACGAAGAGGCATTGGAATAGAATTATAGGAATCCTTAGGTGCCTTAGGGGTACAACTGATTTTAGACTCTTTTATCACACGAGTCAAGATATAAGGTTGAAGGGTTACTCAGACACTGGCTACTTTCTGATCCCCACAATGCCAAGTCACAGGCTAGATACATCTTTCTAAGTGGTTCTACAACTATTTCATAGAGATTTGTAAAACAATCAATTGTTGCTACGTCGACTAATCATGCTAAGATCATTGCACTGTATGAGACAACTCGAGAGTGCATATGGCTTATAAGACTAATTCACCATATCCGAGCGTCTTATGGTGTAGAGATGGATAAACCCCCTACAGTCCTTTATGAGGATAATGCAACTTGCATTGCACAAATAAAGAATAGTTATGTCAAGACGCATATGACAAAGCATGTACTCCCTAAACATTTTTACCCATATGAGCAGCAGGAAAATGGGAATATAGAAATATAGAAAATCCAATAAAGTGAGAATATTGTGGATTTGTTTACTAAGGCATTGCCAGGACCATGTTTTGATAAACTTGTCTGTGGTATTGGTATGAGAAGAGACAGAGTTGTTGTCTTAATATATGTTCATCATTGGATGAATATATGTTGTACTCTTTTTTCTCTTGTTTGAGTTTTGTCCCAATGGATTTTCTTGTTTCAAGGTTTTTAATGAGGCAACATGTACAATGGCAAGAACACGAGCTATGTACTCTTTTCTTCTTACCATTTTTCCCACTGAGTTTTTGGAAGAAGCTTTTAGTGAGGCTTGAGTATGGCGTTGACAAAGTGTCCAAGGAGAGAGCTGTATATCAGGCCGTTTCGAGGCCCAATTATGTGTAGACACTTTACCTAAATAAATGCACATTAGGGGGTTGTCGGCCTACAATACCTATTAGTTAGTTTAGTCTCATATTGCTTATTCATATAAGAAGAAAGACATCCTCCTCCTATATAAAGACATGGAGCTCTCATTGTACACACAAGCCACGTGCAAAAAGATCAATAAAGAGAGAATATTGGGGCTACATCTTTGTGTTCTTGTCTATTGTTTATTATTTGTGAGTTGAGAGCTTCGTTCGTCGGCAACACGACCTCGAATATATAACAGTTCCATTAAGGAGACGAAATCAGGAGTATGATGAGATAGATGTCCTAATAACTTCTATGACCCTAGAAAGCTTCGAGACCAAACTCATCCGTACTTACAAAATACAAGGACCGGCGGCTGGGTGGGGATGGAGTAGCGGCGCCGAGGGAGAGGGGCGGCAGGGGAGGCAGAGGGACGGGAAAGGGAGGAGAGGCGAAGGAGTGGGAGGAGGAGGACAGAGCGGGGAGGAAGCGGCGACGGAGTGGGAGGGGAATGGAAGGAGAGGAATGGGAGCACAACGTGGGGTTGGATGAGAGGACTGAGATGACATTAGCTATTAGGGTTCCTCAATAGATCTGATCAAACGGCAGATGAATTCCTGCCGACGTAGTCACCAGGCTGCTCTCCCTATTCACACCCTCTTAGGTTACTTAATTTGCAAATTCAAAAAAAAGGAAAAAGTCTAGTTTACAACCCTGAACTCTTCAAAAAGTTCAAAAATCAACCATAAATTACAAAACCGGACACGAGCCAACCTCCAACTCTCAAAATTGTTCACTTTACCCCCCTTCCGCCCTAAACCACTCCGATTTTGCTGACATAGCATCCACGTTAGCACCCACATCACCGTATTTTGCCACCTTAGTAGACAAATCACCTCCTCTCTTTCTTCTTTTCCTTCTTCCCTTTCTTTTTTTCTCCTCCCCTCACGCCTCTGTTTTTCTAGCTAGAGCCGGCCTCCCTTGGCCATCGCTTGCATTACCGCCTCCCTCAGCGTCCTCGGACTACCGCCTACCGTCGCTGCCTCCAGCTTCGCCCTTCGCCCGACCCCTCTGCCTTCGCTTCGGCCTTCCCCAGTCGCCTCCAGCTCTCGTCGGTGCCACCGCCTCCCTCTCCTCTCCTCTCCCTCCTCCCAACCTCCTCCAGCTCGCCTCCCTCGGCCACCTCGGCCTACCGCCTACCCCCACCGTCTCCAGCTCCACCCTCCGCCCGCCGCCTAGGCCTTCCGCGACCGCCTCGACCTACCCCCACAGCTGTAGTAGTCCTCACCACCGTTGCGCCGTTCGCCCCGATCACCTCAAATCCATCATCGTCTACACCACTACAGGAACCAAATTAGCCTCCCATCAGCTCCACTATCTCTTTGTGACTTCGTAGAGACTCCTCGCCCAAAATGACTCCACTGAAGCATCACCGACGCTGGGCCATGCTACCGGCTCCATCACCGCGCCCGACAACCCGCTGCTCTAGGCTTCCCCGAGACTGTCCATCTGCGTCACTAGATCCACATCCTCTTGATGATGTTGTACGAGCCCTCACCAAGGCCAGACCACTACCTGAGGTCGCCGCTGTCGAGCTCCATCGCCAAGCCATAGCCACCGCCGATGTTGGCTTCCCTAGGACCACCTCCACTTCGGGCAACCCCAACAATGGAGTCTCCGCACATGGGAACACGCCATGCGCCCGCCAAATCGTGCCAGAGTTCTATGCCACTAAGTTCCAGCCACCTCTGTCCATCTCCAGATTTGCGCCTAATTGCCACCATCTAATCGCTGTGTCGCTGTGCTACCGTCGATGAGCACCAGGAGGTCCTTCGGTGACGAGGACGTCAAGCAGCCGGCGGCGGTCGCCGAACGCGAAGCGGGAGGAGTGTGAATAGCTCGAAGAACTGGGGGGGCAAAGGAGGTGCGAGGCAGCCGTGGGTGTCGGCGAGGAGGTCGAAGATGGGGATCAGAGGAGGTCACTGGTGACCATGGCCATGGTGGGGAGAGAGCGGGTGAAGAGAGGAGAAGAGGATAGGAGGATACGATGGAGCCTGACAGGTGAGCCCTTGCCATTTTATTATGGAATACTCCCCTGAACTATCAAAAAAGTCTAGTTTACCCCCTGAACTACAAAACCGGTTATTTAACCCCCTAAATTTGTCAAATCCGGTCAAATAACCACCCGTAGCGGTTTAGAGCGGTGGTTTTGCTGACGTGGCCACATTCGGCCAACTCAGCACAGATGTGTCATCCAGGTCAGCGTGTATTGTCATCCACATCAGCATCAAACAAAGCATCAATCAGCTATACCCTTTCAACCCAAACGCGATGGAGCGGCCCCCAGCCGCGCGCGGCGAGGGTGTCGAGGTTCGATGGTCTGCTGCGCGGTGTCCGCGCGAGCGGCGGCGGGATGGGAAAGAGAGAGACAGGACGGATTTAGAGGCCGCCGTCTGGCGAGGCGGAGGCGGGGTCGGTGGGGCTGGACCGGATGGTGCTCAACTTCCTGGAGGATGCGGCCGCTGTGGAGCGGCCCCCGTGCGGGCGCTGCAACTGCTTCAACGGGAGCGGCCACCACGACGGTAGCGACGACGAGGAGTTCGACTTCCTGCCCTCCGACAAGCCGCTGCTGCCGCCCTCGCCGCTCCCCACGCTGGTGTCGACCATGAGCTTCTCCGGCAACTTCATCTTGTAGGCGGCAACCATGGTAGTAGCCACCTCCATCCACCCCAACATGTATATGCATTAAGCAAATCACCCCATCACCATTCCCGAGCAGAAGGGGACGGCGCCCGGGCGTGGGCGCGCGTGAGGGGAGGAGTCGGAGGTGGCAGAGGGCGCGGGCGACGCGTGAGGGGAGGAGCCAGAGGTGGCAGAGGGCGCAGGCGGCGCCGGCAGCTCCACGCTGGGGAGGTTAGGGGAAGACCGGAGGGCCAAGCCGGGTTGGGGGAGGCGACGCCGGCAGCGCAGCATGGCGGGGCCGACCCTTGGGGTAGAGGGAGGAGTCGCGGGCGCAGGAGGGGGCGCGCTAGGCGCCGAGCTGGCCGGAGGGAGGAGATGCCATAGAAGAGGTAGGGAGCGGCGCGCAGGCCAAGGCGCGGTAGGCCGAGTCGGGCGCGGGGAGGCGCGAGCTCTGCTGGGCGGCGGCGCGGCAGCTGCGCGCGAGAGGCGGGAGCGCGCGCGGCCAAGGCGCGGTGTGCCGAGTCGAACACGGGAGGTGCGAGCACCAGCAATGGGCGCGCGCGCTAGAGGAGGCGCGGAGAAGCGAAGAAGGCGACACAGGGAGCCGAGGCCGGGCCGGTGGCCGGAGGGGAGCCATGGGGAGGCGGTGGCGCCAAGAATGGAGGAAGATGAGGAGTTGGGAGTAAGAAGAATGGGGAGGAAGAAGGAGCCGGATTTGTTTCGGTGGTGGGGAGAGAGAGACCGCTATGGTATTGGGGATAGAAAAGAAGGAACGAGAAGAGCCAGCGGGGCATAGGAAAGAGAACATTCATGCTGACTAGGATAAAACCGGCCAAGTCAGCAAAACCACCATTCCAAACCGCTACAGGGGGTTATTTGACCGGATTTGACAAATTTAGGGGTTAAATAACCGGTTTTGTAGTTCAGGGGGTAAACCAGACTTTTCTGATAGTTCAGGGGGGTAAACCAGACTTTTTCCTTTTATTATCACATTACTGATTGGGTTGCCATGTCATTCGAAAACCAGTCCACGTGTCAAAAACAGCTACCACCTGAGATAAAAACTGGCATGAAATGACTTAAGGGGGTAATTTGCATGGTATTAATAGTTGAGGGTGTTGAATGTCTGGTTTTGTATAAGAATGGCAATGGAGCCTCATTCCTCGACAGGGAATTCACCTATTAGGGGGCGGGGATGGGGGGAGGGCTATTTCTTCCCACCACGGGGATGCTAATATGCAAATACAATTCCCCATCGGATGAAGTGGAGATAGAGCCATTCCCCTACTCTCCATCTCTGCTACCCGCATGAGCCCCCGATAAGACATGTAGCCCACTAGCCCACTACCGCACAACCCAATAAGGCGATAGCCAGATAATCTCATTTACATCCTTTACTTTCCAGATGCTAATTAATCAAAAAAACATTATCATTTTAACATTGCACGTAGATATTCATACTCATTTTATAACATTATGGATTTTATTTTCTCTTCTTTCGATATCCAACTTTTGGGTATGAATCCCCATGAAGCCCCGATAACCCGATAGAGATGGGAAAAGGAAGGGGGATAGCATCCGAGGACAGAGATGGAGATGTTCCACCACTCCTCAATGGGAATGGCCCCATTGCCATCCCTAGTTTTATAATTTAGGGTTGTAATCCAGTCTTTTTAAAAAGTTCAAGGATGTAAAATAGACTTTTTCAAAAAAAAAAAAGACAAAGCTCGGGATCAACAATAAATTATCCTTATTCATTTTCGCTGCTGATAATCTTCCATTTCTCTCGTGTAGTCAAACTGGAAACCAAGATACGATTAACGCTTCGCGGGGGGTGGTTGGGCGGGAGGCCGGGGTCGGTTTGGTGGCGGGGCGCGGCAGTGGAACGCCAGCGATCCCGCGTGGCGGTACCAGCGCACAGGCGAGGGCGTACGCATTGGCGGTCGCGCCGGCTTACACGACGCAATCGCGCGGCCGTCAGTGCCCAAGGGCTAAGGATAACAAGAGGGCCGCACGCCCGATCAACCACCGGAGTACCAAACCATCACCCCGGGCAGGAATAAACTGAATCCCACGGGCGCCATTATCTATAGGCCATCCATACTACGGACCTGTATGGAACGTGGGAAATTCTTGGGTTCCAAACGGGGATATGTCAACTAAGAAACTGATGGGCATACACTGATTCCCAACGTCAAGCACAGCTAGATCTTCGGAAGGTGCTAACATCAGGCGGGCCTCTCACCATCTGATACAACAGGCTTCTGTGATGTAGTACTTTGATCAACATCCAAAGGAGCGCTTGCTCTGGGAGGTGATGGCGGCTGCACCTCAACATCGGGATAAGCAGCCTTGTACCTTGCCCTCAACCCTTCATCGACAAGCCTTACTCCATTTAACTGGTTACCCAGAGAAAGCCATCTAAGCAAAAAAAAAAAGTAAAGGTAAGTAAATCGTTACTAACTAGTTTGAACGCAGAAGAAAAGTTGGGGATAACTAGTGCGCACCCAGCATGAGCATTATGCATTCTTGCAAACAGTTCTAGCTTCCTTGTCCTTGGGCTTATCCGTTCTAGCATGGGGTACATCTGCACACAAAAAAAAGATTTTGAAGCATGCATCCTATTCTTGAAATGAGATCAATCAGAAGAAAACAAAATTGAAAGGTTTTCAGTTGTGTAGTTGTTATTAGAAGTGGGTATATGCATGTTTATTGTAGGAAAGGCCAATCCGTTATGAATCGCTAGGTAGAAACATTCAGGCCATGCTTTTGTAACTTGTAAGCCACATCTAGCTACACAGAAACAACTAAAAAGGCATCACTTGTTCTGAACCAGCTAGTATGAACCATTGAAGTGGGTGCATTACCTCATCAGGTTTTCTGCTTGTTTCACGGACTTCAGCGACAATAACATCAGTGTCCATGTTCCTGTTTACTAAGGGGTTTCCTTTTATTCCAACAAGACAATGTTCTTTACTGTGGTTCAACCAATGGCCAGTGCGGCCAGTTCGAATAATACGTTGAAGTTGATTGGTCTTCACCCAAATAATTTCCTCGACACGCTTATAACCCCAGAGCTCCAAACTGAATAACAATGAAGAGGTATAGTTGATCAGTGAGAAAAATTGTTTTCCAAAAAAACAGAAAGTCTAATATTCAGAGAAAAAACAACATTGCACCCCGAACAGTGGGCACTAAGAAGAAAGAATATATAAAAATGCAGAATATGACACATTTTGTTATTATGGCATCTATCATCTGTCAAGTTACAAGTATGAAGAATGGGACGAAAGCCATTCGATGGTCAATAGATTTCATTGGAGTAAAAACACTGTCAGAGAAGTGCTCAAGAATTCTTCATTCCCCAGGCAACGTCGCTGAAAAAAGTTAAAGGTTTGAAAAACATACCACTCCCGACCAAGCTCCATTGCACGACCAGTGACCCATAAGAAAATCAAACCATCAGTTTGTAAAGCAGGAACATTAAGAGTCCTCATTTCATCGTCAGCCATTGTGCCATATGGCAGTTCCATATGAATATCCCAAGGGGGGTCAGCCATAATTACTCCAAACTGGCCTAAGATGTCCATTCTGAAGTTCCGAATGTCACAGTTTATCCATTGAACTTCTCCAAGCTCTATTTCTGAACAATATTCAGCTCTCTGAGGCTTTATTTGCCTAGGGGGAGCAAGGGCACCAGTCATCATTGGAGGTATATCTGGCGTTTGATCAAGCTCATAGTGGACATACTTGCAAGTCTACAAATTGTAGGATACATGTAAGATACAGACAGGCACACGACAGGAGATCAAAATAAAAAGGCTGTATGACTATATGGCCTACCTTTGTGTGACGGCAAGTGTCCAGAAAAGAACAATCTCCTAGGTTTGTATCAGTATGTGGAGCAATAATACGACGAAAGTGAACCTGCTCAGAGCAAAAGAAAAAAAAGTTGCATACTGCTTATCATTAATATCTAAAAGCCATGTAACAAAATAAATCAAGTATTCAAGCATAGTACCAACTACCAAGAAAAATTATACGAAGAATTTAAATCGAAGAAATCATATGGTACCATGTTGGCATCTGTGGTCTCAACAAATATTTAACAACTATCTTGTTTTTGAGTCCTGACATCGACTCGGAGCAACAATGGCAATTACGATTATACCCTCCCAGGTTCAGTCCCAATTTAACGAACCAGAAGGAAGCTCTACAGGATAAATTTCACATAATATGTTATCTAACTAAATAATTCTAGCTTTACAGGAAGCATAATTGTGGATAGGCACTTTATGTCATTAGTCAAACTGCAATGTAAGGTAGTGATTGCACTGAATATGCCAGATGGATTTTTCTTAAAAGGAAAAAAAATGTGAGTAAGTATACATTGAGTAGTAAAAAAGAGTGTAATAACATTAACACTAACCTTATCGCACGCCACGAAGGAACCAGATTGGCGTCGGCAATCTTCTTTAGTTAAATTGGTGCAGTATTCCTTCAGCTGGGAACCACCCTTTGTTTTAAACTGCCAGAATGCAAAACCAAGGTTAGCAAAAAGAGATGATAATTAAACAGCGAAAGATATGTCAGCCAAAACTGAATGGTTTAGTGTGGATCATAGGACAATTTTATGTGTAAAATTAGATGTTGTTGGTTTTGCAAAGTTGACAGCATGTAGATGACGCCGGAAATGTTTAACAACATGAAACAATGCTGCTTTGTCTTCCACATTAATCCAGTGCAGCAGCTAAAGCAATTTATGATGAATTGTTTAATATAGCAGACCACTCACAATTATCCATCCTATGATAGTTTCAACACCAACAATGCCTACACAAACTAGCTCATTTACTACTTCAAGACTAACATTATAAGACATCTACACCAACTGCAAACAGTTCAACTCCAAAGTATCTCAAACTACACACAACAAACAACAGCACTACCAACCAAGAGGTGAAGAAAAAGCAAACCTTTGCTGCAACGGCCGTCTCCTTTGCCGTGGGCCGGTGAATGAGATCAAGCAGCTCCTCCCCAGTCTTCGTGTTCTGCTTCTCTCTATATGTCTTCTTATTCAGTAGCACCTCAAGGTCCTTCAGGTCGTCCTCCTCGGTCCTCTGCTTCTGCTGGGTGGGGCTAGGCCCCGAACCACCGCCCATTGGGATAGCTCCACTTGGACCCATGAACGGCCGCTGCAGCGGCATCAAACCTGGCGGCATCCTCTGCATCCCCGCCATGGCCATGCCCCTAGGTCGTGGGAACATCGGCGGCATTGAGTGCGCCCACATATCCGGCTGCTGCTGCTGCGGTGGTCTTGGTATGATTGCACTGTTAGTATCGGTCTCAGACGAGGCCGCCTGCGGAGTGGGCGGAGGTTGGAGTGGCGACAAAGTGGCAGATTCCGGTAGCTCTTTGAGTAGCTTGCTCCGGTCGATGGCCCAGACCATCGTCATCTGCTTGCCCCCAATCATGGCGTCCTCGATCTGCACGCCGCCGCCGTCCTCAGCTATTCGGTGGAGGGCTAGGGCTACAGCGGCAGGCGCTGAGCCGCCGAGCTCAGCCGCTAGGTCCGCGAGAGCTGCCCGCGCGGCCTCGCTGGCAGACGAGGGTTCGGCCTGCAGGCGGCGAGCCAGCGCGGCGGCATCGATCTCAGCGAAGGGGGCGAGCTCGAGCAGGCAGACGGCGACCATGGTGCGTACGGCATCGAGGCCACCTGGAGCAGCGCCGCCAGCGGCGGCTGCCGGGGAGGAGCCCGGCGAGGTCTTGCGGCAGGTGGAGCGGGCCGGGTCGAGGAGGGCGCGGCGGTGGTGGGGCTTGAGATTGGGGTGGTTCTGGGCGTGGGCGGCGTTGGGGTTCGGGGTTGGGACGAAGGGGCGGCCATTGAAGGCGGCGATGAGGCGGAGGGAGCGGTCGAGGGAGGGGACCAGGTCGGGGACCAGGCGCTGGAGGGAGGCGACGAGGGCGAGCTGTGCCTCGCGGCGGAAGGCGATGGCCTCCTCCAGGCTCCGGCACTGCTCGCGCATGGCCGCGAGGTCGTCTCCGCCGCCGCCATCTCCGGGGGCGGCGTCGGTCTGGGTCTCCATTGTCGATGCTGGAGAGGTCGAGGGTTTTGGGAGTTTTGGTCGAGCTCGATGCGAACTTGTGTTGCGGCGAGATGTCGGGATTGTGAGCAGGTTGAACGTATGGCCTGATGGGCTTGATTTGGCCTTAGCCTGGTGTTTCGGTCAGGTCGGCGCGTCCGGCACAGGACAAAGGGCCGTTTACTAGTCAAATCTGCTAAACACATCTCGGTTCGTCGGGTGCGGCCCAACTAATTTCATCGGCAGTTCGGCACGCACGGCGACAAATGATCGAGGCGGATTTGCGCCCATTTGTGCGACCTCACCTCCCGCGTTCGGCTGGTACATGCGCCGAAGGGCCCGATCCCCCGCGCCGTGCCGTCGCTCGCTCGCTGCCACCACTCCTGTACGGCTGTACCACGCCACTGCGATCGATCGGTGGTCGCTATCTACGGCCTCGCCGTACGTAGCCACCTCCCTTCCGGGCGCGTAGTACACGTGGGATGGAATGGGTCGGTACGAGCACGAGCCTTCGTCGACCAACGTTACCTCGGGTTTTGCGAGTTTTTCCCTAAAATTTTACTGTTGATATCAGCAATAGCCAAACTAGTTTTCTCCATGCATCCAACACAAAAGTAGCACCACCTTGTACATGCCTTAGAGGATCAGATTTGCCGTGCAGGCGATATATGTCCTCGTCCGGCCTTCCGGGGTACGAATTACTTTTGTCCGGTCCCAGGGGCGCGGAAATGCTCGCCCTACTCCTCGGGGCGCGAAATTACCTCATCCAGCCTCAGTGGCGCGGATTCCCCTAGAAAAGGTTGAGAGTTGTAGGAATGTCTAAATATAGCAAACGAGCTAAAAAAAATTTGAACTTTTTTTTTTGAATTCTCCTGACACGGTGTACTTGCTTGTATAATTTTTCTTGAATTTTATCTATTCTGCATTTTCCTTAACAAATTCTTTAAAGTACTGTTTGTATGCAAATGAAATAATCGATTTGAGGGAAATTTCGAAAATATGCTCAAAATATTTTTCACATTTATTCTCAGTATAATTATCCCAAATTTATATTTCTTTTGAAATTTTCTAGTCATGGGGGCTGGATTTACCTCGTCCTAACCCCTGGCCACAAGACCTAGGGGTGCGGTAGCCCTCACCCTTTGTTTTTTTAAAAAAACTAAAATCTTACTTTCGACGTCCTCGGCTTCTTCCTAAAATCTGAAAAATATTGTTTGATATGATTTCATAAAATGTGATAATACCCCCGATAACGAAAGTTTGATCTGATCAACAGGGGCGGGCCAGGCGGCCAACCACGTGAAAAAAATTTCGAAATGAAAATTTTGGTACATGTGATAATATTGACTTATTTTTTAAAACCTACACAAAGAAGATAAAAACCGTATTAAAATATTGTCGTGAAATCGGAGTACGATTTCCTCTACGTCCCAATCAACTTCGGGTACTAATACTATTTTCCTTCGTGCTCTGAGCAGTACTAATCGTACTACTACTTTTATTATCTATAATTTTTGGTTTTGTCTGATCTGATCACTTAATTTGTAACATCAAAAAAATGTAAACTTGAGATAATTATACTGTTAATAAACATGGAAAGTATTTTGAGTATGTTTTTAAAATTTGTCTCAAATCGATTATTCCATTTGCATGCAAACAATAGCCTTAAAAGAATTTTTGAGAAAAACACAACAAAAATAAAATTCTAGAAAAATTTTACAAACAAGAAAACTGTGTTAGGAGCATTCACAAAAAGTTTCATAATTTTTGGATCAAGCTCATTTGTTATATTTAAAACTATCAATCTTTTTGGGTGGTCCATGCCCCAAGGGCCGGACGAGGTATTTTCGCACCCTTGGAGGCCGAACGAGGTCATGTGTCGCCCACACGGTAAATCCGGTCCTCTGGGATATGAACAATGTGCCATTTTTGTATTTGATACGCAGGGGGCTAGTTTTGTTATTACGCACGCTGAGAGCATATACGTTACAGATGCTTAGAAAGGTGCTTAGCAAAGAAAAATTAGTTTTTCTTGCCATATAGGACAGTAAGGTGCTTATTTTATAACATCGATGCTTGATTAGACACCGGTGCTTAAGAGGTCCTTATGCATATAACTATATATAATTAATAAATAATACAATCATCTAAGCACCTACAAAAGAGTTACTTGTATTGGAGGAAATGATTTTACATAGGTGCTTAATGACATGATTATATTCTCTTTCTTTAAACATTCGTATATAAGCATTTCACATTGTACACTGACGATGCCATTTTAGCCCAAAACTCCGGGTTTTGCTAGTAACGCGTGCACGTTCGTACTGGAGCTACGCACGATCGACCTGTTGCCTGTTGGCATTGATAAACTGTTGGCGTTGGCTGCCGCATCTGCTACTCATCTATCAGCATGCGGTGGTATTACTGTATTGTCAGATATTCAGATGAATTAACTCTTGCCAGCAGCGTTTCTCATATTTCATTGTCCTCGTCTTTCTGCTGCGGATTTGGATGGATGATCGTAATCAGGGGCGCTAATTCAACTAGATCCAATCTAGGTAGTTTATGTAAGTGCCAGAAAACTACGCTCTGTCAAATGAATCACTTTCGCACGGATACAGAAACTAGAGTTAATAGCCGCACGAGCACCAAACTGCATAGGTGTCCCCTCCTTGAGGACATCAGCAGCAAGCCAGCAAACATAAATGGACATTCATTTTCTTAAGATTTTGTCATGGTCTGCCCGATCCTGCCTAAAAGCTAGTCCTGACCTGTAATTAATCACCATGCACGCGGTGCATTAGGGATTTCGATGTCCCTCTCGGGTGAACGAATTGGCTGATGAGATGAAAACTGACATGTCAGCATGTTGTTAGGTATGCATTGCACTCCTCAATCCTCGTGGTCTACTACAGATGTAGTCAGATTATCACAGTCGACTCCACGCAGCCGCTCCGCTCCAAAAGGGCATCCCAAGTAGCAGTTTGACAATGGATCAGAGAAGCTAGGCAGAGTATATATTCCAACAATTAGTAGAAGAGAATGACCTTTGTGTTGTTCGGTAGATCAGAATATGCATGGCAAAGAGGCTCTCAATGACCGCTTTTGTTCAGAAAAGATTGAGAATATATATATATTATACACTCAAGCGTAGAATAACGCTACCGTGTGTGTCTATATATATTCTACGCTCAGGCCAGCCCACCGCGCATCGACCGAGCCGCCCTTACGGAGCGCCGAACATGTCATTTTGGCCCACTAACCCATGACCCTCCACGCGTGATGTCACACATCCAGTGCGCGCTATGGTGAGGTTGAAAGTAATTATGATAGCAATTTTATTGCCACATGTATCATCGTGTTTATATTTTTTTACGATTGTTTCATACGTGCATGACTGAATGTGTCAGTAAATTACAAGTGTAGTCCAATAAATCTTTTTTAGTAAACGCACATAGAAGTTTTTATTTACGAGACTTATACCATTATGTTACCCTCGTCGTCAGCAAGCTACCAGAGAAAACCGTTCATGAATCGGAACTTTGAATCAAAAGTTATTACGGAAACAAGAAAAGAAACACTCGTGTACAAAACAAGTAGCCGATTATTTGCTAGTTGGTTGTCTACTTGTCTGTACTAATTGGCTTAGATGGCAATAAAGTTATATGGATGTTGTAGTAAATTTTTTTATAACAGAGCAGTAAAGTCATGTGGAGGTTTTAGTAAATCTTTTTTTGTAATAGAGTAGTAAAGTCACGTTGAGGTTGCAATAAATCTTTTTTCTAACAGAGCAGTAAAGTCATATAGAGGAGGTGATAAATCTCTTTTAGCGGTGCAGTAAATCTATTTTACTAAACGCACATAGAGATTTTTATTTACGAGATTTATATCATTCTGTTACCCCGTCGTCACCAATCTATCAATGAAAACCGTTCATGTATCGGAGGTTCCAATTAAAAGTTATTTGCAAAAATAAGAAAGAAAAAAACATTTATGTACAAAGCAAGGAACTGGTTGTTTGCTAGTTAGTTGTCTATTTGTTTGTACTAGATGGCTAAGGTGACAGTAAAGTCATGTGTAGGTTGTAGTAAATCTCTTTTAGCGATGTAGTAAATCTTTTTTAGTAAATGTATAAAGAGATTTTTATTTACGAGACTTATATCATTCTGTTACCCTCGTCATCACCAAGCTACCGATGAAAAATGTTTGTGAATCAGATCTTCCAATCAAAAGTTATTGCTAAAACAAAATAAAGACACATTCACATACAAAACAAGAAACCGATTGTTTCTTAGTTGGTCATCTACTTGTCTGTACTAGTTGGTAAACATGGCAGTAAAGTCATGTAGAAACGGTAGTAAATATCTTTTAGCGATGCAGTAAATCTTTTTAAGTAAACACACAGAGAGATTTTTTATTTGCGAGACTTATATCATTATGTTACCCTCATCGTCACCAAGCTATATCGGTGTAAACCATTCATAAATCGGAGCTTTAAATCAAAAGTTATTTTCAAACAAAATAAAAGAAACATTCATATACAAAACAAAAAAACTGATTGTTTGCTAGTTAGCTATCTACTTGTCTATACTAGTTGGCTAAGGTGACAGTAAAGTCATATATAAAAAGAAGTATATACACAAATTTTGCTAAAAGATGGACTTTATGAGAAAAAAAATCATGGAATTCACTTAGGGTACCTTATAATCATTATTGGAGTATGCTCATATTGAAAAAGATGTATCATTATACGATTTAAGTGGTATATGAGAAGTGGGAGTACGTACTCCCAGGAGTACCATACCATTTTTCACCGGTAGCTTAGTGACGATGGTATATATAGATAGTGTGTCTACTTGTTTGTATGTCAATGTGTCATTCTCTTGTTGTAGAAATAACTTTTGATTGGAAGCTCCGATTTACAAACGGTTTTCACCAGTAGCTTGGCGACGACGAGGGTAACAAAATTATATAAGTCTCGTAAATGAAAACCTCTCTGTTCATTTACTAAAAAAAATTATTGCATCACTAAAGGAGATTTACTACCGTCTTCACATGACTTTATTGCTCTGTTACAAAAAGATTTACTGCAATCCACTTGTAGTTTACTGCTCTGTTAAAAAAAGATTTACTCAATCTTCACATGCATGACTTTACCGCTCTGTTATAAAGAGATTTACTGCAAGCTCCACATGACTTTATTGTCATCTTTGCCAACTAGTACACACAAGTAGACAACCAACTAGTAAACAATCGATTCCTTGTTTTGTATACGAATATTTCTTTTCTTGTTTTCGCAACAACTTTTGATTGGAAGCTCTGATTCATGAATAGTTTTCACCGATAGCTTGGGGATGACGAGGGTAACAAAATGATATAAGTCTCACAAATTAAAAACATCTCTGTGTATTTACTAAGGAAGATTTACTGCATTGCTAAAAAAGATTTACTACAATTTCCACATGACTTTGTTGCCATCTTAGCCAACTAGTACAGATAAGTAGACAACCAACTAGCAAATAATCAGTTCATTATTTTGTGCACGATTGTTTCTTTTCTTGTTTTCGTAATAACTTTTGATTGGAAGCTCTGATTCACGAATGAGTTTCATCGGTAGCTTAGTGATGCCGAGGGTAACAGAATGATATAAGTCTCGCAAATAAACACCTCTCTATGTATTTACTAAAAAAGATTTACTGCATCACTAAAAGAGATTTATTACAACCTTCACATGACTTTACTACTCTGTTACACAAAGATTTACTGGATTATACTTGTAGTTTACTACACATCCAACCATACGCGTATGAAACAACTGTAAAAAATAAACACGGTCATACGTGTGGTAGTAAAATTGTTATCACAATTACTTTCGGCATCGTCATAGCGCGCACTGGACGTGTGATGTCACGCGTGGGGTCGTAGGTTAGTGGGCCAAAATGGCATGTTCAGCACTCTGTAGGGGTGGCCCGGTCCGCGTGTAGTGGGTTGACCTGAGCGTAGAATAACTATTCTACTGTAGGATCAAGGATAACCGACTAGAGGGAGGTGAATAGGAGGTTTTCAAACTTTTTCACAAATGTACGAGTTAAGCTAATTAACAATTTAGTCTAAACAAGTTATACTTCTAGCTAAGCAATACAAGCACAATGATCAAGCTAGAAATATAAATGCGGAAGAGTAAAGACTAGAAATAACCACAATAGACAACGATGTTTTCCCGTGGTATCGAAGACTTGCCGGTCTTCACTAGTCCACGTTGAGGGAGCTTGAACCAATCAAGCCGGCTCCACAAATTAAGCCTTTCCTCGATCACTATTGGTTGTTCTTCCTCCACTCCGGAGATGGTGAACACCAAACCACTCACAATATTGGCACCAGGCCTCTTCACAATCTTCTTGAAGAGATCACTGCAATCACCGCTAAGCCGCCTAGGAGTTCGCAAAACTCCAAGAGTAACAAACCAAGACCTTCGCTTGACAACACTCAAGTGCAATAGGATCAACTAGAATGATGAATGCACTTTGAATGAGCTCAACAACCTCTCAAAGAGTGAACAAATGAATTTGAGGAGTTGAATGAATGCACAAGGCTCAAAAGATGTTAAATGTGGTCTAGCACACTGTCCTTGAGCAGGTGGGGAAGTATTTATACCCCCAAACAACAATTATAACCGTTGGAGAAGAAAACCCAACTTTTCAGCCACATGCGGTACTACCGCCATGTATGGGCAGACTACCGCACTTCTCCAACCATCACGCAACGGCTATAACAGACGCATTAAATGACCTGACATAGCCGTTTAAAACTTGCAGAGCGGTACTACCGCCAACTATCCAACGGTACTACCGCAGAGCGGTCATACCGCAAGGAGAGTGCAGTACTACCGTTTTTCAAGAAAGTCAAAAGGGTGCGATCGGAAAAATATACCGCTTCTCATTCGGAATAACCGCATGCGGTAGTTCCGCTTAACAATCGCAGATTACCTTAGTCCGTCATACCGCATGAACACATGCGTACTACCGCTGAGGTTTTGGTACCAAACCGAAAAAGGGACTCTCAGAAAAACATACCGCCAACTATCGATCGGAATAATCAAAAGCGGTAGTACCGCAAACAACGCCGATACTACCGATTGTCCCGACAAAGGCATATTTGGCTGATAAAAGGAAATCCATATGCATGCATGATCCTAAATTGATCCATAAAGCACAAGACATGCCATCAAGCTACTGGACATGATCCCTCTTAATAGTACGACATTTAACCTATAATCCGGTCTTCCACCTATTTCTCCTAAGACCGGTAAAAGAAAATATTTTCAAAACAACTTGTACCTTATTCTTGAGCTGTACTTGATCTTCATAAAACTTTTAGCATGCATCTTCAAGATCATATTTTCCAATGGGACTAGGCCTTGTAAAAACTCAACAAACCAATAAGTCCCATTCTCACATATTATCATAAATTACCAAAACATAATTTTTAGGGGCCTAGATGCTTTTCAATCTCCCCCTTTTTGGTAATTGATGACAACCTAGTTAATATGTGTGAGGAAGAGTTTTGAATATACCCAAGGTTGTGAAACAAGTGTATATTCTTTTGATGACTTAATACATACTTATAAGAAGTGTTTGAAAGAAAAGAGTTATTGTTAAGCCGAAACAAAGAAAGCTCCCCCTAAACATGTGCATGAAATAGATAGAACATTTTGAGAGCACATGTAGAGAAATCTGACAAATTTTTGGCAGAGTTTCTTTTAACTTGTTGGAACTGAGGAAAACTTGCAGTGATAAGGAATTGTCATAAATGAAATTTCAGTAGAGATAATATCACATTTGATAATTAAGACAACCAACAAGTTCTGAACAAGGTAATACTAAGATGAAGTTATTACAAGCAATATAATATCAAAAGACTATAATGTCTGACACCCCCAATCCTTAGAACTACTTCTCCCCCTTTGGCATCAAAGTACCAAAAACAAACATCAAGAGGCTGGATCCTGAGGGAGAAAAGGCGCGGGATCCTGAGAGGCAGGAGCCAGAGGAGGTGAAGCAACTGGAGCCTGAGACACTGGAATCCCACTGGAGTGAGAAGTCCCTGCTGCAGGAGTTGTGCGACGTCGAGTGTAGCGCTGAGGAGTCGATAGCAGTTGTTCCATAGAATCAACTCTCTCTGTCAGGACTGCCAGTCTATTTTGTGTCTCAATCTGAAATTCTCTATATTCTGCTCTCATTTCCTGCTGGGTGACCTTAAGTTGTAGGAGGTTGTTTAGGATCAAAGTATGATTTCTGAGTATCTGAGCTAAAGATTCTTGACTTTGAGTAACATTTGCAGCTGCAACATCTGGAGCAATTTCTTCTTGCTGTGCTTGTTGTGCTTGAAAACGAATGGGGGGATTTTCTCTGGGTTTATAAAACTTATGGGGTGATCCCAAACCACCCTGATACTCAATCTTACTAAGAATTAGGGCCATGATGTAAGGAGCATGATAAATCCTCTTTACCCTGTCATTCTTAGAAGAGACAATCCCCCTGATGATGACATCCACAACATCAAACTTTCTCCCATGGGAGATATTGTCAAGGATATTCCATGCATGTCCTCGAATAGCATCAAAGTTACCACTCTTGGGAAGAAAAGTATGATTAATAATCCTATTAATCAAATCGGGAATAGGTAGCAAGCCATAAATTTTCCTCGGAGTGTACCGACATTCGATCATAAAACTCGTCTGTGCAGAACGAGTAGAGCCGGTCCACAAAAGCTTATCCCAAATTCCGAATGTATCCTCGACACGCTCAAAATCAACCTTAGTGCACTCCACATAACGTGTAATCGCATCCACTTCAATTTCTTGAAATCAGAGATACATACAAAGTGGCATAGAACTGCCTTATGATCTCTTCATCATAGTCATTTCGAGGCCACAAAATCATGAAGACCAACTTGTTTAAAAAGACGATACACTCCATCATATTTTTCTAGGGAGTTTATGTGTGACCACTTTATGCATTTATGATTCAGAAATTTTCTCGTGATGATCATAAATTTGCTCATACACTTGCTCCGGAACTTGGTGTGGAATCGGGATTGATTGAGTTGGAGGCGAGATATTGATCTTTGTGTCTCAAAATTGCATAATCATCACCGATATGAGCCCGAGATCAACTGAGGTTCTTCTAGATCTTCCATCTCCTCATCCGATTGAGCTCGACTTCTTCTTCGTGTCGCTCGTAATCGTAACTCGACTCATGAGGAAGAGATCCTTCCTCACTTTCAGAGCCATCCGCCGCAGCCATTTTCCCTTGCTCGATGGATCATCAATAGGGTCTCAGGAGGTTGAGTGGAAGATTGCCTCGACGAGTTCCAAATCTTGTCCTTGGCATCTTTACAAAGAGAGGATAGGTTACAAGGAGTTCAAAAGATCAAGGAATCTGAAGATAATTTGAATGGAATGATTATCTGTTTCACAAGAAAATCGGTAGTACCGCAAGTCCTCACCAGAGTACCGAGGTGCGGTAGTACCGCCATTTCCTGGCCGGTATTACCGTATCCCGGTAGTTCCGCACTTATGAACACGGTAGTACCGCTTTTACAGACTGCGACCTAGGGCAAACGATTTAACCAAAAATTGATGTTTCTATTGGATTTGAATCCAAGAAATGGATGTAATATCATCATTAAACATCAATAATGTTATATTGCCCAAAAGGATTCGCACAAATCAACCACATTTCAAATTACCAAAAAAGAGACCTAGGGTTTGATTCAACCGGTAAAACGAGGATTTAAGGAAGTTTTACCTTGAGAGATGGAGGAGTTAAACCCTAGATATGCAAGGATTCACAAGGATTTGGGATTCAGCCGAGTAAGGGAGGGATTTGGCCGAGAGGATTTTCGGGAGAGAGAGAGAGAGGGAGAGAGAAAAAGAAGAGAGGCACGGGAGAAAAGTGACCTCTGGGGGTTACTTTTCTTTCGAAACTGATGCGGTAGTTCCGCCCTTTGGCCGCCGGTAATACCGCAAAGTGGTAGTACCGTGGTTTTTGTGCTGGTAGTACCGCACTGCGGTCATACCGCACCTAACCCGCCGGTAATACCGATTATCCTGGAACTTCAAAAACAGTTCTGGATAAGGATGGGATGGGATTATTTGCAAATGACCCTTAGTTTTGCAATCAATTAAGAGTCATTAAGGATCATTATGCATAGAATAGACTAATGTCTATATGAGAACATAATTTTTATGAACATAGATAATCGTTATAATATTTTGAAAATAATTTTCTTACAAAAGCTTTTGAATAACACCAAATCAAACAAAATGCATGAGGCGAAAGTTTTAACCAACGTTTGAATAGTCTATGACATTTAATTCATTTCTCAATTTGCAAAAACGGCCTTCATCTAGAGGTTTGGTGAAAATGTCCGCTAATTGATCTTCGGTTCGGATGTGGCTAATTTTAATATCTCCCTTGCCCACATGATCTCTCAAGAAATGGTGGCGAATGTCGATATGCTTGGTTCTTGAGTGTTGGACAGGATAATTTGCTATTTTCACCGCACTATCATTATCACACAAAAGAGGCATTTTATCAATTTTAATTCCATAATCCATCAAGGTTTGCCTCATCCATAGCAATTGAGCACAACAACTTCCCGCGGAAACATATTCGGCTTCGGCGGTGGATAAAGCTACGGAATTTTGTTTCTTGGATGACCAAGATACTAAGGATCTCCCTAAGAATTGACAACTCCCCGAGGTGCTTTTTCTATCCACTTTGCAACCCGCATAATCGTAGTCCGAGTATCCAATTAAATCAAACTTAGCACCTTTAGGAAACCATAGGCCAATACTAGAGGAATGCTTTAAATATCTTAGTATTCTTTTTACGGCCATTAAATGGCACTCTTTTGGAGATGCTTGAAACCGTGTACACATGCAAACACTAAACATGATATCGGGCCTAGATGCGGTGAGATAAAGTAAACTACCAATCATAAACCTATAAAGCTTTAAATCTACCAATTTACCTCCCTCATTAAGGTCGAGATACATACATTCAAGATGTTAGAATAAATAGTAGTATGTACGTACGTATATTGTATACATAAAGATGTACGTACGTTAATCGTAGGCTGCATAGGTCCTCCATGGACTGAGGAGAGCTCGCGGCCACACGGCCGACGATGTCGACGACGACATCGTGAGAAAGAGCGCGATCACCGACCTCCTCGCCTTGGTGTCGGCTCGATCGCTCGCATGCTCACCTTGGCGATTGACGTACTCAAAACCGTGAGACGAAGAGCGATGGGAGGAGTTTAATCTTCAGTGAATTATTCCGTCTTATATAAAGAATTAGGAGTAACTGGCACGTGAGACGAAGAGACACATGTATCGTCGGCGCGCGAGACGAAGAGACGGTTGTCAGATGGTGAAGAGACACATCGCGCGGAGAAGAGGTTGGATATCACGACGACTCTAAATAAAACCGCTCGTGATAATAATATCACGACGGTTATTTAATAGAGCCGTCGTGATAGTAGCTTATCACGACGGTTTAAAATTAAAACCGTATGTGATACTTCACGACGGTTTTATTTACAAACCGCTCGCGATAAGTTGTCCTCATCACGATTTGTTCATATTACGAACCGCCCGTGATACTTCACGACGGTTCTTAATATGCACCGCTCGTGATATGTCCTCATCACGACGGTTCTTTTACCAACCGTCGGAAGTATCACAACGGTTGGTAATAAGAACCGCTCGTGATGAGGACATATCACGACGAGTTCCTCGCACGATTCCAAAGGGAACCGTATGTATAAGTTCAACACAGACGGCTCCTTTGGAACCGTCTGTGATGAGGTGTCTGCTATTGTCTGTTTTGTAGTAGTGACAGACCACTACGATCCAGTGAGGAAAATGACCATCCCCCATCTGTGCGTAGCCCTGCAGGTCATGACCAGTGGAAAATTCCCAATCGTCCTGAACTGGAGGGTGCACAACATGGGGACGCTGAAGCAGGTCCTAGAGAACGAATGCGTCTTCTTCGTAATAAAGTAATTGGAGTTTTAGGATGGTGAAAGCTCGCCACTGGCAACATTGATAGAGCCGGTAAGAATCTCTCACCACCCACAACATGCGGCATTTTTTTACCGCTGTACAACGTCTGACGTGCAGCCTTATTTTATCATGTGTATGCAAGAGAAGGGGGGACGAGTACAAGGCCTTATTTTATGGTAAACAATAACATTTATTGGATCAACAACATGTCACCATTTTTTCGTAGAAAAACCTAGCACCCTGAATATCACGGTCCCATCTTCCTCACCTAAACGACAATAAAACCTTTTAAATAACGGCATGGGCAAGCATGGACTACCAAGCCACGCGCAGCGTGGCGCCCAGGCTACGGTCTACATGCAGAATAATCTAGTCAGCACACGAGCGCTATATATATATGCACTGTATGTCCCTGAACTTACGAGGTTTTATCACTTAGCTCCCTGAAGTTACATTTTTACTTTCTCAGCCCTATGAACTTGTAAGGGTGTGCCACTTAGCTCCCTGAATTTGTATTTTACTTTCTCCCCCTGAACTTGCGAGGTTGTGCCACTTAGCTCCCTGAACTTGCTTTGAAGTGAAGTTCATCGGATACAATGCCAGCGAGTTTGTCCCCTTCGAGTCTAGTGGACTTGTTGTCGCCCCTTTCGGCCATGTTTGTCGTCTCTGTAACACCCTAGCTCAGCATTGAGCCTGGAATGCTACTAAAATTAAACTAAACTAAGACCAATTACAAATTTTTCGGCAATACCTCCTTTGTATAGTCAGCTATACCGAGGTCCCAACAATAAAACATGGCATTTATCAATATCTTCATAATCAGGTTCATTCAAGCATGCAGGATAATCTCATAAATATAACCAAAATTTGCTATTCTCATTATTACGCTTAATCAAACCAAAACATCCATAAATAATTCTTAAGATTGAGTGGTAGTGCGTGCATCCAAACATCTACTCCCTCCCATGCATGCGGGTCTTACCAGTTGTACCTAAAACACATCAAAGCAAGAGTGAGCCCAAAGACTCAGCAAGTACCAACAAGGCTAAGCAAGTTATCATTCATAGCATGAATAATCCAAGATAAACAATGCACCAAAGTATAGCCTTCATCCTCATGTGAATGCAACCAATGCAATGCACCTTTTCAACTTTATCTCTTTTCGCATTTTACCGGTAATGCGGGGTACACAACCGTCGTTGTATACCCTTGCCTGTGCCCTCTGGCACAGGGACCAAAAGCCTATACACCCGCATGCATGGGAGGGAGTAGATGTTTGGATGCACGCACTACCACTCAATCTTAAGAATTATTTATGGATGTTTTGAGTTTCAGATTAACTGTAATAATGAGAATAGCAAATTTTGGTTATGTTTATGAGATTATCCTGCATGCTTGAATGAACCTGATTATGAAGATATTGATAAATGCCATGTTTAATTGTTGGGACCTCGGTATAGCTGACTATACAAAGGAGGTATTGCCGAAAAATTTGTAATTGGTCTTAGTTTAGTTTAGTTTAGTTTAATTTTAGTAGCATTCCAGGCTCAATGCTGAGCTGGGGTGTTACAGTCTCCATCACCTCACGCCGATAAAATGGATTCTTCAGGCCCGGGAATGCACCGTGCTCGCGTATTCATCGGAGCTCCACCGTCGCAGCTTGCCGCCGCCCTCGCTCTTGCCTCCTATGAGTCGGTCGTGAGAGAGAGAAGTACATTCCTAGTGACAGAGCACAAGCTACTCACCCTCCACAAAGTCTATTTGGTCGTTTGCTAACAAAAAAGACTGAGCTGGCAAATCACCGTGAAAGAGAGAGAAGTATTGTGCCCCTGCTCTGGCACTGGGAATGTACTTCTCTCACACACGGCCGACTTAGAGGAGGCAAGGGCGAGGGCAGCGACAAGCTGTGACAGTGGAGCTCCGACAAAGATGCAAGCACAGTGTGTTCCTAGGCCCGAAGAATCCATTTTTGTCTGCGTGAGGTGATAGGGACGATGAACATGGTCGGAACGGGGTGGCGACGAGTCAACTGAACTCAGAGGGGACGAAGTCGCCGGCATCGCATCCAACGAACTTCGCTTCAACACAAGTTCCGGGAGCTAAGTGGCACAACCTCGCAAGTTCAAGGGGCTGAGAAAGTGAAATACAAGTGCAGGTAGCTAAGTGACACAACCTCGCAAGTTCAGGGGGCTGAGAAAGTAAAATATAAGTTCAGAGAGCTAAGTAGCACAACCTCGTAAGTTCAAAGACCTATTGTGCAATTTTTCTCTCTCTCTCTCTCTCTCCGTATATGTAGGTAACGTTCATTATCAAATAACATGCAGATTGGTGGAAATGTAATTGCAAGCCTTCAAGGAAACATAATGAAACTTAATGGTGAAGTTGATACAGAAGTAACCTGCTAGGCTGCTACAAGATCCTTTCTAGCACGCAGAGAAACTTGCAACTTATCGTCGGCCCATTCCATTGAATGTGCAGGTCTACTCCATATCGTCAAATCAAGAAAATTCAAGCACTTTTTTAAGTAAAGCAGCTAAGCAAGAGATCGCTTCGTGCTTCCGACGGACAATCTTTACAAAGCAACCATCTTGAAAATCAAAATACAAAGACATGGAGCATCTAGAACAAGAAACATAAGATCCAAGCAGATTCTTACTCAAAATGAGGTACACTGTGATAATCATGCATACAGCAATTTCCTGAGAGAAAATAACCTTTTTGATTGAGAAACAAGTACAACTCAGAATGAACACATGCATGGCTTGAAATATTCTGAAGGATGAAGATTGTCAAGAACGTCTGCACAACCCTCCTGAAAGATCTGATCATGGCCAAAATTACTAAGTAGATACAGACCATGCATGAACATCCGAAGGTGATCAACAATTCCAAGGTGGCCACTTGATTATGGAGTACGCTTAGCTGAAAACCCATAGTTACCACGCGGTCGACGTGGTCAGCAATCTCAAACTTTGATAAACCAATGAAGAAACCCATAGTTCATAAAGCTCATTACAGGGGGTCGGGAAACGGAGTGGGGGCGTGGCAGAGACGGGCGCGGGTCGTGCGCGACGACACGGGGATGTCGGGGTGGTTGGAGGCGCCCGTTAGCGAAGCTCGGGCGTGGGCAACAATGGCGGCGGCGCGAGAATCTCGCGTGGAGAAGACGACAGGGAGGACGAAGGGTACGGGCCGTTGGATTTCGGTCCAACGGTCAAGATCGTTAGCGGTGACGTGGAAGACAATGGGGTGCGCGACTCGTTGGATTTTGATCCAACGGTCGAGATTGCGTTGTGCGAGAGAGAGAGGGAAAGGGGCACGGCGGCGGTTGGATTTCAATCCAACGGTGGAGATAAGAGGGTGTGGCGCTGTGGGCCGGTGCGGGCCACACGCGGGAATGGGTTTTGGGCCGAGGCTTTGGGTTTCGACCCAAAGTGGGTTTAGGTTTTTCTTTTGATTTTCTTATTTGTTTTAAATTCTGATAATTCAATTAGGCTTTAGAAAATAGCAAAATAATTCAAAAAATTATGGAAAAATTCACAGAAATTTTCTTATTTATTTTGGACACGACATTTCCTCGGAGAAAGGGGTTACATGGCACGTAGGACAACGAACCGAGGACGGTACACGCATGCCTTTAGAGAATTGGAAATACATGGGATATGTAGACGAATAGGGTAGAACTACTGAGTGGAACGTGGCCATTTGCCCTTGCGCCCGGGCCGCGTTGTACTCGCTTGCGCCTTAGCTCGCCGCGATGGCCCTCTTCCGCTCCCTCTCAGCCTCCCGTCGCCTCACATGCTCACGCACCTGCTCCTCGCGCTGCCTGTCCCGCCTACCTTGCTCGGCCTGCTCAGCTTTCAACTCTTTGAGGCGCCTTTCACGGGTCTCGATGTCCTCCCTGGCCTAGCTCTTCCGTCTCAGCAACCACCACATGTTATAAGGGTGGATCTTGTCGTCGATCCACTGGTGGAAGTCGCACAGGGGTGGCGGACACTGCGGTGGGTAAAGAGAGTTCGTTACGCCGTTACAGGAAGAAAAATAGCATTGTACCCCAAAATAAGGTATCATTACCGGCTACCTGTCGGTGTAGTCCACGGCGTAGTTTGGGCAGCACCAATAGCACTGCCCAATGGTCCACTCATCGGTTGATTTGACGCACTTGCAGGCGTCCCGACACTAGCATAGGGGTGGCGCCACCCCTATCGGGGGGCCTTCCGGAGGGCGTTCCGCGGGCATAGGTGGGGGGTCGTGGCTCGACCCAGAATCATTGGACGTACTACGAGGCAGCTTCCTCAGATCCACCAGTTCCGGAAAAGTTTGGTGCGTGAAAGGCTGCTGACTAGTGGCATGATGGCGAGCGTCGGTCTCATGGGGAGACACCTAGTCCTTCAAAAGCTTGCGAATTTTCTCTCATTCCTTCTCATTGTCCATGTTTTCTACTTGGTGGTGCTACTGTGGAGATGTTGGATGAGTTGCGCTGTATTTATAGCTAGAGCAGATGGAGACGTAGCCGGGGCTCTCGTCTTGGTAAAAGATGTCTCGTCGGGTCACGTTCTCAAAAAAAGCTGCCTCATCGGGTCACATCGTGCAGAAAAGCTAGCTCGTTTGGTCACATCCTCACAAAAAGCTGGCTCATCGGGTCACATCGTCCTGAAAAGCTAGCTGGTTTGGTCACGTCCTCAGAAAAAGCTAGCTCATCGGGTCACATCGTCCTGAAAAGCTAGCTGGTTTGGTCACATCCTCAAAAAAAGCTGGCTGATCGGGTCACATCGTGCAGAAAAGCTAGCTTGTTTGGCCACGTCCTCAGAAAAAGTTGGCTCATCGGGTCACATCGTCCTAAAAAGCTAGCTCGTCTGGTCACGTCCTCAGAAAAAGCTGGCTCATCGGGTCACATCGTCCTAAAAAGCTAGCTCGTTTGCCGACGTCGTTGGGTCACATGGTCGAAAAATTGTGAAATCAAAACTCGAGAATACCATTAAAATAGTTGCACACAGAATAAAATTTACATAACTACCATTACAGAAATCAATATCTAGTGGCGTCCCCTCTTGGGGCGCACCCGCGTCCCCTGCCCTCGCCTCGCCGGTGCGAGTACGCCGCCGAGTCAGTCGCTCGACTACCCGACCCGCGCGAGTAGCCTGCGGTGTTGTCGCTAGGGGCTGCTCCTGCGTCGACTGGGTGGAACTCAACGCACCGTACAGCTGAGAAGCCTCCACAGAGAACTACGTGTCACGCGGGTCGCTGAAGAAGTCCTCGATGGGTGTCGATAGGTCTGCATCGTCCTCCCAAGCAGTTCCTGCAAAGAATTACGTTACAAACGTAATCATGGCGAAAAGGACGTTACGCAAGCAAGGTGAACTTACTTGTTGGCCCGAAGATGTGCTCGGACAATGCGGCATACTCCTGGCCCACGTACGGGTGGAGCTGAGGACCTGTAACAGAAGATCGTCGTTACTAACTTCTGAGGTTCGAAATGAAGAAGCAATGTGAGCGTGTCGTACTCACCTCTGACATGTCTCGAGGTGCTCCCCCACCCTACCACGATGACGAGCCTGCCACGTGCGGGCGTGAGGTCGTGGTCTCGCCACCTCGCTAACCCTCGCCCTCGGTGGTCGGTCCATCGGGTCGGTCGGCGTCGCGACGATCATGGTCCGCACTCCGCATCGCCGCTTCTCCCGATGCGCCGCAGATCCTCTGTCTCCCCGCGCCATGTCTTTGCAACAGTCTACCAACTCGATAATCTCCCGATGAAGATCCACCTGCAGAAGTAATCAACCAGTTGTAAACCTAAGTCTTTCAAATTAAATATGAAAAAAGGACGGTTGAATACATACGCAGCAGTGGAAAGCGGAGTCCGGCTGGGTGGGGTACGTGTCCGACGTCGCGGCCTCATGTCGAGGAGGGTCGACCACGACCCGAACGCACCAAAGCCTCGTCCGAGTAGCGTACCACTCCATGTATTGGCCGTACATCTCGGGGTCGTAGGGATCTTGCCCACACTGGATGAGGTCGTCGTGCGCGCCACTCCAACCCTCAACCCAAGGGGCCATCCAGTCTAACCAGGACATCGTGCCACGAACTCCCTTCCTAGTGTACCTGTGGACAGCAAGAAAATTATTTGGTGGGGATGTAACACACATTGTACGAAAGAAGTAAAAAAGTGAACTTACGCGTGTACGTGCGCCGGCACCCGCCTCCCCCCAAGGGGCTGGGACCTCCTGTCGCAGACCGAACTGGCGCATGACCCATTGCACCTGGTACTCCTCCACGAAGATATCATGCACCAAGGCACTCCGCGTGTACCAAGACATCGAGTCTCGCGCACACAAGACCGGCATCCTCCGGGCGCGCGGTCACCCTCTCGTCAGTGTACGGTCTCCAGATGACGTGGTCATCGGTCAGCTGATCGAACATCGCCACGTACTCCAGGTAGGACCCCTGCGAGGTGATCGGCATGAAGGTGACCTGTGCAATAGAATACTACAAACTAAGCACACGAAATAGTGATTAGAATACGAAAAAAAATAAATGAATATGAAACTAACCCGTCGGCGGCACCACACAGTGCCCATGGTCGCCGGTCGTGTCGCTGCGCGGACGTACAAGCTCTCTCAGACGCTTCAAGTCCAATCGTGGCCGTCCGATCTGGAAATGCTCCAACGACCACAACTGCAGTAGAAGCGGGCATCCCGAGAGGATGGAGCCGTCATGCGCACGCCGCACGCTGCCGCCAAAGGCGCGATGACGTCGCAGACAAAGACGGCCGACCCCACGCGTACTACGGGATCTCCTCGATCGGCGAGTCCGCCACCTCACGCGTGTACCGGATGTAGTGCTTGTCGACACTGTCACCGTGGGAGCCCAGGAACATGACCCACCTGAACAACCACAGCAGGTAGGCCTCCAAGTGCCTCCTAACAGCGACATTCCCTGCGTTCTGCGCCATACACTCGGGCTGTAAGAAGACATGTACACGTCAGCAAGGTTCACATACGAATTGTTGCGAGAAGACAATAGTTACGAAGACTTACGTAGAACTGGCAGATCCACTTCAGCGCCGCCCGCGTGCGGTCGCCAACTCCACGCACTCGCCGCCCAAAGAAGAAGACATCGTGGAACCTGGCTAGGAGGTTCGTGCGCCACGTGGCCGGGACACCGTGCGCCACCATCGGAGCGCCTGCGCAGGGCAACCCAGTCAGGTAGCTCACGTCCTACAGCGTCGGCGCCATCTCCCCGCACGGGAGGTGGAACGTGTGGGTCTCTGGCCTCTAGCGGTCAACCAGCGCCGTCAGCATGGCTCGGTCGTATGGAAAACGCCTAGACGTACGACCAGCACGCTGGTCCTGGTCGTCCTCCCACGTCGCCTCTACCATCCTCGTTAGTGGAAGGAGGCCTGCCGCTCTAAACCTGCGTCGAAATGATTAAGAACAAACATGAGTCCACGCAAAATAATCAGACCGCGATTGAGTGCATGAAGGTCAGAACTGCACGTACCTCGGAAGCTAGTCTCAGTGCAGCCTCCATGCCCTGATGGGCGTGCGTAGCCGAAACACCCCAAGCACTATCGGCGCCTCGCCCTCCGGGGGGAGCACGGTACTGAGGCGGCTACGGTGACGCGCGTCAATCACCGGGTCAAGCAACTCGTAGTGACTCGCGTCTGCCATACCTGAAAATACAGCAATAAACAAAGTTCATATTTTTTTCATGCATCTTTACATAGCCTATGTAGCAACTACGAATTTTCTTTACAAATTTAATACATGTCATGCTATTTTTCTAGTTTAAATGGTATTTTCGGCACTAACATGATATTTACCGCGCTCTAACACAATAATAACCGCGCACTAACAAAATAATAACCGCACACAAATATTGTCATTGCTCTTTCGACCTACTTAGCTACTCCGGATTTTCTTTACAATTTTAAAATGTGTCATGCAATTCTTCTAGTTTAAAAGAGAATTCCTGCATTAATAATATAACTACAGCGGTCAACCAGCGCCATACTCAATTCTATGTCACTACACAACTCAAAATATGTACTACACAATTTGACTACATTTATCTAACCTACTCAATTCTATGTCGCCATTCTATGTCGCTACACAACTCAAAATATCTACTACACAATTTGACTACATTTATCTAACCTACTCAATTCTATGTCGCCATTCTATGTCGCCACACAACTCAAAATATGTACTACACAATTTGACTATATTTATCTAACCTACTCAATTCTATGTCGCTATTTTTGTTTGCTAACCTATAAGGTTTTGACATAACGTACACAGTTTCAAAAAAATATACCTGCAAGATGATCGATCGAAACTGATACTCTGTCAATCTCTCTCCTCCGCGACGAACCGGCAGAGCTTCGCTACTTTTTTTCTCTCCCTCTCGAACTCTCTCTTGTTTTTTTTTCTGGAATTAAAATGAATCTGAACTGATTTTTTGCGGTTTTTATAGTCGGTCCACTGCCGCCAGCTCAATCGGCGGCAGAACTCGCTTAACTTCTGTCACCACTCAACTAGCGATAGGTAGTTGGACCGGCGATGTGGTGGCGACAGGTCCTCGCCGCTAGTTCAATCATGATAGGTTCTGTCGCGGGTTAAATCAAGCGATGTGGACATATTTTTGTAATTTTTGGGGGCAACTATTTATTTTTATAAATATCTTTTAAAATAATATTATTTTAAAAAAACTCCTTAAGAAGAGGGGTGGAAAGGAGAGAATAAATGCATTTGTGTGGAGCTAAAGAAAGTCTTGATCATGTTCGTTTTTCCTGCATTTTGGCTAAGTTTTTCTGGTGTTATGCTAAAGAGGTGTTAAGCTGGTAACACGTTCCAAGTTCTTTAGATGATTTCCAATTGAATTGGTTGGAGAAGAGGGGAGCTAATGAATATAATTTTGCTCTGTTTAGTTTTGCAGCTTCAGCTTGGAATCTCTGAAAAATTAGGAACAAAATGGCGTTTGATAAGAATTTCCCTAAGAAACCTTTGGATGTGATTTTCAATTTTTTGTCTTGTTTGCAGCATTGGAGTATCCTCATCAATAAGGGTGATAGAGATCAGATGGGGTGTTTCTTAAAGACTTTTGAAGATTGAATTAAAGACTTTTGCGTTCTGCAAAGTGCTGATCAAATCTGTAATAGGCTAGGTTGATCTTTGTTTAGCTCTGTTTGCTGTCGGTAGTTTGGAAGGAGTTAGTTTTGGGCTCTCAGTTTCTGAACTCTGTTGGCTATTTGTAAGTTGGCTTCACCAGCATCATGTCTTTTCTTTTTCCTGTAAGAACTGTTTTGTGCTTTCTATAAAAAGCCGGGTTTTTCCCTTGTCAAAAAAAAATGTTCCCCAATAGTGTTGTCTTGAGAATCAACTTTACACATTTTCTAAATTATTAACCTTTGAATGGACATATGGTGTCACCGCATATTTCCTATTTAGGAAACTTGTGTTCTATCAGAAACAGAACTGCATGCACGCCACTGTATCAAAGTTATTCCTTGACTTCTTAACAGTGGCGGAACCAGGAATTCGAAAGACCCGAGGCAAACGTAAAAAATACCGAGGTACAATATTGCAAGCTCAACTAGCTTCTCATGATCAAAGCAATGATTCTTTAGGATCTAGACATGCAATACATTTCAATAACTCTGTCGAAGTTTCGCTAAGTCTGTATTGATTTCATTTTCTTATAGAATTCCTACAAGAAATCAAAATTTGCTAAATTTTTCACTCTAGAAAATCAAAATTCAAGACTACTGCTCAGTGCTCAATGCTCAGTGGCTCACCTGCCTGCCTCGGTGGCTGACTACAGACTGCCTGACTCACTCAATATGTGGAACTGTGGAAGAAGCAACCCTTTCTTATTACCTGATCAACACCTTACACCATCACACAAACACAAACATATAGGCCAATATTCACGCAATAAAAAGTAACCATCAAATCAAAGTCAAACCGTAGTCTGTTACTCTGGTTCACAACTCACAAGGAGCAGCAATGTGTGCTGACCAACGCATAACCTCCCGATGATCCTTGTGCCGCCGATGGAGGTCCTGACCACCGGGACGATGCCGGCGAGCTCGGCTTCAAACACGCTGTTGTGTAGCGCCGTAGCCGTAGCCCCCGCATCCCCACGCCACGCCGTGGCCCTTGTGCCACTCCGTACCGCAGTCCGACGGGACTCGGGAGGAACCGAGGAAGGAAGAGGAATAGGGAATTACTGAATTAGGGTTGTGCTGTTGTGCATTTGGTTTGGGCGGTGGGCTATTTGGCTAATTGGCTTGGGCCTTGGGCTGCCTCGGCCAACGGCGGCACGGCCCACCGCTTAGCTTACTCAGCTCGCTCATGGTCATCAGGTCATGGCGACGGCGGCTTGGCCTTGGCCGGGGGCACCGGCGGGCTGACGCGTGGGGGCGCCCGGGAGACCCAGGGCAGCCGCTCCGGTTTGCCCTGGGGGTAGTTCCGCCACCGCTTCTTAACGAGTAAGAAAAACCAAGATGAGCCGATCAAGGTAGCTAAGATTGCACTACCTATATAGTTTTACTGTTTAGATTAATTTGTGAATGAAGTTAAATTCATTCAATATTTTGTTGCAATTTTCTTATCCAGCGTTTCTCTAGTTCTTTACTATTGCAGCCTCATACACTGTTTGCATGTGCTGATTTAAAATTGTCTCCTTTATTTGGTTTAGTTATCTTATATGATTATTTTATGCACAAGCAATGATTGTTTTATTACCCATCTCCGCCATCCTTCATTATTACCCATCAAAATAATTGTATCCACGAGACTCCCATTTCCGCCATCCTTCATTATTACCTATCAAAATAAATGTAATTACAATCGGGAAAATTTGTTGGTGCCACTGGAAAGGTGTACAATCGGTTCTGCCACCGGAAATTGAACCATGTCGTTTTTGCCATGTCCGTCGGTCAAGGCCCTTTGATTGTCAAATTATTTGCGAGCGAAAAGACTTATTTACTCTTCATCCCTTCTCTCTCCCCATCGCTCTCCTCTCTCTCTCTCGTCACCAGGTCCGCTCAGCCCTACCCCCAGCTGCCGCCCTCACGCTGGCCCCGCCCGCGGATTCGTCGGCCTCCACACCACCACCTTGGGCCCCATCACGCATGCCCAAGCTCAAGCGCCCCGCGAAGACCTCGCCTTCGTCGTGTGCCCACCTCGCTGGCTCCCCTACGCGGCCGTCACCATTGGCCCCCCTTGCGACGCCACCTCGTCGGCTCCTTCGCCTTGGGCCACCTCGCATTGGCTCCGCCCATGCCTCCATCAGCCTCCATGTTGGCTTCGCCCCAAGGTGGCGCCTCCGCCTTGGGTCCCCTAGTGTCGGCCTCGCCCGCGCAACCAATCGTTGCACCATGACCGCTCAACAAATTATGAAATTTTTTGTGTAGCCTCCCGACACAATGTACTTGGTTGTGTAATTTTTTCAAAATTTTATATATTCTAATTTTTTTCTCAATTGTTTTTAAATATATTGTTTGTAGGAATTTTCTAATATAGAAAATGAGGTCCAAACATTATGAATTTTTTTCCCAGGCTCCTTACATAGTGGATTTGATTGTGTAATTTTTTTTATAATTTTATATGTTCTAAAATTATCACGACAAATTAAGGGTTTAGGTCTCGAAAATTAGGACAAAAAGTTTTGAAAATTAGGGTTTCATGATTTCATGTGACTTAGAATGTGGGAAGTTTAGTACCACATGACTACTCTAGGTAAGAGACACTCTCTCCTCCGCACATTTGTCGCACTGTCGATGTTGTCCCCCTTTCCCCGCAGTTCTTGCTTTTATGACGTGCCGAAACTCTGGACTCAATTCCTGATTGATTCGCTCGCACGCCTCCACCGGCAAGGGTGTTGTGTGATGCTTCACATCGCCACACCGGTGCTAAACCGAACCTTGTTGTGTGCTACATGTTCCTTGCATTATATGGTGCTATAGCGTAACAAGATCGAGGTGGCTTAGGACAGTTCTTGTACCAGTGTCCTTCACCACATCGGAAGCAATTATTTGATTAAGTAATGGGGCTAATGGTACCAGTAGGTGGCATAGGTGATTTCGTTGGTATTTCTGATTCCACCATAGAAATAGGTTTGTGCAGCATACTTGGTGATTCCCAAGTGGCCACAACAAAGGGTGTAGGGTGAGCAAGTGTCAAGCGACCGTTTGGTACAATATTATCGTCAACAATGTCACACGACCATTCATCATCGTCAGGTTTATCAGGATTGACTGTTCCATTTTCATTGTTCTCTTCCATGTTAACCAAATTATGCTCATTAGCTTCCTTCTTAAATGCATTATACTCCAAATGATCATTCTCTCTTAGATTGTTGTTTCTAATTTGTAGTGGTTCTTGTTGTTTCTAATTTGTAGTGGTTCTTCAGCAGCAACGTTCTCCCTTAGAAATGAATGATCATTATGAATTGAGCTCATGGATTGAATTTAATTTGGATTTGAATTGAGGAATGGATCATTCATTTCTAAATATTTATGTATCATTCATTTTCACATTGTTACATTTGGAATATCATCCACTTTAACATTGTGTTATACCACAGGCTAGATAGGCTTTTACATGACCAACTGAGGGAAATACGTATCATGAATATTATATAACAACATACCCGTAGCCTTCGAAATGCACACGAGTGGAGAGGTCATGATGTTGTTATATGATCTCGCATGCTACGTATTTTCATCAGTTGATTCATGTACAATCTTATCTATCCTGTGGTGTAATACAATGTTAAAATAGATGATATTCTTTAATACTGTATTGTACCACAGGCTAGATAAGCTTGTATATGAACTAATAGAGGGAAATGTGTAGCATGCAGATCCTATAACAACATTTCATAGCCTGCGCATTGTTATATCATCTGTATGCCAAACATTTCCCTCAGTTGGTTTATGCACAAGCTTATGTAGTTTGTGGTACAATACAATATTAAATAATATCATCCATAATAAACTGATAAATTAACAAAGAGTATCCCGATTACAATAAACCTACGCGTGTATCATGTAATGTTTGTAACGCTTCAAATGTCATCAATTTTATGTATGAACACGTACACTATAACTCCATTGGAAACCCTAATTTCCGAAACTCTAATTCTATTATGAGTACTTTATGTGGGAACTCATGATATTCTAATTTTTGAAACCTAAAATCTAAATTTTTGATATATAAATCCTTCATTTTGGAGACAATTTAAGAACACATATATAATTGTCCTAAAAGGTGCCAATACGGCAAAAAAAATCCAAAAATGACACATGAAGAATTAGGTGGTGGGGTCATGGTAAGTTGGCAACAAATCTTTCATGCTCTATTATTGATTAAGGATGGTACTTTTAAAATTTAATGTATGAACTGGTTTGAACGCGCGGATGACACGGGAATCGACAGTTAATGCATAGTACTCTACCCCTTCTATTGTTAATTTTCTGCACTTCCTAGCAGTACACTTGCAGTAGTCATGTGGTACTAAACTTCCCACATTCCAAGTCACATGAAATCATGATACCCTAATTTGTGAAACCTTTTGTCCTAATTTTCGAGAGCTAAACCCTTAATTTGTTGCGACAATTTCAGGACATATAAAATTATAGAAAAATTACACAATCAAGTCCACTGTGTAAGGAGCCTGGGGAAAAAATTCATAATGTTTGGACCTCATTTTCTATATTAGAAAATTCCTACAAATAGCATATTTAAATGAATTGTGGAGAAAAAATAGAATAGATAAAATTTTGAAAAAATTACACAACCAAGCAAACTGTGTCGGGAGGCTCCACAAAAAAATTCATAATTTTTTGAGCTGATTTTCTATATTTATAAATTCCTCCAAAAAATATACTGAAATAAAAAAATCTGCTACAACACGATGGCCACTGCACGGTCCCAGTGGGCAGCAGGCAGGTGTCTTGCCCCGAGGGCAAGACTTAGTCGCTTTGCCTTCCCTGCACAAGAGTTGAAGGAAGGGGCTAGATTTGGAATTTTTGTGTAAGAGAGGCTAGATTTGAAATTTCTGATAAACAGGAGGCCAATAATGTCCACATTTCCAAGCTTTGATGGACAGAGAACAATGTTTCAAGGTTGCTGCTGCTGCTGTCAAATCAGTTGCTGAGAAATCAATTGTGGATCTCAGATCTCCTGAGGTAACCTTGAACAAACCCGCAATAATTTGTTATAGTTTAGCAAAGTTACTGGTCAACCAACGGTAGGATTGAAAGCACCATAATCTAAAGACTCCAGATTGGAAAACAACAAAGTTTTTTAATGCTGATTACCTATATTGAAGCTTGGTGGAAAGGCCCCCAGTCGGCGGCCACGTCGCCCGGGAAAAAAAAGCTTGTCGGATGAGCGTCGGACGGCCAGGATCGAGTGGAGGGTAAGCCTCGCAGGCGTGGGATGGCGCCCTCTCGCGCTGTCATGGGCGGTACTTTTTACGTGCATGAACAGTATGTGTGCTACTGTAGCACCACGAACTGTTTATGCTGGCACATGGGTGCATTAATAGTGGGAAATAGAAATAAAAATAGTTAGTTTTCTTGTTAGTTAGGTTTACTTTTCTAGAGATCTATTTCATCAAATAGAGATAAGTTTTTTTAGAAATAGAGATTATTTCTTAGGGATCAAGTCGGGTTGTTCCTATAAAAGGGATAATATGTATCCATTATCACTTAAGCAAGAAAGATGAATTAATCTAGTCTCCCTCCCAAGGTTCTATCATCCCAGTGTATAGTCTAATCTCTCATCCCACCAAGCCGACGCCGCCCAGCCTTCTTCTTGGCGGTGTTTATCCCGTTATAAACTAAGGTTCACAATAATTTTGTATCAGAGCAGTCGATCCCTTCCCACGACTTCTGCTACCATGGTTATAGCGACAGATTAAACCATCAGACCTACCGCCGAGTCGTTGGTTATGATAAAGGCTAACGCCAACAAGATGACCATGAGTTTCAATGACAATGACAAGAAGATGACGGTCATCTTTCTCAACATGTATACTATTTTAGAGAAGATGATTACAGATCAGAAGGAGAAGAAGGCGCAACAAGAGGTGGCGGTGTTTCCAGCAACCACAATTACGTCGTCGGAACTTGTCGCGCCGCTACCGCATCCTGCCATGGTGTCACCGACGCCTGTCGCGGCCCTACCGAAGTACGTCGTGGCCACCGTGGTGCTGCCGGGGTTGTTGTCATGCCTGCCACAACAACCGGTGAGTTTGCCGCAACCGCGGGTGGAGGCAATGATCTTTAAAGACTTATGTCGCTATCGCAACCTCTCGTCAACATGGGGGTCACCTAGGGCTTCAGTCATGGCTGCCACCACAGCTTGAGAACGAGCTGTCGCGAAAGGAGGGGAGTAGTGTCATGGGCGGGTACTGTTCATGTGCATGAACAACACGCGTGGTACTGTAGCGCCATGCACTATTCATGCTGGCCCACGGGTGCATTAATAGTTGGAAATAGAGATAAGAATAGTTAGTTTCCTTGTTAGTTGTGTTTACTTCTTTAGAGATCTATTCCATTTAATAGAGATAAGTTTCCATAGAAATAAATATTGTCTCTTAGGGTCAAGTCGGGTCGTTCCTATAAAAGGGATAGCATGTATCCATTATCAATCAAGTAAGAAGGATGAATTAATCTAGTCTTCCTTCCAAGGTTCTATTATCTCAATATATAGTCTTATCTCTCATCCCACAAAGCCGACGCCGCCCGGCCTTCTTCCTGGCAGTGTTTACCCAGTTATGAACCAAGGTTCATGACACGTGTGGGCCACGTCGCTAGGAAAACCGCGCACGTTCGATCGCTTCCGCACATGTTCGTGCCCGTCCGCGTCGCCATGCGATCGCTCAAGTGGAGATGGGAAGGAGTGGACTCGCGCAAGCCACGTCTTTGGCTGCTGGTTGCTTCACGCCGCTTCTCATCGGTTGGCGTGCCGCTCGAAAAGTCCACGCTAGCTGGCGCGGGTGATCTTCTAGTATACCTATATTTGGCACATCTTATTTTGCTTTGAAACGTAGAGGAAAACTAGACTTTCAGATAATTCACGTACCATGTCAAGTTGAATGTCCTTCTATATTTCACTTATCTATTCTTTTTGTTTAAAATATAGAGAACTAGACTTTCAGATAATTTACGCACTAAGTCGACTACTCGACTATAATTAAGATCTGTGCTCTTTTACTTTAAAACTAGGAGAATTTCTTGTGCACTTGCACGGTTAAATAATACAATACATATGTTTATATTTAAGTATAGAGTTGTACTCGTTACACAACCATAATGCTTATGATGGAAATATAGTTATATTCCTCATACAATTGTGACAGCTCATATTTTTTTTTGAATGAACCGGCAGGATCCCTACCGAGCAAATATATAAAGCAGAAGAGAATTGATCCAGTTTATAAGGGAAACCGGGTCCGAAAACCTTAACAGGTGCACGGTTTCAGAGAGGAAAACCGGCAACCAACCCCGAGATGACAAAACGACCTCAACTCGAACAGAACGACACTCACACCGGAAGGCACAACCAGACAACAGGTCAGTCCAACCCAACTCAACTTGCGCTAACCAACCAAACAACTGGCCCCTCACAACTCGGTCGGCGGAGCCCAGCTCCCACGCCGCACCTCTGACACTCGAGCCGGCGGAGCCCTGCTCCCACGCCGCAACTCTCTGCCACACAAGTTAGCTTCGGAGGAGCACGCATTGGACCGAAACACTGTCGAGAAGCGCCAAACCAGAACGAGGAGCCGCCGTGAATCGAGGACGTTGGGGTAAACCTACAGAAGAAGTCGGCGGTTGAAACCAAAGAGAGCAGGGGGCTTCTCGAAGCGACGCCTTCAGGAAGGTGACGACATCAATGCCGCTGCCGCCTCGCCCGCACACCTGCATGTGGTTTTCACCCGGAGAAGCAACTAGGGTGGGGGAGGCGCGAAATGTCGCCTCCGGGGAGGGAATGGTGCCTGAGGGTGTCATCGACAGAGCTTTCGCTCGCGGCTCTCCAACCCGGAAACCTGCACAAAAGAGGTACGGGCCAAGCGACCCACACCCAACACCGGCACCGGTGAAACACCACGCAGCACACCAGGCGGCCGGTGTGCACCAGCAGGACCTCCTCGGCCATCCTCCCGGGCTCGGTCGCCCGCGTCTGCCCGCCCACAGCACCTGCGTCGCGCGCCGACCGTCGCCATCGCCGCGCGGGGTAGACACAGAGCCAACGCAGCAAGCACGAGCCACGCCGGCGCCGCACGGGGCCAGATCCAACACAGCAAGCACCCCAGCCTCGCCCCATAGCACACAGCCGCTCCACACGCACAGCCGCGCCCCCGACGGAGCCCGCGGGCAAAGGGCGCCTGACTTCGCCGGCCACCAACACGCCACAGAGCCTGGCCCAGGACAGCCGGAACTGACGCCACGCACCAACGCTGCGCACCGACCCGGCTGTGGACGTCGGCAATGGGGATGAGCATGTGAAGACGACGACGACGGCCCCAGGGATGAGGCGGCGGCTCCCTTGAGCGAAGGAACTCCTCCCGGCGCGAGTGAAGACGACATCTCCCCGCCCGACAGACTCCTCGGCGACGACATCCCCATGGGCGAGCATCGCGGCGTGGCGCGCGCGCTCGCCGCGATCGGCCGAGCACCGGCGCGCGGGCGGTGAGATCACACCCCGCAGCTTCAAGCCGCGGCGTCGAAGCGATCAGGCTCCCGCCGTCGCCCGTCGAGGCAGTGTTCCCGCCGCCGCCAGCTCTCGTTTAGGAGGCCCAAAGAACGGCAGAGTGGGCGCCCGGGGCGGGGCCGGAGGCTGCCGCCCCCTAGAGCTCCGGCGGAAGGGGGGCGGATCCAGATCCAGATCTGGAATTGGATCTGGCCACCAAGAAGTGCACCGGCAACCAGGGGGCTCCAGCCCGGAGGGAAGGGGCGACGTCGCGTCCCCGGCGCACCACCAGGGCTCGCCGCCACCTCAGCGGCTGGACGGGGCGGCGGCGGCGCAAACCTCAGTGAGAACCAGAAGAGGGGGAGGGGGGAGGGGGGAGGAGGGAAGGAGGAGGGGAGGCGCGGGAGGGTGGATGGGGCCGCCGCAGCCGAGCAGCGGCGCACCGCGCGAGGGGCCGAGGCGAGGGCTCTCGGGAGGTTCGGCGTCGCCTCCTGGGTCGCCCAACCGGGCGACACGGGAGAAGGGATACTGGTGCGGATTTGATTCTCCCGACAGCTCATATATATATATATATATATATATACATGCTTAATCCGCACTATTATAATTTGGATCTACCAAAATCAGCGGTGTAGAATTTTCTCTTTTTCCTTCTATTAACGTGGTAATTTCTAGCCTTTGAAAACGGAGTTGCTTCTTTTTTTTCTTTGCTTTAATAATATAATAGAAGGTAGATATAGACAAAAACTGGAGTTTTAGATACTTTGCGGACTATGCTAAGTTGAAAATTAGTTTGCACTGTTGTTCATTAATCTTACGTGCTGTTTTGTACGGTAAACGATATGTTCCTAATGTCCAGGTGGCAGTACTAGTGGAGATGCTCCCTCTTTCTGGGGTACCCCTTGGATCTTCGGTGGCTGGGGTGTCCGTTCTCCCAGCTGAACTCATCCCGACTAAGCCTTGTCTCTCTGTCAAGGCTTTGGTGTCTGATACAAAAGCAACAAAGAAGTGAAACACCCCTGTTGTTGCTATCAACCAGAGTACCTGTAACGGCATACGGATGATACAGTTTTTCAGCATGCTCACTTCAACCATGCTGCAGTTTGAGCCTTCTATGATCGAGAGGATTTTAACAAACAAAGAACATTTATATGCTGTCTTACTCTTATATCATCCGTAGTCCCCACCAACAGCTGTTTGCCTAGTTTTTGGTAGGTCAATTTGTAAGCTGCAGAGTTCTCCCAGTTCTTGGAGGTTATCTTCTTGTCGTTTTTTTTAGCGTGCTGCAATGTCAAAACCAAGAGGTTGCTGGATATGATGGTGTTCTACTGTTTTCTGAACTCCATCTATTATGGCCAGTTCAGTCACAAAGCATGCATGTTGCTGAAGAAGCAGCCTCTGCAATGGCTTTTGTTTCGTCCACCGTACCTTTTCCCTGCAATCTACTGTGCTGCTCATCATGGTAATAATTCGTACATGAGATGAGATGCTGTCAGCTTCAAACTTTTGGGGAAGTGGTAAATGGTTTGATTTTGACAAAAGATGATGCCATTCGCAGCACCAAAGGCAAACACAGAAACTGACGAGTATATTCCTAACCACCTTTTCAGATCATTTCTTTTGGGGGTTAGAGGCAGTGAGGGATTTGCCAATCTTTTAACTAGCAAATAAGTGGTCTATGTGACAAGTTTGCCTCTCTTAGGCTTTTAACAAGCACCAACTCGAACAGACATCACACGCACGCACATGAGCTGACTAATGTTTTAATCATTCTGTTGAGTTCTTTCTTCCAGCATAGGGAGAAAAAGGACATGGTAACACTACAGCGTAGCCATGAGTACGTTGCTCGTAAATATAGACCTGAATTTAAGCATCTCTACTGTTTGATGATCTCTATACAGGCATGCCTGGCACATGTACTGTGCACATGTGAGCTAACACCTACGTAGTTGCATAGATAAATGTGTGAAATGCCCTCGAGTTATCTCAACCTCGGATACTACTTTGTGGAACTCCATTGACATGCACTGTGGTGAACCTCCGAAAACTTGTCACCTAATTCTTTCGTTGGTTGCCTTTAGGCAAGCAGCAACGATTTCAGGACATGGGGAATCTTCTTTGTTCAGCACATTCCTGCAGTTGCAGGAGCTGTAAAAGTCAGTGGTAAGGAGTAGAGCAACACTATGAACAGGCATCTGTGTATTTCTCATAGGGGGGAGGAGGCCTCCTACATTTGACTTGTCCGGATCGCTGAGATAGGCCACTTAAGAAAGTCTCCTAAGTTTATGGGGAGACCCGTGTTAAACAAAATGAAGTAAAGGAAAGGATGTTTGAAATGCCACTATATCTGCATGTTACCAAATTTCTGGTCACTTCTAGCTGACAGTTGCCTTTGACACAAGCACAATCAAACAAAAGGTCACTGTATAAAGGATGTTTGGGGCAAGTATTTCACTTTTCCTATTCTTGTCAAGTGTACTGAAAGGGACAATCAGCCCTGTGAGTTTGTCATAATATAGCTTGATAGATTTGGCACTTACACAATGGAAATTGCCCATCCTAATATCACTGTTATTTATTAAGATAGTTAATTCTAAGAAAATTGCATGGCATATTGTCACACATTAGAGTGGCTAATTACTAGTCAATTTGCAGGGATGCTGAGGGCTATCCACAAGAATTAAACCAGATCCGCAGAAACAAATATAAAGAGGGGAGCATCATGGATAGACTGATCAACAAAAATCAACACACTGGTCCACATTATGATCCACATATTGACAGAGAAAGGTCCAAGTTAATTCTCTGGCCAACAAAGCTGCAGCCTGGGGGCCTTGAGCACTCACTGAAGCTCCTCGACGACGGCGAGAGGACGCAGCTGCACTCACTGCGCCAGGAGGAGATAGCGTTCACAGCTTTCTGATCCATGTCTAACGATAGCGACGGTGGGCATTTCTTGGCTAAGTCGCCCGGTTCATCTCGAGTTGCACTGCTGAACATGAAGCATCTACTTTCGTAATTCTCCTTGGAAGAGAGCTGCCTCGCCACAGGGTTGAGGTGTCGTGCTTTCGGTTTGCTAACCTTCAAAAACCAATTCAGGAGTAGTTAGAAGGAATGAAGGATCAAGCTGCTAAATTCATTCCAAGTATACGAAAAAAAATGTATTCTCCTGCAGTAACTGTGAAATTTATTTCCCTGAAATGCAGTTAAGTTTTTTATGAGATGAGATCTAACTTGAGATCATTCCTTGCAGTGAAACTGCAAGAAGCAGCGGGGTCCGAGCCAGGGGCACGACAGAAGCTACAGTACTGATGTGCTTCCGAAGATGTACACTAGTCAACTTTTGTTTGCAATCGGAGCAAAGCATCAGAGAAGCTTTAATGGGTTTGTTCTTTCTATCTGCACTGCACCATCATCGTCATCATGAAACTATTGCGTGCAACGGCAAGGATTTGAACAGAGTGCTGCAAAAGCCTGTTCTTTTGGCATACCATTGTCGATGAGCTGAAGCAAATGCCTGAAGCAAAGCTATTATTCCTGTCAAAAAATAGGGCTCTCAAGAACCATTTCTGGCAGTGTCCTACACTAGTACTAGCACTACCACTACCAGTCTACCACATTGTCCTTCTGAAATACAGCCCATACAAGTTGACTATGTTGACCCTGGCTGAGATTTGCATGCCCACTTACAGGCAGTTATCACTTATCAGATCCTATAAGATCATGTGTATTTTACAGAGGTTCCCCAATAGAGACATGACAGCAAGGTAGGAGGGTACGCATGGTGCAAACTGAGAATGTCAGTTAAACATAAGAGGCTAAGAGCATATATTTGGACACCCTAGCTCAGTTCCACATAGTAGTAGATACTAGCATCTAGCCATCTAGGAGAATTCTACGAAGAAATACACCAGAACCAATGTGAATGATCCATATTACGTCAACCATGTAGTAGTAATACTATAAAGCAAGGAAGATAAGACTAGAGAGACATGTGAAGAGAAATATTGGGGGTAGGAAAGCAGTTAAGACAAGAGAGATATTTCTTCTTTTGATAAGCTTTTTCCCAATGCTTCTTTTTAGCTTTTCTTTCTTACCTGGTGTATCTTAAAGGGCTCAGGTCCTTGCACCCAAAATCCCAACACTTGGAGGTTTGCAGCAGCTGCAGTATCCCTCTGCCATCCGAGGCCCTCGTTTACTCTCTTATCCATGGACATTGCTTGCTGTTGCGTGTAATCATCGATGCAGTACTGGTTGCCAGGAGTTCTCATGTCACTGCTTCCTTGCATGCTTTTGTATGTGGCTGCAACTTCTGTCCCTACGTTGGCTCTGTTCATCCAAAGAACCCAAGAAAAGAAGAAGAAAAATGGACAGGGAAAAGGCGTTTGTGTGTCAAAGATTAGGCCGCTAAACATGATCTCTTCTTTTTTAAAAAAAAAAAAGTTGAGCACTATTGGGAGGTATCGAAAAGTGGCAGCAAAAAACCTTTTCATGGGTGGGCACATGAATTCTTTGGGGCCTCGCTCATCAATGGCAAATGAGTGCTTCATATGTAGTTGTGGTTGCATCTCTGATGGTAACATGCAAAAAGAAGAAGAAAGATGTGGTTTGGCTCTGCATTAGCAGCATACATACATGTGCAAAATTGGTGTCCCCCCACAACAACAAACTGAGTGCCTAACACAAACCACAAGCTAGGCAGAGCCGTCTTAAAACTAATCAGTATCAGGAAGTTTCAGTTTATTGTGTTAGGCGTGATCTTGCTTCAGAGCAATATTGTAAACAACTAGGCAATATTATAAGGCGTGATCTAATCCCAATTCCTAAGAAAAAAGAAGCTAAAGCTTATGACCACTCGGAAGACGATTGGCCTAAGAAATTGAACAGGGAGAACAGGACAAGGATTATTGTCCCTCACACCTTTCTTTCCAATGTCATGCCGTGTGCCCCTGTACATCTGTTTGTAACAGCAAAAAGAAGTCGAGTCACATGCTCACACATTCTAAATTTCAAGATAAGATATATAACAGCAGCAAGCTCAAGACTGTCCCAACTCCCAAGGACTTGCTAAGGTCTGAAGAAAGGAAGAAAAACCGACCTGAAGGTGGCTCTTGACATGGGATATGGTAAGCCCTCTAACATCCATGAGCTGAAGAATGAGCTTAGGAGTTGCTTCTGCAGTCAACATCAGCAAGAGCTAGCGTAAGGCCATGGAAAGAGAGAAGAAGACACAATCGCCTACGAGAACATAAACAAAACAGAAACATGGACTCTGAACAAATTAATTAAGATCACACATGAATGATCGAGCAAACACAGTGCCTTGAAGATCGAAGGCAAGGCAAACAAGAGGAGAGAAGCAGGAGAGAATCGGAGAAGAAAGTTGGCATACTGTCTTGGCCACCAAGGCCGTCTATGGCTCGCACGAAGCTGTGGTGGAGCTCGCTAGTCCATCTCAACCTCGGCACCTTGGACCTGTTGTACTGCCTCGCAGATCCCTTCCTCCCACCGCTCCCCATCTCTCTCTCTTCCTCTGTGTGTGTTGCTCTTGTCGTCGCGCCTCCCTCAAGTCTTCCTCTGTGTGTGTTGCTCTTGTCGTCGCGCCTCCCTCGAGTCTCCACTGCTCCCCAGCTCCCTCGATGTTGTATATATGGCCGCTGGGTTTACTGGTTCATGGATTGGCACTTGGCCGGGGTTGTCGACTGTATATCGTCGTTGGGCGTGCCGCGTGCGTCTAGGGTTAGCGGAGCAGCCGCACTGGCCTGCCTGGCTGGCCTAGTGATCCCACGCATCACGAGAGATGGCCATCATTAGCAGAATTTAATGAGCTTAGAGGTGTCGAAAGCGGGGACAAGAAACGAACTGCACGTTTTGTTGATCGGCAGTATATATTTCGCTGTGGCGCGCTGTATCTATGTACATATATGCTCCTACGTACATACATGCAGGGGGCGGATCAACAGTAACTCAGAGGTCGGATCAAAAAATTATTTTTCTTTAAATATAATTATGTATATATAGTATGTACATCCTAGCTCAACATGAGATGACACTCTAAGCCATATCTCAGCCGAACGTGGTCCATCTTGCTTGATAATTAAACAGTTTGATAATTAAACATGTATGATATGTATAAGAAGTGGAGACCCCGGTTATTTTCATTCTGATCAGCCGTTGCATGCATGGTGAAAGCTCGATTACACTAGTAATAAACTACTAACGCGTGATGGAGTGCTCCGTGATGCAGATCAAATGATAACGTGCAGATCGAAGCTTTTGTGTCGACAGCTCTAATTCTGGGACCATTTTATGCATGCATGCATACATACATGGCAAGGTGGTATATATATACCACTAGGCAGTTCCATTTTCGCAATAAAAAAGTAAGCCGGAATGTTAATACAGTCCATGTCTGTCGATGCACAACACACATGGGCGTGTGTCTTATGCATTGAAAATATCATCTATAGGTAAAACTGTTGGAACCGGCGATAATTCTTTACGCAAGAGAACAATCAACAAACACACTAAAGAACACAAGAACTTGTTTACGAAGTTCGGCAAAGTCTACATCTCCGAAAGTCGAATCGTGGCAGCTCCGCCTGTATATATTTATAAACCGATTATGTGTTCGACTTGGACCCATGGTTCCCCTTTCCAAACACAGACTTTTCCTTTCATTTTGTTATATACGAGTCATTGCAACAAAAACTAAAAACAACTCATACAGTAGACTGTCTTTAAGTTGGCTATATACACTACTACACACAGCCTCATCACAGACGGTTCGGAACAGTCATCACGCATTTGGTTCCGAACCGCCTCGTGTTTTTGTACGCGTCGTGATAAGCGGTGGTTATCACGCAGCGGTTAAAAATCCGTCGTGATAAGTCACAACACGAGCGGTTCTAATTATATAACCGTCATGTTATCTAATTATCACGCACGGCTCTATTAAAGAACCGCTCGTGTTATCTAATTATCACAGACGGTTCTATTTACAAACCGCTCATGATATGCACATATCCTGCAGCGGTTCTAATTATTTAACCGTCGTGATATACACATATCTCGAGCGGTTCGTAAATAGAACCGCTCAGTGATAAAGGATATCCTGCACGGTTCTATTTACGAACCGTCGAGATATTTGTATATCATGACGGTTATTAAATAGAACGATGCGGATATGCATATTCACGCACGGTTTGATTGTTAAACCGTCGTGATAGTTACTCACCCTAACTATTTTTAAAAAATTTCGCTAGCCTCGAGAATTGCTAGCCATGCCATCCAAAAATAAGCGGCGTAAAATAGATACATCACGTATAAATCAACGGACAACCCAAAGTGATCATTGTCAATTACAAACCAACATATATCAAATATTGTCGCTAGTGTACCATTAAATTACAACTATTCAAAGTGAATTACAACTATATCAAATATATATTAATTGTTTCGAGGTCGTTCAAGAGTGAAACTCTCTGTTGGCGCAATGATATCCGTCATGATGAAGGTGCAAAGCCTCCTCGAACATCCGAGATCTCTTTACGAACGAGTGAATCTAAATCTATATTCAAAACCTACAAACAAGAGTAAAGTGTTACACATATATATTTAAATTTATAATTAGCAATTATTGTGAGATTGACCAACCTCGGATCCGCAACCTAGCACTCATGAGAATCGCATATGATGGCAAACGTAGAATGCACATTCTTACGCTTTTGTTGGCGACACCAAAAATAGAATTACATATATAGGTATAGTCGGTTCGAGACACATTATTACAGTATGATATAGGATTATTGTGTTGTAGCACGTCTGAAATCGCGTCCCGTGATTAAGTGTGGCGTTCGTTCCTTGTATAGCCCTCCTCGGCAATATAGGAGATGAACGACCTACATGTTTCCAAAAGTTAACCTCGGCCATTTCAAACGAAGGAAGACTACAATAGAGTTATGTATGGAGGAAATGAGCACACTGCAGTACTTCTTGCACAAGGGTGAAGTCGTGGCCTTTTTCATTAGGGAATCAAGGTATAGTACTGATTCATCTTTGGTATAATGACTAGAAGGATCCAAAGTGATGCCTACTCATGTATGTCGCTATAGTCATTAAACCTAAGTTCATACTACGATAAAGTACAAATGAAATTTGTATAGCAAGTAGTGAAGCACTTACTCGTTGTAGGGCACCATTATGTAGTCCACGTAGTTTTGAGCAAGCAATCCTGCCGTTATGTATTTCTCGACGAGGATGCGCCTCGCCAAGATGGTTTGCTCGAGACCACGTGTGGGTCGAGGAAACCCACCGGTTCTTTCAATCGCCGCGTTTTAATCATGTATCTATACATAAGCAACGAGTTGTTATATTACGTGAATGTACGTGAATGTAGAACTTGATTGTACACACTTACGATGTCCAAAGATCGTAGAAGTGAGGCATCGAGGGCTTTGAGATTGAATAGGTCGAATAAGTCGTGAAGCCCACGATGAAGGGGGCCGGCTCGTGGAGGAAATAGTCCTCCGTGTATCCGACGGTGATTCCATCGCACCTTTCTCTTTGGTCTTCGCAAGTACCGGCTATGCAAACTCGACAACCTAATCCAAACGAGGCTAATCTCGTGCTCGCCGCCAACGGACTTCGAAAGAGTATTTCTTAGGGTTAGGAGGCGGAAGCGCCTTAATGTTCTTCGATTTCGATTTGTCTGAACGACTTGCTCGCTCGCGCCTTTCTCCGCCGACGACTCGGGAACCGATACGGCGCACGCTTTTTTGTTCGCTCGTGTCTTCTCCACGGAACCGATGAGGCGGGCTTCGCGAAGGTTGAGGTGCGATCATGGAGGGTCCTGTTGGAGAGACATGGTCGTGTCGAGATGGTTGGGGTAGAGTCATCAAAAGTTGAGGCGACATCGCAGGTCCGGTCGATGTCCTTCAAAAGTTGAATTGGAGAGGCATGGTCGTGTGGAGATGGTTTGGGTGGAGTCATCGAAGGTTGAGGCGGCACTGCAGGGTCCACGGAGAAGTCCTTCTTTGGCCACTGAATAAAACTGCATGCAGGCATCCCTAGTCTTATGATTTCGCTGTTCGCGAATGTCCACGGACGGCCCTAAAATTATCATGTACCATGTCCACCTGGACCCTGGCGTAACCCTGCGCCACCTGGGCACCGTGGTGCACTATCTCTTCATTGCATGGATACACCACCCCGCGCCCAGCCTCAATAGACATCCCAACCATCCTCACTTGGAGTGTGCAGTGCGTCGGCTCCTACAAAACGATACGCAATTAGCTAAGGCGTCCTATAGGTCTATCTTTGGAGCATTCCAGAGATGTACATTACCTTGATGTCGTCGATAGGTAATTGGACATCATCGTGTTCACAATTTTGCGTGGGCGCGACGCTACTCGATGTTGAGGAGGATCGCCACCAAAACAACGGGGCGACTGCGGCGGTTGTTGAGGAGTAGTAGTTGATTCACTTGGTCCCGCAATCTTGCTATCTTTTCTTCAAATTTTGCGATAAGCACCGTTCTCTTCCTTCAAATTTTGAAGTAAGCACATGTTCCAACACCGTGTCGCACTCGCCTTGGATCTCTTCCCCGCTCCTATACGTGCGAGAGTCGTGCAGGAATCCATCCCACCAAGATACGTTAACCCCTTTGCCTCGCGTGCGACCAGGTGCTCCTTGTTTCCCAAGGCCGTAGTTAGTATATCCTTCTCCCGCTGCGCTTGGAAGGAGCCTTGGAACATGCGGAACTCAATTCTTGCCGCAAGAGGTCATCATGTTATTATATACATTATGAAGTTATAGACTTATTGACAACTAGGTAGTTCAAGACATTTACCACACGGTTGGCCACATCCTGGCTCTGCGGGTTTGTGAAAGAGATTTACCAAGACGAATCGATGCCCTCGCTCTTAACCGGAGAGAGCGCGGCTGGTCCGTGATCTCAAAGAAATGGCCTTGTTTCGCTCGCGTCCTCCGCGCCCATTGCGCGGTTTTACCGCGTACCAGCCGTGCCGAGTTTGTGGGGTGAGTGTTATGTCCGAGAGCCTTGTGCGCCGCACTTTCCTCAAGAAATTCAAGGTCGTCTTCATTTGCACAAAGGCATCCCATATATCCCGCGACAAGAATTTATACGCCGTGAAGGGCGTTCGACCCGTGTTCACGTGCTTCTGACAAGCACGCTCTTGAAGGTCCTCCACGCCTTCCGATCGAGAGCAACGCTGTTGCTCCACGCGCGCCAGTCTGCGGTGGAAAGTGAACGATTTTAAAACTTCGTCCCACACCGGCTTCTCGAACATCCGACACGTTGTCCCACGGTGTGGTGATGGGGACCCGCCTTCCAAGTATCCCGCACAAGGTTCGAATCTCGTCGCTTGCTTGGGACTCACGTGGATCCCATTGGCATTGACCTCCGTGGCGGCCATTAGGCCTCGGAGGAATTCTCGATGTTCCTCGCCATCTCGCGTCGTACCACTTTCTTTCGGAGATCCGCACGGCGGCGAAGATGGTGCGGATGCCATGTCGCTACTTGCTATCTATATATGCACGAAGCAATATGCGTAAGCTCTAATCGACGATTCAAGCGGTTACTCAACTTAACCGAAAATGATGCACAAACGTATAATATATAAAGAAGGATTGATGGTAGTTTGTGCTCTCAAAAGGAGAGTTGCAAAAGAACAAGTCTTTGCCATCTCAATCCTATTGTCTATACTCTTCATTAAATGAATATGATAGTATAAATTCAAACTATGAGCTCTAAACAATACTTTGCTTAATCACAAATGATCTCAATCATTATCAAAATGATCTTAACTATCACATTCAATCTCAAGATAAGAGAAAAGTTCATCACAGAGCGAACTGAACAAAACTCACCGATCAATTTCAGTTCACATTATCAAAGACTATCAAAGTCACATCACGTAGGGTTCGTCAATACAATAGAGCTCATGAATGAACTAACAGTATATCAAATTGACGGATGCATTCAACCGTTTGTGATAACTAGCATTCAACCGAAAGTAACAAATTAACAGTATATAAAATTGACAGTAGCAAGTAATTTGTACAATAGAGCTTAAGAATCAACTAACTATCACATTCAATCTCAGTATAAGACAAAGTTCATCACAGAGCATGTCAACAAAGCTCACTGATCAATTTGCCAGATCTTTAGTACTAGATTCAGTTCACATATTATCTTTAGGAATACTCACAGAGGATGCCGCACAACAACTCACGGTGCAAGGAGGAGGCCGGTGCAGGGGAGGAGGCCAACGCGGGGAGGAGGCCGACACGGGGAGGAGGACGGCGCGGGGAGGAGGCCGGCGCAGGGGGAGGAGGCCGGTGCAGAGGGAGGAGGCCGACACGGGGAGGAGGCCGGTGCAGAGGGAGGAGGCCGCGCGTCGAGGCGGAGGCAGCGTCGTCGATGAAGGGGCGGCGGCGTCGGGTCTTACGGCCGGGAGGTGAACAGGCGAACCCTAGAGGAGCGAGAGCGCGCGAGCCTAAGGCGCGCGGAGACGAAGTAGCGAGTAAAGAGCAAAACCCTAGGTGCGCCTTTTGATAAAGAATATCACGACGGCTCTATTAAAGAACCGTCGAGATATCCGCAATATCACAGACGGCTCTATTTAAGCACCGTCGTGATAATATCACGACGGTTTGCTTAAAGAACTGCTCGAGATATCCTCAATATCACGCACGGTTCTTTAATGGCACCGCTCGTGATATTGAGGATATCTCGACGTTCTTTAATCAAACCGTCGTGATATTATCGCGAGCGGTGCTTAAATAGAGCCGTCTGTGATATTCGAATAACTCGACGGTTCTTTAATAGAGCCGTCAGTGATAATATATCACGCACGGATCCATCATAGAGCCGCTCGTGCTATGGATCTCATTCCTTCATCTCCGCGCAAGTGTCTCTTCGTCTCTGCTCGACTTTACTACTTCTTTTATATAAATAGACAACCCTTATCGAGGGATTTCTCACGAACCTCGATCCTGATCATCCCCTCTCTCCACAAATGGCTTCCTCTCGTCCCTACTGATCGGGCCTACATTATGGTTGTGTACTCGCACCTCTCTCGATCACAACTTTGCCCAAGCCGCGAACAAGACGTCCGTTCGCAATGCAATCCGTTGTAGACCCTCCGATCTACCGGAGACCATAACGGCAATCATCGGCCGATTGGAGCTCCTCCTCCAACAGATCAGGTGCGAGGTTCTCGGCAGATCCGACGAGTAAACCTCGTCGTGGAGATTGTCCTATGGAACTCTTTGGTCCGCACCGAGGATGCACCAGAGAGTCGAGGACGACCTCGACGATTGCAGGAGAGCGGTCGACCTAGCCGAGCTTGTGGAGACCAGGTTGATGGCCTCGGGTTATATGGGACTTGATTACGAGTCCGAACATCTACAAGAGGAAATTGAGCGTACAAGGTCACGGTGGAGGCGTTCGGTGAGACGATCACGATCCCGCTCCCACCGGCCGACGAGAATGCGTCACGAAGATTTGAAGACTAAGATAGGATCGCCATCCTTTTTTATCGCTTGTGATGTAAAACGATAAGGCGATCTATTGTCCGTGATGTAAATATGGTCTTTAATTTTTATCGCAGTGATGATATGGTCTTTTTATCGCGTGATGATATGGTCTCTTTATCATCTATTTATTACTGGGAAAAATTTATTTTGTTAATTATTTGCGCATATACACGCTATCACAGACGGTTGAATGAAAAACCATCTGTGCTAATATCCTCATCACGATTTTCCTATTACTAATCGTCATGTTGAACTTGCAGACGGCTCCATGTGGAACCGTCGTGATATACTCAATATCACGCATTTATTAATAAGTAGAACCGTCGTGATATACTCACATCACGCACGGTTTGTTAATAGAACCGCTCGTGATGTGAGTATATCACATACGGTTATACTTATTAACCGTCGTGATATTGAGTATATCACGACGGTTCCACATGGAGCCGCTCTGTCAAGTTCAACATGAGCATTTGTGTGGAGAACCGCTCGTGATATACTCGTATCACAGCATTTGTTGGAAATAAGAACCGCTCGTGATATTTCACCCTATAAATATAAAGACCCGACAGAGGCCCCGCTCTAGCGCCTCGATCTCTTCTTTGGAATAGAGGGCTTGAGAAGGTTTGCTCTGTGTTGGTGTAGGAGGCTTGTTTATTTGGCTTGCCTTGTTCTTGGTTGTGGGTTGCCCTAGCAACTTATGGTCATTTGGCTTGCATGCATGCTTGCTTTGTGAGGCTTGGCTTTGGTGGTAGCTCTCGGTTTGGGTGTTGTGAATGAGTGTTTTTGTGAGTGAGATAAGTCGGTGCATTTCGATCGTGGCTCTTCTCTTGCCCTGCTCATTGGCCCAAGGAGAAGGACGGTGAGGAATCTTATGGATATTAGGAATTTTCGTCGTGAGCTCAAGAGGGTAACGATCTTTAACTCTTTATATTTGCTTAATAGGAGGAGTAACGTATTTGCGATTAATAGGAGGAGTAACGTAATTGCGGTTTATTAATATAATTTAACACTACTAATTGTTACATGTGTAGCGAGATGGACCGAATCGATGTACGCAGTGCGAACCGTGTGAGTGAAGAGTACATTAATGACGTGATTGCTTTTAAAAGAGCCGCGAGCGTGATATCTTGAATAAGGATAGAATTTATGTACCGCCCATGCATTGATTGCGATAATCAAGATTTTTAACAACCCGCGCGATCGTAGGGCACTTGATTGAAGGGTTTCAAAAAGGGTATACATGTTGGACCATCCACGGTGAAGAGCGATTATACAGAAGTTAATAATGATGACATCGACGAGGAAGTCAACGATATGCCTGATGTGGATCGTGTTTTTGATGACGATAGGTCGACGATGACAATCTGATCGGATGCTACGCGATGCGTATGAAACTACAATGAGAGAGAGTTTTGTAAATTCGAGCGCTTAATAGAGGACTCGGAGAAACCTTTGTTCCTGGCCGCAAGCCGAATACACAAGGTTGTCAACCGTATTTGAACCGCTGAAATTGAAGGCGAGCAATGGTTGGTCCGACAAGAGTTTCACGGCGTTGTTAGGTCTCCTAGCGGACATTCTTCCGGAGGGAAACGTGTTGCCCAAAGACCACCTACCAAGCCAAGAAGGTTCTTTGTCCATTGGGAATGGAAGTAGAAAGAATACATGCATGTCCGAACGATTGTATCTGTATCGTAAAGAGTATGCAGACTTGCATGTATGTCCCGTGTGCAAAGCATCCCGATACAAGCGTAAGAATATGCTAAGGTGAAGCAAGGACCTCTGCTAAGGTGTTGTGGTATCTGCACGTGATCCCACGTTTGAAGCGTTTATTTGCGAACCGAAGGAGGCAAGATTGCTGCGTTGGCACTCGGAGGAGCGTAAGAAAGATGGAAAACTAAGACACCTGCGATTACGCCATGGAGAAACTTGATCGGACCTTCAAAGAGTTCGGTGCGGAACCGAGGAACATAAGGTTAGGGTTGAGTACAGATGGAATGAATCCTTTCGGTAACATGAGCAAATGACATAGCACATGGCCCGTGAACCTATGTATGTACAACCTTCCTCCTTGGTCGTATGAAGCGGAAGTACATTTTGATGTCACTACTTATCCAAGGGCGAAGCAACACAGGAACGATATTGATGTGTACCTAGCACCATTCTTGGATGATCTTGTGACATTTGTGGAACGAAGGGTACAAGTATGGGATGCGTAAACGAGAGAACTTCTCTTTACGCGTCATGTTGTTCTCGCACTATCAATGATTTTCCCGCCTTGGTAACCTATCGGGCTTGATGCGAAAGGAGCCAAAGCCCGTCCGCACCGCTTAGATGCTACGGAGAGTGTATGGTGAACAACTCACGCAAAAGCGTGTATATGCGTCACCGTAGGTTCCTTCCCGAGTCACCCATACCGCAAGATGAAAAAACAATTCGCGGAAATAAGGAGGACAGTTCGGCTCCAAGGGCTTTTAGAGGAAAGAGGTCTATGATATGGTTAAGGATATCGATGTTGTGCTTGGGAAGGGATGTAAATTAAAACCCGTCGAAAGAACATCCGAAGAAGCGATCAATTTTGGGACTTGCCTTATTGGGAGCACTTAGAAGTTCACATCGCATCGACGTCATGCACATGGAGAAGAATGTATGTGAAAGCTTGATTGGTCTCTTCTTGAACATTAGTGGCAAAACAAAGGATGGTGTTAACGCACGACGCGACTTGGTTGATATGAACATAAGGACCGAGTTAGCACCGAAAGAGACCGATAAAGGACGAACATACCTTCCACCGACTTGCTACACTATGTCCAAGGCCGAGAAATGAATTGTGACAAAGCTTGCATGGTGTCAAAGTCCCGTCTCGTTACTCCGCTAACATTAAGAAACTTGTTTCTATGCAAGATTTGAAATTAATTGGTATGAAGTCTCATGATTGTCATGTCTCGATGACACAAATGCTTCTGTTGCAATTAGGGGTATCTTGCCAACAAGGTCCGAGTGGCAATCTTGAGGCTATGTTATTTCTTCAACTTAATTGCTCGAAGGTCATCGATCCCGGGACTAGATGCTCTACAAAGCCGAGGTGGTGACGACTCTATGTCAACTTGAGATGTATTTCCCTCCGTCATTTTTCGATATTATGGTCCATCTCATTGTTCATCTTGTGAAAGAGATAAAGATATGCGGTCATGTGTTCCTCGTCATATGTACCCGCTCGAGAGGTATATGAGAATTCTCAAGTCCTACGTGCGGAATCGATCTCGACCGAGGGCGGCATCATCGAAGGTTATGCAATCAAGAGGTCATTGAGTTCTGCGTCGACTACATGGCTCGTGGAACCGATAGGTGTGCCTCTATCTCGTCATGAGGAAGGCCGGATGGTATCGGGACCATCGGAAGGAAATCAATCACTCCCGATCCGATACGTGCGCTCAAGCTCATTTCACGGTCTTGCAACACATGACCCAACTGTCCCGTAAATCGACGAGCACAAAGACATGGTACGCCAACGTAATCCGCACTGGCCGGAGGTTTGGATCACGAGAGCACAACCGCTTGTTCAACGAATGGGTAAAGGTGCGAATCATGACTGGAGGTCATCAAGTGATGATACGCTGCTATGGTTGGCAAAAGGCCACAATTTACAATTGTCACATGGCAAGGATACGACATAAATGGGTACACATTTTATACGGCACTCGGGATAGGAAGAGCATGATCCGTAATGGCGGTGTCCGCATAGATGCATTCGATCCGATGGGCCGAGGAGCTCGTACTATGGGCAAATAGAGGAGATATGGGAGCTCGACTACGTGCTTTTCAAGATCCCCTATTTCGGTGCCGTTGGGTCCATCTCCCACATGTGAAGGTCGATAAATGCGGCGTCACTACTGTGGACCTCGATCGTGTCGGATACAAAGACGAACCATTCGTCTTCAAGCAACCAAGTTGTTCAAGTCTTCTATGTAACCGACCGCAAATAAGAAGCGCCACGTAGTTCTTCATGGAAAAGAAGGATTGTCGGAGTTGAGAATGTAGTGGATGAGGAAGAATACAATCAATTTGACGAGTTGCCTCCTTTCGGAGGCGGCATCGGGCTCGAGGAAGAACCCAAATGAGGAAGCTAGCTATATGCGCGTCGATCATCATGAAGGACTATATTTTAATTAAGAAATTACTCCATTGTAATTAATTTATTCCATAACATCATGTGTTATGAACTTGTAATATGTCGACGTATATTTTGATGTCAACGTGAAATTGTAATCGCTCCCGCCCTTGTGGACCGTATATTTTGGTGCATTAAAAATTCATTTAATTTGGAAAATAGTCCACCGCACCACCTTTCCGAAACCTAAAAACTAAAATTTTATGGCAAATAGTCTAACACCTTTGCAAAGAAACCGGTATACTCATGCCTAATCTGCGATCGTCATCGCAGAAGACGACGTAGTCGTCCCACCCTTCCACACCGCACCAATGCTCGTGCACGGTGACCATCCTCCGACAGCGCCACACCCGCCCGGTGGCGCCTTCTTCCCCACGCCGCTGACCATGTCCGCGGCGAGCCTCGCACCGCCTACACTCCCGGGCTGGTCTTGGCCGCTCGCACCCGCCCGGTCGGCTCGCCCTCGACTGGCCGATGTAGTGCTTCCCAACGTCGCGCGCCTCGTCGGCCGTAGAGGAGGAGACCGAGCACGTGACCGCGCCTTGTGGCGGCCACGCCGCCGTTCAAGGAACATGAGGCCGCGCTGCATGTCTTGGGGCGCGAAGACAAACCCGAGGCCGACGATGAAACAAGTCCCCCGGGTTGCCGGCGGCGGCCAGGTGGTTGACGACGGCCACTTCATCGCCTCCTCTCGCTCCAGCGCCACGCGCCTCCCCACAGTGCGTTCCTTGGACACCTTGTACAAGGCCTTGCAACTACACGTACATACATTCAAGATGTTAGAATAAATAGTAGTATGTACGTACGTATATTGTAGACATAAAGATGTACGTACGTTAATCGTAGGCTGCATAGGTCCTCCATGGGCTGAGGAGAGCTCGCGGCCACACGGCCGACGATGTCGACGACGACATCGTGAGAAAGAGCGGCGATCACCGACCTCCTCGCCTTGGTGCTGGCCTGACTGCTCTGCATGCTCACCTTGGCGATTGACGTACTCAAAACCGTGAGACGAAGAGCGATGGGAGGAGTTTAATCTTCGGTGAATTATTCCGTCTTATATAAAGAATTTGAGTAACTGGCACGTGAGACGAAGAGACGCATGTATCGTCGGCGTGCGAGAAGAAGAAGAGGTTGTGCGATGGTGAAGAGACACATCGCGCGGAGAAGAGGTTGGATATCACGAGACGGCTCGCTCTATGGAACCGTGCGTGATAATAATATCACGACGGTTATTTAATAGAGCCGTGCGTGATAGTAGCTATCACGAGCGGTTTAAAAATAAAACCGCTCGTGATAAGTTGTCCTCATCACGAGCGGTTCATATTACGAACCGCCCGCGATACTTCACTGACGGTTCTTAATATGCACCGTCGTGATATGTCCTCATCGCGAGCGGTTCTTTTTACCAACCGTCGCGAAGTATCTAAGCGGTTGGTAATAAGAACCGTCGTGATGAGGACATATCACAGAGCGGTTCCCAGCCGGTTCCAAAGGGAACCGTCTGTATAAGGTCAACACAGACAGCTCATTTGGAACCGTCTGTGATGAGGTGTCTGTTATTGTCTGTTTTGTAGTAGTGATAGGACTCCACTTTTTGTACACGCCGTCCACAAAACTCGTGGGATACTGATTACATGGATGCAACAGTAAAAAGTTTGTTGCATGACTGACTATTTCTCCCTCTTTCTCTCCTCGTTCTTTCTCATCCACATCATTAAAAATTTTATGTTGCAAGGATTATAGACGGCTGATGTTATCCCATTATACATGCCATGAGGCTCGACCAATCATTGTGAACTCTCCTCAATTTTTAAGTTCAAAGTTTAGTTTTCTACTGTTGATGCTCCATCGTTACAGGTGGCCCCTCTTATTTGTGTCAAGCACCTGACCAATCTTGCCCGAGAGTGACACCTGAAGCACAAACCCCCTTTCACTACCTGAAGAAAAGAAAGACCAAGGTCCAAACTCTATCCATGTGCTTTGTATCATCCCCATTTGCGATGTTCTCTGCAAATACGCTGAACGCGAATCCTCCCTCGTCAGAATAAACGGCACCGTCTTTTACCCAATCCTTTTTCACGAGCCACAGCTCGGACTTCCTTCCTTCTTTGGCTACACAGATAGGCTAACTGAACTAGCTAGACCTGAAAACGTACACAGCTACACTGCATCTATCCAAGTCCAATCCAAAAGAAACGCACTGAATCGATGTAGTGGATGTGCGTGTAGAGTGTCGCGTGCACAATGTTAGTAGCTGTGCATGACACTAGAACAGCCGGAAATATTCTTCTCTTGGGTCTCGCAACAGTGGCCTGATCGAACTTCACCTTTGAGTCTTTAACCGGAAGACGTATGGATTAACGCGAGCAACAGAAGCGATCGGTGCTTGTTCGGTCGGACGGCCGTCACAACACGCACATGTATAGAGAGATTCAAAGAAGGAAGGAACATGACATGGCGAGGAACAGAGTTCGAGCTCGAATGGGTAACTGCAAAGGCCAGCCAGCACAGAGCAAAACCTACGTACGTGCTGGTGCTGCTGGCAGTTAGATGCTCACTTTCTTTTTTACCTGCCGTCTTGCCTTGCCCTGCATGCCTACGGTTTTGCCTACCGGCAGAAGCAAAGTTGCATAAAGCGTAGCACAAAGCTGCCTGGGCCAACGTGTGCATCGTAGCCCGGATCAGCAAAACAGGATATATGAAGAGATTTGTGCTTCTAGGTCGTAATTCATGGGCCAGTGTTCATCGTAGTTTTAGAGCCAAACTATGGTATTTTGGCACGTTGCGAGTTAGTTAAGTTTTACCAAACTAGTTGTCTGTTTGGTTTGTAGTCACACGTATGGTAAGATTTATTTTCTATTATCTAGGTTTCACACGCCAATAATTTTAAAAAGTGTGACAGTATTCCTTTTTGCTAGCAAAGTGTGACGCCGTTTTTTATAAACTAACCTTGTACTAGTTTGACAAAAAATTACCAGTTCGACAACTTTTTTATATGACTAAACAGACCCTTATATATATATGGTCCGAGAGCTTTTGGAAGTTTTCCATATATACACACAAGTTGTACGCGTGTTGCATGTATTTTCTTTTGAACCAAAAAAAAGGCGCACGCACGTGTACGCACTCGTGTAACTAAAAGTGGCACGTACGCACCTCTCGTGCCTGGAAGGCTGGGACATGACACGTTGCAGCGTATAACTCCGCTTTGACTACTCGTAACGTGATGCCAAGTTGCCAACCGCGCGGATGCAAGAATCGCGTCGTTACTCGATCGGGACCCGAAAGGCAAACCCACCTCGTTTGCCTGCTGGGTTCTTGGCGGTTTCCGCATGCACAGCGCCGTGTACTTGCACGTATGCTCTGTTGAAGCTACTGACCGGAATTTTCGCCATATATACCCAAAAACACGCATATCTCACGTCTTTTCACAGGGGAAGAAAGGCGTGGAATAACTGCGTAGCTAGCTGCTAGCCAGCTTGCGTAGCTCCTTGTTAGGGCAGCACAACATAGATAAAAAGTGGGTACTAAGCGTTACATATGGGAGTTTTCCTAGAATTTTTTTTGAAATAATCTGTTTTTTATTCAGAATTACGTAAATAATATCACTTATTTTTTTTACATAAATAATCCTGTGTCGCCGTATGGTTGAGCGACTTAGTATAGTCACCCAACCAGCGTGCGACACATATGATATTCGCTCAATGGAACGACGATTTGGCATTGTCGTTTAATGAAACAGTGATTTTATCCTTGTCACCCAACAACCGAACGACTATATTAGTCGCCCAACCACTAGGCAATTTTAGGTCCTAACTGTACTATTCACCAGATCATATTGGAATAATTGTGTTATAATACATATCACATTTCGTATGTATTACATTTAGCAAATCTTGTTGTATATTGGTCTTTTTTTAGAAAAGAAAATTGTAGTGTTAAGGTTGTGTCGGTGTTTTAGAACCGATCTTACGTAAAGATTGTTTGATTCAAGGGTCTCCACAATTGATCACGCAGACAGAAAAGACACAATAATTTTTATACAGGTTTGGGCCTTTTCCAGAGAGAATAACAACCCTACTCCTGGTGTATTGTATTATGTATGCTGGTTACAATCAATGAAAAAGACTTAGACTTATGCTGCTACTGATTGCGTCTCAATCACCCCTTTCATTTCTCTCTGACTGAAGTCCTTTTATAGTACATGAAGAGGTAGTCGTTTCAGGTCAAGAGGCGCCTCATTATTTCATAATAATGGTAGTAATCACCGAAGTAGTAACCTCCCACATCGTCTAGCGGTTATCAATCAAAGATAATGGTGTGTTATATGCAGTTACTCCAGAGAATAACTGCGTATATTGACTGTTTAGATCCCGTAATCAATTGGGCCTACAGGCAAGTGAACCCAATTAAATATGAGAAAGTCGTGACAGAGCTGGTCGTAGAAGGACTTACGACCAGGGGGTAGTCATAGAAAAGCTTACGATCGGGTACCGGTCGTGAGCGAGGCGGATCGGTGGGGTGCGGGTATGCCCGCACACCAAAATTTAAAAGCGATCAGTCCTCGATGCATGACATGCTGCGCAGGATGAATGAGGGAGCCGAGCAATAGCTAGGGCTTGGCACAACACCGAGCCGAGCATGAGCTAGTAGCTAACAACAATTGAGCATACAGGCTCGCTATACATACATGAGCTAGTAGCACTGAAATGAGCATGAGCTAGTAGCTAGCAACAATTGAGCATGCGGGCTGCTATACATACATCGACTAGTAGCTAGCAAAGACTGAAATGAGCATGAGCTAGCAACAATTGGGCATGCGGGCTGCTATACATACATCGACTAGTAGCTAGCGAAGAATTGAGCATGCATGCTGCTATAAAGAAAAGAAAAGGTAAAATGTTAAGCTCTAAATGGTTGGATATTACCATGCTAATCGATATATATATATATATATATATATATGTGTGTGTGTGTGTGTGTGTGTGTTGTGTGTGTTTTAAACTTGCTATACATACATGATACATGTTTAGAGCTATTACAGTTGTACAATAAATACAATTGTATTTTCAATCACACACATTAGAATTATGTAACAAATACATCTCTACTTTCACATATAAATACATGTATTTGTTACATCTCTACTTTCACATATAAATACATGTGTTACATTAGGAACTATGCTAGTTATTAGTTTCTTAATTCGTTGTTCTACACCCTACTAGCTAGCTCAACCCTATAGAACTTAAACCTAGGGACGCGGGAGGGCGGCACGCAGGGCGGGAGGACGTCCGGCGGCGCATGGCGCGGGAGCCGAGAGGTGTGCACCCCCATCATGTAATTTCTAGTTCCGCCACTGGTCGTAGAAGGACTTACGACCAGAAATGATCATAGAAAAACTTACGATCACGTGGTAGTCGTAAAATGACTTACGACTATAGGGATGGTCGTAGAAGAACTTACGACCACCTGATTGTCTTCCCCCTCAAGACTATAAGGGGTATATTTAATAGCGTGTGACGTCATATTTACCCATAATACTAATTACAAATAAATAATAAAATGAGAATTATTAGATCCTCGTCATCTAGCCCCACAGCTTCAAGTGAAAATAACTTACTTGGGAAAGGAGTCATAGATGTTCTTACAACCACGAGGTGGTTGTAGAGTGAAGGTCGAAGGGAAAACTCTTCAACACGTGTTTCATTTGACCAGAAATATACTTGATCAATAAAGTTTGTTGAAAATCTCACGACTACAAGGTAGTCGTAGAAAATCTTACGACTATGAAGTGATCATGGTACGATGATCGGAAGTAAAACCTTTCCAACTGGTATTTCGTTTGATCAAAAATATACTTGGCCAAGAAGGTAATTTCGCTTGAGGTGTGAAGATAACCTCGGCTTTATCGAACAAGCAGATTTAAGAGAATCTGTCTGTTAGAGCAATTCTCGAAGCGGTGGGAACCGTTGAGTTTCCACGGTGTTTTATTTCAAGTGCGCGGTTATAAAAACTGGCCGCATGGGTGACTTTAGGTTTCTTACCTTTTCCCCAATTCACCTCGACTGTTCATCGAGTTCTCGCCTTCTCCGCCGCTAGCAAAACCGTATACTTTCTTGAAGCCTTTCCAAATCCAAACCTCCTTTTCTTGAGAAAAAAAATGTCCGGAACCATTTCTCAGTAGGGCGAATCGGAGATGGACACGGCGAAGATGAAAGCTTTGGTCGCTGCCGGGAAGATTCCTGAAAAGGTACTCGTGAAGTGGATTTCGGCTGCTGGGCAACACTGGCCGTCGGGGGAAAGTTGGCAAATCCCCATTTTCCAGGCGTACTGTGTGTGCGGCCTCCGACTACCTGCTCACCCTTTTCTCATACTCGTACTCGAGCACTTTGGGGTGGCATTAGTGAACCTAGGTCCCAATTCCATCACAATGTTAAGCGTATTCGTGTACTTGTGCGAGGCATACCTATGGATTCCAGCGGACCTCGAGCTCTTCCAGTATTACTATGGAATGACTCGACAAGTTGGAATTGCTGGGAGTTGTGGTCTGAAGCTCCATGACGGGAAATTGAAGGAGTACATTCAGATGTTCACCCGGTCTTCGTGGCCGGGGTGGAAGAAGAAGTGGTTCTACTGGGAGGTCACCGAGGAGGACAGCCTTTCATTTGCCGAAAATGCTACTGAGAGGATTTCTTCCTAAGATTCGACCCCTAGGGATCTCGACCGGATTGCCCCTTATATTTAAGCTATCAAGGACTTGAAGGCGGGGGGACTCACCGGATGGCACGTGGTGAAAGATTTCATCACGCGCCGCATTAGTCCCCTGAAGAAACGAGTTCCTCCCATGTGGAGTTACTCGGGGACAACAGACCCGACCAGGGATTACAAGGAGGTTAAGTGAAATTCTTACTTCTGACTCTCATTTTGGTTAATCCTAATTTGGCCTGATGAATATTTTATCTATTTGCACAGATCTTTCACAGGTGGAGATTGACGCTCGTGTCAAGCTCATCTATGAGAAGGGTCCATCAAATGTGGCGGCTTCTCAAATCCTAGCGGTTCTGACTGCAGAGGAAAAGAGGGAGCACCTAAAGGTAATCGGAAATCGACTTCATCTTTAGCCTTTTACAGTCGTAGAAGTACTTACGACTAGGAGTTTTGTCGTAGAAAAATCTTACGACTATGAGCTGGTCATAGAAGAACTTACAACCAGAGGATGATCGTAGTTAGAATGACTTACGACCACTTAGTAATGTTTTCTTTTCTGATTTTAACAGAAAGTAGGCATGGAAGACCGCCAAGACGACGTAGAGGTCGAATTGGTGGTTGTCAGGGCAGTGGCGGAAATGGAGCAAGCAAAAGCTCCTCCAACTAAGAGACGTCGACTTGTGAGGGTCGCTGATAAGGACGTCATAAGCTCGAGCCCGATTGTTCCATATAAACCTTTTGCACAATTTGCGGCAGACATAGCTGCTGCAGAGAAGGCAAAAGTGGCTGAAGCAACCATAGCACTCAAACGCAAAGCCCCCATGGCCAAGGTGCCCTTCTATTACGACAATAATACTTTTGCAGTTTCTGCCTCTCGTGGCTTTGTCAAGCAGCTGGGAAAGGAGAACTCAAAAGCTTCATGTCTTCTGTGAAGGAAACTGCTGCTCTAATAGAGCCTGAGGTTGAGGGAAGCAGTGCTCTTGAAGCGATCGAGATAGGTCTCAGCCATTCGGGGAGTCAGAAGGTTCTAGAAGCAGTGACTCCTGTTCCCCTGATTGACTTTTGATCAGGAGTGGTCGAGAAGAAATCGAAGAAATCTTCTGTCGGAAAGTTTGCTTCCAAATTCCTGGTTAGGTCCAGGACGCAGAGGTATGTGAAAAGACAAAAGTGTAAGGACAGTATTTACCTTTTTGTTTCTCACGATTTTAACGTACTTTCTTTTTTGTGATCTTAGCCCAACTCCCTCAGTCCATGAGGATGCTTCTACTGAGAAGCCCGCTGCTACTTCTTTAGTAAATGAAGAAACGACAACGGTAATGGCTAAAGGGTCAACCACTATTCCCGTGGTAGAAGAAGTTGTCGCTGCTGAAGTTGCTACGACCACTAATGCGGTCGTAGGGATGGAGATGGAGACAGTGGAGGCCATGCGAAGGCGCCTGGAGAAGGTGGTGGTGAAAGCTCCGACCACCACGCCGGTAAGGAGGTTGTCGATGACGTTCCTTCTGGTCCTCAAGGCGGGGCTGCCATCACTGAATCAGAGGAAGAGGAGTACTTCAACTTCTGCTCTGATTTCTTTGGCCCTGCTTCCATCGTAGGATCTTTCGCCTTTAGATCTCGCGACCGAGTCCCTCGTCCCAGTAACATTCCCAACTATGGGGAAGTTTTCGATGACGAGCGTCTCGAAAAGGTTTGATAGAATCATGTCGAGGAGATGGATTGGCTAAAAGATCCGACAAGGATAGTCCCTATGTTTGCTCGGATGAGCATGAATGTAAGTATCTGACGATACCTATAAGTGTGGTTTTTTTCCTCACTTCTCATTGTCTTTCTTTTTTATAGAAAGCTTTGGAACAAATTGTCACGGTTTGCTAATACAATCGACAACTTGTTAAGTTACGACAAGAGAAAGCGGTACTCTGCGAGCAGGCAGAGAGGTGGTAAGTGACTGATACTCATAGTCGTTCTATGTTTCAACCATTTTGTACAGTACTCGTTGAAGTTGTCGTGTAAAATCTTACGACTTTGGTACTGGTCGTAGAAACACTTACGGCCAGAAGCTTGTTGTGAAAAAACTCATGGCTAGGTACTCGTCGTAGAAGTGCTTGTGACCAAAAGATTATCGTAGGAAAACTTGCGACTATGAGGACAGTTGTAGAATAACTTACGATCACTTGCCTCTGTATTCATATCTACCCTTAACTTTTGCAGGTTCAATAGTGATGAAAAGACCCTAGCTAATTCGCTCGACTATGAAAAAGCCGAGACGAAAAAGCTAAGGGAAGAGGTATATAACCTTCTGAAGAAGCTTCAGGAGACTAACTCTGCGACCCAATAGTTGCATTAAGAAATAAACAGTACGTCGTTGAAGTTACGACTGCTTATGATTTTGATCTTTACCTTCCTAACTTCTCGTTCTTTTTCAGAAAAAGAAGTCGAAACAAGGGCTCTTCAAACCGAAGTGGGAACTCTTCATGCCAAGGTCAAAGAGAAGACTTTGGTTGTTCATGAGATCTCCCGCATTGCCAAAGATAAAGATCAAGAAATTGAGAAACTAGATTCTCAATTAGCCGGTAAGTAATTCTTTACCTGCTACCAAATTGGTTTTCCCATATCATAAGAGTTATTTTATCTGACCAACCTCAATCTTTTCAGAGCGATTGGTTGAAATAAAACGGCTCTATGAGGCTTCGACTTGTACCCAAGAGGAGATGAAATCGATGAAGGTCAATCTTCAAGACAACATCTCCCTCTTGAACAATGTACTCGGTGGGCTACGTGCTGAAGAAGTCATTCTTCAAGAAGACACGATAACTGCTCACACGAGTGTCATTGGGGAGCAAGTCGGTACTTTGCAAGAGTTGGTGACCACTCTGAAGACCAACCTGTAACAGCCCTAACTTAGGGTTTGTATTTCAAATGTAAAATTTTGAGGAGAAATAAAAACTTTTGTTGTCTCTTCAAATCATTTGGAAGTTTTCGCAAGATTTTCCTAGCAATTTCAAATTTTCTAGAAGTTAATTCTTGTGATTGGAAATTGTTGTCATCAAATTATTAGCCTTCAAACTTGTGATCATCATCTGCAAATATTTTTCCTAGCATCTTGATCATCTTATCTACTTTCTTTTCCCTGTCGAGTAGTTAGTAACTCATAAGATAATGGACGGAAAAAAACCAAGACTAAGAATTATTTCACAATTTTTAGATTTTGTTTGCTATTTCAAATAGCCAAGTCAAATTGGTTTGAAAATCTGGTCAAACTATGGACAACAGCTTAGAATTTTCTTGGGAAAAATCTAGTGCATGAAAATTCCTGGAAAATTTACACAAGGTTGCCCTCTGTCCCAGGAAGCTACCATAAAAACCATTTCAGCATTTTTGGAGCTCAGGAGCTACCTCTAAAAATTCCCCAAACCTTCTCTGTCTTTCTAATTCAAATCTTCGTCACTGTTCTCTCGGCTCGAACCCAAGAGATCGACTTGAGTCCAAACGCCGCTTGACTTCGGTGCGCCAACTTGCGCTTGCACCCCAACTCGACCATTCGATAGCAAATCGACCGATTTCACGTCGCGATGCATTCGACCCACTCGAATGCATCTGAGATCTCGGCCGTCCATCTCGGATGCATCCAACGGTAGTTCGACATCCTTTATCAACGAGGTTTACTCGCTAGATCTCGAGACCTCGCATTGGTCCATCCGAGGAGCGGACCCCGGATGATGGTCAGCTATGGTCTCCATTAAATAGGAGGGCCTAGAATGGATGACATTGTGAGCGTAAGGCTTGCCGCGCACTTGGCCGGTTGCAACTAAAGAGGTGCGAGTAGACAAGCACAATGTAGGCCATCTGGTAACACGAGAGAAAGGAAGCCATTGGAGTTTGTGGAGTTTTGAAGAAAGAGGAGGTTTGTGATAAATCCTTTCAAAGTGGATGTCTATTTATAAACAAGTACTAAAGCGGTGTGGGGAGAATATGAGTCGATACATTGGGAGCCGTAGCGACATTGGTGCACTTAAATGAGCAATCGGATGACGGAAGTATCACAGACGGTTTTAAGAAAAAAAAACGTCTGTATTATTTAGTAATATCATAGACGGTTCTTGTTTAGAACCATCTGTAATGAGTTAATTACTTTCCCTGAGTAGGAAAAGGAGCGTCAACCATATTTATGAAAAAAACAATTCCCAAAAAGACGATGATGCTTTGGTTTCCAACAATTTATAAGGAGCATATTCTAATAAATCATATCCGTCGGACTTCCGTCTTTATTCATTTAATCTTGCCACATGTTGTTGGCCTATAAATAAGGGCAAAACTAAGAAAAAAATCACTCACAAATTAACTTCCCATCTTTTTTACTTCCATTTCATCTTAAAGTTCTATCTCCACACAGCCTTTTGGTACGAGTAGATGATAACTATGGTCGAAAAGAAAGTGAGATGAGATTTCTATTATCGCTTTTATGAGCTGAACTCATATTGCTAGCCTCTGTAGTATTAAGAGAAAATTCATGAAACAAATTAACTTTTTGACCATAGTGAAAAGAATAAAATCTATAGAATATGACGGTGGCTCTCTATAAAATATGACTTTAAAGCCAGTGGTTGGAAAAGAGCTATTTTTGTTAAAACGCAGCGATCGCGTAGCTCACGAATCCTCGCCTCGCATACGGTCGTCGACTTGTCTCGTCTCGCGTGCACGAGCCGGCGGTGGCAGCGTGGGTACGTGCGTGGACATCCTTACTAGCAGGCCGAACTACCGAAGGAGCGTGTCTTATCGCCTCCAAGCTCTCATCAAGGCCTGATCTGCGCAACGTCTCCCTTACGCCAACGTGATCTGAGCGAAGCAATCGCGCTCCGGTGAGTCTCTAACCACGACACGAAGTCCTTAAGGATCGCAATCGACCACCGAGTCTAAGCGTAACGTTGTTTCACTCTTTGGTGCTTCTCAGGAGCTTCGCGACGCTTTCTTCTCGGAGCTCGGCGAGCGCCGCGTCTTGATTCCGGGCGCCACCGTCCTCCTCCGTCATCAAGGCCGTGGGCTTATCCTTCTGGCGTCGGCGGCGGTGCGTGTTTTCCGGCATCTCGCCGCGTAACGTCATCTCCGTGGAAGCCGCATCCTCTTCTCGCCTCCGTGCCGCGGGCTCGTCTCGGCGACCATCGGACCCGCCACCGCCATCCGGTTCGCGAGTCTCGTGAACCTAAGGTATCACTCGCTCATTTTGAATCCCACCGGATCGCGTGATCCATCTGCGCGGCGCGCGCGCGCGTCCCGTCTTGCGCCGGTGAGCCGCGGTGGAGTTAGTTTAGCGCTAATCTTGTTTAGTCCGAGTCTCGACTTGTGGGCCTCTCGGGTTAAGTGAGTTTAGGAAATCCTAATCCAACCGTTATATTTTTCCACGTGTCGCCGCCATATGGGTCCCGGTATCGATTAAGAATTGTGTAACGCGTGTGATCGTTTTCTCGTCGAGAAACGTATTATCGTTGAGCGGATGTGTTGGATTGCGTATTGTTAAAGCCGAAGGCGCATTATTTGAATACGCCTTCGACGTCGCCTCGGCGGGCTGGGCCGTCCTGATCAGCAGTCGCGCGGGCCCGCTGTCAGTGGCAGGGGCTAGCTGGCTGTGAGTGCGAATTGGAATAAATGCATTATAGATTTCGGAAATGATTTAGTATTTCTGGTTTGTGTTTTCTGTTGAACTGTTAATTCAATTAAACTTGTAAAATGCATAACTAATTCAAATTTTATCCAAATTGCATGAAACCAGTGCTGTTAATTTTCATTTTAAGTGTACTACTTAATAAAATTAGTTTCAATCTTGTCTCTGTAGCAAAAATCGGTTAATTAATTAAATGATGTTTTATGTATCTTCTAAATTAGAAAATGTATATCTTTTTCAATAATTGTCCAAATCCAGTGAAACCATTTTTGTAAATTGTCTTTCTTAGTGTACTAATTATCAGAGTAGGTTATAGCTATGTTTCTGTTCATGAAAAATTGTTAAGCAATTAACTAGTGCTTTAATGTGTATATTAGCTTAGGAAATTGCTAGAAAATTCATCACCACTTCAAATAAATTATTTCTCTGTTCCTAAAAATATGATAGAACATGCTTAGGCTGCTGTGTAAATTTTGGTTTGTTTTGTTGTTGTTGTATGTTTGAGTTTTGTCGATGTTATTCGTTCTTATTCGCTGTTTTGTTCAATCGTAGGCTTCGATATTTGCGGCAACCCTGAGAACGACCCTCCGCAACAAATTGAGCAACAGCAGCCAGGCAAGCAGTTTGATCATAATAATCCCAGTATTTTAAAGTCTAATATTTTGTTTCAACTGTATGTATGCATTGCTTAATTTGTGTTAAATTGATTAGTTAAATCCGTAGCTGCATATCCTGTAGACAAAATATTGATCTCTACTACCTGAGCCTAGGTTATTTGTTTGTGATTAGAGGTCATTGGATGATCTCTTGTCACTTAGTAGATCCGGTCAACTTGCTTAGACATGCTTAGCTATCGGTGAATCGGGCGGTTATCGACTTTAGTCGGTAACCTTGATCACACAAAATTTACTATAACTTTATGTTTTAGCATTTCGCTATGTTTAATTGCAAAATTAAAAATGAAAACAAAATGATTTAGACTTGGGCACAATGGTAAGGCCGATGTGATCTGTTGGGTGTGACCGAAAGGTGCCCGAGTCGATTAAGGACCGAGTTACTTGCGCCACCATCTTCGAGCATTTTGCGTACTAACCACACTAGAGTATATGGGACCTCTCTTAACCTAGTACTTTGGCGTGTATTGGCTCCGGTCGCAGGAGGTCGCAGGAGGGACGGAGGTGGGAGCATGGTAGTTGTCCAAAAGCTTTATCCCGAGTGGGTAGTTGTCTTTTCGGCTTTACCATGTAAGCGTATGGATTTCTATCCATACGAGTGGCTCGTAGTTAATACACAATATTGGAAAAAGTCTCGTAGGACTTAGGCGTGTAGGCATACCTTCGGAAGTGTGCTTGGCTTAAAGGCGATGCGAAGTGTGGGTACATTGGTACACCTGCGAGGTTAAAACTATTCGAATAGCCTCGTCCTAGGTTATGGACACGCTCGGATCGTCCGTAAGAACTAGACTACAACATTTAAACTAAAACTTGATGGGTGAGTGCGAATGCGGGATTCGTGCTATTGTTGTGGTGACTATTGGGATAGTCACTTCTAGGTTGTTTATCTTTCGCTTTTGTTATTAATATCCGCATCTTATTATTTCAATCTTAAAAAAATGAATTGTAAACTTGCCTTTAAACTGTATTACCTTATTGCAAATGAAAATTGGCTTTGTGCAAATGAAACATATGGCCTCCACCAAATAAGCTGCATGTAGCTTATGAGCAGTGCCGCTAGTTCACACGTCAGGTCTTGCGGTACAAAGACAATCTTTGTACTCAGTGCTTTGCTTATGTTTTTGTTGCAGAGGAAGAAGGTGAGCCCAAGGGCCTCACTACGTGAGTCGTGTTGTCGTTTCGTGGACGACTAGACTTGGCGGTCCGGTCAGATGCCTTGTGGGTTGAAGGCACACTGATTGGCTTTGTTTATAGCCATCTTATGGCACTTTTGCTTCCGCTGTCTTCTTTCTGTTATTTTTGTACCTCGTGGCCTGTTGGCCTTTATGCATAATAACTCTACTATTTGTTTATCTTCCGTTTGGTAGTGTGGTGTTTGGACTCTATGTTTGGAATGGAGTTGATGTCTAATTTTGTAACGGGGTGTGTATACTGCTTTCTGGGAAGTATACATATCTCGAGGATCAATTTATTTGATTTGTGATGCTAGGATCAGGTGGTTGGTTAAGCATTACAAGCCAAATAAATTGGGGTCCTCACACAACCAGACCGACTCAATAAAGGAAGCGGTCAAAGGGGCTATAAGCTATGTGTTAGCAAAACTTAAAGCCCGTGACCCCAACCTTAACCCTTCAATTGAAGCCGACTTCGACTACACTGAAGCAGAAGCAAAGCGGCTAATTGAAGAGATACAGTCGGTTGGTGAGAAGTTCGCGGAGGAGATGCAAATAGGATCTCCTTCGTCAGAGTAATCTGTCAAAAGGATCCTGTAAAGATAAACTTTTTGTTGATATATATATGATCTTTCCTTTTTCCCTGCAAATAATCTCATAGAGTAGTTAGTAACTCATAAGATAATGAATGAAAAAGATAATTGGACCAGATATATGTAATCCTTCCTTCCTTCTTTCTTTTCCCTACAAATCATCTTGTCGAGTAGTTAGTAACTCATAAGATAATGGACGGAAAAAAAAACCAAGACTAAGAATTGAAGTCATTTTTATAACTTTATCCTAGCCCTCGACTATTTGCTTAGTTTATTTGAATAAACTAAGTAAATAGTAAAAAGATGGTTTCTGAAAATAGAGAGGTTTGTTTGACTTATAGTTTTCGATCATGATTATCTTGCACTGGTCGAAAGAGTAGAAACGAATTGACGCTAGGAAGTTCTTTCTAGTGGGCAGGACCACGTGCAGAAAGGAAAGGTTTCGACTAGGTGATGTTACCATCTCCGACCAGATTCTAAAGTAGAATCGTCTGTGATAAATACCAATAAATAACCATTTTTTACTAGCATGTGGTGTGGCGTTTTTTGGTGTTCTTCGTGCACTTAACTAAAACGAGTCGTCCAGTAAATTCTAAGGTAATAAACAATAAAATTGAAGACAACAACTTTAACAAACGACCATATATATCCATTTTTACATCACAGACAATAAAAAAGAATCAGCAATCCTATCTTAGCCTTCAAATCTTCGTAAGCTTTCTCTCCGGCTTCAGTGGTGGCGAGATCAGCGACTATCAAATCAAACGCCTTCGCCTGCTTTCTTGCACGCTCAATTTGCGCTTGTACCCGTTCGGACTCCGTAACCAAGTTCATGATAGCCCAGAAGCCATCAACCCTGATTTCCTCTATCTCGACGAGGTTGACCCACTCTCTTGCCATCCGGATGTCGTCCTCGACTCTCCGGGATGCATCCCCGGTGCGAATTAAGTAGTTCCAGAGGACGATCTCCACCACGAGGTTTACTCGCTAGATGCCGGAGACCCTCGCATTGGTCCATCTGAGGAGGAGCTCCAATCAACAGATGATGGCTGCTATGGTCTCCATTAAATAGGAGGGCCTAGAATGGATGACATTGTGAACAGAAGGCTTGTCCGCAGCTTGGGCCAGGTTGCAACTAAAGAGGTGCGAGTAGACAAGCACAATGTAGGCCAATACGGCCGGCACGAGAGGAAAGGAAGCCATTGGAGTTTGTGGAGTTTTGAAGAAAGAGGAGGTTTGTGATAAATCCCTTTCGAAAGTGGATGTCTATTTATAAAACAAGTACTAAAGCCGGTGTGGGAGAATATGAGTCGATACATTGGGAGCCGTAGCGACATTGGTGCACTTAAATGAGCAATCGGATGACGGAAGTATCACAGACGGTTTTAAGAAAAAAAAAACGTCTATATTATTTAGTAATATCATAGACGGTTCTTGTTTAGAACCATCTGTAATGAGTTAATTACTTTCCCTGAGTAGGAAAAGGAGCGTCAACCATATTTATGAAAAAAACAATTCCCAAAAAGACGATGATGCTTTGGTTTCCAACAATTTATAAGGAGCATATTCTAATAAATCATATCCGTCGGACTTCCGTCTTTATTCATTTAATCTTGCCACATGTTGTTGGCCTATAAATAAGGGCAAAACTAAGAAAAAAATCACTCACAAATTAACTTCCCATCTTTTTTACTTCCATTTCATCTTAAAGTTCTATCTCCACACAGCCTTTTGGTACGAGTAGATGATAACTATGGTCGTTTAAAAGAAAGTGAGATGAGATTTCTATTATCAAAGCTTTTTATGAGTGTGAACTCATATTGCTAGCTGGTATATATTCCTCTGTAGTATTAAGAGAAAATTCATGAAACAAATTAACTTTTTGACCATAGTGAAAAGAATAAAATCTATAGAATATGACTTCAAAGTCGGTGGCCGGAAAGTCAGTTTGATCTATAAAATATGACTTTAAAGCCAGTGGTTGGAAAAGAGCTATTTTTGTTAAAACGCAGCGATAATAGGGCCAAAAACTCTGAGCTCACGCCTTCCTCTGTCGCGTAGCTCCGACGAATTGAAGTGGCGCCTCGCTACACGGTCGTCGACTTGTCTCGTCTCGCGTGCACGAGCATTTTGGCACATGGCAGCGTGGGTACGTGCGTGGACATCCTTGCTAGCAGGCCGAACTACCGAAGGAGAGAGCAATTCAAGCCCAGTATCTTCTCTTCCCTTCGGGACAAGAATATCTCTACATCAAGGCCTAGTGCAATGCGCAACTCTCCCTTACGGGCCAACTAAAAGAGTTCGGGGGCACTCACCCCTTCGCCGTCCGCTTTGGTCAACTAGACAAGCACGCATGGCCTCGCAAGGTTTCTGTTTCTGACTTTCTGTATGAGAAAAGATACATGACAAGTGAGAACCACAGCAGCAACTTGAAGATGCACCTTGTCTCCCAAACAACTCGCACGAATGGATCTCAGCTCCACTTTACACCTGCGCGCGCAAGCGCAACAGTGCAAGTGCACATATACACTACTCTAGTGCCGTTTTACGCTGTCACTTGCCATCTTTTTTGGGGAAAAGCCGCGAGCACGAGAGGCCCTAGACACCATTGGCACCCGCAGACGAGTGTGTTCAATTCTGCCCGCCCGCCTTTACTCCGCGGGCATAGCATAGCATGCATATTCCCATGCAACTTCAGGAAGAGCTCGCTTTCCTGATTTCCTTAGCTTTTGCCGTTGCTGGAAATGGGCTTCTTTGCCTGACCCTTGTGGCGGATGACTGGGCACTCTCTTTATAAACTCCGAAAATGGCTTAAATCTCTTGGCCAGGGAACAAAATTAAACGCTGCATTGCGTTATTGATTTATTATTCCAGAGGATAAGCACCACTGCCCACTAATTCGTCATTGGTGTGCCATGCCAGCCTCCAAACAACCAATTAGTGGTGCGAGACTGCGAGTGGCGGAGCACATGAGCGTGGAGACAATCAAACTACTAGTGACCGGTCCCTTTCCAGCATGTCGTAGCTGGGCACCCATGACGACGCTGACATGTAGAACTGGAGATCGTTCTAGACCCACCTGTCATGTCATTGTCACAGCCACCGGCGAGCAGAATGATTCCTCCTAACCCCAAGGCCAACGTCGCAGCTAACCTAGGCCGATTTGTTGTTTGCGATGGCCAAAGCTAGAGCCTGCCTGGTGGTACTACGCTGCAGGCGAGGCGAGGCAATCACCTTCCTGTTCATGCACAGTGCTCCGGTGCCTACCGTACGTGTGTTGCATCTCACCATCACCGGCAGCTATCTAAGCTACCAATAGTTTGCGATGGCGCTGTGCGTGCGCTAGCTACTACTGCATCGTATCGGCCGCCAATACGTGACTGTTTTTTGCGCGGGCGAGGAGGGCGAGACCGCGAGAGCCGGGAGGGACGTACAAGACGAGCCAACCCGCCACCAGATCTTATCTATAAGAACACCTGCATCTGTCCTCGTCCCATCTCTTCCCTCTCGTCTCCCCTCTCCTTCCTTTTCCTTCCTGGCTGCGGATTAGTTTGGGATCTGCCATTGGTGCCGGCCGGCCGGCCGGGCGGGCTCTTTTGCGCCGCCGCTTTTGGCTGCACCTTCTGAGCTTTTTGTGGCCTTGGCATGGCCTCCCAATTGAACAACGGGTACTACTCCCATCAAGGTATAGTACATGCCCATATCCCCCTCTGCTCTTTTTTTGCTCTGGCTGCTTGTTTTGTTTTACTGATTGCCCTGCCTCTATTTTTTCTTTTACGTAACTTGTTCGTGTTGTTTGTGGCTTGTCGAAGTGTTAAGAGATCGATTGTTGAGCTCCTGTTGTTCTTGTTTCTTCTCCTGACGCGTAGTCAGAGCTGCAGTCATGTGTGTGTTGATTTCCTCTCTGCTAGTTAGCTGCTGGTGGGTGCATGCCGTCTTTGTTTGACCTTGATTTGATTTGACGTGCGAGATGTGGCCAAAATAGGCCTGAGAGATGGATCGCATTATTGCTGCCGTCGAATGTTCGGTGGGGGCTGGGCTAAAGGCATAGCTGCGTAGGGGTGTTGATCTTGTCGTGCACTCGCCGAGGAAGGCAGCGAAGCTTAGCCGCCCCAACAGTCGGACGATGAGTAACAGATTGGCTTGTTCGATCGCTCGCTCGCTAGCTAGCTGTTGGCTTATAGTAAAACGGTAAATACAGAACAGAGAGTGGCATGTTCAATAAAAAGAGAGTGCTTTGAAGGGGAAAAATATATAGGATGAGAGCAGTAACCACTAACCAAGATAAGTTAATTTCTTATTTGCCACTAGAAGTTGGCTAGGTCATTAAAATGCCATCGCGAAATTGCTTGTCCCTTTATTACTATTGAATCTCAACTTTCATCCCGTTTTTACCACTCCCATCGATCAACCATGAGTTGATTGTCAAATTGTGTGCGAAAGGACTTATTTACCCTCTTCATCATCTTCTTCTTCCCTCCTCTCTCCCTCCCCCCGTCTCTCTCCTCTCTCGACAAGATGCCCCAGATCGAAGCACGCCGCCGGCAGACGACGGCCGCTACCGGTGGCAACCCAGGCCCACAGATCCGACTTCGACTCCATCGATCCCCTCTTCCACGTCCTTCGCATGCTCCCCTTCTCCTTCCTAGTAGGTCGAGGACGAAAGCGGGCGGGCATCTGTCGGCGTCAAGAGAAGCGCGTCGGCCTCCTTGCACCGCGCTCGCGCGACCACGAAGCCAAACAACGCCGCAGAGCCCATCCTGGCGCATAGCACCCTCCGGCTCTCAACGATGTCAGCGTCGTCATCGGAGGGGGGCGACCCGTGGGCGCCGGCGCCGCCCGAGGCGGCGAGGGAATTGAGGTGGTCGAGCGTGAGGGAGATGGAGTCGTCGATGGAGAGCTCGCGGCGGCGAAGGGAGTCAAGCCCGCGTTGGGTGTGCGCCTCCACCGCGCGGTGCTTGTGTCGCTCCAGCTCCGATGTGTGTGTGGAATGGAGGGAAAAGGAAAAGATAAAGGGAGAACTAGGAGGAGGCCGGTGGTGGCCGGTGGCGGTAGGGAGGAGGAAGTCGACGAGAAGGGCGAGGCAGCACGGGTCGGGCGATGCGGTGTGACCATAGTGGAAGCGGAGGGGAGGGGTGAAGGCATGTAGAGGAAGAGTGAGGAGGAAGAAGGGTAGGATGGGCATTTTGACAAGTTTTCAGTGGTTAACGGCAGCTGGATCTAACGAGGCTAACGAGTAGCAAAAACGGAATGAAAGTTGAGATTCAATGGCAATAAAGGGACGAGCAAATTCATGATAGCATTTTAGAGACCTGGCCCACTTCCAATGGCAAATAATGTTAGTCGAGTGCGGCTGAAGTAGTGAACGAATTTGAGCCTTGGAAGAAAAATCTCATGCACCAAATGCGATAGATCGATGAAGCAACAACAACATGAGATGATGGGAGAGAATCAAAGTCTCAAAGCTGCAAACCATTCATTATCAGTGTAGTGGATCACCCAAGTAAGCCAGCAAATAGGGTCTATTGTAGAAAAAGAAACAGAAAACATTAAATCGAGTAACACCTGAGACATAGATGGCGTCGGCCGGGAACAAAAACAATCTCGTCGTCAAAGCCATTATTAGCAGATAAGCTAATGAACGAGTTAACTTCTGAAGACAAGGGAAGCGGCCGGGGCCCGCGCGATCTTGTTTAAATAAGATCATGTACAATGGGCTTACATCAGCTGTCTATAGTCTCTGCCATGTATGATTTAAGCTGATGTGGATGAAAGAGAATAAAGAGAGAGAAATGTGTTGTTTACAATCCTGTAGCCGGCTGTATCACCAGAATTAAGGAGGAAATGTCTTAGGTCTATGAAAGCATTAAAAGATTGTGTTATCTATAAAGAAAATGAAAAGGCAACCCATTGTATGAGCTGTCTATAGAGCTATCTACAGGTGACATAGAGAGTTACTATAGACATCAGCTATCTGTACCATTGTACATGCCCTAAGGCAACTGGCCAACACGGGCCCGGCGGATATCCGCACTGGTTCATGTGGCGGTGTGCATTGGTGGGCTTCGCACGACATGTTTCGAGTTCAGAGTGGTCCAGGCGTCTAGCCCTTCCTGTGAGCTGTCGGACCCTCGGGCGTGGAAATACCCGAAGACCCTATGTGTATAATGTGCAAGTCCCATGATCAGTGGCTTACACACACATTTACAAAATTTGGTATTTATATCCATACAATCACATCTATGAAAGTAAATGGTATTTAACTTAAGCGATTACAAATTATTACAACAACGACCGACCGACCAAATAAAAGCAGTCATCAAAGTAAAAATATAGCATCGGAAGAAATGATATAAGTGGCAAAATTCCAGCGGCATGCCCATCCGATCCCGCAGGCAACCGACAAGGAACACGCCCTATGTAGACCCGTCACCGAACCCTCCGGTTCCAGGTGCAAAGAACACATCGTCAGGTGTCGGCTCATCTTCGATCTTTGAACAACAATATTAGCAAGATTGAGTACTTGTGTACTCAGCAAGACTTTTAGCGTATCACAAAATTATATTAAATGCAAGGTTATTAAAGAATGAGGCTCTATTCTACAAGCTATTTTTCTAAAAGCCACTTTTATTTGTAGTATTCATAAGTAGTACTTTGCAATAGAATTTAAGAGAGAGTAGTTTAAATATGTACATGACAGTAAGTAAAGAACTAAATCAAATAATAACAACACACGCAACCTACCTTGGTTGCGAACAATAATTCTTTTTCAGCCATAGACATGGCACTAACAACAACTTGCAACCCTCCTCGGTTGTAAGCCATGATTCATGTTCAGCCATAGAAATGACAGTTAACTCAAATGAAAATCCCATGTTATTGCCCAAGTTTTGTGACAACCCATTTTTGGAAAAACAAGACTACAGCCATACCAGGCGCACTAAGCATGCTCATGACTGCAAGCACGGCTATTTAAATAGATTTTTTTTATTATGCAGAGGTGTACAACTTTATCCATGGTACGTGGTATTCCAGTTGCCTGAAATATCTCTATATCACTGCTCACTACCATAGGTAAGGAGTCTAGAGTTTGCGACACAGCTTTTACATCACCTAGTCCTACCCTTGCACTTAGCCCGTCGAATGTCTTGCCCGGATAACCTCTGTCGAGTAAGGCCCTTACTTGCCTGGACTGGATACCCTCCGTCAAGTGAGAGACCCTCACTTATACGGATACCCTCCGTTAAGTGAGGCATTCGCCGTTATGTCGGCAATAGAAATTGCTCGCAAACTACTGCCTACCTCTTATGCAAGGCTAGGTTTTTGGTGACTTAATTAGCTACAACTATCTAGTACTAGCACATACGATTGTCCGACTAGGACTTAGTCCCGGAGTTGCTGGCTTCGGTCCTTAATTGACTACGGGCGAGAAACTCCACCCTATCTACTAGTGAGTCACAATCCTCACTTTTTCAGAATACGTTAAATCTAGGGTTTTCATTTTATTTTCAAGTAAAATAATAGAGGTACCCCTTTGGGCATTTTTCAAAATATCCCAAATTCTCAAATTAACATATTGTCCTTTATCAGTTTATCAGAAAATCTATCGTTCTAGTGGCAGTCTCAAAAACTACCAATTGATATTATATATTGCCTAACCCATAATCTAATGGCTACAACAGTAAGAAATCAATATTTCAAGGAGACATATGCAGCAATTAGGGCTTACAGCTACCGATTTCCCAAATATAATAATTTTCATACAACACATATAAGTTATTAAGGTTTGAATTCTACTCGGTTTGAAAAATCTAGAGAAAATGATAAATACGCTTTCCAATAGAGAAAGCGTAATCCCACGCATGCACTATTGAGGTTTACACTTTCCAGTAAGGAAAGCATACTCTCCTTAGAACTAAAGACGCATTTTCAATTTTTCTTTTGATTTTCGTTTAAACTGACAAGTGGGGTCCACTATTAGTGACACGGTCTATGAGCATAGTGCATAGACCAAGGGTCTATATGCACAATATGTGGTCCATGGCATGGTGCGTTGTGCACTTAAGTGTCGTGGGCCCGCATGTCAGCGACTCATTAGAGAATGACGTTTTGGTTAAGTTTTTATTTAATCATTATCTTGGTCCCACTTGTCAACGACTCATTAAGGATTAACTAAGCGCTAAAAATTGGATTTGTGCTAATGACTGCGCTTAAGCATGCTGATGACGAGCTACAGTGCTCGTCCGGCATAGCAGCGCGGTGGCGCTCATGCTTGTCGCCAGCACGGTGACGCTTAGCGGGGTCAGAGAAGACCCAAAATGGGATCCCCGTACTAATGCGTAGCTAAGGGTACTGGCGGCATGGCCAGAGGTGGCTTGTAGCGGCGGCGTGCCGGCGTTGAGCGGCGGCTCAACTACGGCAATGAGCCATTGCTCAAACGAGCAATGCTCTCAACCAAAACTTACGCGCATAAGCATCTACTAGGAGTATACTAGAAGTGATGACGAGGTTCAGGGAGGTCTGAGGTGGGTTGTCGACGGTGAGCCGCGGCGGCGAGGTGAGTTGCATGTGGAGAAGAGGTTCGGGTGAAGAAGAAGGTCGTCTAGTAGTCGGGGAAGCTTGGAGGCGTCCTGGTGATGCTTCTTGTGCGAAGAATTGGCTCGAAGTGCAGTGAAACTCCGACGGCAACCGAGGCGGCGGAGATCACTGGAGACGAGGAAGACGATGCAATTCGGCCGTTCCTATGGATCAAAGGCGAAATCAAGTGAGGGGAAAGATTGAAGATGCTTGGGAACATAAGATGATGTGAGAGGAGTGATGAGGAACCCTTCAAGTTATCGGGAATGATGGTGGTGGTGCACGACCGAAATGGCGCTCGCGCTCTCGGAGCGTTTGAGTTCGATTGAGTGGAGAAGAAGGAGATGGGAGGTGCGCACTGGCGAGGAAGGGGAGGAATGAAGCTTAGGGCTGGCTTTTATAGATGGAGGGGTGGAGGTGAACGAGGGAGAAGCTCGGGATGACCGAGGGCAAGCTGGCGGAGTTCTCCGGCGCACGGGCAGGTATGGGGCTCGGTCGGGCAGGTATGGGCGTGGAGACGACCGACGATGCGATGGGGATAGTTGGGCAGTGGGAAAACGGTGGGCGGCAAGGTGAAAATTGCAGGCACGTGGCATTGCACTCATGGGCATGTGCTGGCACTCGGCGCCGCGAGGTGGATGAAGGACCTTGCGAACGGGGCCCACTGGTCAGAGAGAGGTAAGAGAGTGAATTAGGTTTTGGTTTGTATTTCTGCTGATTTATTGTCCGAATTTATTTACTACTCAAATGACTTTGAAATTTTATGAAATTTTTTGTGTAGGCTTCTGACCTAATTTATTTTCTCCTATAAAATGTTTAGATGTTTTTATCTTATATGAATTTCTCTAAAATTCAAACAAGCTTCTGATCTTATGCTTTTGTATTTATTTTTCTAAACAAGTTTTCATATAAATGTTTTGGTGAATTATTCCTGGGAACTTATACCCAAATTTTTTTTCTTAAATAATATTTTCACTTTGTTTTATCTAACTTCTTTTGAGTACATGTTTGTTTGTATTTCATGTTTTTCTTTTAAACATAAGTCAAAATCAAACATGGGTATATTTTCATGTGCATAATGGTCAAAGAAATTTTTTCTAATGCATTTATAATACAAAATCCCATAATTCAGATTTTGGGATGTTACGTGGTCGTGGTGTCACACTCACAAGCACTGACAGGTGGGGAACGTCCATAGCTTGGCCCACATAGAGGAGTCACGGGTTTGGATGGCAATCGAGCGTGGCGGGCGCGGGTAGTGCTCGTCCATACCCATGCTTGTGATCCCGATTCCCCCCATGGGCATGCCCGTGAAGGATGACAGGCAACCTTGCTCATACCCGTTGCCCACGGGCATGCCCATGTACTCGTGAACATTTAAAAATGTAATGTGGATGAGGCACCATATTTGCACATCAAGAATTAGCAACACATGGTAAATTATGCGATGATAAGAAAGGTATAGTGAAAAAAGCGCACACTCGACCTTCAGATGTTCACACATTCACAGAGGCCTTAGTTCAAGATTGCATCACACATTCAACAACTAAAATGGAAATACAACAGTGCATCATACATTCAATAACTAAAATTCATGGTTCAGACTACAAAGCAAGAGGCCAAACAATTACCTACTGAAACAATCGTAATTGTTGACAGATTGAAAGGAACTATTCCATTAATTGCAATAGCTATGCAGATAAAAGCATCCAGTTTGGTCTGAATCATCTCAACATGACAGATTGAAAGGAACTATGACAGATTGAACCCAGGACCCAGGAACTATGACTATCAAATTTAGCAAATCATATAACTCAAACAAGAACCTAGGAGTTGTGACAGATTGAAATGAAAAGGAATTTTCACACTTGAATAAATTAATGCACAAATTTGCTCTAGCACTTATCCAGATCTGCAAAAAAAACCCCCCTTCATTCACCATCTTCTCCCAATTAACATCATCAGTTCATCAATCATCACACATATTGCCAAATAAATCAATGCAAAATTTGCTCTAGCACTCATCTAGATCTGCACTAAAAAAACCCCCTTCATTCACCATATTCTCCCAATTAGCATCATCAGTCATCACAAATATTGCCAAATAAATTAATACACAAATTTGCTCTAGCACTCATATAGAATTCCATATCTGCACCAACCCCCCCTTCATTCACCATCTACTCCCAATTAACATCATTAGTTCATCACTCATCACACATATTACCAAATAAATTAATGCACAAATTTGCTCTAGCACTCATCCAGAATTCTAGATCTGCACCCCCCGCTTCATTCACCATCTTCTCCCAATTAACATCATTAGTTCATCACATATACTCCCAATACATGGGACATTACCAATAGTTTCATACATCCTAACACCACAATTAAATAAGGAAAATTCAAGAATAACAGCAAGAGAATAGTCAAGAGTTGTTGGCTTTCTTAAGGAAAATTCAAGAATCACAAGATTCAACACCAAGCTTTCAATTTGTACCGGCATTGAGGAGGAGGCCAGGTGGGAGGAGGGACTCGGGCCAAACTTTGAAGTCAGTCGGGCGCTCGGGGGGAGGAGGGACTCGGGTCGGCTTTTAGGAGGAGACCGGGCGTGAGGAGGACGACGGCTAGGAGGAGGATGGGGGCTGGGAGTGGTGGTGGCCGGGTGTGAGGGGGGACAACTAGGCGTGAGGAGGAGCGGCGGTAGGGCGAGGGCTGGGGGCGGCAGCCGGCCGGGAGGAGGACGTGGGACTGGGAGGCAGCTGGTCGGGAGGAGGATGAGGTGGATCTGGATTTCGTGTTTCGCGTGTTGGTAGCTGGCGAGGCGAGTGGCGGCTGGGAATCGGGGCTTGGGGGAGACTGGTGAGTGGAGAGTGAGTGACTGAGTCACTGACTAACCCTACTAGGGTTTTAGTGGTAGTATTGACTGTTGGCTCACTTGTCAGTATTGGTCGCGGGTAAATGGGCGAGATGGGTATAGGTGGAGCTTACCAATGCCCGTGCCTATTTATCCGATGGGCAGAGAGTTTGCCCCATTTTTTATACCTGTGGGAAAATAAAAGAGCCCATGCTCGGTTTCATTAGGGTATTTACCCGTGGGCATAAGGGTAATTGGGCACAATTGCCATCCCTAGTCATGGGTGACTAGCTGTCTAGGAGAGGGCCTAGCGATTGGTCCACATGTCATACACAGATGGTGAAGGCTGGGAACTTGGGTTTGTGCGGCAATTTCTCCTGCATGGCCACCAACAAAGTGTTGGAATGGACGATGATGGTTTCTCGACCAATGTTTTTTTTATGGCCACTTTTTGGCTTACATTGAAGAAGAAAGCGAGGCGCCGCGCGTCAACCAACATCTAACACGGGCAGAAGGGGCCTTTTGTCCCCCGTGCCCCTGAGCTTTGCTCAGGCCTCCTCATGAGCGCGTGAGCCGAGCGAGGCTCGAACGCAGGCGGGTGAGGGAGCTACGCCCTACCTTAGCCAACTGAGCAAAGTTTAGTTCTCTTCTCGACCAATGTTAGTTGCTTAGTCGCAAGCAGCAACAATCGTTGCTCTCAGTTCCTTTCCCAATAGGGAACAATACCCATTGCTCCACTTGACATCCTTTTATAATTCATATTGGTTTCTATAATATGGTTGTCTGAATTATCTAAGGTCCTGTTTGGAATGCAGAATTTTCACAGCACAATTCCCGTAGGAATGTCAAAAAAAAAAAAAAAAACTAACGTTTCAAACGGGGCTGAAATATTCATAGTTTCTAATTCATGTGCTTGGTAAATGTGTGTGCATGCGTGTCTATCTTTTAATCGAAAAGCATACAGTCAATTCATCAGCAAGCATACAATCAATTCATCACCGAGAGATGACTTGGCACCGATCTAGAAAATTGGCACACCGAGAAATAGGTTCGGGCAATATACAATTAGAGCAATGCACATGTATATTGTGTCACGTCTAAGTAGATTGACTTGCTCGTGTGGAAAGGAAAAAAAAACCCATCTCCGTTGATGTCAAATCTAGAGTAGATTATACAGCATGTACTACAAATCAAGGCCTCGTGTGGAATGTACTCCTAGTAGCAAGTACAGAACCACTTGAAGTACGTAAGTACAGCGAGGTGGTTCCCATGTTTGTACTATTATCTCGTCTTAGTTTCGTACAGTTCACGTTAAGAATACGTACGTCTTCAACTCTGGGTTCGGCCACGCTATTCAAATGGATCTCTGCAGAAGATTTCGACGTCATCGCCGATCAAAAATCAAATCTTGGTATGAGTAGCTACATTATTTTCGTATACGCACGTAGCGCTGTTCAGGCAGTTATGGTCTGCATCCGGATCCCACTTTTCTACGCTGCCCACGGCAAGATTCGGGAGAAGGCGGGACCACGCCCGAGTCAGCCCACTGGTTGCCCGCCGGCCTACAGGCACGAAACGGCGAGAGCGTCCCCGTCGCCTCCTCCGGGACCCCGCCGTCGCCGTCCTCCGGCCGCGGGTCGCTAGCGGCACCGCTTCCCTTTCTTTCTCACGCCCGTACGGCCCTTGCTGGTGGGCCTCCACAGCCCACTCCCATCGAGTGACGAGGTGACCTATCCGGTATCCTCTGGAAGCTTCCGTCACCCCGTCGCTTCGCACTTCCGTGACACGAGCCCACTGCCACACGGGTCCCGACGTACCATGGTGGGTGCGCTCTTCATGGGCCCGGACGCCGTCCAGCCCGTTCGTGGCTTTGCGAGCGTGGGACCAGGTGCCGAAAGCAACCTGCGCCAACCTGAGCCGTCGATCACGGGGCCCCACACGAACCCCACGGCACAGATGCCGCGCCAGTTGTGGTACCGTTGGGCCGTGCGCCCGTGCCCTTTGACTGGCCTCGAGTATTTGTATTTCCCTGGGCCTTCGCCGGTCTGGAAAGGCGTGACCGCACCCACCCGTTGCAGCGTCATCGGGTTGCCCACGCCTTCGTCTCGGTGGAGGCGAGCGAGAGTGTGGAGTGGCGCTTCCTGCCGGTGGTGGTGGAGCGGGAGGCCTAGGGTTCGAGAGACCTCCACGCCCGTCCCCTCGCGCCGCCATTCGCCGCAGTGCTCCGGTATGGACGCACCGCCGGTGCGCGCAGGGGCGCACCCACCGGCTCTAGCCGCCGCGCCCTTGGGAACCCCCGGCTACCATCTCCTCCGCCGGGTCCCTATCCATGGACAAAGCACCCGCTGCGCCATGAAATGAAGGAAAGAAGGAGCAGAGCATAGCGAAGCTTCGAAGAACAAAGCACTCGGGAAGACCGAAGACAGGAAGCAACTCAAGCAAGTTTATTTGGGCCGTTTGGGTCATATTCTTTCCGTCGTAGGGCCCATTTTCGCACTCCCAAAATCCCTAATTCCCCACTCCCCAAATCCCTATTCCCGAATTCCCCATCTTACTCCCCAAATCCCTAATTCTATCTCCATTCCCCATTCGGAGACTCACAGCAACTCACCTGGGCGGGCGGGCGGCTGCGCACGCGCGGGGGCGGCCGACGGCGACGGCAGGGGCGAGGTGGCGAGCGGGGGCCGGCCGGGGGGGAGCGCGAGGGGCGAGCCTCATGCTGGGGGAGCGCGCGGCCGACGGAGGCCGGGAGGCGCGGGCGAGTGAGGAAGTAACGAGCGGAACTAGAAGGCCGAAGGGCAAAGGCGCGTGAGGAAGAGGGAAGGAAAGGAAGTGGCGTCTCGCGTGACTGCGTGAGGAGGCTTGACTCCTGTGAGCCGTGAGGAGCTTTGAAGCTTGAGGCTTGAGCAATTGAGCTGCTGAGGCTGAGGTAAATTTAATTACTACTTTACTAGCTAGCTTGTGTAGTTCGGTAGCTTCTAGCTTGTGTAGGCCATACACCATTAGTCATTACTCAGACCTCAGTGATACTGTGACAGTAGTGAGTCACTAATGTAAATACTGGAATGTTGAGATGATCTCCTGAACATATGATGTTGTCTGTTTGTCTAGTCTAGTTACATGTACTTAGTACTCATAGATTGCATATAATTTATTGTAGATTTATAAAAAATGGACAAACGAACTTTGCATAGTTATTTCTCTAACAATTCAAATACAAGTATTACTCCTTGAACCAATGAAAGCACAACTCAACTAAAGAAACCTTAGATTGATTTTAATCCAGACGACACCGTTGATTGGTTGGAATATAGCGTGTCAAAGGATGCCGCCTTTTGTTTCTATTGTTTTCTTTTCAAGAGTCCGTCATATCCCTATTATTTTGGCAATGATGCATTCACAAAAGTTAGATTTGTTAATTGGAGAAAGGCTTTGAAAAATTTGAATAACCATATTGGTGGACCTAGTAGTACCCATAGCTTTTGTAGGCAAGCATGTGAGTACCCATAGCTTTTGTAGACATCGTTCGTGCTATAGGTTTGATTAGGGATATGAAAGAGAACTTGCAATACATAAGGGATAATGGGTACGAACCCGAACCATTGCTCGAGCTAGCAAAAAGCGCATTATGTATGAATTTGGATTGCATTAGACATTCAAATGTATTATGTACGTTATATATGATTTTATCATATTAGCTTTCTTCCATGAGCACCCCCTCTATTTTTGTCCTGCGTACGCCACTGCCGGTATGGCTGCCGTGCATCCTTTTGGTCCTTGATTTCCCTACTGCTTTGCGTTTTTCCGGGGCCTGTATCGGCAGGAGGTTGGGGAATTGCGGGGATTCGTGACCCTGCGGGTTTCAAGGGTTTTGGGTGGATTTTGGGTCGGTTCTGTGACGGATTTTCGTGGATTCGGCTCGGGGCGTGCTGTTCCCTGGGGATTCTGGGGGCTCTATCTGTTACTTTGACGTATCAGTAATCAGGGGGTGTTCGATTTGCTTGTGTTCGTATGATCACCTTGGGGTTGTGATTACTCTGCTTGTGTCCCGTAGGGTGTTAGTTTTTTGTGCTTATGGGTTGTTTACAGTTCGGCGTTTTTGTGATTACAGTTTGTTCATGCCTTCACGGGGTGCACGCACGTTGTGTGAACATATGAACGTTTGTTTCGGCATCTGTGTATTTGCATAACTATCGTTATGATTGAGTAGATCGGTGTCTTAGAGCATTGTGAGCTTGTGATAGAACCTAGTCACTGGGCTTTAGTTTTTCCTGCAATCTGTTATATTTCTGCAGCCGCTGTGGCGCTGTAGCTTTGTGTATAATACGAGTAGTAGCTTTGCTAATACTCACCCATTTATAAATGAGTAAATTTCATAAAACCCCAGGTTTTGGGTATTAGTAACACAAAGTCCTATGTTTTGAGATTTTTTTTCAGAAAACCCTAGGTTTTGAGACATTATTAACACAAAACCCCATGTTTTGAGATTTTTTTTCACAAAATCCCAGGTTTTGAGGCATTAGTAACACAAGAAAATCTCACTACTTGGGGTTTTGTGTTACTAATGCCTCAAAACCTGGGGTTTTCTGAAAAAATCTCAAAACATGGGATTTTGTGTTACTAGTGCCCCCAAAACCTGTGGTTTTATGAAATTTACTCTTTATAAATAGATGTCACCGTGTTACGCCTGTAGTTAACTTTCCCAACTGTGACGTCTAACAGTATATTTATCATCAAAGGTACTCTCATGATATTGTGATTTTATAATCTCTGGTGAAAATATGGTCATAAAAAGGGGGATAAAACTGTCAAAGTTAAATCTTCAATACCATGCAATGTCCAAAATGGCATGTTAAAGGGTGTAGCTGATACTATGGGTGGAGTTTCTTCCAGTGTGCAATGAGAAATTGGGAGTCATTTTTCTGTCATGCTCATATGCATTGATTTTTTAGACTAATGTTAGAGCCAACTACTATGTAAACTAGTAGCCACCTGCGCGCATTTGCGCGCCGCGGAAACATTGCATGCATGACAAGCGGGTCCCACCTGTAAGTGGTGGGAAAAAAGAAAGAAGAAAAGGCATAGCAAAGCAGAGCAGGCGTTTCTGTTGGGCAGTGCCGTCGGCGAGGGGCGACGCGGAGGCCAGCGGTGACGGACAATAACGTCGTCACGAATTTCCTCCCCCGTCAGATCCCGCGCGGCCCGTCGCTCTCGCCGTTCGTTGCCGATGCAATACCAGAAGCTGCTGAGGAGTGGGCCCCATATGGAAGTGAGAGAGATGGAAAGAGAGGAAGGGTTATGCCTATGACAAGTGGGTCCCGCGTGGAAGTGGAACAAAAGAAAGACAAAAGAAGACGTAGAGCAAAGCAGAGAGCAGGGAGGCGCGTCAATTCTGCCTCCATCTAACATGAAATGATTGGCTAAGGTACATAGGAAAGGCAAAAAATGATTTGTGTTAACCATGTAGGTGATATATGGTAAATATATAGCTTGAAAAACCGTTGAAATAGAATGATAGGTACAAAAAAACGCAGAGATCCCCTTCAGGTTTCCATGAGCAGGGATATGATAAACAGGGTACCTGATTATGGATAAGTTGCAATTAAAGTGAATATCTTAAGTAGCTATTTACCCAAAAGAAAGCGAGACCAAAACCAATAATTCCAGAGAAGGCAATAAAGTTCTACAAAAATGACAAATCCTTTGTAGCCTGATGTTTATTGGATTCTCTAGCTTCAGAGAAACAATATAAATAGTTATGTCATCATCAAAACAATTACAGGCTTTCTTTTTATCATATAAATGATGTGCTTTTAAAGAAATAAAAAAAACATAGCCAATAACATTGTTCACAATAAGTCACTGTCGATGCTACATGCTCACTCAACTTGCCATATTTTTTATGGTAAGATTCTGTGAATTAAATTATACATATTTGTTCTTTTGAGACAAACAAGACAAGTGTACATAGCAAACACAAAGATAAGTAGATTAGAAAACATTGGGCAAGCGATGGTTAATATTACATGTTCAGGCAATAACGTTACAATAACAATCGGGTGAAATCCTTATTTTCCTAATTTTAAAGAGATTTTTTTAAAAATATATACATAGAGTTAGATAGCTAGAAGCATGGAAGCGATCAAAATAATAATAAATATAAAACGCTTCCAATTTTAGAGAAGTTTATCAGCAGCTATTTCAAAGAAACTAACATATTTATGTGAATAGTACAACATGTCCAGTTGTGTTCCATAACTAACTGCATTTATCTCAAATAAGCGCATCCAAACTCACAATGTATAATCCACAATAAATGCCAGACATGATTGAAACACCTATTTACTCCCTCATCCATTAGTATGCTGAGATGGCTTAAAGTATTGTGTTAGCACCAATAAACTTAACAACCAAAAAATGCATAGGAGGGAAGGGACAGAAGGATATAGCGGCTAATTCACAGACAGATATTTTAGAGAAACTAACAGATTTATGTGAATAGCCCAACATGTCCCGTTGTGTTACATAACTAACTGCATTTATCTGAAATAAGCACATCCAAATTTACACTATATAATCTACAATAAATGCCTGACATGATTGAAACACTTATTTACTCTCTCATCCATTTAGTATGCAGATGGGAAGCCAACAGTTTGTTACATTTACCACTATGTTCTTACAATGTAGGCGAATAATAATTTAGTAATTTACCATTTTGTGCTTCCTGATAATTCTCTTGGAGCCTCTTCCTTGCAGAATCCAGCCTATCAAGGTCCAGAAGATTGTCCTTCTGTTTCCTCATCGTCTTCTGCATCGAAAACTCAAAATCATTCTCACAGATTCGCATCTATCTAAGAAAACACCCACACTCCTTTTTACAGTTGCAAAGCAGTGACATGGTAGATTGTGTAGCAATATATATGAAATCTTAGTTTAAGATTTGTATCCATCATTGCCAAGCTAGCTAACATCACTAATGTTGCTGATTGCTCAATTTAATCATATCTTATCATATGAAAATCAAGACATCATTATGGTAGTAGGGGATGTTAAACCAAATTCTGAAAAATAATGATGATCATCATCACCAGCATTTCAATTTGTCTCAAACATCAGTCAACATCTTAGCATTTCAGTTTCTCATTGAAATAAAGGCAGGTTGCTCTTAGATCTATTATCATTATGGAGCTAGTGCTATAGATCTGGCATAGTACCATGTTCTAATAAGTTTTGCCAATGAGTTCTAGAAAGAATCCATTATGTGTCATATGAGAATAATTACCATGTATAGGATCTCTACATTCAGCTCTTGCGATACAACAATAGTACATCATCCTTCTCTCTATTACCCAGAACAGCGACATGCTAGATTGTATACCAATATATTATCATATCTTAGTTTAAGATTTGTATCCATCATTGGCAAGCTAGTTGACATCACTAATATTGCTGATTGCTCAATTAAATCATGTCCTATCATATGAAAATGAAGACATCACCATGCTAGTAGGGGATGTACTTAAACCAAATTCCGAAAAATAATGATGAAAATGTAGGTGCATGTCATCCATCTATGTTTGTAGGCATCAAGCATCAATTTAGATATTCCCCATTCATCCATGCATCATCCATGAATCGGCCGGTTAGGGTTTAGAGGTAGAGGTGGAAGAAGGAAAAACCTGGAAGGCTAGATGGACGACCGGAGCTGCAACGGTGCCTAGCAGCGTGGCATCTCACAACTGCCGGCGGTTACTTTGGGGTGGGGGGATCGGCGTTGAAGACTGGACGAGGGTCTCACCAGATCCAAATCCATCAAGCGGAGAAGGGGGAAGTGAGGCCGGGGAAGAAGGAAACATGGGGAAAGAACTGACACGGCAGTACCTCACTCCCAACATCACTCATCATGCATGAGCAACAACCCACATCCATCACCTCACCATACATGAACAACAAGCAACAAGCATCAGTAAATAAATCAAACAAACACTGAAAACCGAAATCACAAAGTAGGTAGGAAAACAAATCCTTGGGGAGAGAAGGCACATCAGGCCTCCACCCACAAGTCCGGCAGAGGCGCGACGGCGCCGAGGCCGAGCCGCATCGGCGCTGCTGCGCGAGCGTGAGCCGAGCCGCGCGGCGCCAAGCAAGGCCGAGCTTAGTGACGACGTCGCTGGCGGCACAGGGAGGCGCAGGAGAAGCGGCGGCGGCGAGGCGCAGGGGCCTGGCGCAATGGAGGAAGTGGAAGAAGAAATGAAGAGGCGAGCCCTGCCTGACGGCTTGAACGTTGTACTCGACCTGGAAAGAATCGCCGCACGATCCCCAAGAATCCCGACAAGAAACGAAGAGGCGAGACGGCTGGCGCGGGAGGAGGAGGAGGAAGGAGAGGCGGCGCTCGCGCGTGGAAGGAGTGAGGCGGCAGCGGCGCTGGGAGGAAGACCGGGGGAGGGAGGAGGAGGAGGAGGGCGGAGGTTCCGGGGGAGGGAGGAGGTGATGCGGCGCGAGGTGAGGAGGAGGAGGGCGGAGGAGCGGGCGGGGCTGCGGCTGCGCGCGCGCGCGGAGGAGAGGAGGAAGGAGCGGCGCGCGGCGCGTGTGAGGAGGCGGGCGCGCGGGACGAGAGAGGCAAAGACGGTTAGGACACGAAGGAATCGCGGAAGAGAGCGTGTGGGAGCGCTCCGCCCGGGAGAATTGGACGGCGGATAAGGAAGGAAAACGCAGCGAACAGTGGGGAGGAAGCGAGGAGAACGCAGGCAAGCAAAACGCCGAGCGAATCGGATGGACACGAACGAGAGGTGCGCCGAATCGGATGGGCAGAAGATTTCGGGGCGACGTGGCCCGTGTCTTTGCTCCTCAAGTCTCCCACGATTTAACCGGTAGGATTAAGGTGCAAAATTTGCTCCTTTTATGCTGCGACACTCATGTGGAGAGTGTGTTCTTTAGATGAATTCATGATCTCACCAGCAAAATGAGGATACAACTCAGCTTAAAGCTTCTAAGCCACTCAGAATAAGTTGTTAGTTTGTCATGCAGTCATTATCCAGGCAGATTGGTAGTTTGTTTCACTGTCAATTGTTTTATGTGGTGAACCATTCATATAGGTATGTGAGCCAACTGTGAACTGTGCTGTGATATCCTCTAGGCTCTAGTTGGAAAGATTTGAATTTAGCTTGAATTTTCTCAGGGCTTCAGGAATTAAATTTACTATTCAGTATTGTACATTTCTATTATGATTACACTTATTGAGTTGTTCCTTTTTTGATGTGAGACGGTTCTCTGTTACGACTTATAAGTTTCATTGCCTCCGTGGTGCAATGCATATATTATCTATTTGAACAGAAACGGATAAATTCACCTACACTATCCTCCTTGTTCTTTGTGTGATAACGGATTAACGATAAGAATAACCTACGAATCACCGATCCTTCACAAAACTGCCGTACCAGTCCATACGTACCTGATACTCTGATCCTTCGCGATCCTTCCCGATACGGGATCGGGAGGTATCGGTGAATTTCAGCTTTTAAAATTAATAAAAAATGATCCCGATACTCTGTGATACTCCCCGATCCTCCCAGGCCCAAAACACCTCATTTGAAAGCACAAAAAAGTATACTTTTTAATTCCAAGGAATGCATACTTGTATAATTTTTAATTTTCCATCAAGGTAATCTCATTGTCTTAATCTCCTGTAGCCTCTTTACATTTTCCTCATTTTTAAATACATATATACTCACCGTATCGCCATATCCTTCTTTTTGGGAAATTGCATATCGCCGAATCGTCGTACCGGTATTGCCGTACAGGTATTCTGTATCGGTGATACATAGAGAATAACATATAAGATGATGCTCAACAAACATGATCTGACAATCTTACCAGTTATCATCGCAATATAGATAAACAAAATTTTACTAATTAGGGGAAAACTCATAGGGTGGTATGCTAAACTTTGGATGAGCACTTCCGCTTATGTCTGGCAGCCTGCTCATTTGCAGTTCTTTCCATTTCCAATGCCACCCATTTCATGCAAATCTTGTTCCCTTTTCGCTATGCTATGGTGGTTTGGTATATTTTCTCTTGGGTTGGGGTATCTAGCATGCATGTCTCGTGTTTGTGTGGCTTGCTAACATTATCAAGGTGAATTGGGAACGATATGCTGTCTTTAATTACCATGGTTTATTTTGTTTAGAACAATGAATCTCACTCATTGTCTGTGAATTGTGTGCTGAGTGCTGACTTTCTTTGCACTTTCATTAGAACAATGGATCTTTGTTTATTATTTGGTGAATACTAATGTGTTGATTATCAGTTGTGATATTGTTATGGTCTTGGCACATTTTTTTGTTGTTTTAACTTTCCACAAAAAAGTTTTTGTTGTTGTTTGTAACATACTTTTTAAATTCATTTTCTTGTGAACAATTGCATTGCTTTTTTAATATGATTTGATTTATTTTGGTTTTTGGCATTTAGGGACATAACAAAAACTGTTTTATGCACACAGTGGCAAAGGCTATGTAAATATGTATGCTGTCGCCTGAAAAAATTGCAGATGTTGTGTTCCAATTTAGGGCATACAATTTGGCATATGCAGTGGTCTTCAGTTTTATGGCAAAAGATGGTCATTTCCCCCTTTTCTGTTTAGTTTAGTTTGTGTTCTTGGTCATTATATTCTGTCTTTATTTGAAATTGTTCAACTTGATACTCTGTCTTAATCGTTCTATATATGCCTTGGAGCTTTCTGCTTGCTTTCGATTTATGTTGTCTGACAGTAATAGTAAAATTATATATGTGCTTGGCCTTGCAGCTTTAGCCATGGTGAGAAAGAAAAGAATTGCCCCCCCTAGTGCTGGGGAAAGTTCTGGAACACAGGAAGCTACAGGGGCCCCTGGACAGGGTCCACCACAGCGATCTGAGAGAGCTCAACAGCATGGACACGGTTGGGTACCTGCCAATCCTCAATATTCTGAACAAGGTGGTCGTGGTAGCGGAGAACGCCAGGGACGTGGTGGTGGGCAGCACCAGGGACGTGGTGGACGTTACCAGGGTCGCGGAGGGCCAACATCACACCAACCAGGTGGCAGTCCTGTTGAGTATCAAGCACATGAGTACCATGGTCGTGGTGGCCCACGCCAAAGAGGAATGCCACAGCCATACTATGGCAGGCATAGGAGTGGCAGTGGTGGACGCGGAGTTCCTGCTGGTCCATCAAGAACAATTCCCGAGCTGCACCAAGCCCCACAAGTCCAGTACCAAGCTCCGGTGGTTACACCATCACCATCGGGAACTGGCCCATCCTTGCTGTCTGTTGAGGGGAGCACTGGACAAGTCCAGGAACAGTTTCAGCAACTTGCCATCCATGGTCAAAGTTCCATTAGTCAGGCCATTCAACCAGCACCATCGTCAAGCAAATCAATAAGATTTCCGATGCGCCCTGGCAAGGGTACATTTGGTGATAGGTGCATCGTGAAAGCAAACCATTTTTTTGCTGAACTGCCTGATAAAGATCTTCACCAGTATGATGTAAGATCCTGTTCATGTGCAGCTTTATGCCTTTAATACATATGAAGTCTGTTGCTTTCATGAGCTTTCATTTGATATGTTATCAGGTGTCTATAACTCCTGATGTTACTTCACGTGGTGTCAATCGTGCTGTCATGGGAGAACTTGTAACACTGTACAGGCAATCTCATTTGGGCGGTCGTCTCCCTGCCTATGATGGAAGGAAGAGCCTATATACCGCTGGGCCATTGCCGTTTACTTCCAGGGCCTTTGAAATTATTCTGCGGGATGAGGAGGATAGCCTTGATGGTGGGCAAGGCGCACAGAGGTATGCTATTTTGGACATATCCATAACCTGATACAATTTATGTTCCTTACTGATATATCTGTTTGTCTTAGGCGTGAGAGACTATTTAAGGTTGTGGTCAAATTCGCTGCACGTGCTGATCTCCACCATTTAGCTATGTTTTTAGCTGGTAGGCAAGCAGATGCTCCTCAAGAAGCTCTTCAAGTGCTGGACATTGTTCTACGTGAATTGCCCACAACGAGGTAATTTTTCCCACCATTTGTTGCTTATCATTATTCTTTTGGCATGGCTGTTGAACATTTCTTCGTTTTTCATGTGTAGGTATTCCCCAGTTGGCAGGTCATTTTATTCACCTAACTTAGGGAGGCGCCAGCAACTTGGTGAGGGCTTGGAAAGTTGGCGTGGTTTTTACCAGAGCATACGACCCACACAGATGGGACTTTCACTGAATATTGGTTAGACCCCAACTCTTCATCGTCACTTTATATTACTGCTCAAAGAATAACAATCATCCCTTCTACAGTTCTACTTTAGGATAATTAATTAATTACCATTTTGGAACATTTTCCTGCCAGAATAACTTTAGTAGATGAAGTGTTTTATGATATACATATCTTGCTTGGATTGAGTGGCCTTGTCATGTGGGGCCATGTGTATGGCTGGCGCCACAAGGAGAAGGCACAGCCGGCCCTAGCGGCAGTTTAGGAATCCTTTTTAATCAAATTGGGAAGTTGCAATTAGGAAAGATTAATATAGGAAGTTTATATTTGGGAAGTTTGCATTAGGAAAGGATAATACCTTCCAAGTTAGTTGTATTGCATTAGGAAAGGATAATACCTTTCAAGTCAGTTTGTATTCCTTTATATATGCAGCATATGCCATCAATGAAATCAGCAAAGGATTGGGTTGTTACCCCAATCCCCTTGCGCCATCTCCTCCCCCTGTTCTCTACCGGCGGCTAGAGGTCCTCTTGGCCGTCACCCACCACGGTGTCCCGACGCAATTCCCATCCATCCGAACTAATCCTTCCCTTCCGCCTTCGCTCCCAACGTTCATCTCCTGACATATTCACCTAGCACGCCAGCTTGATTGAAACCAACATCAACCGGCTCTCACGCCATGATCAGCGCCTAGCGCGCATGGAAGGACATCCCACTAGCGAGGAGGACGGCGATGACAAAGAGGCCGCCACACGCCAGGCGGTCGAAGGTGAACTGACTCCAAGCCAGCCCCGCTCCAGTGAGGGCTTGGGCGTCGCCTCCATGGCGCAGCCCCCTCGCTTGCCATTGCCGCACCTCCCTGCTCTAGGAGCAGGGCACTAACGAACCCACCCCGCTACATCAAGCTCAATTTTCCGGTCTTCGATGGCAAGGAGGATCCCATACCATGGATCAACCGCTGTGAGCAATTCTTTCGCGCACAACAAACACCCATGGAGGATAAGGTGTGGCTTGCTACGTACAACATGTTCGGTGTGGCACACTTGTGGTACATGCGCGTGGAGCGCATGGAGGGCATGCCCAATTGGCGACACTTCAAGGACCTTGTTCATCGTCGATTTGGGACAGCCACGCGTCACAATCCGTTGGGCGCACTAACGGGCCTTCGACGCACAACTTCGATGGCAGATTTCATCGAAAATTTTCTAAACCTGCTAGCTCGTTGCGGCTACCTTAACGAAGAACAAGTCATGATCTTCACGGCTGGGCTGGGTGGGCCCCTGCAGACGCATGTCGAGCTCCAATGGCCTAACAATCTGGAAGTCGCCATGGATCTCGCCGTGCTCCTTTGTCTCCAACAACATCAACTCTTTCTGAAGAAATCAAAGTGCCTATTTGGCGACACGTTAGTGACGTACCTCGGCCATGTCATCCGGGCCAAGGGCGTCGCATGGACCCGTCCAAGGTGGAGGGTGTCATGGACTGGCCGCGCCCCCAGTCCGTACGTGCCCTCTGCGGCTTCCTCGGGTTTGCGGGCTTATTATCAGCGTTTCATCAAGGACTACGACGCCATTGCAATGCCCCTGACGCGCCTCCTTCGCAAGGAGGGGTTCGCATGGTCCGAGGAGGCCACCTCGGCATTCGCGGCGCTCAAAGGCGCCCTGATCGTGGCACCTGTGCTCCAGTTGCGCAATTTCGATGCCCTATTTGTGGTCGAATGCGATGCTTTAGGCATGGGGTTCGGGGCTGTGCTTCACCAAGGCGCGGACGCCATTGCCTTCTTCAGTTGGCCGCTTGTCGCTCGCCATGCCAAGCTCACGGCCTACGAGTGCGATCTCATTGGCCTTGTTCAGGCTGTGCGACATTGGCGGCCATATTCATGGGGACACCTGTTTACAGTCTGCACGGATCATTATGCTCTCAAATTTCTCCTCGACCAGCGTCTGTCCACTATACCTCAACACCAATGGGTGAGCAAATTATTTGGCTTTGACTTTGCTGTTGAGTTTAAGCTAGGGCGTCTTAACATCGTTGCAGATGCTCTCTCCCGTAAGGAAGTCGCCGAACACAGGACCGCTTGCGCCATATCTGCGCCCTGTTCGACTTGTTTGACGAGCTACGCCAGGCCGCGCTCACGGAGCTCGTGCTCTCGGCCTTGCGCACCCGCATCGAGACAGGTGATCTCGCGGCTCCTTGGTCCATGATCGACGGCCTCGTGTGTTACAACTGGCGAGCACACGTTCCAGCTGCGTCGACACTCCATTCGACGGTCCTTGCGGCCATTCACGATGGGCCACATGAGGGTATCCAGAAGACATTGCATCGCCTGCGCTAGAACTTTCATATCCCTTACGATCGGGCAGTGGTGCAGGCATTCGTTTGGGCATGCGCGGTTTGTCAGCGAAACAAGACCGAACAGCTCCAACCAGCCGTATTATTGTTTCCCTTGGAGGAGCCCAGCCGTATTTGGTCAGACATATCTATGGATTTCATCGAAGGATTGCCCAAGGTAGGCGGGAAGTCCGTTATCCTGACTATTGTGGGTCGCTTCTCGAAGTATGCTCACTTCCTTCCATTGGAACATCCTTATTCTGCTTCGTCCGTTGCACGAGTTTTCTTTGCTGAGATTGTCCGCTTGCATGGTATACCGGTGTCTATTGTTTCCAACCGCGATCCGGTGTTCAACCAATTTCTGGAAAGACCTGTTTTCACAGTGCAGCACCAACATTCATATGAGCACGGCCTTCCATCCACAATCTGATGGCTAATCTAAGGTGGTCAATAAAATCGTTGCTATGTATCTCCATTGTATGACAGGAGATCACCTGAGACAGTGGATTCGTTGGCTGCCTTGGGCTGAGTTCTATATTGTTGCAGATTAATGCAGTTGTAAAGCAAGTTATCCTAGCTCACTGTCATGGTACATAGCAGCCAATATTAGGAGCATTGCTGTATTTGATATTTATTTGTCACATGTTATGCTTGATAAGTGGCTAGAATGTGTGTTCACTATCCACTCCAGTCGTAATATATGCAGCAGTGGCAGACAGACTTCATTACATTGCCACTGGTGTCCTCTTGCATCTGAAGGTAGCTTGACATTTTCTCTTGCAGATATGTCATCTACAGCATTCATCGAGCCTCTACCTGTGATTGATTTTGTTGCACAGCTTTTGAACAGAGACATCTCAGTTAGACCATTATCCGATGCTGATCGTGTGAAGGTTAGGTTATTCTATCGACTACCGTCATGATCGTCATGGTTTATATTATGCTCTTATGCTGTTTTAGTATGTAGTACTTTTTTTCTTGAGAACATGCAAAAGCTTTGCGCATCATTTCATTAAGAAGGGAATAAGTACATAGTGCTTGATTTGAATTTTTGTGCTGACTGTCTTTACTTAGCACAAGCTTCCCTCCTTTTTCCATTGGTCAGATCAAGAAGGCTCTACGAGGTGTAAAGATTGAGGTTACACATAGAGGCAATATGCGCAGAAAGTATCGTATATCTGGCCTTACCTCACAAGCAACAAGAGAGTTATCGTACGTGGTTCGCTTACTTATATGTGAAGCCTCTCTTATGTCTATCGTGCTGTTACAGATAGTGTAGAGGAGGATAATTTGCTGATTGCACTTGGTTTGTCCTGTGGCAGTTTCCCTATCGATGATCGTGGTACTGTGAAAACAGTAGTGCAATACTTCCAGGAGACATATGGCTTTAACATTCAGCATACCACTTTACCTTGCTTGCAAGTGGGCAATCAACAGAGGCCAAATTATCTGCCGATGGAGGTTAGCACTTAGCACCCTAAATGGCCTCTATTATAGTATTATATGATCCTTTTCTAACATATTCAACAATCAACAACATTAGAAATGCTATATAGACAGTTCTACACCTTAATGTTATATCACAAGCTGCTTCCTAACACATTGAAATGTCAGGTCTGTAAGATTGTCGAGGGACAGCGTTACTCAAAACGTCTAAATGAGAAACAGATAACCTCTCTTCTTAAAGTGACTTGCCAGCGCCCTCAAGAGCGTGAGCTGGACATTTTGCAGGTAATTACGGCCACATTTTGTGGTGTAATTATTTTGAACTGAACTATCTGTGTTCTACTGTAAAATTGTGTGAATTTCTTTGTTTCTTTCATGAGATGATCTATTTCTCTGTTAAGTCACATATTTTCAGCTATGTATACAACTTCTTTCAACTTCCTGAATTTATTCATCTAATCATTTTGGACTTGGTATTTAAATATGTACAAGCGCTTTTTTTGTTGCAACTAGGGTTTGTCTTCCCCTGTATGTTGGCGAACATTTTCCCCCCTTTTGAAGTGTTTGTGGGATCTTGCCCATAGACATTTCTTATATGTCTGGAAAATAAGTTCCTTATCTGTTTCACAAAGATATATTGTCTTGTTATTTTGTCCAGATTGAGTCTTATTTTTTCTTTTAATTATGGGTATGAAGTGTTTTTACATATTTTACATATTAAGGTGGCTTGATGGATGTGTTATGCTAAACACATTTTTGGGATAGGAGGCCATCTATTTGTTTTTTCTTGCATATATTATCACTGTTATGAATAATGTGTTCATCTATTCAAGAGGCCCAATAGACAATATATATAGGGAGTACAAAGGGGGTTGCCATATACATATAAGGAAACCATATACAAGAGTCCTATTCTAACACCCCTCCTCAAACTCATGGTGGATCACACACACTGAGTTTGGAGAGAAAATACAAATGTTGTGCCCTAGTCTGTGGCTTCGTGAAGAAGTCAAGAACTCAGAACTCGATGGCACAAACTGTAAAGCAAGTACTCCCTTCTGCACTTGTGAGCGAGTGTATGAAGCATCCACACCAATGTGCTTGGTGAGCTCATGCTTCACTAGGTCCCGGGCAATACCGATCGCACCTGTACTGTCAGACAAAAGAGTCGTAGGTCCCATCACAAGCACTCCAAAATCTGCAAGTAACCACCTCAACCAAGTAACCTCTGCATTGCCATCGCCATAGCTCTCAACTCACCTCTGACTCGAACAGAAATCGCAGCTTGCTTCTTAGTCTTCCGTGCAATCGGGAGGAGCCAAGAAAAACAAGAAGCGTAAAGAGAACGACGATCAGAAGGATCACTAGCCCAGGTCGCATCAGAGTACGCCTGAAGCTGTAGTGAGGTGGAGCTAGGGAAAAACAAATGACGAGAGATGGTCCCGCGCAAGTAGCGAAGAACACGAAGAAGGTGACTGAAGTGAAGATGGGTAGGACGAGCCATGAACTAACTCAAGATATGAACAACATAAGCAATATCAGGACGAGTGCTCACAAGGTACACCAAACTCCCAACAAGATGACGATATCGAGTAGGATCCTCAAGAGGATCGCCATCGCTGACACGGCCGGAGGATAGCTCCATGGGAGTCTCACGCGGCGAGTGTCGGTCTGCACTGCACGGCCAAGAAGATCCCGGACATACTTCGGGAGAGGTAGTAGCCCTCGTGCATGGAAGAGACCTCAATCCCAAGGAAGTATGTAAGAGAACCAAGATCGGTCATCAAAATTGCGATCGAGGTGCTTCTTCACATATGTGATGAAGGAGGAATCATCACCAGTGATGAGCATGTCATCAACATACAGAAGAAGCAGTGTCTTACCCCGAGATGAGATATGGACAAAAAGAGCAGTATCGTGGGAACTGACAATGAAACGACAGCAGTAATCACTGAGGTAAACGCGCAAACCAGGCACGAGGAGCCTGTTTGAGGCCATAAAGAGCACGACGAAGACGCATGCACATGCCCATCAGAATGAATACCCGGTGGTGGTCGCATGTAGACCTCTCATGCAAAACACCATTAAGAAAGACATTCTTAACATCGAATGAGAGATAGACCACCGGCGAACGTACAACCGCAACAAGAGCGCGAACAAAGGGTCATATGGGCAACAGGGTAAAAGTCTCGTCGTAGTCACGACCGTATTCTCGCTGAAAGTCGCGAGCCACAAGACGAGCCTTGTAGCGCCGATAGTACCATCGACGGGTCTTAATCTTGTACACCCACTTGCACGTGATCGACGAGCATGCACAGTGTCGGTACAATATCCCAAGTCTCCGTGACGTCGAAGAGCATCAAGCTCCTTCGCCATAGCGAGCCGCCACTCGAATGAGGAGCACCTCACGATAAGAACTAGGCTCGGTGATAGAGAGCATGAGCTATCGAGCAAATCCAAGACGATTAGGAGGTCGGCGGGATGTCCGGTCACGAAGGACGCAATGAGGAGCATCATCGGGAGGATCGATGTGGGTGTCGGCAAGATACCGGAGAGAGACGGTAAAGGACAAGGACGCCCGAGTAGTGAATACCGAGAAACGAGACGGTGGTGGTGCAGAACAAGAGACGGTCGCAGAGGCAGCCACGAGGCGAGGTACGTATGAACCACCGGGACGCACTAGGGAAGACCGTGATAGTGGAGAAATGGGTGAAGAGTCGAAAGAGACAACCACGAAATCGACTCAACGGTGGAAACAGGAGGAGCCGAATCTCGATAGAAGAAAGGTCGAGATTCGTCAAAGACAACGCCTCGTGAAACCTCGATCCGCCGAGCGTATGATCCCAGCAATGATAACCCTTATGCTCGAATTATAACCAAGAAACACACACTCAACCGATCGGGCCGACGCTTAGCGCGCTCACGAGGTCGCAATGTAACAAAACAAGTACAACCAAAACACGGCGCGAGTGTATCTGGGGCTCGAGAGTAGAGGCGCTATAGGATCGACACCCTTAAGAGCGGTGGAAGGCTTCATATTGATGAGATATGCAACAGAGAAACAAATTTCACCCAATCGTGGTGGAACGTGAGAGGCAAGGAGAAGAGCGCGCGCTTTCAATCGATGATGATGTTTGCGCCAAGAACCCCATTCTCGAGCATGGGCACCGTGACAAGAAGATCGTAAAGAGTGCCTCGCCGTAAAGAAACTTTCTAAAAGCGCCAGAACGCATCACGCGTAGAATCACAAATAAAAGTACGGATGGGAGAATCAAATCGAGTACGAACCATCTTTGCAAAGCTACGATAGATTGCAAGAAACCGACCACGATTAGACATAGGAAAATCCATGTAAAGCGGAATAATCATCAATGAAGATCACATAAAGTTTATGCTCGCTTTAGAGATAATAGCGCAGTCCCCATACATCCGAATGAACTAAGTCAAAAGGACGAGAAGACAAGGACTCACTAGAATGATAAGGAAGTTGTAGCCGCTGCCCACCACAACCCCGACAAAACATGGTCGTGTCAACAGAATACGCCCAAGAACACCCTTACGAACTAATGAAGAAAGACGGACCCACACAAGTGACCTAACGGTGATGCCACCGCGCAAAAACTCCAGAGGTGGTGGCGCAGTGGCGGTGGAAGTAGTCGTAGAGGTGACAGAGCAATCGGCGGACGGCGCGGAGGCGATCAAGGATGTAGAGACCACGACGATCCCTACGGCACGCCAATCCTGGCATCGCCCCCGTCATTTGGTCCCGAACAAAACAGTGTGAGAGTCAAAACCAACCCTACACCAGATCGGTGGTGACCCACCGAGAGAAGCCGCATGGTAAGTCGGGAACATGAGAAACAAATGGAACAGAAAAGTCGATGGACAAAAGAGTGCCTTGATCACGACAGACAAAGGAGTACCGTCACCGTCAACAGAGATAGGAAAAACAGGAGGTCCGACTGACGTGAGAGATGTGGAGTCCGGTGTCATGTGGAAAGAGGCACCAGAATCCAGAACCCAAGAAGTACCTGGAGGAGACGTTTGAGCTAGACCGCGTAACTCGCCGAGCCGTGAGAGAGCCTGCGTAGAGCTCGCGTAATTGCCGAACGAGTCACCTCACCGAGAAGGTTCGACGCGCCGGTCCGCCCCCGCCGAGGAAGGGCCTCCCGCTTCTTGATCGCCCACCACACACGTCTTGTTCTGCTTTTTTCGCACCGCACAACGCTGATAGTCGTGCCCGAAGTTCTTGCAATAATTGTACCGAACCACAGTTGGTGCAAAGACAGAGCGAGACGACACCGAGGAGGAATCGTAGTCGATGCGTAAACCGCTTGTGTAGTCGAAGAAGAAGGGTAGCAAGCACGCCCGAACAAATCGTGCCGCTAACTCCGCGCGGCTCCTCAAGACGGCGCCGAAAGAGCCTCGGATCGCTTGGTCGTGGTGGCGGCTCAGCAGCTTGAGCCTCGACGAGCTCAAACTCGGCGAAGACGACGACGAAATCATAAAGGCGAAGATGATCATGATCCGCCGCGCACTTTATGACACTCCGGCAGAGCGAGAAGCCACTCGTCTAGCCGGTGCCGAGATCGCCAAGGCTCTAAGAAGTCGCCGACGGAGGAGTCCTCCCGGCGGCGCCTCCAACTCATCGCCGGCGAAAAGAATCGAGCATCGCCGCTCTGCCGGTATCGCCACGCAAATACGCCAGATCTCGACGAGTGGCACGTAGACCAACAATATCTAGCCGATGGAGTCGCCGACGCCACCACCGTGATGGCTCGAACACGGCCTCATCAAGACACCGGCGCCAAAAGCGCCTATAGAATACCGAAAGGCCTCATCAAGACGCGAATAGCGGCATTCGCCTCCTTGGCAACCTCATCTTCTGCAGGAGGTGCAGAAGTAGGCTGTCTGGGAGGAGGTTGAACTGGTGACGGCGGACAAGGTCGAGCACCACCGCCAAGGGAGGCCTTTATTCAGTTTCCTTTCCTTTTTGAACAGCAAAACTGGCTTCTAGGTTTCATCCTTGTCATGTTTTGTCTTTGATTACCAGACTGTGCATCACAATGCATACCATGAGGATCCATATGCACAAGAGTTTGGCATAAGGATTGATGAGCGACTTGCATCAGTTGAAGCTCGTGTCCTACCTCCCCCTTGGGTAAGTTAAATGTTTCAACACATGGTTGACATCTTTCAATTCATGTATTTTATATGTTATGCCTGGATGTTTGACTACTGTCCTTTACTATTAGCTTAAGTACCACGATAGTGGCAGAGAGAAGGATGTCTTGCCAAGAATTGGCGAATGGAATATGATGAATAAGGTATGCTCTTAGAACTGAGTTCTTAAAAAATCAATATTAAAATTTATAGGTATTCCTGTGTATTTCTCATACAATATTTGGTTTGCTTTTGTTCTTTAAAAATTATTGAGATGATCATTGTATGGAAGATGCTGCCTTTGACAGTACTGTGTACAACTGCAAATTAATTTTCTTCATAATGTGCTTGTGGCAGAAAATGGTCAATGGTGGGAGAGTTAACAACTGGACATGTATTAACTTTTCTCGGCATGTCCAAGATAGTGCTGCTAGGAGTTTTTGTCGTGAGCTGGCTGTCATGTGCCAAATATCTGGGATGGTAGGTCTCTCTGTCATCTAAATAGTGCCTCCAGACATCTCTTTTCAATATGGCTATTTGTATTCTTGGATCTTCATATTCTCTCTCACACGCTTCATTTTCTCTTGCCGTAGGACTTTTCAATTGATCCTTTGCTTCCTCCTGTAACCGCGAGGCCTGAACATGTAGAAAGAGCGCTCAAGGCGCGCTATCAAGATGCTATGAATATACTTAAACAACAGAGCAGGGAACTTGACCTTCTGATTGTAATATTGCCTGACAATAATGGTTCTCTTTATGGTATGCCTTTTACTTAAAAAGAACACTCTTAAGTATTATCTGTTTGAAATCTTTATTAATATTCTTGTCATTCCTCAGGTGATCTCAAAAGAATATGTGAGACAGATCTTGGATTGGTCTCTCAATGCTGTCTTACGAAACATGTTTTTAAGATGAGCAAGCAGTATCTTGCAAATGTCGCCCTTAAAATCAATGTTAAGGTTTGTTGTGTTCTGCCTATTGTCCCGCTGGTTTGTGTAGTTTTTTTACTTATTTTAATACATTCCTTTAATCTTGTAGGTGGGAGGAAGAAATACTGTACTTGTCGATGCTTTGACAAGGAGAATTCCCCTTGTTAGTGATAGACCAACCATTATATTTGGTGCTGATGTTACCCATCCTCATCCTGGAGAAGATTCTAGCCCTTCCATTGCAGCTGTAAGTGCATAACTTGTCAATCTTATTTTATACTGTGTCTCTGTATTATCATGTAATAAAACTAAGTCTTGGTAAAAGGTTGCTCTTTCCACAAAAGGCAGCCATGTCTCAGTTTTAGTGCTGCCCTGATCATGTCTCCCTGGGCCATCCAATTGTTTGTAATGATATCATGCTTCATGCAGGTTGTTGCTTCTCAAGACTGGCCGGAGGTTACCAAGTATGCTGGATTAGTGAGTGCACAAACCCATCGTCAGGAGTTGATACAGGATCTTTTCAAAGTATGGCAAGACCCTCAGAGAGGGACTGTAACTGGTGGAATGATAAGGTATGATCTTATTCACTTCTCACATCTGAATATTACTTGAAAGTGATTTGCATATATAAATTCTGTTAAATATGCAGAGAGCTTCTTATTTCTTTCAAGAGGTCAACTGGACAGAAACCCCAGAGGATCATATTTTACAGGTACTGATCTTCATATGAGTATATCTGATTGGCACTATCGTCCACAACTCCACATATTTAGCATCTCTCTTTTTCAGGGACGGTGTTAGTGAAGGACAGTTCTATCAGGTTCTGTTGTATGAGCTTGATGCCATTAGAAAGGTGAGCTTATTTTGTCTACATTTTTTCACAATGAAGTTCTCATTCTGAACCTGAAGTGATATTTTGGTTTAATAAACCCAGGCCTGTGCGTCCTTGGAGGCCAATTATCAGCCACCTGTTACCTTTGTGGTGGTCCAGAAGCGTCATCATACACGGTTGTTTGCTAATAACCACAAGGATCAGCGCACTGTTGATAGAAGAAGCGGAAATATACTGCCTGGTAAGTTGTTGCCTTGTTGGTGAGTTTAGTTATTTATATAGCCTGTAAACCCTATGCCCAAAACCTCAATCCTTAATTTAAAGTCAATTTCACAATGTGTGCTTGTATCTGATTTCAGGCACTGTGGTTGATTCAAAGATATGCCATCCCACTGAGTTTGATTTCTACTTGTGTAGCCATGCTGGCATTCAGGTAAGTCTTCTATACAGTTACAAATAAACATTATTCACTTGATGGAATGGACTTGGTTTAACTTTTACATCACTTTTAGGGAACAAGCCGCCCCGCTCATTACCATGTTCTGTGGGATGAGAACAAATTCACTGCTGATGCTTTGCAAACTCTCACAAACAACTTGTGCTACACGTAATATACTGTCCTGTCAGTATGTTTTGATATTTACATCTCATGAGTCATGACTGGTAAACTAAACATCGTTCCTATTGTTGCAGCTATGCAAGGTGCACCCGTTCCGTATCAATTGGTAAGCTAGCGGATGCGTCAAAACTTCCACTCTGTTTATCTAGTTTGACGTGCAAATAAATGTTGTTTATCTGGTATAACATATTCTTACAATGGGTTTGTTCTCTGCAGTGCCCCCTGCATACTATGCTCATCTTGCAGCTTTTCGAGCTCGGTTTTACATGGAACCGGATACTTCTGATAGTGGGTCGATGGCGAGTGGTGCCACGACAAGCCGCGGCCCCCTGCCTGGTGCACGCAGCACTAGAGCTGCTGGGAATGTTGCTGTTAGGCCTCTCCCTGATCTGAAGGAAAATGTGAAGCGTGTCATGTTTTACTGCTAAGTTCAGGAAACTGCTGAATATTTGTATGGGGCAACACTTCTGGGCCATCCCCCGTGATTCCAACTAAACGGCCTATTGACTTGTGTGAATGTGTGTGCTTATCAATCGTGGTCCTATGAGCTATCGACTGTGATCGTTGTTGAACAACTGTAATGCAGACTTGTGAAGTACTCCATTCTCAATCCAATAGACTGGTACTGTTGAAAATCCTAGCCTTGTTTTAGTCCCTCGAAATCCTTCATGATAACTGTTGTACTGTGAGTCAGTTGAGGCGTCCTGATCAGAGCGCCAATATATTAGGTGTCCGTTGTCACCGAGTATGCAACAAAGAAGCTGTGCAATTCTCAATCTCTCGTTGGTGGTAACAGCTAGTTCTACTCGTGCACCATGCTGCTGGTATGGTATTAATAAAACCATATTTGCCAATTCTCTCTTTCCTTGTGGCGACTCATAACAATCATTGCATAAATGTAAGCGGCAATTTGCTGTGGTGTCATGTTTTCAGGACAATCTGAGCGCAGCAGCCACTTCGGTTCCTTTTCCCCTGCTGTACCTTAGATTTGCAAATGTCATTGGCTCCTTTTGTCTTGACCAAATTATTGGCCTACGGCTGGTACTTTGGAATCCAAACATCAGTCCAGAATTCCAGATCCAGAGTTGCAGTGCCGTGGCCCGTGGCTACCCTTCCGCTCTCCCCTGACCACTCAAAACTTCAAGGAAATTTCAAAGCTGAGCATGTTCTCTGTTTCCTTCTCTCTTCTGAAGGTGGACATTCCAAATGCCTTGCCTGAGCATGTAATGCTACTAACAATCCTATATACTCTCCTCTCCTCTTCAACGGATGGATTGTTTACCTGAACGCTGTACACAAGCCTAGGTTGCTACAAGAGCTTACACTGTAGAGAGAAACTATATTCTAGCCACGCTTAAGACAGGCCCCTACCAAGTACAAAACCAACACCAGCTGTGCTGTGCATGCAATGCAGGTGTTCTTTCTGAAAGTATATATGCATATAAAACGAACAAAAGGCCAAAAGACTGAAAGAGCCTACAGCTCTACCCAAATGTAAAAAGGGAGGAGGAAAATGGTATATATCAACAGGGATCGCACAGCTCGCTTCTCCTGCACTATGATTGCAACCGGAACGCTATTAACCAGCGCATACATGGACGACACACATCGAGATGTCACACACGCATAGGATTCTCCCGGCCCTGAAAGGCTAGAACACCCGTGACCGTGAGCGATATATTATATGCATATCTGGTGGGCGAAGGTTCTCTCCGTACGTACAGGCCCAAGCACGCAGCGACAACGCTAGAAACAAACCGCACCACATCCACATCTGTTTCTTATGTGGTAGATGTGCGGGCACTAGCTCATGTTAATTGGAGAAGTTCTCTGGTTTATTTTAACCGGTGGTTGTCGATCTCTACCTTTAATTGTCGACCTGTAGGAGTAGCAGCAGCAAACTAGCAGTGTGGGAGTCATGTAAGATTCGCGGTCTTGGAGGACAGAACATGCATGCTACAGCCTGCAGATCTGGACATCTCATTCTTGAGGTCATCACAACGTCCCATCTCTATTATATTCTGTGATCTAATCATGGTCGATGCACGTACACACGTGCGCTAGTAATCAGGAGCTAGGTAGCTAGCAGCACAAATATAGAGTATATAGATACGGTTTTGCTAAATAATATTTGACTGTTTTTTAAATTAAAATAGTTGAATTTTCATTCGTTCGATATGTTTTGAGATTTGCACTTCTTATCTGATGAATTAGATCCGAATTCATTACGATTTTTTCCGAAAATAACGGGTTTGCCATATTACCGTATTTTGTTGGTATATAATTTTATTTTATTTTTGTCTTTGTTTTTACTCAATCTCTCAAAGTATATGTTAGATTTTGAATCATGTGATGGAAATATGAGTTATTAAAACTTTTGAGAATAATTACGGTGATCAAGAACACAAATTACATAAATAAATTATTGTAATTTATGTATAATAAAATTGTAAATCATGAATTAAAATTTGACTATTTTAGGATTGAAAAAACAGTCGAATCTTGTATAATATACTTTTGTCTCCTACTCTGCTAGCTGCATGCTTCCGCACGTACTTCCTTAAGATAAATACGTACATGTTTACTCGAGTGCTACATACGCCTGTCGAGATTCACTCGCCCTCACTTTTTCTCTCTCCCAACGATCGTTTGGTGGAAGCATGAATGCAACTGTACTTGCGGCTAACTTTAAGCTCATCATCATATAGTACTTCTCTACATATCGCGGACACAAGAAACAGAGACAAAACTCAACACTTATTGCGAGTAGTCTCTTTCACCAGCTAGCTGCTTTCACTCGTTTTCCTCAGGAAAAATCATTAGGAAGTAAAAAAACGCAAGGAAACTCTACATACGGAGCTTCTAGAGAGAGAGAGAGAGAGAGAGAGAGAGAGAGAGAGAGAGCTCGCCATCGTCGTCGTCTTTTGTAGACTTTCAAGGATCAGCTAAAGTGACTAGTAACTACTTTTGCCATTTGGAGGTGTGTTGAACTTTTTATATACGCTGAAATGGAAGAATGCATATGCATGCCCTAAGCAGAGAATATCTATACGAGTTTGAACCTAAAACATTCCCCGGCCGGGGAAATTCAGATCGACGTCGTACGTACGTACCAACCAAACCCGGCCCTTGTCCCCCCACCACGAGGGATTATCCCAATCATGTCCTACATATATACACCGTGCGCCGCACGGTTCTTCGTATACGCAAGCTTACAAATGCATGGGTCCAACTCGGAGCATGATGCGTGAGCTGTTAGAGAGCAACGGGAAGCAGTGCAGTATAGTGCACGCGCTCTCATTCGTACGTACACCTCGTGCGAACATCTGCAGCAACTTTCAAGGGCCAGGCCCCTCTTCGTACACCGCTTGCCGCTACATTGAACACACTTCACAATTCCTGGCAAATAAGCTTTTTGATGGGGTGGCCCAAATAAGTTGGTGGGAATTTTTTTTTGGTGATTTCACCCCCCTCCGAAATTTTTACAATTTATTTAAAAAAAATTTGGAAAATATTTGAATTTAGACAAATTACATCATAAATTTGATTTTGGACAAAATTCGGTCAAAATTCGTCCTTTTGGTCGTTCGTTTCGTTCCCCTCCAATTTTTTTTTTTTCAAAATGAAATTGTTTTCCCTGTTCTAGGCTAGCTAGTATTAGTAATAGTTGCGAGGCTTAGAGTTCAACGAAAAGTCAGTGATGAGGACATTGCGCGGTGGTCGCCGCTAATTCCCCCCTTTCTCCTTAAAAGTATTTTGTACATTACTAACCTTAATTCCAATGTTAATATATCTATATAAATAAAAACAACCGGTGATATTCAAGACACCTTCTTCATTTTGAGGGCAAGAAAATCCCACAATAATCCTAAAAAAAGAAAAACAAATCCTATAAATTCTATCATTAATCAATACAGGGCCAAATTATAACATTGTAGATTAATCATAGATGGATATTAGAGTTGTATATCAAATACAAATGTATAAATACATGTTGTAGTATCTAGCCGCGCAATTGCGCAAGAAATTCGACTAGTTATACTAACAACGGGGCTCTTCTCTACTGTATTCCCTTCAAATAAAAACTACTCGCTTCATTTCACTATGTTTGTCTATGGTCTTAGGAGTCTTCGTTTCAAAATGTTTCTCCATTAAGGGAATCAAGAGTGTAGTTAATTTCACTACTGTCACAAAACCGACGAACCATGTCGTTCATAATCTTCTTATCACAAGATGTACCATGAGTCCATGATCAGTAGCTTATATATGTTAAATGCTAATCAATCAGGCAACATATGCTATGCAATCACTCTTTGTGGTGCACACTCATGCAGTCGCCTTTTGTTTTGGCACCAAATCAACATGAAAAATCCCTCAAAAAAAATATGATGTACGTACTTCTCAATTTACTTTGCCTATACCAAATTTCAAGTTTAAATTCATTTTATGTCAAAAGTAAAAAATGATGAGAAATCTGACAAATGATAAATCAAAAGGAAAAGGAAATAGAAAAGGATGAATGTTAATATTCACAGTAAACTTATCCTTTTTTTCTTCTAATACATTTTGGATTTGAAGTTCAAATTTTAAAGGTCATAGAACACTCTATACATAGACTACATCGGCAATTTTTCCCTAAAATTTTCATGTTGAATTGTTGCCAAAACCCAAATTTTAATTGCAGAGTGCACGGCACAATGGATGATTGCGTGTCATATATATGTTGCCAATCAAGAGGTATTTTTTTGTTGTTGAAAAGAACACGTATTTTGCTTTGAGAGACAGATATTCTCTGATAAATCATGAGAAAAGAGGAACGGCGTATACTTCTATTTGGTGGTACGTACCTGATTATAACGTTACAGAGTAATTATATATCTATTTGAGTTGTTACAGTTAAGTATCAAAAACATCTTATAGTTGTTAGAGTTTTATTGTGAATACAAACTCTATTTTTAAATATAAAACTGTGCATCAGTACCTAGCCTCACAATTGAATGGGGTTTATTTAAATTAGTTTTAACAGCATTAACCATTAGCCAACGATGTTCAAATTAAAGGCCACATGTAATTCTATAAGGGGTGTGCTTTGGTACACCTCTTTAAGAAACATTTGCGAATATTAAAGTACAAAAGTTTTCATACATACATACATATATATATACATACATACATATATATATACATACATACATATATATATATATATACATATATATATACATACATACATATATATATATATATATATATATATATATATATATATATATATATATATATATATATATATATACATACATACATATATATATATACATACATACATATATATATATATATATATATATATATATATATATATATATATACATATATATATATATATATATATATATATATATATATATATATATATATATATATACATACATATATATATATATACATACATACATATATATATATATATATACATACATACATATATATATATATACATACATACATATATATATATATATATATACATATATATATATATATATATATATATATATATATATATATATATATATATATATATATATATGAAAAATGGTATGGTATTCTTGGAAGTACGTACTCCTATTTCTCATATAACACTTAAATGGTATGATGATAAATCTTTATCAATTTGAGTATACTTCAATAATGATTATAAGATATCCCAAAGTGAATTCCATGAAAAAAAAATCATTAAAATCCATCTTTTATAGCAAAATTTGTGTATATACTTCTTATATATATATATAATTTGATTTTTTTATGCTGATACCCCACTTAATATTAACCAATTTGCTTTAAGATTTGTAAAATTTTCTAAAACAGATGTACTGAAGCAAGGCCCATTCTATAGACTAATGAATGAGAAGTAATCCAATGGTCTCAAAAAAGATTGAAAATCACAAATACCTAAAGAAAATTGAGTGTTCGATTTGTAATCGCCCACTATTCTAGTACTAGCAACACTGCTTCAATATATGTGTAATATATTTATTTAGGAGATCATTGAATTAGCGCTTGTGCATCCTACTCATAAGTAATAACATGGAGAAGTGTATTTTACGAGCAAGTATGAACTAAATATAGAACAATCTTCTTTTGGGTACAAGTTAACTGGTAATTATGCAGAACTTTTAACAATCCACACCATATATACTGTCAAAAGAAAAAAAAACACGTAGAAAATTCGAGAAAATGCGCGAGGCATTCATGTGGGCTAACATGATTAATTGCACTAATTGCAAGAACAATATTTTTGCTCCAAAGGGTAAGCGAGAGAGAGGGAAAAGACAAGCAAGAAATAGAAGAAAGTAGGGGCAATTAAGTCTCATCATCCCCCACTGAACTAGCTACAACCTTATTGCAACTATCTCCCCCGGTATAATTAACTCAATTACATTTAACAAGATCCAATTAACAGCAACAAAACACTAACAGGAACACCGCCACCAAGCACCAATATAAGGTCGTTTCGTGATTCCAGTTGATCTAGCTTCGTAAATTAGTAGTAGTAGAAGCCCCTGCTTGCTCACCATGTGGCCCATGTCTCCGAATCACCAAATTAAGCTGGCTTTATCGATCCCTTGCATGGACGCATTCAAGCTTAAACTCACAAGTCACAACACTGTGCTACCAACCTGTAAATAACATAGCCCGATCCTTCCATGCATGCATGTCAACTCGCTCACTATACTAGCTTAAGCTAGCATATGTTTTTCTATAAGCTCATCATTGCATCCTGCCTCCATTATTGAAGGACGACGAGGCCGACCTCATCTCGGCCTCCAAGGAGCTCATGTCGCTGCGGCCGCTACGGTGCTCCCCTCTCGCCACCGACATCCCCCTCATGACGCTGCCGCCACCGACGCCAAGAAAGTCCCGCGTCACGTCGCCGCCGCCATGGCCCTGGCTAAACTTCACCTCGTGCTCCATGTCATACAGCCTCGGGTCAATCATGCTGCCGCCAAACATGCCCCCGCCGTTGCCACCACCGGCCAGCGAGTTCATCAGGTTTTGCAGGTGCATCTGGCCCTGGTCGGCCATGGGCGGGCGCCCGTGCTGGATGGAAGGCGCGGGCGAGCCCATGAAGCTGCCGAACACGGACCCACCGCCGTTCGTGCTCGTGCTTGAGCCCATCTGCGCCGCCTTCTGCAGCAGCGCCGTCGCCGACATCTGCGGAAGCATCACGGCCTGCTCATTGTACATCCCAGCAGGAGCAACTTGGTGGTCACCACCGGCGAAGTTCCCACCGGCGCTGAAAAGCGCCGCCGCAGATGTCTCAGAACCTGCACCTCCGCCTCCTTCGCTGAATTGGTCGTTGGTCATGTGTCCCTGGCTTGGATGGCCATGACTGGAGGTACCCGAGCTATTGGCACTGTTGGCGATGTAGCCGAAGTTGAAAAGACTAGGAGCCGACGACGACGGCCCCCCGGAGCCATTGCCTTGGAGGCCCGGGAGCTGCATGAGGCCGTGAAACGGCTTGCCCTGCAAGAACGCGTGGGGACCATTGCCGTCGCCGCCGTCGCCGAACTCCTGCGCCGTGCCCAGGAGGAACCCCGATGCTTGTGGAGGAGGCAGGGGGCGGAAGGCGGAGGCGCTGGACGACGAGAGGAGGTGGTCGAGGCGGGCTGCCATGCCGCCGCCACCACCGAAGCGGAGTATGTCTGGAGAGGCGTGATGGTGGCCGTGCGCGTCCTGGAGGGAGGAGGCGAGGTGGGAGCCGACCTGCGAGAGGCTGAGCGCCATGTTAGCCGCGCTGGTGGCGCCGTAGAGGTGGCCAGCGGCGAGGCCGCTGAGGTTGGTGGGCGGCAGACGTGCGCTCTCCTGGGCGAGAGCGTCGCAGAAGGCCCTGTGGGTGATGAAGCTGTCCCTCCTGCATGGACGCATGGATGCATGCAATGCATGGGTTAATTTGACAAGTAAGTTACAGTTGGACAATGTATGTGCACGAGCCGCTTGAGCAGTGAAATAATAGCGGTTTGCACGTGAAATGGTACGATGGAAATGTAAGGACAGTGTTACAGTGTAGAAATTGATACAGAAAACACGTGAAGTTGCTCAGCGGCAAAATTTGCTGTCATATCATCCGTGCAAATCTAATAGCATATATACTAATATTATTGTATGAAAGTGTACTTACTCCTACAGTGACAATAAACAGAGTTCAGACAAAGGTTTGGATCAAACCAATTGCTAAGCACAAGTGCTTAAAAATTCATGCAACTTATTTTGAAGAGCATAAATTAGTGTATTATAGGAGTCGGTGTTAGTGTACTACTACTTTTCTTTCGAGAAAAAGGGCAAGGACATGCATAGGGGCAGACTCGGTGTATGGCGGTGATTTCGAGGAGTACATTGGATTAAGATATGGTCGACTGACCATGTGAACAATGCAACTGTAGCATATTCCACCACTGAAGCCTTTCCTTTCAAAACTTAGATAATGTGAGTATTTTTTATAACTCCAATATTTTAATTTCATCTATGCTAGCTATGTTATATGTATGCTAGCTAGGGAAAACGGAGGTAAATTTATTATTTGCCAAACTATCATTTTAAAGAACACCTTATTAGATAATTTAATCGTTTTTCTATTTGTAATTTCCCTGATTTTTCCATGAATTCTATATTGATTTCCGTGGCTTTTGCATTAGCTTTGGAGTGCGTGTGTGTCTGATTTGATTTTCATGCAATGATTCAAAAATATGACTTATATTTAAGAAAGCATAATTAAGTCACGTTATAAATGGACATCCCATAATTTAATAGGCGTGTCTATGCCTCATACGTCTGAACTTTTGTTAGAAGTAAGTCAATTTTCCATCCATCAGATCAACATCCTATATAGCTGAGGCATGCACATCTTCAAGTAATTTGAGTTACTTCCAAAAAAATATACTCATGGCAATTAGGAAAAGTGATTTATTTATCTTAGAACGCTAAGTCAAGTACTCGGCCACCTCGGATCCGTTCGGTCAAGGTTTTAAAACTTTGGCCATTAATATTTGTGGAAGTACAAAAAGTGACTATATAAAAATAATATCATTGGATTCGTCTTGTGAAATACTTTCATTATATATAGTTGTGTTATTGCTAGTATATTATGATAAAACCCATTGTCAAATTATTTGTTGGAGACCATAAAAACAAAAACAAAAAAACGACTTGCCTTCGTGGACAGAAGACTAGTTAGTAATGGAAAGGCATGTGTCTTTCTGTGCAAAATGGACATTACCCAAATGAATTATGTCTGTCTTCATAAATATTACTCTACATTATACTATACAATCATTTTTCCAGAATACATTATACAAGACATTTGAGTCTGAAGTGTAGGATTTGACTAAAACCTATTCCTTTCACTTCTATCACACTCAATGACAGCTCGAGATCCCAGAAACTAATGTCAATCAAGGAGGAAAAAGAGGAAACGAGTAAGCAGGTAGCTTGGCATGTTATGTTACCGATAGGTTCCTAATAGTAGGAAGCTTCCAAGAAGAAAAGGCGCAAAATTTTTGTACGAGTAGTAGGCATTAGACATTACCATGGGCGAGCACACACACGCCAAGAGACAGCAGAAGACTTTGTAGCAAAGCTCACTTCCCAAGGAACCAAAGGGAGCCCCAACAAGAAGAGTAAGAAAAACAAAGCCTGTATGCCTAGCTAGCAGTAGGAGATAGGGTACCCGGTGCTTCAAAATTATTGATGCGAGAAAGAATATGTGTTGCAGATGCCATGAAACAAATATTTCAATCCACAAGCAATGCAGCATCTGCTGATGCATCCCATATGTGCTTCTTCCCCAGTAGAGAAATGCATACCAAACTAGTGAAAGATAGTGGTGACCACTTTCTCCAGCCCAAATCCATCAATGAATTTGTGTGTGTGTGTGTGAATCTCTGCTGCATGCAGTGCTGCTAACTCCTGAAAGTTGCACCCATGTGAAGAGATGTGAGGGCCTGGAGGGAGTAACGTATCCAAGGAAAAGCTGTCAAGTGTGAACCTGGCCTGGCTAGCTCTGACACGGCCAAACGAAAGGCCCTGCACCGCATCTAGCTAGCTAGCTTACATTGCAAACCCAATTCACCCAAGTACTGGCTGTGAGAGAGCGTATGTAGTATATGATTGTGTCAAGTGTTGTGCCTACTCTCCTTTGTATCAAGATTGTGCCGGGCAATCCAAATATGGGACCACGTACGTATAGTGTCACAGACACGTATACAGTGCGTGTATGAGTACTTGTGGGAAGGGCTTTTTGGCCAGGCATGATGAGTTAACATAAAGCTTGCAACATTTGCATCCACAAGACAATGGCCATATTTCACGTGTGAGCAGTTCCCTAATTATGCTCCGATCGATCTCTCCTCCTGTCCTCCCGTACTGACGTACCTCACCCAACCCCCTTGTGGCCTTCTCTCTCTGTCTTTCTCCCTCTTCCACGGGCAAACCTCGTAAACCATGTACTAGTAAGTACCGTAGTAACAACCCAGAAAAAACCCTAACCCTGATTAAGTTAAGGGACTATCTATTCATAAGTTGTCTGAAATTTTCTTAAGTTTAAGTCAATTGTTGTGACTATTGGATCAATATCCAATCATATGACATCTATCGGATCAATATCCAATCATATGACACATCAATCTCTACACAAATCCAATGGTCATAACAAGTAATTTAAACTTAAGAAAATTTTAGGCAACTTAAAATTAGCAAAACCGTTAAGTTAATTATACCATTACGCAACACTGGACATTCTTTGCTCATTATTCACCAACACCAAGAAGCCACGCAGGACAATAGGCAATAGAAATCTCATGCATGCAATGCAGAAACCGATGGTGTGGTGCGTCCTTTTGGCAAGCCATGCATGCATTCAGCACCGAAACTACGCTTAGTACTGTCGCGTATAGATTATAGAAAGGAAATTGCTAAGGAGTACTAGGTACTCAAATTTCCGACCATCCGATTTGCCTTGCAATTCGTGCTTCTGCTTCATCACTGGTGACGATTTCGGCGAGTTAGGGTTTGGGTTCAGAGCTCCAACTATAGAGGGAGGTGGGGGCTGGCGGCAGGGCGGCGGTGGTGCTGCCGACCGCGGACTCGAAGGAGGGCAATTTAAGGCAGCCGGTGGCGGAACGGCGACAAGACGATAGGGGTGGGTTAGGGAGGGAGGTGGTCGGAGGCAGTGGCGCCGCTGGAGCCGGTCAGGGTGGCAGCGTGAGGCGGGGGCGCACAGGAGGCCGCGGTGGCGCTGAGAAGAAGAGGCGTGGGAGGATAGGGCGGCGATGTAGGGGGAAGCCAGCGAGCCTCGCCGGCATCGGAGGCAACGCTGGCGAGGCAGCTGGGCGGCGGTGGTGGGGTAGGGTTTGAGGGGAGAGGTGAGGGAGAGACTTTATATGGTTGAGGGGAGGATGAGATCTATTGGATTTGGATCCAAGGGCTCCAGATTTAAGTACTTCTAACCAAAAAAATACACTTAGTTTTGCCTAGATAGCCCCTTATAGAATAGGTACGTACCGTGAGAAGAGCGTGCCGCAGTCGCAGCGGTACTCGCGTGTGCCGCAGATCTTGGAGTGCGCCTTCCAGTCGGACTGCACGGCGTAGCGCTTAGAGCACTTGTCGCACTTCCACTTCTTCTCGCCGTGCTTGCGGCAGAAGTGCTTCTTGATGCCGGTGAGGTCGCCGAGGGGGCGCGCCGGGTCGTGGTGAACGCACGTCGGCTCCGGGCAGAGATACACGCGGCGTCGCTGCACCTGCGCCGGGTTCTTCTGCTTCAACTTCCACGGCAGGTTGTGCCCGCGCCGGTGCAGCTGCAGGTTCTGCTCCCGCTGGAACCCCTTGTTGCACACCTCGCACACGAACCGGTTCGTCGCCAGCAGCGTCTTCGGCGACAGCGCGATCACCTCCGCGTCGGGGTCTGCATACAGCATACATATATGTCATGCACCGTACGGTACATATACGCACCTCAATTAATTTGCTCAATTAACCATGTCTATATATTGACCATTTAATGTATACAAATTAAAGGGGGTTGCATGTGTTACTAGCTAGTGAGTAGTGCTGGTACAATTAAAGGAGATGCTGAAATGATGAATGAGATGCATGCTTAATATATATTGTTACATTTGGAAGTACTATACTATGCATGCATGGGGTAAGGGTAAGCTTGAAGGATAGTACAGTGGTTAACATTTTGTGTGGATTAGGAGAGGGGAGCACTATAGTACTGATAGAAAAAAAATCAACAGCTAATGACGAAAACATGTTTCTTACGACATGAGAATTGCCCAGTGAGATTAATGTGGCGATAAGTTAGGCATGCATGATTATTTAATGGTGGTGGGAGCTAGTACTGGTGTTGGGTTAATATGGGGAATATTTTTCTCCCTTTGGTTTGGTGAGGTACGTAGGGACAAATCAAGGCAACGGAAGGCAGAATATTTGCACGAGACTTTGAGGAAGAAAGAGGCAAAAGGGTATTTGCAGCAAGAGATACAGGGAACAAAGGAATTGACATGGATCGTGTCATGGCCCCTATTTGCATCTCTCATAATTGGTAAGAGAAAGAAAGAGCTGAGGATGAAGAGGAGAACAGCTCATATACATGGAATCTTGCAAAAATATTTGTCCAATTTGAACTGATGACACTCGTTCGTGACTGTGTGTTTAAAGGAATTTTACTCGGTCGGAAAAGCGAATGAATTATGGAACCAATCTATCTACTGAAACATGAGGTTTCAAAAGAACAAAAAAAGGAGTAATTAATCTAGAAAGAATTAGGTGCACGCTCTCTAGTCTCTACTCTTCACCTAAATTAAAGATAATTCATTCAGGTGAGAATACAAGCTTTAAATGAAGTACTAGTGACTAAAACATGTGACGACCACTTGCTTTGGATCGAGGCAGGATATGGAAGAAATTCAATTAATGAACAACTAAGAGAGAAATAGAACTGAAGAAGATATAGGACCATTTCATGCAATTTAAATCCATTGAAAACAAATTTGGGACTGTAATGCAACTCCCTTTCAAAAAGACAGTTTTCTACTGGGAACCAAAATTTCAAAATCAAGAAACAAAGACTAGATTAAGTAAGATCGATATATAGAGAAACCAAGCATGTGCATGTGCATCTCAGAGAGTAGTAGCTCTCTCTGAGGAAAACTCCCATCAAGATCCAAAGTAAGACCAGTTGGGAGATGATATGCATGCAGAAACAGAAAAAGGGTTCTTTCTTGGATTGCCTGGTAGGTTTCTCTTCTTCTTCACTGGTGGCGCCGCCGCGGCCGCCTGGCCAGACCCCGCCGCCATCGCGTTGGGCGGTGCCACAGGAGGCTGCTGGTGCTGCTGCGCAAGCAGCGGCTTAATCTGGTCATGTTGGTCGCCATCCCTAATTCCAAATAACGCTGCCACAGCTGCCGCTGATGAATTGGATGCCATCGCCACTCAGATTTATCCTTGAAGCTACTCAACAACAGGGAGACCTTTCCCTTTTGATAGCCCTTCTTTCTCGAACTAGCAAATTTCCCTTCACTAAAACAAATATTACTTTCCAAGTGAGACATGGCAAGAACAAACTCAAGAAAGAATCAAGATTGACACTACACAACAATACAACATGCAGGAAGATGTCAGAAAATTCTTTCCCAAGCGAGGAGAGGAAAATACCAAACGGAAAGAGCAAAAAGAGAAAATTGAAGGGGAGAGGCATACCTATCTCATATGTGTGCTTGTGCCTGAAATCGATCTGATACAACCAAGGAATCGACAAGAAACTGGGAAAAACTCCAAACGGTTAGGGCTCGTCCGAGATAAACAAAAGAACAAAGTGTGCAGTGAAATCCAACCAAACAGTTGCACTCAAAACAAGAAAAAGCGAAAGAACAAAAGCTCGCAAACACCCAAACCCACACGTATATAAAAGAACCAAAGCAAAACGAGAGCTTTGTTTCTTCTCCATACCTCTCTCCCTCTCTTGTGCTGCTGCTACTCTTCTTGCTTGCTCTTGCTAGTCCTGGTCTAGCAAAGAAGTCGTAACGAGGGAGAAGTGGAGAGGAGTTTATGGAGGAGGCTAAGAAGGTTGTTGTCTGATTTCTTTCATTTCCTTGTCAAACTTTTCTCTCTCTCCCCTTTTGCTTCCTTCTTTCCGCACTACTCATTTTCTAGCCCTTTTACTCATTTTCCAAGGCCTATACGCATACCAGGAAATACATAGAAAGGTAATAAAGTTTCTAGGAACAGCTCAGAGAAAGAAAGAGGACCAAGTGTACAGTTGATGGGAGAGGGGGGCAAGCTCACGCAGGCAAGCGGTGTCGTCAAGCGGCTTAGGATTGGGTCCACCGACTGTCGGAGCTTACCCCTCTCACACACACATGCACGCATACCATGCAATAGGGAAATACTTATCGCCGGAAATTTCACGGTAACCGCGGGCAATCGGTGAGGCCGATAAAATTTCAAACCGAGCAGAGAATTTTCAGATTTATCTAATTTTTTATTAATATACGAAGGAAATTTCTATTTTAATTCAAAAATTAGATAAATTCCATCTTTACATCTAATTTTTTTCAAAAATCAATTAAAAAATTTCGTCAATTTTTTCTTCAAAAAAGCAGGTAATAGCAGGTTACCGATTCTTTCAATGAGGCCTGATAAAATTTCCAGACCGCTAGAATTTTTCATGCCATGCACATGGTAAAAAAAATCTTACAATATAACTACACATCTTAATTTACCCACTCTATTTAGGCTGTATGTATTGACATGAAATGGTCAATTAAAGGTGAAGGAAACTTACACTGGTAGTACATTGCTCATAAATTTGCACATACGTCTTAAACGAATCTAGCCGGCTCATTAAACATGCGTGTAAATATTGTTGTTTTTGAGGGTCATTTTGGTAATTTCTCAATTTGAGAAAAAACAGAAAATGAAAAAGGAAAGGAAAAAGAGACGGTTGGGCCCATCTGTCGGTGTGAAAGAGGAGATAAGGTTGGAGGCTTCGCCAGCCTCATCCACTCGCGCACGATGAGGGTTTCCCTTCTGTGGTGCTTGTGCATGATGGGCATGAGACCCGGGCGGCGGCGGCTCTGGAGGCACGAGCGGCCCATGTGCCTTGCGTGGCGGCCGTTCATAGCAGCCGGGTTGTTTCCCCCTCGTCTTCCTCTAAAAATGAGAGAGCTCCTTCTCCTTTTCTGGATTGAAAAAATTACAGTGAGTTTCCCCAATTTCAGTTCATCTTCTTCCTCAATTTGGATTCGATTTTTTTGGGGTTTTGTGAGCCGCTGATCTGCCGTGGTTTAACCCGGCTCTGTTGGCGGTGAGGACCGGTTTCTCCTCCGTGCGCATCCTTGTTCCGCTCTTACATTCTCTCCTCTATCGAGTTTGCGGTGAGGGGATTTGATTGGTGCCTATTGGAGGTGGAGACCGTTCAGCCTTGGATTTATCTCTGTGGGAAGAAGACTTTCAGTTTTTGGTCTCGGTGCTCTATGTCCCAAATTGCGAAGATTGGTATTGTATCTTCGTCAACCTCGTCTGTTTTTCGTGGCACAGAGAGGCGATTGGTTTTCTGAGTGAGTGCTTTTTTGGCGTGCCTTGCCCGGTTCACTGCTCGGTGGTTTTGAGTGTCATCCGCTTTGTGAGTATTTCTATTTTCCATTTTTCGTATTACTTATGCATATGTGTTGTGCTAGTTGAAGTTTCAAACTATGTCGATTTGATTAACTCTAGCATTGGGAGATATTGCAAAGTGGTGCTGTGGGTTCGGTTTAACTTCTTAATGGGGATGATTGTCATATTATGAAATTGAGTTGATAACCATATCAGGCTTGAGCTATTAGTATTGCTTACTGTTGTCAATTTTGTTTCTATCGTCTTGGTCCTGATACTTTCTATTTTCGACTGTGACTAAATAGAACTTGATCATTTTGTGCTTTGTGACATTATTAATCTACTGTTATCTGATTGGCTTAATTGCTGAAATAGGTAATTTCTTTGCACTGTCAGATGATCAATTCTTTGTTTGCCGAACAACTATTGTGCTGATATAGTGATTCCTGTTGCACTGTTAATTACATGCTTCTCTATTGATTGAAAGTATATTTTGCTATTTGAAATAATATTTGACATCTTAGTAAAGCATTAATTGAGCTCAAAATCTGATTTAGTGTTATCATATTTAATTAATGAAGAATGTTGATATAAGTAGCGAGAAGGCCAAGAGTACATCTTGTGTAGCTCTACATATGAGAGCAATAAACAAAATATTAAATCTAAGCATTATACTGATTTTAATTGTCCTCATGTTCTACGTCTTGAGTATATTATCATGTTTAAATGACATGGAGGATTTACATATTTATATGTTAATTTTGTCATTTAAATGCTGCTGAAAATATGTTTAATTGTTATTAATGCTGCTGGAATTAATTTTGAATATTTGCTAAAACTGCTAATTTTACAACAAATATATATACAACATACAACTTAATTAGAGTAGCGTGGTTGTGTCATATCACTTTCAGTTGTCGGACCTTAGGCTTTGAATACCCGAAACTCTATGTGTGTACCGTACTAATCCTATATATGATCAGTGACTAATACACACAACTCCAATATTGATAATCACAACCCTACATTCATATGTACCAAATAAAGCGAAAATGGTGTAGAACTTAAGCGATTATAATATTTACATTATATGGGCCGACTGGCCAAATAAAAACTTAAGTAGTACAAGTAGCAGAGTAATAGAGGAAGCAAAATATGTAATAAATCCAATTTTTTTTTTCCAGCGGCATGCTTATCCAAACCCAAAGGTAATCGATAAGAGACAAGTCCTAGAAAGTCCCGTCACCGAACCCACCGGTTTCAGGTGCGAAGAAGGCGTCGTCTGGCATAGACTCATCATCTAAGTGTGAACAAAAAAATTAAGCAAGATTGAATATATTGCGTACTCAGCAAGACTTGTAGTGTATCACAAATATTTTATACATGCATGGCTTAACAAGGATAAGGCTCTAAGCTACAAGTTATTTTTAGGATTAAGCAAGTTCTGTTTTCAATATCAATACATAGTATTTTGCAACAGAAGTTTAAAAGAGCAGTTGAATAGGTAAAGGACAACAAGTAAGTAATTGAATAAATAAAAACTTGCAACCCTCCTCGGCTATGAGCAACATCTTATTACCAGCCATAGACATGACACTTAACTCATATAACAACAATAAAACCATTCCCTCGTTTTTCAACAAGAAATGTTTTCATGAAAACCAAGACTATACCCATTAAGACTGCACTAAGCACGCTTATAACTGTGAGTACATCTATTTAAATAGATTTACACTCTGCAGAGGTGTACAACTTTACCCACAACACATGAATTCTTTAGTTTGTTTAGTATTCATCGATACCACCACTCACTACCTTTAGTAAGCAGTCTAGAGCATGTGTCAAAATATTTACATCATCTAGACCTATCCTTGCACTAGCCTGGTGAATGAACACCCTCACTTCACCCGGGTACACCCCCTATCTCAGTGAGGCATTCACCGTTGTGTCAGAAGGCTTTGTGCCCAACGCCTCGGTGAAGGGAGCCCCTTCGAGCAATCACACATGCTCGCACTACTACGGCCTACCAATGTGCAATGCTAGTTTTCGATGACTTAATTAGCTAAGGTTGTCCCATACCAGCACATGTGGTTGCACGCTTAGGCTTATATAGGTCTTGCTGGCGTTCGATCCATAATCGACCTAGGCAGGGATCTCCCCCTATCTACTTGTGGGACTCCTCTCTCACACTTCTCAGAATACAATATAACTCGCCTGCATCACAAACTAAGCTTTTCATTTTTATTTTATATAAAATAATAGAGGTACACTCCTCTGGAATTTCTTTTCAAATTCCCAAACTCATATTTAGCATGTCATCCTTTTTAAAAATTTTATTGAAGACTATAGCCTGACTAAGCAATTGTGCGATATTCGCACTCGAAATTCCCGAGTTGACATCATCTATTATCTAAATCATAACCTAATAGCTACAACAGTAAGGGAATCAATATTTCAAGGAGGTTCATGCATTGAATAGAATTATCACTACCGTTATCCCAAACATAGCAATTTTTATATCAAGCATACACGCATGCATAATAGATTTTGCAAAAAGAAGTATAATACTTAAAATAGTAAGATCAACATGATCAAAAGAGGTTCTTACCTTGCTCTGGTTGCTCTGAATGTGAGAGTGAAGGATCATCGTGAAAATTGTGCGAACAATCAACGTCTACTTAAAAAAAGAGCCAGAAGCAAATTAAATATAGCAAAGATTGAGCAGATGTTCAAACTCAAGATTGGATAAAAGAAAAGGAATCAGTCAAAAGAATTTGTGCTTGGCGTCAGCTACGAAGCCTTTCAAGTCTTCCGCCCGGCTGTGCTCTAGATAAATAAGAACTATGTCTTCTACGCACAAAGAAAGAGGCCTACTAGTTGGAAATGTTTAGTCAATATGCAAAAGCCAATGGGGCAGCTCAGTCAGCTCTCTATTCTTTAGTGACCAGGGTAAACAATCAATTGGGCAATCAGTTTGCTTATTCAGTTAGCCACGCTAGATTTTCTTTCTAAGATAACTCAAAAGTAATTTCAACGGTAACAAAATCCAATTTTTTTTTTGTATAATCAGGTATTCCATGATTTTATATAAATTTAGAAAAAAATAATCATCTCATTTGGAGTTTGTATGCAAAAATTATTAAGGTTTCAATTTGCTTCGGTTTGAAAATTCCAGAAAAATAGAAAAGGAGATGTTGAAAATGTATTTTTTCCGAAGTTTACACTTTCCAAAGCAGAGAAAGCATATTCTTCTCTGAGTTCTAATGAGGTTTACGCTTTCTAGTAAAGAAAATGTATTTTCGTTAGAACTGAAAATAACTTTTCTATTTTTCTCTGATTTTTATTAACTTACACGTGAGGCCTATATGTCAGTGACACATTCCTTTGTTTTACTGATTTTTATTTATAAAATGGGAGCGTTCCCACATGTCAGTGACTCAGTTACTAATCATATTTAAAATTAGATTTTTGATTACTTTTGCAGCCAGTCCCACCTGTCATTGACTGGGTACACTTAACTACTATCATTAAGTGCTAATCAGTGTTTAAACACGTGGGTCCCACTGGAAGAGAGAGAGAGAATAAAAGTAAGAGTGAGCGCTTGCGTGGCCGAGAGGACAAAGGGCTCGCCGACGGCGAGGCACACGCGGAAAAGCTCGGGGGGAGCCTGGAAAGGGGTAGAAGGCATCCATACGATGCCAAGGGAGGTGAAAATGGTCGGAGAGGTGGACGGGATCGGTGGCACGACGGCGACGAGTGGCGGAGTTCCTCGGGTTTGCAATGGCTTTGGTTAAGATGGCTTTCTCTGAGCTAAAGGAGTGGTGCACTGTACTCAGTGAGTCTAGGCGATGCTAATGGGTTGGGCACAGGGACCTAAGGTCATCGAAGGTGTGCTAGTGGCATGTAACTGCGGTGGTGCCATGGGTGGCTACGAAGAAAATGGCGTGAACTACTCACCCACTACAACTTGAAGCGCATAAGGTTCAGAGGCTCACCACGACCACGAGGGTGTAGAAGATGAGGTCAGGGAGGCTCTGGAGTGGTTTGTCGACGACGAGCAGCTCACCACAACAATGGAGGTGCTATATGAAGCACCGTGTTAGGTTACTGTGGGGTGCTAATGATGGTGTAGACATGAGAAATTAGACCGAGGCTCACCAGGTTTCATGGAAGATTTGAAATGGCGGCGGTGGCCGTGAATGAGGAAGATGAACATGTAGCTCAGATTCAGGGTGAGATTTCCTGCATTGAGTTGGGGGGAAAGCTTAATAGGGTATGGAATAGGTGGTGACGCAGTTGGTTTGAGCTTGAACTCACCAGAGCGACGGGAACGTGCTAGCGGGATTCGGTGTGTTCCGGAGCTAAGGATGAAGGCCAACACAATTATTCTACAAGACTCCAGAAGCTGCATTGAGCACAAGAGAAGAATGAGTGACGAACGATGAATTGATGCGAGTGTCGTGGGTGAGGAAGCTCACTAGAGCAAGAATGGTGCGAGGCGTGCTCACCAGCATCAAGAATACCACGCACATTCCCGCAAAACCAAGGATATATGAGGCTCTGGTTAGTGTGAAATGGAACAAGGGTGAGCCGGGGAAGAAGGTGACACGGCCAGAGCTTAACTATGGCAAGGCTTTGCGCGAGAATAATGGCGAGAAGGAAAAGCGGTGGGCAAGAAACTCACAGTTGCTCTCAGGTCTCTTTGCTAGCATGGGGTTAGGCGCCATTAAGGTGACGGTTATCATGGGTGGAGCTAGGCGAGGTGACAGGAGCAGTTAGGGTCCTAAAATGGTGGGCGGTGAAGGAAATCCGCGGGCGAGTGGCGATGCGGGTGAGGGAGCACGCTGGCTAGCGAGGTGAAGCCGAGGTGGAAGACAACCTCTGGCAAGCGGGGTCCACTCATCAACGAGCATGGGAGTGAGGGTGGCGTGGGCTAGAGCTGAGCATGAAAGAGATTGGGCCGACTAAGTTTCGGCCCAAGAGTGGGAGGGAATTTCAAATTCGTTTTTAGATTTTTCCAAACTGGCAAATTCTTTGGTGAATTTTTAAGCCTACCAAATTTATTCAAAATTTTATGAATCTTTTTGTAAGGTCTCTTGGCATAGTATAGTTTCTTATGTAATTTTTTCAGGATTTTTTGTCCTCTTTGATTTTCTCAAAATTCTAACAAGTTGCTACTTGTATGAAATTTCATTATTTGTTTTATACAAAGAGTTCAAAAATCACTCATAAAATTTTTCTATATATAAAAAGCTCATACAAATACTTTCCCATTTATTTTCACTATGTCTTCCTAAAAATAGAAATTTTGGGATGTTACATCTTTGCCCCTCACGGTTTTGGAATATTCTCTAAACAATAAGAGGCTAAACACATGTGTGATCTTTACATTGATCCAACTACAAAAACTTAAGGTTGAATATGGTAAGGTTAGAAAACAAAGGTAAAATTGACTTGGGACACTATCTATTTGTGGTATTTACTGAAACACGCTGCAAATACCATATTCGGATAATGGACACGCAAAATCACATGTATTTGTTAGAAAACAATTTACTGATTAAAATAATATTTCTCGGAGAGGATAGTGAAATTTCAAATATGCCCTCCCCTCTTCTCTTCTCTCTCGAGGCCGAAGGCTGCACGATGCTATGACCCGTGTCGCGCAACCATGGCCTGCTAGCCGTGCCCACCGCGCCTACTTGGCCTTCTCTTCTTCCTTCTCATGGCCCATTCCTCCACGTCCTCCACTTCTCTGTCTCTTCGCTTTGGCCCCGTGCGTACTCGTCGGTTGCACTTGCCGCCAATTGTGCATGCTTGCCATCCACGCTCACTACCACGCGAGATACTTGTGCTCGTCGGTCGCGCTCGCCACCAGATCGTTGTGCCCATCGACCGAGCTCGTCACTAGATCCTAATCAAGAGGAGGCGGCGGGTGTTAGATTTGAATCTTTGTTTAGTTTTTTTGCTTGCCGTATCCAAGTCTGCTTTGTACAAGGTCAAGTCCGAGTAGTGTACGTAGTAGAAATTGAGTTGGACGTTGAGTCCGTATACTGGTCTTGTAATCAGCCTTTATAAGGCATAGATGGGTCTTGTAACCATGAGTTAACTTGAGAAGCAATAGAAGAAGGAAAATATAAAAGCTACAGCAGTTGTGCAGCGCAAAATATACGTTCTATCTTTCTTGTGTTTGTGAGCTTCTTGCTTCCAGCGTGTATGTGTGTTCATCTGTTGGAACTTGCTACTTGTGTGGAAAGAAGCTAGCAGAAGAGCAGAAGCAATGAAAGAACATCCGTTTCGCCATGCACCAGGTTCTATCGAGCACCAGGTTCCACTGAGCGAGTGTTACTTCATCGAATCAACTGACGATTGGTATCAGAGCCTTGCATTTGATCCAGGGATGCCTCGATCATCTTCCCACTGACCTTCCTGGCCAAGGATACCCAACAACATTGGTGCACATCTGGAAGTGGGATTCGGCAGTGGCGGCGGTGGGGAAGTGGTGATCCATCTCGTGGTGAGGGAGTCAGGAGGCTCGGTTGTCTACCCAATGCTGAAACGAACCAACCGTGGAGATTGGGCTCTCGTGATGAGCGTGAGCCTATAGGCACAAGGCCTGTGGGAGGCGATCGACCCTGGTAATGGCGACTACCGTGACGACAGGATGGTGCTATCTGCCATATTCCTTGCCATCTCGCCAGAGATACTGTCAATGTTCATTGTCAAGAACACCGCCAAGGATGCATTGGACGCCATCAAGAAATTGTGCATCGGCATCCAGCATGGACACGAGGCAAAGGCGCAAACACTGCTTAAAGAATTTGAGATGATCAAATTCAAGAACGGTGAGTCAGTGGATGACTTCGCAATGAGTCGCTCGTGTGTGTCACAGCCCCAACTAATTAAATTAGATTAATATGTATTTCACTAACATGCATTATCAAATTCAAATCATTTCATAATATATTGAAAATCTAATTTGAGGTGAACATACACATCAAAATTCAGATTTCACTTCAAATCAGTAATAAAAGTTGTGATCATCATCTGAAATCAATTTATTTAAATACTACATTAATTATCAGGAATTAATATAATTTTTCCCAAATGACTTTATTTCATGATTTTAGGAATTTTATTTCTATTTTTAAGCGCTATTCCTGCTCGAATGTGATCGACTCATCGTCATCCAACGGTCCCGATTTACATCGTGTCGCGTCACCTTGCCTAGTCAACAACTTGAAGATACTTGGGACAAGTTGGAGGAAGCATGTGTTCAATAGCTCAGAGGACTTTCAAATCGGCATAGCTACTTTTGCCGTATTGATCACCGCTCAACTCCGCTAGCCGCTCGGCCTCGGCTCGATCGTCGAGATTACTTCCGATAGAAGCGCATTGCTATTCTACATCTTTACCGCTTTATCGGCGCCGCCGCGTGTCGAAATCGCGGCGAGTCGCCGTGAAGCGCGGGACAACCGTTGTCGATACTCGGACAATGATCGTAGCAAATGATTACGAGTTAATGGCAATCATTAGTAATTAAACGTTGTCTTAAACCTCCTAACTCGCCGCTACTTGCGGGCCCCCACCCACGTAAAAACAACACGCTTAGTAAAACGTTGGAGCCATTGACGGTGGGCCCAAAATTAAACACGCATGATGTATTGGCGCCATTCCTTACACTTGACCGTTGAGGACCGTCCGACGCGACATCGACGGTCCAAATTGGTGGCTTTTCGAACCCCGACACGCCACGATCATGGGCCGCCGATCCGAATCTACGATCCGCATTCGCTGGAACATTCGGACTTTCAAATGCACTCGATTGTGGACCGTTGATCTTGATCCAACGGCTCAATCGGCTACGAGTTGCGACGCGCGCCGCCACGCGCGGGCGCCAACAAGCGGGCCCAAGTCGCTGACCACGCCTAGCACGTGGCTCGGTGAGAAAAGTATAAAATGCTTTATGAAATCCGAAATCGGTTAATTTACACACTGAGAAATTGTTTTAACTTCTAAAATGCATAACTAAATCATTTTAACTCCAAATCGCATGAAACCACTTATGGAAATTTTCACTTTTAGTAAAATTTATATTAAAATTAGTTTCATACATGTCTCTGTAGCAGAGGGCTTTAATTGGAAATTTATTCATCAAAATCATTATATTTACAATAGGAAAATGGACTGAAATCTTTAAAAATGCATAAGTAATTATTGAACCTCCAAAACAAAGTGAGACCACTTTTGATAATTTTCATTTTCAGTGAACTTAATTCTAAAGATGGTCTCCACATTACCTCACACGAAACTATATTTGGGGAGGACATAATCTTTAACTCTATTATTGTTACACTATAAAAGGTCGATAACTTTGAAAATACATAACTAAATCATAAAGACTCCAAAAGGACAAACTCAACTGTTTTTAGCTTATAATAATATTGCCTATTTATCTATGTAATCCATGTACTCGCTAATGTTCTACAAAATTTCACTTCATAATTAAATTACATAATGACGCTTGTTGAAATCAAATTCAAACTATTATAACTTTCATATACTAAATCAAAATGAAATAATTCTTTCACCAGAAATCATTTAAAATCATGATCTAACTATTGTAGAAAAATCATGCATTTTTGAGCATTTTGGTTTTTGAGTTGTTTTCTCAGTATTTATTTGATGTTATAATTATATAGATCCCGAGCATATTGATATCGACACTTACGCTACCGAGAGTGAGCAGCTACTGTACCAGCAAGGCAAGCATCATTGAACTTTCTTTTGCATCATATTTGATCCCGCTTTGGTTAAGATAGTGCAATGATAATTGCTTGCATGCTATTTTGATTATGTCAATATTTTTGTGATGTGTAGTTTAGTTATGTCCTATGCTTGAGGTTAATCTTGAATTATGCCAACTCCTGTATGCTTAAGATAGGATGTGTGAATTATGGGTTATAGAATTGCTTAGCCATGCAAGTCTAGATACTGTAGTTCGATCGTCTGAATAACCCATGGTTTTGGGATAAACACAACTCTTACTTTATGTTTTTACTTCAGATTTTTGTAGCTGTTTTATGAGACAAATTTTGTCATTTTAAATGGGCTTCTTGGTCCGACAAGTGTTGGTTAGTGATGGTGCTTTGTGCACGAGCATTGGGTAAGTGAAAGGACTTGTCCGACAATTAAGGACCGAACTTTGGGTACTGGCTGCTCAAGCAACACTCGCCGCCACGCGGGTTGGGAGCCGTATGGTTAAGTAGGGGAGGGTTTTATTGTGTTAAGTCCTTGGTGGTGTAAGGGCATAGCGACTGTGAAATCCTATGTTCCTTAGGAGCCGATGTAATCCTTTATAGTGTGCAAGAGAGCGCCAATTCTTTTGTTTTGATTGCATCAGATTTCCAATATAACTTGTGAGCCCCTAGCAAGTGCTATCGACGCTTGTACTAGGCAAGGAACCATCTCACAAGGGGACTTAGCCCAATGGGATCTTCTTGCTAAAATGACCATATCTTGATTTACCCACCGACACACCATAGGAAGTGTGCTATATTCGAGGCATCTAGAGGCTTACGGCTAATCAAGTCGTGTGGTAAAGTAGTACACCTCGCAGGTATAATCTATTCGAATAGCCGTGTCCACTGCTATGGACGACCGCTTGAAATTTGTGGTCGCTTATTGTTAGACTTTTAATTAAAATTGTGGTTGAACTTGGTATTCGTCATGAACGGGATGTTCATGTGTTTAGTTCATCAAAGTGGGCTGCCACTTTGGTCCTTGTATGATTAAATTGTTTATTACTGAAATGCTTTACCATATGCTTTACTTCTACTTCAAATCTGACTTTTAAAATGGGCATATGAAAAACTAGTATGTGTAGGATGTTACTTGTTGCGTCTCTTTCGCAAAACTAAACCAATATGAGCCATCCTTTGAATGACCCTTATGCATAACTAATTTTATTTGTGTAAGACTTGCGAGTACACTTGTACTCAGCCAGATGTTTGCTGGCCTTTTCAGGTGAGGAAGATTATGAGTATGACGATCTCGCTTAGTGTTGACTTGGGTGACACTAATCAGAGTGTGTTATCATTTAACCCCGCCGGTTGCCGATGGGTGATGGGCATACCATCGCCGGTCTTTTGCTTTATCTATTTACTTTATTTTGCTACTTGGTACTTTACTTTGAATTTGGCCATTCGGCCGTATGTAATAAGTCGAGACCTTAACTATTATGCGAGATGTCTTTTAATCTCTTGTTGTATGCGTTGTATGGATGTAATCAACGTTGGATGAGAGTATGAGTATATTGGTCGTTGATCTTGGGAGCCAATATAAGTCATACTCGTTGTTGATGAATTCCATTTAACTCACTAAGTGTAGTGCTTCGATCAAAAGAGAATCGACAATCATGTAGCGCCGCAGCGAGCAGCAGATGATCGTTGAGGCTCTAGGATTCGCTAGCTTGGATCGAAAGCTGTCCCTAAGACCTTGTCTAATCTCGGTCTTATGGAGATAATTACGGTCCCCAGTAGCAATCTCAATTGAGACGCCTCGGAGGAGCTCACCGATGACCGAAGGCGTGAGCTATGACAACACCGCGGCAATCTCCTCACATAGGAGGAGTGCTATGGCAAGCATGGCTTGGGCTCGACCGCGACAATGGCGGCAATCGATGCCATCGAAAGACCGCGTGCCATCTGTGATGGCAGTGGTGGTGCTGCGTCTAATGGCGGCCACGATGTGTTGACGGACAAGTGTCATAACTGTGGCAAACATGGATACTAGGTTGGAGACTGCCGCAAACCGCGGCATAATGAGTAGGCCAACCTGACACAGGTCGACGAAGATGAACCCATGCTGCTCATGGCACAAGTGTGCGCACCATGGGAGGTTGCCGAGAGCATGACTAAGGATGTCGTGCTCAACGAGGTGCACACTAATGTGCACCTAGGACGTGAAGAGGACCGCTACGATGATACGTGGTATCTTGACACCAGGGCCAGCAACCACATGACGAGCTACAGGAACGTCTTCACTGAGCTGGACATCGGTGTCACTGGCTCTGTCAAGTTTGGCGATGGCTCGATCTTTGACATCCGTGGACGCGGTACGGTACTGTTCATGTGCCAGAACGGAGAACACCACGCACTGATGGGAGTGTACTGCATCCCTCGGACATCCTTGGGCAACTTGACAATGATGGCTGTCAAATGCTGATCGAGGGAGGCATGCTGCGAACACTACTACAGAAAAGGTCTTCACAGACGGTTCAAAAACGTCATCATAGACGGTTTTGTGAGCCGTCTGAGTTTATGGATCAGTAATGATATGAGGTCATCACAGACAACTTCTCGCTAAGGTGAACCGTGCATGCAATATTTGTTCTCTCCCTGGACATAGCACAACTGTGTGTCTGGCGGCACAACTCGACTACGACACATGGCGCCGGCATGCCCGCTATGGTCATCTCAATTTTGAGGCACTCCGGAAGCTGGCCCAACGTGACATGGTGCGAGGACATCCGAAGATCGACTATGTTAACCAAATCTGTGATAGCTGCCTGGTGGGGAAGAACCGACGTACTGTGTTCCCACAGGAGGCCAAGTACCATGCGGAGAAACTCCTCGAGCTGGTGCATGGTGGCATGTGCGGGCCGATCACACCAGCAACACCAGGTGGGAAGCTCTACTTCCTGCTCCTGGTCGGCGGCCTCAGCCGCTACATGTGGCTAACACTGCTGGCGACGAAAGACAAGGTGACAACAGCAATCAAGTACTTCCAGGCCGGCGTCGAAGTGGAATCCAGGCGAAAGCTACAGGAGCTCTACACTGACCACGGCGGCGAGTTCACATTCGTAGAGTTTGGTGAATATTGTGCAAATCGTGGCATCAAGCGACTCCTCATGGCGCCATATTCACCGCAACAGAACGACATTGTCGAACGCCAAAATCAAATGATCATCGCAATGGCACGCAGCTGTTGAAGGCGAAGGATATACCAGGGGAGTTCTGGGGGCAAGGCGGTCACAATGGCCATCTACATCCTTAACTACGCACCAACTCAGAGCGTCGATGGCAAGAAGCACTATGAGGCATGGTATTTGACACGTACAAACGTGCAAAACTTCTACACGTTTGGATGCATCATGCACGTGAAGGAGGTGTGGCCGAACATCAATAAGCTCGATGACCGGAGCAAACCCATGGTCTTCATCGGCTATGAAACTGGATCCAAAGCATACCGGATGTATGACCCCATCGGCAAGCATGTACTTGTGACACACGAGACGAGGTGGCGAAGTGGGACCAGGAAGCCAGAGACCATGCACGGACGGCTCCCGGTGAGACATTCACTGTGCATTGCATCTCTCACCCTGTTGCAAGTGGTGAACAAGTTGACATACCAAGAGAGGACACGCCGGGTAGTGTGCCAAACATAGGACCACAGACACCGGCGCCAGCCACGCACTCGGCAACACCGGCATCAGCAACAACAAGCTCATCAATGCCGATCATAGCAGCACTAGTCGGGGTGGAGTTCATGCCACCTTCTCCGAATGCCACACCCCCGTTCGACGGTGTACCATGGAGGAATCGCACACTACAGAATTTCTACGATATCACATCAGTGGCCGAGCTCGACATCAATGAGCTGTACCTCACAACAGTCAAAGAACCTGCCAAATATCATCAATTTTGGCACCGAGTAATGCCTGAGGAGATGAGTTCCATCAAGGAGAATGGTGCGTGGCAGCTCGTTGATCTTCCTATTGGTCACTGCCCAATTGGCCTGAAGTGGGTGTACAAGGTCAAGAAGGACTTGCACGATGCCGCCGTTAAGCACAAAGCATAGCTTGTGGCGAAAGGGTACATGCAACGACAAGGAATTGGCTTCAACGAGGTGTTCGCGCCAATTGCTCACCTCAAATCTGTGCGTCTATTGATCGCACTCGCCGCACATGAGGGGTGGCTAGTGCATCACATGGATGTAAAATCAGCGTTCCTTAATGGCGAACTCGAGGAAGAAGTCTACGTCGCGCAAGGCTTCATGGTTGATGGTCACGAGGAGAAGGTCCTGAAGCTTTGCAAGGCATTGTACGACTTGTGAAAAGCGCCAAGAGTGTGGAATGCTAAGCTCAACAGCTGCCTACTGTCACTTAGGTTTCACCGAAGCGAGTCAGAGCATGCTGTGCACATGCGTGGTAGCGGTGCGTCGTGTCTTCTTGTGGGAGTGTACTAGTTTCAAGGAGGAGATGAAGAGCTTGTTCAAGATGAGCGACTTGGGCTTGCTCAGTTTCTACCTCAGCATAGAAGTACATCAGACCGATGGGTACATCATGCTAAACTAGGCAGTGTATGTGTCGAAGATCCTCTAGAAGAGCAGCATGGTAGACTGCAATCAATGCCATGTTTCGATGGAGGACAGATTCAAGCTGAGCAAGGTGAGTTCAGCTCCTCCTACTGGCACCACGGCATATAGGAGCATCGTCGGGAGTCTACAGTACCTGGTGCACACACGGCTTGACATCGCGTACTCGGTTGGGTATGTGATCTGTTTCATGGAAACACCAACCACCGAGCACTTGACAGCGGTCAAACACATACTCAGGTACATTGCTGGTACTCAAAACTATGGCTACCGCTATGCAAGGAAGACGGAGGAGTCACGACTGGTTGGCTATAGCAACAGCGACATGGCTGGTGACGTCGACGATCGCAAGAGAAACATCGGTCGTGGCACTATCCTCTTGCGAGGCCAAGTATATTGCTGCAATGACGGCGGCATGTCAAGATATTTGGCTCACCTGCCTGCTTGGTGAGCTGAAGAACGAAGAAGCTGGTAGCGTCGTGCTCAAGGTGGACAATAAGTCCACTATCTCCCTCAGCAAGAATCCGGTCTTTCATGACCAAAGCAACCACATCAACACTTGATATCATTTTCTTCAGGAGTGTGTCGAGAATGGCAAAATTGAGGTGGAGACATTAGCTCTGGAGAGCAGCTTGTGGACATCTTGACTAAAGCACTTGGGTGCATCAAGTTCCAAGAACTACGTGCGAAGATTGGCATAGTCGAGATCAAGTAAGTGCACAAAGATTAGGGAGTTATATATTAGAGTTTAATCTTGGTTTAGTTTTTTTTTGCTTGCTGTAACCAAGCCTACTTCATACGAGGTCAAGTCCGAGTAGTGTACGTAGTAGAAACCGAGTTGGACGTTGAGTCCGTATACTGGTCGTGTAATCAGCCTTTATAAGGCACAGATGAGTCTTGTAACCATGAGTTAACTTGAGAAGCAATAGAAGAAAGAAAATAGAAAAGCTACAGCAGTTGTGCAGCGCAATATATATGTTATGTCTTTCTTGTGTTCATGGGCTTTTTGCTTCTAGTGTGTGCATGTGTTCATCTGTTGGAACTTGCTGCTTGCGTGGAAAGAAGAAGCCAGCTGAAGAGCAAAAGCATCAAGAGAATATCTGTTCTACCGTGCGCCTGGTTCTACCGAGTACCAGGTTCCGTCAAGCAAGTGTTTCATCATCGGATCAGCTGACAGCGGGCAGGAAGCAGGAAATTATCATCATGCTGCTGCTCACGCAAGAAGGGGATCGGTAGAAGTCTGTGTAGCCAATGAGGTGTGGGAATAGAATGGACTTTGAAATTTCAATAGTCCTAGTATGCAATTTGATGGGATCTAATTACTCTAATTACTTCCCATCTGAAATGCCATAGCATCCTATGTTCCATAGCCAAGCAAAGTGTTCTGCCGCCTCGCGTCTTCCCAGTCCAAGCCAAGCATAACACCTTCGGAATGCGGCCGCCGTGGAAGACCACCGTCGCCACTGCACTGCCTGCATATGGACCTACCACAATCGATGGTGTAGATCTTTCTCTCTTTCACCTCGATTAACGTTGTGGTAATTTGTAGCCATTGAGAGTGAATATTGTTCCTTCCTTTTTTTTTTAATAAACAATTGTCAAAGAGTTTGGGGAGTTAGCTCTTAGTTTTGCAAAAGTTGTCTTGCATTTAGATGATAGGCGGTCCGATCGGCCTTGGTCGGGTGGTCTGATCGGAGATCAGACTGGTGATGCAAGTTCGTGCAAAGTGGACACCAAACACTGTGTAAGCGTGTTTGGGGATATGTTTGCACGAGGTGCCGTTGAAAATAAAAACTAGATACAAAACTAGATAGAGTTTAACTGAAAAGTCTAGAGATGGTTGTTTTCTGGTGATGGGAAGAGGTCGAACCAGTCACACCATGGCGGTCAGACCGCTGGAGGTCTAACTGTTGTCCTGTTATAGGTGTGCACAGTCAGACCGACCAGCGCAATCATATCAGCCAATGGTTGGCAGTCAGATCAACCTAGTTGCGGCGATCAAACCGACTATGGCGTTTCAGTGCATAGTGTGTTGTGTTGAATTTTGGGAATTGACCTAGGGTCATAGAAGTATTGCATATGTGTTGCACGATGCATGTTTTGGCTAATGTGGGTCAAGTTGCGAAGAACTTATGCTCGAAATCAATTTCTTAGTCTATTGTTGTGTAGGGAAGCTTGGAGCCAAAGATGACCGGGACATGGTTTGGTGAACTCAAGGTCCATAATGATCCATGATGCCGGGTGAAGTGGTTAGTCTCAAGCAAGGCACAAGATAGATAAGAGTGGGAAATTTGGTGCAACGAGTTGAATCAAGTGGCTTGAGCCAGTGCAAGTGTTGAGGCGGTCTGGTGAGAGCTGGATGGGAGAGACTTGCTAGCATGATGAAAGCCATTGGTGAACCTACACATGGTGAAGAATGGGATTACCTCACAAGATTGGACTAGATCAAGAATGGAAGGATCGAGAAGGGGTATTATGATATCTTCATCAAAATACCAGGTAGGTGACCTTGGAGAAACCGCAGCGCATGACGACGCAAAGGAGAAATGGTTTAGGTCATGAGGAGGACAAGATCACAAAGGTTGTGTTTGGCTCGGGGTTAAGATAACCGAGTTAGCTAATCTTAACCTAGCTAAGTTAGCTAAACCCAAATTTTGTGTTTGGCAACCAACCTTGTTAGTCTAAATTACTGTTTGTCTAGATTATGTTGGTTAGCTAGGTTAGCCATAGAAAAACATATTTTAGGAGGGCTAGATGTGATGGGTTAACTTATTTGACCAATCTAGTGGGTTAACTTAATCCTATGTTTGGGGGGTTAAAATGCTTTGACTGGGTTAAGTTAACCCTCACTAACCCAAGGGTGTGTGGCGGATTAAACCCCTAACCCACCTCTTAACCCTAAACCAAACAGGGCCAAAGAGACAGATTCAGGAACGTTAGATCGTCATATTCTTTGAGAAGCGTGTGTGAGTGAGATCCGTTTGTTTGTGGGCTTAACTTTTTAGGGTTTCTCTCTAGTCCTAGCCTCCACTATATAAGGGGTGGTGCATAATTTACACACCAACCAAGCTTAGGAACTATAATTTGAGATTTAGGGGAATGTGGAGAGAAGAGGAGGCCAGGGTTTGAGAGATGTATTGAGAGAATTTGTGGGATTGAGTGCCCATGAGTGAGCTTATGTCTTCTATGTTGGAGTGGCCGTAAACCCTCAATTCCTCAATATCAATCCAATCAAATTCGTGCAAATATATTTTTGTCTCTTGTTCTTGCTCTCTTTCTTGATATTTTGTGTTCTTGTATTCTAAAGGTTTTGCCTTAGTCTTTTGCTGTGATCTAGTTTGCTAGGACTTGTAAAAGTTGATCTAAGATCATCTTGACCATCTTCAATCTACGAGCAAGTCTTTGGATCAAGTTTTTGTTTTCGTCCAGTTTTGAGCCCTCTTACACTCAAATAAGAAACTCTCGAAATCTTGGTTATGATTGTCTCGATCTTCGATTGAAATAGGCTCCTAATCTTCTTATTAAGTTGTGTCCGAGATCTCAAGTAATTTGGATTTGTAGATTAAAAGTTAGATCATTTTATAAATTCAAAATCGTGTTGATTTTGCAGCCAATTAGAGGAGAGGTCAAATCACCCATTGAGATAGACCAGACCACACATTATCTGGCGGTCAAACCAGCCGAGAGGTTTGTTGGGTGAGCTTCTTTATTTCAGTTCAATTGTTCTGCTGTGTTGTAGACTTTGATCTTCATAGTTTTCCATAGCCATTGGAGAAAAAAAGGAGTAGAATTTCAGAAGTGAAAAATGGACTCCTATTGACCCTTCTAGTCGCTAACACGGTACAACAGTTTTCACCGGTAAACACTCATTTGTTTTATATTAAATTCATTTTCGTTGACCTTGTTATTTGATGCTTGAGAGCTGAGGGTATTGAGCTCACGCATAACATACACGTCCTTCTTTAAGCCAGATTAACAACGACGGACATTATTTTTAGGTGGCAGGCTTACGTAGTAGCTAGAGAGGCATCAGTCCATGATACGTTCGTCCAAAAATGTTGCTACAAGTTTTTATCAACTCTTCGTATGGTCAAATAGGACATTCTCCAAAACGGCTATAGCTAGCTCATAGCTACAGAGCGCGCAAAAGCAAACCAAACAAGAACGCCGATTTTGTACCACCATTTTGCGATGCGTACGTTTCTCTTTTGGATAATCGTAGCGTTGTTATGTCCAACTCATTCACAACTAGACTCACAACGACTCATTCCTCATCTAGTTGTGTGTATGTGTGGTTCTCCTCTCTCGCGGTTGCTCCAGTGTCGAACCATTGAGCTCCCAGGCGCGAGCTCCTTCCTCCTCCCTCCCACGCGCAGCACGCATGTTGCTACTATTCCCGCCTCCTCGACGATGAGCTACGTGAGAAACTCCCTCGGTGAAGACCTGTGCGGCGAGGAGGAATGCGTGCAGGGATGCCACGGCCACCCTGGCGGTGTCCCCTGCGCAGAGATCGTCGAGGATGTATAGCGCCGGCAGCGCGGCCCCGACGAGGAAGCCTACCGCGGTGTGCGCCACGAGGAGGAGGTGAGCGGGGCCGAGGAAGATGGGCATGCCGCCGCTGCAAGCCGACGCCAACTTGGTGCCGCTCTCGGCCGCGTCTTGCCAGTGCCTGCTGCTGCGCCCTTCCCACGCCTCGGCTGCCTTGACGCCAGCTAATGCCACCCGAGCGTGCCGCTGACATCCGAGGCTAAATGTTAGTTAGTGTTATGTGTTTGTTGTAGCAGAGGATTTTGTTGCAAATAGGTGATTTGAAATGTTGGTACTATATCTTTTGGATGTTGCAGTAGCATATTCTTAAGGTGGATTTTTTCTCATTGCAATTGTTGCTTCTCATTGTTGCAATAGGTGATTTGAAAGTGATTTGGTTTGCAACTACATCTTGAATTTTGATTTTGTTTCAATCATTGTTGCATACATGAAATCAAAATATTTCATAAGTTAGTTTTAAATGTTGCAACAATTATTTTCGGATGTTGCAACTTGTTTTGTTCCAGCCATGTTGTCGATTGTTGCACACATGGAATCAAAATATTTCATAAGTTAGTTTTAAATGTTGCAACAATTATTTTTGGATATCACAATTGTTGTTTTGTTCCAACTATGCTGCACACATGGAATCAAAATGTTTCATAAGTTAGTTTTAAATGTTACAACAGTTATTGTCTGATGTTGCAACTATTATTTTAAAATATTGCAATGTTGTTGAAATTTGTTTGATTGGTATATTTGAATTAGTTTTTAAGCGCAGCTAAGTTGATATTTTTCATGCAATTTTGGTGATAATATGCTTTTTTTGCCCGATTTTACAGGCGGAGGAGGAGTTTTTTGTTGCATCAGGTGTGTATGATGTTGCAGTCAGGGTGCACGTGGTGTTGCATGTTTGTTGATGATTTGTTGTTGCATGTTTGCTGCTGTCGAGAGGAGGTTTGTTCAAGCGCGAGATGGACGACTGAAACAATATCGTGCAAAATTGAACGTTAGAGCATAATGTATAGCGCTAACGCTCAGACCGTACGGTCTGAGCGTTAGTCACGTCCTTCTCCTTTTTACTGGCTCGCTCTAACCGTGCATATATGTACATCAACGGATATATATATTTGGGGGTGAAACGACTCAAAGCGCAATTAATCCAACGAAAAGCTTGTATCAAGGGGCATGTATGACCAGGCTCCAATTCCCAGCCTCTATGGATAGAGTCGGCCGACCAAACGCCTAAGCTATCATGTGATTTTCAGAGCCAGTAGGAGTTGGAGCCCATTCTCTACACATAGGGAAACGGAGGTGAGGTGGCTTCTCTTTCTCCTAGCTAGAGCAGCGAGGAGGAGAATGTATAGGAAGCTTAAGGAGGATGTTGTCGCCTACGAGCGAGCATGAGGAAAGAAAAGCAAAGATCAATCTGAGCAGTTGCCATCGGAGTAACGTTGCGACCGCCCCATGGAGAAGACAATGGAAGATTTGTCGAGTGGAGAAATCTGGGTGGAGTAGACGCTGCGTGATACTAGATTTGATAAAATCGTCTCAAACAATACATCTTGATATTTTAAAACAGGTAATTTTCTAAAGAGCTGATTGATAGAGAAAGCAAAACAGGTACACCGGTATATAGATAGCTCAATCCGGCCATGCATGCACGAAGTCCAAAAATGCACCCAGAGCAGCCAAAAGTGTCGAGAGTAAGCCTATCTGCATGCGCTCACTGTTTGAATTCGGTCCACGCCGCATGCGTGCGTGTGTCTTTTCGTCCACACGTTGACACGGACACAACAATTTCGATACGATTTCGTTCTCCCCGGGTAGGACCGTGAAGACACGGTTTGTGAGTGATGGCTTCCGAGACTTCTCTCTCGGCGTCTAGAATCTCTCGGCGCCGAGACTTCTCGGAGAGTCATCGCGAATGCCAGTCGGCTCCTCAGGTGCGTGCGGATGGCGGAGCGGCTCGGGCGAGGCAGGAGATCGGGAAGCATCGAGCGGACCTCTTCTAGGGGAAAAGTCGGGGTTGCCCCCGGCGGTGTCGTTGGAGGAGGATTCGCGTCGATTGCGGATGGTCCTGCCCTTGGGGAAGACGGCGGTGGTGGCCTCGAAGCTTCCGGTGGGTGAAAGGACGGGTCTACCCCCGGTGATGATAGGCGAAAAGTCGGTTACACCTTGGCGAGCAGACGATGGAGGAAGGTTCGAGAGACGGCTTGCGTGGTAGCACCATGCTTCGTCCATTGGCTTGTGGGGCGACATGTCGAGCCATGATCTTCGAGATGAGGGCGAGCTCCCGGATCTACACAGGTTTGGCACATCCTTATCCGATCTCTTTGCGCATTCCTGGCGACCGGTGCCACGCTTCTCCTGGCTCTGGGTTCCTAAGCGAGCGTGCGTTGGTGAGCTAGGGTTTCCAGCTAGGGAGAGTGAAATTCATCGTTTGGGGTGGGAAGCTCGGGTGGTCACGCGGACCCGAGATCCGTCGCCTCTGCGTAGATCTTTTGCCAAAGTGGTGCAAAGTAAGGGGATGGATCGGGGTCGAGGACGCTATTCGCGTCGTTTTGGGGGTGGTCGTACTAATTTTGGGGGAAAAGGTCTGCTCTGGAGAAGTGGATGGATGATGATGATCTGTTAGCTGAGGAGGATCTGAGAGGGAAACTACACCGAGATCAAGAACAAAAGCGGAAAATCCACGAGAATCAACATGGGTTTCAACATCAATCAGGTACATTGTTTGGTTCTCATGAAGGTGATAGAACTCGAGTTGATTCTAGTGATTATCGGGGTTCAGGTAGGGGAAATTCTTTCATGTTAAGGGGTGGCAGGGTGATGTTCGTAAAGAGATTCAGGGCCGAGAAGAAGATTTGCGTAAGTTAGATATTACTAGAGGTAATTTCCCAGGAGGCTTTGCGGGTGGAGGTGGTATTCCTAAAGACAGGAATAGAGATAGTGCTAATTGGGAGTTATCTAGAGGTTTGGCTAAGGAAGAAGAAGGGAAAAAAGGATGGGGTGACATTGGTCCTCATACTGGGGTGCTTCGATTGGAAGATAGAGGAACTTGTTTTAGATGCTTATAGACTGGTCATCATCAAGCCAATGCTCTAATCCTCCTGTTTGTTATAAGTGTAAAAATGGGACATATGACTTCTGGGTGTCCGAAGGATCAGAAAAGGCTAGGGTTGAAACTTTTTGGTTTTGGGATTCCAGGCCAAGGTTTTTACAGTCTTCAAGTCCCTGGGTTACAGTTGAAGGAACAACAAGCGACTATTGGGGTTTTGATTATTCAGGAGGGGTTGGCTTCTGTGTTTAAGATTGTAGTTGAATTGA